>JAMJFZ010000770.1:807500-2007500 GCA_026225945.1 Cricetomys ansorgei
ACACTGTAGAGTTGACACGCTGAAGCGTTTTAATCTGCTTTTGTGTTTTTTAGAAGAGTTTGGAATGTCATCTTAAAAGCCCCAAAGCCAAGGAAGAGAAAATGGAGAAACGCCAAGCCACGTTAAGAATTCAGTGTTAAAAAAATTATCCAGAGAGAGGGAGCAGAGTTCAAGAAGGGGCAGAGGAGTGCAGAGGGCATGTCCACGCTCACACCTGTAAGCTATTATGACTTTTGAAGTGACTGCTGATGGACGCACTTGGACATTTGAGCTGCCTCACATGTAGGCTTACTGTGTTTAGAGAGCTGCGCAGCCTCTGGAATATCTGCAAGCAGAATCCCAGATCAAACAGCAAAGTCCATGACTAGGGAATATCATGTAGCCATGTGACATGCAGAAAGACCCAGACTATGAGAACCAGCGTCTAAGTAACCGCACTGTATGTGTTTGCACTCGGAGACTTAGCATTGCTCTCATGCCTTTTAAAAATAAGAACCACAGAAAACAAGGTCAAGATACCATAGGAAGAGGAATGTTGAAACATTTCTTTTGATTCATAAGACTGTTCTTTGATTACTAGAACCTACTCATTATCTTATTTTTCTTCAAATTGTCACTGGAGAGCTCATCCAGCATGTGCTCATGTTATGTTTTGCAATTGCAGACATTGTCCTTCTTATTGAGAGCAACAATTTTGTCTGCGCTCGGCCCAACCAAGTCACTCCAAGTCTAACTTCGTTGTGGGATCCGGCACACAAGAACACTCAGCAACTCTCAGTTCACTTTATATAGATCTTTGTCCATATTTCTTAAACTTACTTTCTACAACTTTTGCTTGAAAAACATTGACACCATATGCTACGCAGAAACAGTGCAAAGAACTCACTGAGAATTTAGAGTGATTTATCTCCCAGAGTAGTTTTTGTGTCCTTTAGTGGCAGGTTCTTTGGCTGAATCTTTTTATTACAGGTTAAGAATTAGGACTCAGTCATTTGATATTTTTGGTGGTGGTGGTGTTTTTGAGACAGGGTCTTATTTCTTGGGTAACCTGGTACTTGCTGTGTAGCCCAGGCTGATTTTGAAGTTGCAGCAACTCTCCTGCCTCATCTTCTATACTGGGTCTAGAGGAATAAGCATTACACTCAGAGATTTATTCTGTTGTTCATCATTTATGTTAATTCCTTGCTTTATTTTTACATGAATAATTAAAAATAAGATGTGACATGATATATATATATATATATATATATATATATATATATATATATATATATACAATTTATTTATTTATTTATTTTTATTTTATGTGTATGGGTATTTTGCCCTATGTATGTATATACCACATCTGTGCATTGGCCATGAAGGCTGGAAAAGGACATTGGAAACCTGGAACTGAAGTGACAGACAGTTGTGAGCTGCCATATGGGTGCTTTTAATTGGACTTGAATCCTCCAGAACAATGGTTCTCAACCTGTGGGCTGCGACCTCTTTAGGGGTCACAGGGGTCACTTAAGACCAACTGCATATCAGATATTTATATTATGATTCATAACAGTAGCAAAGTTACAGTTACGAAGTAGCAGCAAAATAATTTTCTGGTTGGGGGTCAGCACAGCATGAGGAGCTGTATTAAAGGGTCGCAGCGTTAGGAAGGTTGAGAACTTCTGCACTAGAAGAAAAACAAGCGCCCTTAACCACTGAGCCATCTCTCCAGTCCCAACATATTATTTTTGCATATTTTTTATAAATAGGTTGAGAGAATAAGGTGGGATGAATGGGAAAATGATGAGACTGATTATTTTATTTATTTATTTTGGTTTCATTTGTTTGTTGTTTTGTTTTTTGGGACAGCACCTCACTGTTTAGCTCTGGCTGTCCTGGAACTCACTATATAGAGCAGACTAGCCTCGAACTCACAGAGATCCACCTGCCTCTGCCTCCCAAGTGCTGGGACTAAAGACTTATGATACTACACCCAGCTCGAGATTTTTATTTTATTTTATTTTATTTTATTTTATTTTTTTATTTTATTTTTCCTTTTTCAAGCCAGGGTTACTCTGTTGTAACTCTGACTGTCCTGGAACTCATTATGTAGACCAGGTTGGCCTCAATGTTACAGAGATCCACCTGCCTCTGCCTCTTCAGTGCTGAGACTAGAGGCTTGTGCCACCACCGCCCAGTGAGACTGATTATTTTAACATTGGAGGTTCCATGAATTGTTTCTGATAGCAAATTTTTTTGTTCCTTTTTGTCTTTTAATTTTTATTATTCTTTATGAAAGAGATGCCTTTCAGAGCATCTTGAAAACAAGACTGTACAAGACATCCCGTGCCACATGGTTTGTTCTCTCAGTGTTGGGGATTGGATCTAAGGTCTTCTGCCTTTCAAGCAGTCATCATGGACCTGTATTTCGAGCCACAGGGCCATCTTACTGACAAATGAGTAAGCTGTGCCAAAGGAAACTCCTGCACATGTTCACTAAGAGACAAATGCAAGAACGCCAGTAGGCACAGTGTTTAATAACGGCAAAGGTACAGAGAAACACAAATGCATGTCAGTAATGCAGTATGTGTTGTTGTAGGTTGTCATATAGCCATGCATTGCTCTATTTTATAGCAGTAAATATTAATGACCCATATATAGCTGATAGTACAAAAGAATCTAAAAAATATATTAGTAAAAAAAAAAGTTAAGTCAAAATTAAGTATCAGAGTCCTTGCCTAGGTCCTGTGATCAATTCTTAGCATTTCTAAACTTAAACAATGAATGAAAGAAAACTCCCTTATTCGTGTGCTGTGTTTTTCACATTCAAATAGTTAAAATATTCTGGGCCTGGTGACTCATGTCTGTAAACCTAGAGGTTGGCAGTTTAAAGCACGAGAA
Organism: Cricetomys ansorgei; assembly: GCA_026225945.1. NCBI lineage: Eukaryota > Metazoa > Chordata > Mammalia > Rodentia > Nesomyidae > Cricetomys > Cricetomys ansorgei. The sequence continues at coordinate 810,384 of JAMJFZ010000770.1, forward strand.
TTGTCTTGAATTTGAGACCAATCAGAACTGAATAAGTTTCAGGGCAACCTGGGCCACAGTGTAAGACTCTGTCTTCAACTGCAAAGACAAAACTTAAAATCAAAACAAAAGGTTTAAGAGAATTATTTACAAACTGGGTATTTGGGGGCTGAAGAGATGGCCCAGTGGTTAAGAGCACTTGCTCTTACAGAGGCTTCAGTTCCCAGCACCACGCGTTGGCTTACAACCATCCATTTCAGGACACCAGTGCCCTCTTCTAACCTCTGTGGGCACCAGACTCACACATGGCACACATACCTACATGTAGACAAAACACTTGAGTACATAAAATAAAATAGATAAAAAATTAGATATTTGATCCTTGGTCCCCTTTTCTTTATCAAGGATACAAATCATTCATGTTCTCAGAGATTCTGGAGAGGAAAAGCCAACTTTTTTTTTAAAGGAAAAACACTATAAAACAAATATTTATTTTATTTTTACGTGTATTTGTGTGTGTCTGGCATGTGTATTCAGGTGCTCAAGGATTCCCCAGAACTGGAGCTACAAGTGGGCAGTCAATGTGGGTGCTGGGAACTGAATTCTTGTCAGTGGCAAATACTGTTAAACATCAGACAGATTGCAAGATTTGTCTCCAAAACACCTGTTTATCCTTTATCCAGATTCATTTATTTTATTTAATTCATGGTTAAAGGGATTTACTCTCTCAGAGTATACAGATTGTATCTGAACTATTTGGAGATGAATTGCATGTATTCGCTCCTTTGCCTTCGATACTTCGTTGTATATTTCTATTCTACAGTTCCAGTGTCAGGAACCTAATATTGAAACAGTGTTTTAAAAAAGATCTACAACTCATTGCATTTGTTACCTTCTGATGTTCTTTGCAGCATTTGAGTTTTCTTCCACTAGAGGCTGCAGTGTGCTACCGCAGTACACATCATTTTTCTTCAGCCTCTTTTGTGTGGAAAAGACTCCTTAGCCTGTCTGTGACCTTTCCAATAGTGACATTTTTATTTTATTATTATTTATTTAAAAAGAGACGTTGAACTTAAAAATATTTTTACTTATTCTTTTTTTTTTTTAGTTTTATTTATTTATGGTGTTTTCTTGCATGTATGTCTGTGTGAGGGTGTCGGGTCCCCTGTAACAGGACTCAGAGGCAGTTGTGACTGCCATGTAGGTGCTAGGAATTAAAACCTGATCCTCTGGAAGAGCAGCCAGTGCTCTTAAGGCTGAGCCATCTCTCCAGCCCTGATAGTATTTTTAAAGTAAGCTGTTTTTTGTTTTTTTGTTTTTAAAGAGAATGATTTCATTTTGAATTTGTTTGATGTTTTCTCAAGATTATATTTAGGTTACAGATTTTTAATCAAATGCTTAAAATGGTGTGTTCTCGGATTAGCACACAGTCCACAGTATCTGTCTCCCTCACATTAATGATATTAATTTAGATAATTTGGACGATGACATGTTCTTTGTTCACTAAGGATGAAAGCTTTTGCAAAGACTTCTCTTTTCTTCTTTTGCTTTCCCCTCCCTCTCTTCCTTCCTTCCTCTCTTCCTCTCTCCCCTCCCTCTCTTCCTTCCTTCCTCTCTTCCTCCCTCTCTCCCTCCCTCCCTCCCTCCCTTCCTCCCTTTTTTCCTTCCTTCCTTCCTTGCAGGTCAAGCTCTCAATGTGTGTGTTGCTCAAGCTGGCTTGAAACCTGCTGTATATCCCAGAGAAATCTTGGCTTTTTTCTGTCTCTGCCTCTTCTGCAAATTCTGAGATTACAGGTGTACATCGTCATTCCTAGCTTTCCTTCTTCCTTCCCAGATTTAAAATTTTTAGCTTTTTCACCTAAAAAAGCCTGCTGATGGCACCTCATTGCTGCTACTCACTCCAATCCCTGGACCCTTCATAGCAAGCAGAGACACCTTCACTCTGTAGCTTTGAGAACGTGCCAACTTTGGCAGCTGACCTTTAATGTACCAGAGATCAGTGGCATTGATTCATGTGAGCATGTAGCTTGTAGCCCACCTGTGTGGTGGCAGTCTAAGGTCTGAGGCTGAGGCTAATAGTAATCCTGTCTGGTTTTGGAAGAAGTGAATTGGAATTTCTTTGCTGATTTGGCCATCATAATATCCTGTAAAATCCTAATTTGGGAATTCTTCACTGGGGTCGCCCTATTCCCTGAAGGCTTCTTTCTAGAGCCCTTACACATCTCTGTCCAGAAATGGTTTTCTGTCCCATTTTGGAGGATTGCTATGTTTTGTGGCAAAGACAACAGAAAGAAAATTGACGTAGGAATGGGATTCTCCAGTCAAGGACATGGGAGCAGCACAGATAACATCAGACACAGAGAGTGGCCTCGGGTACTGTCCCTCTTACTGCCTTTTACTGCCTCTCACTGTCCCTCTTGCCTTTTCTAGGAAAAAAAAAATCTTGTGAAGATGTAACTCACCCTACCCAATTCAGCTGAACCTTTTCCAGAGACAGTCACTCCACAGTATTCTTCCCCACACAGTTGGGAATTGAATACTTACCTGTGGAAGTGTGACCTATTGCAATGTCATATGCTTTCAGGAAAATATGACTTTATCAAGAACCTGCTTGCCTTCACAAGAGCTGTACCTGGGGATACAAAGAACTTTATAGTTTGTTCCTAGCGTGGTTGACTAGGTGCTTGACTGCAGCACCAAGAACACTGGGACAGAGTTCTGTGCCCACTGATTTCTAGGGAGTGTCCCTTGAACTCCTTTCTAGCTCCATTCGCAGGGTGGCAGCAACCACGCTGGGATCCAGAGGAGGCTCTGACAGCTGCTGTCCTAGCTCTCTAGAAAGCAGCAGAGGATCATCTCCACGATGGTAAGTGATCATTTCCCCAGCTGCAACTCTACCACGTGGCCGTAGATCTGACATCTCATGGTGTCTCCACAGGAGAGGCTCCACTCTGAAAAATGGAAATCTTAGAGTACTTCATGTTAGCAAGACCTTTAACTTCTATGCACTCAGGCAGCATCGTGCATCCTGTGCCATGGCCTTCACAAAGGTTTGGCTCCGTCAGCATCTGTGCCTAGGGATACTTTCTTACTGACAGTTTCCATTCAAAAATAAATAAAAACAAACACCTAACATAGAGTTGTTCTCTTTTGTGAAGAGATGATAATGTCACCGTCCCATTTGGCTTTGTCATCAGACTCAAGTGGTTTTACATCTTGTGGTTGCAAGTTTCACCACTGTGGACAAAGCCACAGAGAAGGATGTTTGTTTACTTAGATTGGCTGTGCTCCAGACAGCTGGTCAACCACCACCAACTGGTGAAATCCCAGGCAGCAGTTGGCAGATACATCGATATTCTCAAGACAAAATACATCTGGAGTCCTGTGTGTAATCTTCATGCTACTCAGAAACTGATAGAAAGGCAATCATAGCTGCCAAAAAAGATCCGGATGCTACCCACAGTGCATTGGATTCACCAGCTGTGTGTGTGAGCCCGCTGGCTGGCAGACAGAGCAGAGGCAAGGACTTTAGACTCTTTTGTTTCTTACTTGGTTTTTGCATGTATGTGTGTAGATACATGTATGTGTGCATGTGGAGGTCTTATGTTGACGTCAGGTGTCTTCCTCTGTCACTCTCCACTTTATATACTGAGGCAGGGTTTCTTGCTGAACTCAGAGCTTGCCAGTTTGTCTAGTTCAGCTAGCCAGCTTGCTTAGGGAATCCCTTGTCTTTGTCTCCCATGTGCTGGGATGACAGGCAGGCTGTGCTTACCTGATACTTATATTTACATGGATCCCGGGGATCCTAGCTTTAACCCTCACATTCGGGTAGCAAGGGCTGTGGTCTACTGAGCTGTCTCCCCAGCCACCCATTGCTTATGTGCAGTATATCCCTTCCTGTGTATACATCTTGGATAGCAGCAAAATGCACACACTTTTCTATACCATCATTGTTTTCTCTCAGTAATGTATCTTGGCAATTACTCCGCAGTTGTATGTATAGTTGTTTTCCTCATTTCTGTTTATAGGTGTATAGTCCTCTATGACATGAGTATTTGGATGTATTTTATAAGGGTGTCAAGAAAGAGTCAAGGGCTGGGGAGATAGCCCAGCGGTGGAGTACTTGCCTAGCATACATGAGGCCCCAGGTCAGTCTGTAGTAACAGGTGGGAAAAGACTCAGAGCATTAGAAATCTGGAAGAAATGTTCTTTGATTTTAGCCAACCTATGCATGACTCAAGTGTCCTGGAAGAGACACTTGTTAGCTTATGCTAACAGAGAGATGGTTAGTTGAACAATATCAGCCCGAGACTGACTCTTGTTCTACACAAATAAATCTTTGTTCCGAGGTCAAGAGGAGCTGGGAGGATACGAGGAGAGAAAAAGCTGTTTCTCTCCCTGTTTTTCCTTTTTCTCTCTATCCCAAGCCTGGAGTGACCCAGGGAATAGCTGTCTCTCAGAGTAGAGGGTTCTCATACCATGTGATCTCAGGGAAGTCCTGCTATGCTGTTGTAAGCCCTCTTTCCTGGCTATTTCTCCTATGGGCAAATGAGGTGTGCCTTTCACAAATCTCTGAATATACCCAAAGAGAAAATAATGTAATCTCAAAGTCCTCTTCTATTTCCTATCCCATGTTATGCTGGGCGATATTAACTATTGGGCTGGTGAGGTAGCTTCAGTTGGTAAGGGCACTTGCTGCCGATTCCAACGACCTGAATTCTATTCTTGGGACCCACATGGTTCAAGAAAATAATCAGCCCTGAAACTGTCCTCTGACCTCTGCAAATACTGTGGCATGTACTTGCTCATATACATACAAACAATACACACATGCATGCATACATACATAGATACATACATACATGTTAACACATTATCCAGTTTGCTGAAGCAGGGTTCCAGTGAGCACCACACAGATATCAGTAGTCAGATGTGCAGCAGCTCAGTGAAGTGAATAGAATAAGAATCAGGTAAAGTGGAACACAGAAGGAGCTGGTGCTTCTCATCACTTCCCTGTCGGTCTCCATCCTCACCCATCCTCACTTCTCCCCAAGGGGAAGACATGAAGACATGCTCATAGAGCTGGCCATACACGTTTGACCTATGCACACAGAAGATGAGAACACTGTACGTTGTTGGAGCCTTATGCGTAAAGCCATACGAAGAAGATTTTTGAGCAGTCTTAAAAAAGAAATCACAAAAGTAGGTATAATGGTTATTTTTACTTGTCAGCGTGGCACAATCTAGAATCACCTGGGAAGTAAGTCTTAGTGAGGGGTTGTCTGCTCAGGTTGGCTGTGGGAGATTGTCTTGATGATGTTAGCTGATGCAGGAAGACCTAGCTACGGTAGACAACACCGTTCCCTGGGGGCAGGTCCTGGACTGTAAGAATGGAAGACAGGCTGAGCACTAAGCCTGCAGGCATGCATTCACACCTTCTCTGCTCTGGACTGTGGATAGAACGAACTGCTTCAAGTTCCTGCTGTCTTGACTTTCCCACCCTGATGGACTGTAACTTGGAATTATGGGTTACAATGAGTTTCTTTACCCTAATCATAATAACAGGAAAGAAAGTGGGCAGAAATTGGTGCCAGGAATGTGATTGTTGATTGTGCTGAATGTGACTTTAGTTCATAGGATTTTGTTTTGTGGGAGGAATTTGAAAGATTTTGGAGTGCTGGAGGGATGGCCCAGAGGTTAAGAGCACTTACCACTCTTCTAGAAGACCTGAATTCAATTCCCAGCACTCAAGTTAGGCAATTCACAGAAGCCTGTAACCCTAGCTCCAGGGGATCTGGTACCCTCTCTGGCTTCCAAGAAGCACCTGTCTACAGGACACACACACACACACACACACACACAGAGCTCATCCAGAGGACCAGGTTCAGTTCCAGCACCCACGTGGCAGCTCACAACTGTCTGTAAACTCCAATTCTAGAGAATCTGGTGTTCTTACATAAACATACATGCAGGCAAAACATCAATACACATAAAAATAAATAAACATTAAAATTTTTTTGGAACTTTGGGCTGTAAAAGGCATTGAGTTCTGTAAGCAGAGCTTAATGGGCTCAAGCTACCCTCACCCTGATGATTATCCTTCTTAAGTCTCACAAATGCTGTGATTTAGGTGTGTTCCACTATACCTGGCTTAAACTAATATATATGTATATTGAATCTATAATTATATATCTATAGAGTATATGCATATATTCGTGTGTGTGTGTGTGTGTGTGTGTGTGTATGTGTGTGCCAGTGGGGTGGCTGCATGTGCCATGGCACACTGTGTGGAGGTCAGAAGACACTTCACAGGAGTCCATTTTCTCCTTCTTCTATGTGGATTTCAGGGATTGAATTCAAGCAGTCTGACTTTGAGTAAAATGCCTTTACCCATTGAGCCATCTTACTAGTCCTAATTATATTTAAATTGTCCAGCATATACAAGACCTGAATTCCACTTCAACCACTGAAAATACACACACACAATAAATAAGCCAGGTGGTGGTGGTTCACGCCTTTAATCCCAGCACTCAGGAGGCAGAGGGAGGTTGATCTCTGTTATTTCGAAGCTAGCCTGGTCTACAGAATGAGTTCCAGGACAGAGTTACAACAGAGAAACCCTGTTTCTCAACAAACAATAAAGCAATAAACAATAAAAAATAAATGCAAGAAAAATAGATTCATTCAAAAAATGTATGGCTATACCCACATAGGGAGTTATTAAGGCTCAGATGAGGGCTGGCAGGATGGTTAGCAGGTAAAAGGCACATCTGTACAAGCCTGATGACCCGGGAATAAGAAACACTTAAATTTAACAAAGAGAAGTGAATGAGTTTCTTTATAATCTGAATGTAAGGAAAACCTTACTTACTATAACTCAATTTCTAAAATCCATATGGAAAGATTTATAGTTCAAATCTCTCTGTAGATCTATAGCTGCATATGCATGTTTGTAGCTGTGTGTATGTTATACATACATGGCCTTTAATAACTACTGAACTATATAGTTGAAAACAGTGAACTTTATGGTACATGACTTTATCTTGATAAAGTTGACGGTATAAAAAGGATGAAGACTGGAGCTGGTGGCTTAGTTTAGTTGACAGAATGTTTGCTAGTGTGCATGGAGCTCTGGGCCTCACAAACTGAGTGTGGTTGTATACTGGGGAGGTAGAGGCAGGAGAATCGGAAGTTCAGATATGTCTTCAGCTACAGCTACATGGGGAGTTTGAGGCTTCCCTAGGCTACATAAAACCTTGTCTCAGAGAGAAGGAGAGAAAGGGAGAGATGAAGGAGAAAGGAAGGGAGAGAGAGAGATGGGGTATTGCCGAGACTGATAAAAAATAGTTTACAGAAAATCAAGGCAAACTAAACAAGCAAGCAGAGACCTGGAGAAATGTCCAGCACCACCCACATAGGGGGTGTGAGGCAAAGGAGATGTGAATGTATTGAAGTGCTCGACTTGTCGGAATGAGAGTGTCGAAAGTGTTTCTTCATGATGTTTTTCTATGTCTCATGAAAGCTTTTTATCTTAACTCTCCCTTCCAGGGTGTTTATCTAGCAAACGGCCAGGCAGGACAGAGGACATATGTTCTCTGATCAATATAATAAAGAAAACATTTTCCTCTGGGACAGTTTGGTATCTCGGTCATCAGCTCTTAAAATTAGAGGTTTCTTTTCTCTCCCCATCCCTTTCTTCCTTCCTTTCTTTCTTCCTTCCTCCCTCCCCTCCTTCCTTTCTTTCTTCCTTCCTCCATCCCCTCCTTTCTTTCTTTCTTCCTTTCTTTTTCTTTGAGACAGGGTTTCTGTGTTGTAACTCTGGCTGCCCATGAACTCACTCTGTAGACCAGATTGGCCTCGAATTCACAGAGATCCACCTGCCTCTGCTTGCCAAATACTGGGATTAAAGGCGTGGGCCACCACTGCCTGGTTATTACGGGTTTCTTAATCTTGGCATTCCTCAGCTGTGACACAAGCTCACCAAGGCACTGTTTCTTCTTGTTCCTATGGGACTCCAGAGTTGGAAAAGGAGACCCAATACCAACATGAAGCTCAGGCTCCCAGAGGCTCTAAATGATAGAACCTTCTGAATCTAGTGTCTTCTGCCAGTGCTTATAAAAATGTACAGGTCAAGTTGTTAGCTCTAAAGGAGGGTGGTCTCTTCACAGTCCTCAACAGGGAGGAGTCCACATTCTCTTTTGGTAAACTTGGGAAGAAGTAGGTGTTCCTACACAGCTGGTGGAACTATGAGATGACAAAATGCCCTTAAGAAGGAAAACTGGTGAAAACTGTGTGTGCATAAGCATTGACTCAGCAACCCTTTGAGAGATATCATCCGTAAATACAAACTATGATATACTCGGTGCCCTGTGTTGTGAAATTATCTGCAAGAAGACTGACTTGAAAGCAGGTATTCAGAATAAATGAAGAACCGAAAAAGTTAAACCAAACCAAAGGAACAAACAGCCCAATTAGCGCATGTGGGGATGAACGGAATCGTTCTCTACTGAAGAAGTACAGTTGGCCAATGCACACACGAAAAGTAGCCAACATCTTAGGCCATCAGGGAAATGTAAATCAAAACTATTTGGAGAGCCAGCCATGATGGCTCATGCTTATAATCTCAGCGCTTACTGGACAGAAGCAGGAGGATCCTTGAGGAGTTGGAGGCCAGTCTGAGTTTCATAGTAAATTTAAGACTACCCTGGGCTGCACACTGAAACTCTCAAAAATTAAAACTTAAGCACAAGTTTAATTATTATCCTAGAATTCAAGAGGTTGATGTAGAAGGATCAGAAGTTCAAGGTCATCCATGGCTATGTACTGAGTCTGAGGCTACCACAGGTTATTTGAGACCATGTCTCAAAAACAAATAACTCTTTACCCATTTCCATCACCATGGTGCACGTGAGTGTCCTGGCCGATTCTCTAAAGAGTATCAACAATGCTGAGAAGACAGGTAGATGCCAGGTCCTCATTGGGCTATACTCCAAAGTCATGTGGTTTGTAACTGTGATGATGAAGCATGGTCACATGAGTGAATTTGAAATAATTGATGATCAGGGAGTCAGGAAGATCACTGTGAACCTTGCAGGCAGATTGAACAAGTGTGATCACCTCATATTTGATGTGCAGCTCAAGGATATAGAAAAATGGTAGAATGATCTGTTCTTAAGCTGTTAAGTTGGATCCATTGTATTGACAACCTCAGCACAGACATGAAGAATCAAGATGAAAACACACAGGTGGGAAAATTCTGCGATTCTTTCTCTAGAGATGTAAAACACATGTCTAAGTAAAAAGTCTCAGCAAAAAAAGCATACAAACAACAAAATCCTGATAAATAAACAAAAAATTAAAAATTAAAGAAAGTGACTTTGTGGTAGTCAGCCACTGTGGTGGCTCACCAAACAGAACAACAAGGAGGCATTTTCACAGACTCAAACCTTGCCAGACCTCAGCAGAGGGAGGGAGCCACCATCATGGCCAGCGCTGACTCACGGCAGAACCGCGAGCATCTCAGCCCAGGTGTTTCACTGATTCAGAACTCCTCAGGTGCAGGTCATAAGCAATCACCTTCCTCCACAGAAATCCAGCATCTGCAGAGAATACAAAACGCCAAGCCTATGCATCCCTTTTCCCAACAGTGCACAAAACAATTATTTTAAACACAACTAGAAATAAACATTGATTAGGCGGAGCTGGTGCACACCTTTAGTCCCAGCACTTGGAAGGCAGAGGCATCTCTGTGAGTTGGAGGTCAGCCTGGTTGGTCTACAGAGTGAGTTCCCAGACGGCCAGGGCTACACAGAGAAAACTTGCCTCGAACAAAACAGAATAAACAAAAATGACATTGAGATTCATTTCATCTTACTCAGAATAGCTATCATTAAGAAAACAAAAGCCAACAAGTGCTGGTAGAGATGCCTGGAAGGAAACCTTACACCTGCTAGTGAGTGGGAATTATTAATTAATTAATCTAGTCACTACAGAGGTTCCTTACAAAAAGTAGAACTATTATAGAACCAATCTATGCTACTCCTGCATTTATACACAAAGAAATCTAAGTCAGTATACCACAGAGTAACTGCACGTCCATGTCTGTTGAAGCACTGTTCATAATAGCCAAATTGGAGAGTCAGCCTAGGTGTCCATCAATAAAGAACAGAATATCCATAGATGTCATTCACATGTATTCATGGCATATACATATTGTAAAATAAAACAAGTGTTAACGTTACTGAGAATCATGATTTTATAAGACAAGACAATAGAGGATTAAGGTAAAGATAAGGCAAAGGGACTGGGGTATACCTCTTGGTAGAGAAACTGCCTAACGAGGGTGAAGCCCTGGGTTTGGTCCTAGGAACACACACACACACGCACACGCACATGCACACGCACACACTCACAGCATTAGACTTTAACTATTTTACTATTTTAGATATATTTTTATTATGTATATGTGTATGTATCTGTATATAGGTATGTGCACATGAGTGTAGTTGCCACATGATATAGTTTCTGGGAATCAGACTCAGGTCCCCGGAAAGAACAGTGTGTGTTTCTAACCACTGAGTCATTTTTCCAGCTCTGGAATTTAACTGTAATTGGAACTAACACTGTAAGCACAGTTTTTAAAATATATGTAAATTCATTCAACAGATTATATACTATATATATTTATAATATATATAATTATATTTTAAAGATTTATTTATGTGTGAGTGCTTTATCTGCATATGCACCTGCATGTCAGAAGAGGGCATCAGATCTCATCGTAGATGGTTGTGAGCCACCATGTGGTTGCTGGGAATTGAACTCTGGACGTGCAGATAGTGCTCTTAACCACTGTGCCACCTCTCCAGCCCCCTTCAACAGATATTTTTGTGCATACTATGTGACTCTGATACAGAGAAACAACAGTGAGTAATAAAGACACAGTCTGTACAGAGGTGCTGTCCTCAGTATCTTTCCAGTTTCTGGGGGGATTTCTAGGAGTTCTGTGTTTGAGGCTTCTGGTAGAACATCCTTCTGATGATTGATTGACTTCTTCATCCTTAAGTAAGAAGCATCGATGAGAAGTCATCTGACTGTGGTTAATCACTGTGCTGGGTGTGAGCTAGTGCCTGTAGGATCCTTTCCATTGAGGTTCAGGGCAGACTTTCCCCATGTCCCTTTCAGAAGATAAACTCTTTGGGTTTTAAACTGTGAATAGCAAAGCTAAAAGTCCGTGGGTAAAACTGAGCATCTCAGCCCCACTGGGTGCCTCGAGTAGAGATAGAAAGTAGAGATAGAGATTAAAGATAGAAAGTAATACAGTTGCCAGATTCTGGGAGCAGGGGAAGGTGTGGAGTAAGTGTTTAATGATGGAGAGGTCCTTTTGCCAAGTGGAAACCTGTTGGAGACAGATGGTGATGGGAGCATGGGAGGGTGAATGTTCTGTCAATGGCCTCTACAGCTACAAGCTCTTCTCAGGCTGGTACAATGCTTACCTATAGGTATGTAGACTGAGAGCCAATGTGCTAGCTGTGGAGTAGACTTTTTGTCATTAAAAGACTATAGTTAAAGCCAAGGAGGTTACAGGATTTCTGAAAGAATTTCCTCCCTCTCTCCCTTTTCCTCTGATGGGTTTTTGCTGTGTCGCACAGTCTGGTCTGGAGTTCTGGGTTCAGATGATTCTGCTGCCACAGCCTCTGGAGTACTGGGACTACAAGCTCACACCTTTCTATATTACTTGAGAATTGAGACATGGTCTGACTGGCTCATCACTTACTGATCCTCACAAAGGTCCTTAATAAAAACTGCAAAGAATGAGAGCCTTTCCTCTCTCAGAGGGAGAGAACTGGACACCATAGGTGGGAAACTGGAGCGGCTTCGCAGAAAGCCACATCCTCATAGCAGACCTATGATTACTATTTAATATATATTAAATATATTACGTGTTATGTATTCTCTCTTTCTCTTTCTCCCTCACACAATCATATATGGAATTATAACTTTTATATTCCACAGCTGGAATAATTTAGATGGTCTATTTGGAGAATTCAAAGCATTCTTATGGGGCATAGAAGATTCTCAGTTGTAGAATGCTTGCCTAGTGTGAACAAGGTCCTGGGCTTAATCCTTGTCCCTGGGTGGAGGTGGAAGATGTTCTCCCACACAGAACAGATGGTTCTGTTCTCCATCAGCCTTTATAGTTTTCCTAGAATTTTGTTGTAGGTAGGATGGATATGTATCAGAAATGTCCTTAGCTAGAAGGTATCTCTAGCCCCACTGTTGGATTAAGATGGTAACCAAGATATGTCTGATATGGTAATAAAAGATGCATAACATGTTAATCAACACTATCCAAGTAGAAAGAGCATAATGTACACTTCATGTAAATGATATATTCAGGCTGGTTAGATGATTAGATGGTAAATGTGAGTGCCATCAAGTCTGATTAACTGAGTTTGATCCCTGAAACCTACGTAAGTGGGAAGAGATAACTGACTCCCATAAGTGTTCTTCTGACTCCCACATGTACACTGTGACACATGCATGTATACACACGCACACATGCACACACACACACACACACACACTCACAGACACTCACATAACACACCCACACACACAGGGACAATAATAAATGTAAAAATCTCTTAAAGCTGTGCATTAAAAGAAATGGGGAGCACTTAAGTTAACGACTGTCCTGGTTGTGAATGTGTCTGTGGACAGAGGGACATCCGGTGACTCCAGAGTCAAGCACGAGTCATAAAGTGACTGAGATTGACACTAATGACAAGAGAGTTGCTAGAGACAAAATGATTTCTAGGCAATGACTGTCCCAGTTTCAGTGCTTAGCGACAGGACATCTCCATGATCTTCATTTAGGAGGCAGAGCAATGAGACAGGAAGAATACTGGCTACTGGGTCTCAGAAAAGAGCACAGTGAGAGCCAGGGTCTGTTTGCTGAGTTGGCCCTTGGCTGACATCTTGGAATCTATCTATCTATCTATTATTTTTCCAAGACAGGGTTTCTCTGTGCAGCCATGGCTATCCTGGAACTCACTCTGTAGACCAGGCTAGCCTCAAACTTTGAGATCTGCTTGCCTCCACTTCCCAAGTGCTAGGATTAAGGAGTGTACCATCATCACCTGGTGGAACTTATTCATTCACTTTTAAAAATTATTGTTTTATTATTTTATCTGTATGCTGTTTTGTTTGTAAGTATGTGGATGCCAGAAGAGGAAGACAGATCTTCTGGAACTGGAGTTAGAGAAAGTTGTGAGTTGCCATGTAGGTGCTGGGAATCAAACACAGGTCCCCTGGAAGAAGCAGCCAGAGCCAGTGCTCTTATCCACTGAGTTAGCTTTCCAGCCCTTGGCAACTTAGTTTTTGGAAATGTCACCACAGTTTCCAACGAGTTTGGTGGTCTGCTGTGTTCTAACTGAAGTTTATGCCTAATGGCTGTTTTCCTTCTGGGAGTCTGAAGTTTTGATAGATGTTAGGTGTGTGACATTTCCTACCTGAGACAAACACTACTACCACTGTCTTTAATGGTCTTTCCTGTGCAGAAATATCGCACACATTTTCATTTCTGAGGAAGTGGGTTGCTATGCATTTCATTGGGAGGTCTTCTGGCTTTTGTGCTTGCTTCCAGTTCATATTGAATTATTAACTCCTAAATAACTCTGGATACAGACCTTTCAGAGGGAAGTTCAAAGATCCTACCTGGGACATTTGTTATTTTGAATTAAGATTTTGTGGTTTTGGTTACTGAGGCTGAATATAGAGGAATAGGCCTGTGTGAAAGCTAGGAAGGGTCTATATTCTATTCCAGGGGTCTATATGAAGGAATCACATTCTGAGACCTATGTGGTCTGGATGGAATGTAAAAAGAATTTTAGGAATGTTGGTACACAATTTTAATCCCATTGTTCAGAAAGCAGTGGTAGCATACACCTTTAATCCTAAAATTCAGAAGGCAGTGGTGGTGCATGCCTTTAATCCCTAAGATAGAACAGAGTGTGGAAGCAGACAGGAAACAGCTCAGAAGTCAGTGTCAGATTGGAAGTGACATCTGAGATGAGTCAGAGTGAAGGACAGGCAAAGCGACTAACCAGAGGAAGAGTTAGAAGAATGAGTCAGGGTGACACGGCCAATTCTCATGATAGAAAGGCAGGCTTTCAGCTCAGAGCAGTCAGTCGGGACAAGACACAGAGACAATGAAGCAGTCTGACTGAGGATAAGGCAGTCTGAAGTGAACAGTCAGTTATTACAGCAGTGTGAGGCAAGCAGTCTGGAGCAGGCAGATGGGAGACAAGACACAGAGACAATGAAGAGGTCTGACTGGGGAGCAGAGAGGCTGACTGAGGCAGTAAAGGAGGGGGGCTGAGAGCTCAGGGAGAGACACAGAGACACAGAGGCAGACGCGAAAAGTGAGTCAGTTTGAAGCTGAGCAGAGCAGTTCAGTCTGAGGTAGTCAGAGAATCAGCCAGTGTCATAAGCAGTCAGAAACAGTCAGCTGGCTCAGAAGGTCAGCTTGGAGAAGAGTTTTAAGCAGAACAGTGAATAAGTTGAGCCAGAAGAGTCAGAGCTCAGAATGAGCTCTCAGAGTGGCTCAGTCAGCAGTAAGTCTCAGAGGCTGATTAGATTGTACAGATGCTGAAGCCTTCTAGGTCTATACTTAAGACTAGATTGTACTGAGGCCAAAATGCTCTAGGGCTCCAGGACTAGCACCAGGGACTGAATTCACCAAAGAATAAACTGCTATTTGCCCCAAATCTACAGCCACAGCTGAGGAGTCAGCAGTGACTGACAAGATACCACAACTACTAAATAGAAGCCTTTGCCTTGCTGGGATACTCAATGTGAGTCAGCTGGAGTGAGGAATTAGCAGTGACTAAGAAGAGGCCAGCATTATTGAAGTTAAGTCTTCTGGGAAGTGTTTCCTGAGAGCACAAAGAAGCTGTGTTCCAGGGGTGGCCAAGGTGGTACCTTGTGCTTGCAGCCTGTTAGAGTAAGATTCACCCAGGTGGTGCTGGTTTGAAGTCATGAAGGGGTCATGGAAAGAAACAGACGTGCCACTGTGAGAGGCCAGGAGAGGCCACTGGTGAAGGTGCAGCTTCAGTGGCAGTTGAAGGCCCAGAATTAAAGGGGTTACACAGAGAACTTGAGGCTTGTCACCTTGAAGAGAGCCCAGGAGAGGCTATCGGTGAAAGTGCAGCCCAGCTGCAGTAGAAGAATGCATTTTGGAGATGCCAATATTATCAGATGACCACCAAGAACAGCAGCAGCAGAAGTGGAGCAGAGCCAGAGTAGCCTAAAAGACAAGCTGTGAGTGCTGCAGAGGGCAGAGCCAGAGGAGTCACCCAAGTCCCGTGGAGGAGCCCAGAAGATCACGAGTAAATCCCAGACACTGGACTTTTGGAGTCCAGTTTTGGTTTGATTTGATTGTGACTGTGACCTGTTTCTTCACTTTTGAAATAAGAAAGTAATTTATTTTTTTGATTTTATAGTAGCCCACAGTTGAGAGACTTTGAATTTTAAAGACTTTGGATTTTAAAAGAAATTGACTATTCTAAAGAGACTGAACTTTTAACGTGTTTGAATTTGTAAAGACTGAGGGATTTTTAATTTTTTTATATTTTTAATATGAGATCTTGGGGATGATATAAAGGAAAGGTTGTGGCTTAATGATGATATGTTTGTGTGTCAAGTTGATAAGAGGTCAATTGTGCTGGCTAGTTTTATGTCACTTTGACACAAGCTAAAGACATCTGAGAAGGAAGGAACCTCAACTGAGAAAATGCCTCCATTAGATCAGGCTTTAGGCAAGCCTGTAGGGTATTTTCTTAATTAGTGATCGATGTGGGAGGAGCCAGCTCATTGTGGGCGGAGCCATCCCTGGGCTGTGGTCATGGGTTCTATAAGAAAGCAGGCTGAGCAAGTCATTGGGAGCCAGCCAGTAAGCAGCACCCCTCCATGGCCTCTGCGTCAGCTCCTGCCTCCAGGATCCTGCCCTGCTTGACTTGCTGTCCTGACTTCCTTCAGTGGTGAACAGAGCTGTGGCAGTGTCAGCCAAATAAACCCTTTCCCTCCCCAGCTTGCTTTGGTCGTGGTGTTTCATCGCAACAATAGAAACCTTAATGAAGACTTCTGAACTTGGCAATCCTCCTGACTCAGCTTTCCAAGTTCTAGAGTTGCAGGTATGTATCATTATGCCTGGCTTTTCCAGTCCTTAAAAACAAAACAAAATAAAACAAAAAGCAAACAAAATTTTTTTAAAAGGATTGTCATAGAAATAAATGTACATGAGCAGGGATGTGTGTGGCTCTTAAAGCCTTAGACATCTATGCTGTCCCTTTGTAGGAAAACACTGCTTATCTCTACTATTGAACTCTCGGAGAGGAATGTCTTGTACTTTTAGATGCTTTGGTTTATATTAGACTAATTTAGTGAGGGTTGAGAGTGGGTAGGGTGAAGGCAAAACCTCATTAACCATTGACATCCTTAGGATCCAACTTTCACTGGTAGAATACAGTTGTATTTTAGGGTAATAGGAATTTAGTGTTGTTTCAGGACGTAGGTCCAGCTATTTCTAAAACTCTGCCATAGATTGCTCTGAGATAATCAGATAAAGAAGACAAAGTCTTTTTGTCTGAAGTATTGGCAAAGGTGAGCAAGGGAAGCTAAGAATGTTTGGCTGCTAAGTGGGTAATGTCAGAAAGGATGTCATGGAAAAGCCTTTGAGAAACAGTTACCTCCATATGGCTATTGCCTCTGGGGGGCTGCAGCCAAGTATCTCATGGTGCCCTGTGCTCAACAGGGACAAGAACTGGAACAGATAGTCAGAGGCAAAGTAGAGGCAGAGGACTAGCTGAGAACTTTCAGGGCACAATGTTCCTTCTCTTACAGCAATAACTTGCTGGGAGTGATGGTCACAGCTTGGCTTTTGCTGTCTAATTATTTTTCTGGTTCCTCTTTTGGTTAACTCTAACCTAGAAAACATAGGGAAGAGAATTCTGGGAAATGTGGTTTCCAGTCTAACATTACTAATGGTTATCAGGGACAATTGAGACTCTGCCTCAGCCTACTCTCCATGCACCAGAATCATGTACAATTTGTCTTCTGTTTACTTAGTATATTGGTCAAGCTAAGTCAGGGAAGTAGATTCGTTATGCATATCATGGCTATGGAATAGGATCCTAGCAACCTGCATTTAACTTTCACTTAGAGAGTGCCAAATACATGTAATTCAAAGTTCATAGTCTCCTAGTGGAGTGAAAACTTGCTATTTGTTGTGGATGTGGATTCTCAGGACTCTGTACAGTTCTAGTGACTTTTCTATTGCCATTATAAAATATCATGACCAAAGCAGCTTATAGAAGGAAGGGTTTATGATTCCAGAAGGTTAGGAGTCCATCACCATCATCTCAGTACAGAGCATGGCAGCAGGCAGGCAGATATGGCACTGGAGCAGTAGCTGAGGGCTCACATCTCCATCTACAAACTGGAAACATTGAGAACTAGCTTGAAATGCAGGAGTCTTTTGAAACTTCAATATGCCCCCATCAACATACTTCTTCTAGTAAGGCCATACCTCGTTAGCTTTCTCAAACAGCCACCACCTGCGGACCAAGTATTCAAATGCCAGAGACTTATGAGGGGCATTTCATTCAAACCACCACACATTCTTTACTATCAGATTTATTTTTGCTCTATTACCAAGAAACAACAGTAAAGTATCAATCAGATGGCTCTAACAAGAAATAGAAGATTAAGAATAAGTTGGCATTGGACTTCCCAAGTGCTACCTAGGAGCTGGAGTATGATCGAAGGGTGCCTTCACAATTCTGAGGATTAGTTTCTGCTTCTGGACACAGTGGGGTGTCTACTTCCAGATTACCTGAGATTGCTCAGTGGTTAAGAGCACTGGTTGTTCTTGAGAAGACCTGAGTTCAATTCCCTGCACCCACATGGTGGCTGCAGCCATTTCCAGTTCCAGGGGAGCCCACACCTTCCTTTGGCTTCCATGGACATGTGATACACATACATACATACAGGCAAAACATTCATTTGCATAAAATAAATAATCTTAAGAAAAGAAAATTGGGTGAAATATAAGGAATAACTATTTTCAGACATTGCTAACAGGAAGCAAGCTTTGGGGTTAATAAGCATCACAAACCACATGACACAAATTCTATAAGGTAGCAATGTCCAGCTCGAAAGACTGGTGTTCTCTTGGAAGCATTGTCTTAGAATTACATGTTCCAGCAGTGACAGTGTCACCAATACTGATTACAATATTTTAAGTGATGATTTTACCAAAAAAGTGTACAATGGCTTTATAAGGGTCATTAGCTTCTTGGTTTACATTGTTGGGGTTCTCACTATTAAGTTGTCACACATTCCAGGCTTCACGATGGCAGTACCTTACTTCTGGTTACTTGATGAACTGGTTAGAATACAGTTCTAGCTGTGTCGTGGACCACCATCCCCTGGCCATAACATGACTGTTGCCTTTTTTTTTTCTTTTTCTTTGAGACAAGGTTTCTCTGTGTAGCCTTGGCTGTCCTGGAACTCACTCTGTAGATCAGGCTGGCCTCCAACTCAGAGATCACCTGCCTCTGCCTTTTGAAACCAGATCAGCTGTGGTTACCTGGATGAGACCTTTAGTGTTCCCTCCTGGAGTGTAGGTAGAGCTCAGAAGGCCCCGTGGCTCCCTGAGGATGTCTAATGGCTAATGGTTGCTGGGTGGGGACTCTTAAGTTACCCAAGCTCTAAGTAACCCCAGTTAAATTCACTGGTTCACCAAGCCAGATGGGTGGAATCTTTTATTTGGCCTATCATTAATGCCCTAACTGGGGTGGATAATAACTCATATTTGTGACAGACATCTCCTTAGGAAAAGTTAATGCAATAATCTGCCATAACAAACAAAATGTCAGAGATTTAAATATGAAAAAAGTTATTTTCACACAACGGTGAGATAAGAGGCTCTAACGTCATACCATGTTCATGATGTGGCTAACCTCTGTTCCAGATGATCACTCCAGGATCATGTCTTCATTTAGAAAAGAAAGAATAGGGCATAGAGAATACACTCCTCACCCCCTTTGGGGTTTGTTTTCAAACTGGGTCTTACTGGCCTCGAACTCCTGATCCTCTTACCTCAGCTTCTTAAGTGTTGGGTTTACAGGCCCGTGCTACCACATCCAACAGCATCCCTTTATCTTCATCATCATCATTATTACTATTGTTTTATTTTATTTTTTGAGAAAGGCCTCATTCTGTAGATCAGGATTTCCCTGGAACTCACTAAGTGTCACAGGCTGACCTTGAACTTGCAGTGATCCTCCTGCCTCAGCGTCCTGAGTGCTTGAATTACCCAAGGCCACCACACTACACTCTTCCTTTTTAAGGGCACAGCCCTCACACTTCGTACACCATGTTGTAAGTGAGGCTGTGTTACCAGCTTACAACTGTGTGTCCGCTGTGTCCACCTACAAACCAGAGCTTTCCTGAAAGCAGTTTCTGCTCCAGGGCCTTCTCACTGAAGAAATGTCTGTAATAAAACCAGGACCTAAAGAAACGGATCCGAAGAATAAAAACGGTGGGGAGAGGAGAGGGGACTAGAGAGACCGGGTTTCCAGACTGGGAACTGCTCCTCCTGGAGCGGGTCATCCTCTGCTCCCGCAGACCTGCCGCAGCCTGGCTTCCTGACTCCCTGCTGCTGTAGGACAGGCAAAGCAATCAGCGCCGGTCCAGACAGGGGTCTACAGGTGAGATTTGCTTTAAAATACCCAGCTACAAGTTAAGAGGGGCGTGGCTGCACCCGATTGGCTGCCGATTGGGGGGCGGGGACCCGTGGCCGCAGAGTGCCGGGCTCCAGGCAGCTCTCCTAGGCCTTGGGGCTCCACGGCCGCTCCCTCCGGGTCCTAGCGCGCTTCCGAGTCGCCCTTGACCGGTTCCGAACCGCGCCGCGGAGGGACCAGCTCCCTCCCCAACCCACTCGGCCGGGGGCGGGGCTTAGCATCCGGGGCTCCCGATTGGCTGCACCTCGGGCGCTCCCCTTCCCCGCCCCCTGACGGGGTGAGAGGTCAGCGGCGGGCGGTTCGGCTGGGTCGGCAATGGCGGGGCTGTGGGTCGGGACGGTGGCGCTGGTCGCGGCCCGGCGGCATGGGCGGCGGCCCCCGCAGCAGCTGCTGTGGACGCTGAAGGTGAGCAGTGCTGTTCTCGCGTGGGCCTCGCCGCCCCGGGTGCCGGGCACACCCGCGGCGCATCCCGGCTGCCCCAGGCCGGGCCCGAGCCGCACAACCCCACGCTGGCGCGGCCCGGGCCTGGGAGAGCGCTTGCTCCCGGGGACACTGGCGCCGGCCGAGCTTTCCGCGCTCCCCCGGGCGAGGGTGGTCTTGGCTGGAGGACCTGCCCTGCGGGTGCTGGGATCCAGTGTCCTGCGGCGCTGGCTGCTCCCGTGGCTTTCTGGGCTGCGCTTGTTCACGTGCTCTGTCGCTTCCTTTAAAGTGACTTTGAGGGGACTCTGGATTGCCGCTTGAATGTTTAAGGCTGTGAGTCTGTCCTAAGTTTGAGAAATACTGTTAAGTCAGGGTTGTTAACAGAGCTCACGAGAGACCCCGAAGCCTGTTTAAATACCACTTTGTACCGCGTGAGAAATGCACCCTCCGGTTTTATCGTTCTTTCTAGGCAGTGCTTAACGTTCACCCTGGATGTCATGGTGACATTCGGACCCACAGATCAGAGTCTATGTGAGCCTCTTTTCTCCTTCCATAATGGAGTACATTGTCACTTACTGGCATTGACTTCCCAAACTTTCAAAGTAGATTTACCAAGTCACCTGAGCAAATTTAAAATGAAGGTCCCCT
The DNA here is from genome assembly GCA_026225945.1 of Cricetomys ansorgei. Taxonomy (NCBI): domain Eukaryota; kingdom Metazoa; phylum Chordata; class Mammalia; order Rodentia; family Nesomyidae; genus Cricetomys; species Cricetomys ansorgei. The sequence continues at coordinate 831,239 of JAMJFZ010000770.1, forward strand.
GAAAACCTTTTGGGAGCTGGTCGAGTGTGCCTGTTAAGCCTCCCTGTCTTTTCTGATACATACCCTTTAGTCAGATGTGTAGTGGACTGCGCCTGTCATCATACCATTAGAAAGGCTGAGGTGGGAGGATTGTGAGTTCAAGTCCATGCTCCCTGTCTCAAATCCCCCCTACCTCCCAGAACGAAAAAAGGAAGATTTAAAAAAAAAATCTCTACAACATTTGATTTATGTTCATTAAATTTGAGTTTGGAAGGTACTTCAGAGATGATCTCTCTCTCTCTCTCTCTCTCTTTTTCTCTCTCTCCCCCCCCCTTCCCCCTCAAAATAAGTCTCTCTGTGTAGCCCTGGCTGTGCTGGAACACTCAGTGAAGAGGAGGCTGGCCTTGAACTCACAGAGATCCGCTTGCCTGTGCCTCCTGAATGCTGTGTGTACTACCATGCCTGCTTATTTTATTCTTAAGGAAATGGAGACAGGCCCACTTAGGCAGTTTGAGCTGGAAGGTTGTCTCTAGTTGTCGGCCACAGAATGCCATCTGTCACTGTGCTTTGTGTTGCCACACAGCTTTGTTCTCCAGTTTTTATTATCTTGTAATCATTTAATCTGTATTTGCTTTAGCAAAGACTCTGGCACATTTACTTATGAAATGACTTGGAGTGGAAAGGTATGGACTTTGGAGTCATACTTTGTATGTTCTTTTGTGGGTTTGTTTTCTTGAGACTCGTTTTGCCTAGGTGGGCCTTTAATTTGCTGTGTAGTGGAGGAAGACCCTGGTTTTCTGCCCCCATTTCCCAAGTGCTGGCATTATAGATATGCACCACCGTACCGGTTTTGGATATTGTATATTGGATATATGCTTTTTTAGAGTTTTTTTTTTTTTGGAAAAACAAAACTTTATTGAATGCTTCTTGTGTAGGGAATGAGTACAGTTCCTACCGTTTATAAATTTTCCTCTAATAATGAAGCAATACGTTTAAAATGCTATTGAGAAGTTTTGGTAGAGTTAGTTGATCAAGTCAAGACTATTTTGAGCTCTACACCATTGGCCACTGTTCTGAATTAGTTCATTCATCCCTCATATTAGGCATTTAACACTACTTACAGTAGATGGACTCAAGGCCCAAAATGTTACATGATTTGCTTAAAGCCATAGAGCTAGTATCTGGCAGACTTGGGACTTGGAAGCTGGTTCCTTAGGAGTCAAACTCCAGGCCTGGAACTCTTAGATAGAGCTGTACCACTGAGCTGCATATACCTCCAGCTTCCAAGAAACAGTCAGTACTGTTTTTTTTTTGAGACAGGGTTTCTCTGTTGTAGCTCTGGCTGTCCTGGAACTCACTCTTGTAGACCAAGTTGGCCTTGAACTCATAGTGATCCACCTGCCTCTGTCTCCTGAGTGCTGGGACTAAAGGTGGAAAGGTGTGCACCACCACCACCCAGCCCAGCCAGTACTCTTAATTAAATCTACTACTTAAGTTGAATAGTATTTGCCTTTGAAAATAAAAATTTCAGTAAGGGCCAGATAGATGGCTGAGAGGGTAAGGGACTTGCTACCAAACCCTGATGACCTGGGTTCATGCTGGAACCCACACAAAGGTAGAAGGAAAGAACAGACTCCACATATTTGTGCTCTGACCTCCATGATGCACACCCCTAATAAAATAATTTAAAAAATTCATACAAATGGAACTAGAGAGATGGCTTAATCCTTAAAAGCACTCCCAGAGGACCTGGCTTCAGTTCCCTGAACCTACACAGCATCTCACAACCAACGACATTTGGCGCTCTGGCCTTTGAAGGCACCAGACATGCATGTGATACATAGACACACATGCAGGCAAAACACTCATAAAAAATAAAAAAAATTAAAATCTTAAAAAATTAAATAGGTTTTAGAGGATGAGATGACCTTTTTTCTAGGAAAAGAAAAAAATTGTGTTGTGAGAGAATAGCACGTGTCAGGGGTCCATGTCCAGAGGGAACAACCTGGGACATGAGAGGAGACACCAGGGTCTGCAGCAGAGCCTAGGCTTTGCATGAGAGGAGTCACTCCCTTGCTGGCCTGGCTCACCTTATGCTTGGTATTTCTAAGGTAGTGTATAATCCCTTGGTGTTGCCAGGTAGACGGAAGGAACATGACATTTTAGACTCAGGCTTACAGAGGAGAGATTCTAATACTTGGTACCATGTACTAACTGCCACACAAGCTTTCTACGTGTGTGTATGTGCACATGCGTGTTCGTGCGTGTGGAAACCAGAGGTCAATGTCAGGTGTCTTCCTCAGTGCTCTACCCCCTTTTTGAGACAGGATCTCTTAGTGAATCTGGAGCTCTGATTTAGTTAGAATGGCTAGTCAGCAAGCTTTGGGGACTTCCTGTCCTCTGCTTCCCAGAGGTAGGGATACAGCTGTATCTGCTTTTTTTGGCACCAAACTCTGGTCCCATGCACATTTTCTTTCCTTTTCTAATAACTGTAAGATTGCTTTTATTTAGTGTATGCGTATCATTCAGTGTGTGTTGTTTAGGTGTGGGTACCACAGTGCGGACAACTTTCAGAAGTCCGTTTTCTCTTTCCACGTGTCATCAGGCCATACAGCACGCCTTTACCCTCTGAGCCGTCTCATCCCCTCCTTGGATTTTTTTTTAAGGAGTGCATATTCTTTCATGAGTTTTATATGTACCAGGTGCTTACAGGAGCCCCAGAAGCCAGAGGGACACTGTTCCTGTCTGCTACTTGCACTCTGAGGAGTTCTCCTGTCTTTTCAGGACCTGTACTTAGGAAAAACTGGAGCCTTGATTTTGCTGCAGAAAAGAATTTTAGGTGGAACCAGACTGAAGCTGATTGAAGTTTATTAAAAGACATTTTTAACATATGAATTTAAGTGTGGGAGTTAAGAGAAAGAGAGAATGTAAGACATGCCCAAGTCTTACACAAGAACACAAAGAGTGGACTTTTGGAAGGGAAGTTGTAACTAAGTGCCATCACCGTAGTCATGTCTTCTGCTTTCATGGCTTCTGAGGTTGAATCTCAGAGTTGCTTAGGAATGTGAGTGGATCTTGGAATGGCTCCTGTGTATTGGATAGGATTACACCTGATAAGGTACACTGTAAGTCAGAAGGGTTGCGGGGAAGTTAGGATTTCTATTACAGACACGTATTTAGTCTTGTTTGAGATTTCCGGAAAATATCTGGGAAAGCAGTAAGGGTGTCCTTGAAGGATATGCAAGTGTGGGCCTTCAGTGTGGGTCATTCCCTTTTTAAAATTTGTATGAACATGGGTGTGGAGTTATTTACCAGTGGCTACAGCACTATCATTCTGGGCTCTGTAGAAGAATAGAACTGCTAGAATCTATCTATCTATCTATCTATCTATCTATCTATCTATCTATCTATCTATCATCTACCTATATCTACGTACCTATCATCTGTCTGTCTGTCTGTCTAATGGGGATTTATTAGAATGGCTTATAGGCGTTGGTTTGGGTGGTCCAACAATGGCTGTCTACTAACAGAAGGTCCAAGAATCCAATAGTTGTTCAGTCCATGAGGCTGGATGTCTCAGCTGGTCCTCAGTATGTGCCAGAATCCCAAAGAAGTAGGATCTAATGCCAGTGAAGGAATGGACTTGCCAAGAGACTGAGAGCAAGCAGGCAGAGAGAGAGTTCCCTTTGCCATGTCCTTTATATAGATAGACTACAGAAGATGTGGCCCAGATCAGAGGTCCTTCCACTTGGGTTTTAGTTATTCTGTACACAGTCAAGTTGACAACCAGGAACAGCCATCCCACTTGCCCCAGTAACCTTCACCTGCCAATAGCTCCTCGAAGGGCAGGAGTGAGCCTTCAGTGTTTCTCCTTTGGAGCAAGTTGCCAGGTGCAGGTAACCACAGCTGCTGTGAGTTCATGACTGTAGTGGCCAGGGCAGGCTTAGAAGACAGGATCTCACAGCACTGGTCTCCGTTTCCAGCTCTTGGTGATGCTCTCTGAGATGTCCCATATAGGACTGAGCACTGAGCAGTCACTTTTTTTCTCAGTACTTTGACTGGTTATGAACCTCTGCACTAATTACCACCCACTGAAAACAGAAGTTTCTCTGACTGAGGCCAAGTGGCACTAATCTATATAAACATACAAATTTAGAAGGCAGTTTGACAAAGTGTCCATTTTTTAAAATAAAAAACTATTATTTATTTTATATGTATTGGTGTTTTGCCTTCCGTGCTTGTCTGTGCACCCTGCGTGTGCCTCGTGACTATGGAGGTCAGTAGAGGCGTTGGATCCTCTGGAACTAGATTTACAGATGGTTGTGAACTGCCACGTGGGTGCTGGGAATTGAACCTCAGATCCTCTTGAAGAGTATCCAGTGATCTTAGCTCTGTCTCTTTGGTCCAACAAGATGTCCATTTAGAAAAAACAACAGTAACAGGTCTCCCAAGGGCCTATAGCCTTCCCTATGTTGTTAACATTCTTTCTATGAAAGGAACTTTGTGTTTTTGTGGGCAGTCGTCACAGAAAATGTGGTTAATTGTGCTGGAATTATTGATTTTCAGCTGGCAAGATGTTTCAACCAGATTCTCAAGTTAGGAGCTCTGTCGTGTTCTCATGCCCCTATACTTTGTGCTGTATTTCTTTCCTGTCTCATTTTGAGTTCATATTTAGTCTTTTCTCACTTGTTTTGTAAACCAACCTTTTAAAACACTTTTTTTCCCCTAGCTTCATGCAGTGGCTAGAGGTGTTAGTTTTATGGTAATTGCAACAGTCGATTCAGCTTTTTCTCACCTTAAATGGTTTTCATTCCCTTCCCCCACCCAAGTCTCTGGAAGGCTAAGCCGACCTCCAGCTCTCTTTGTAGTTGAGTGTGCCCTAGAACTGCTCATCCCCTGTCTGGAGCGTTGGGATGGCCGTGTGTCCCACCACATCTGTGCAGTACTGGGTAACTAACGCAGTGGCTTGTTCAGGCTGGGCTAACTCGGCATCAGCTGTGTTGCATCACCAGCCTTTCACATACTTTAAACATGTAGGCGGATCAGAAATCCCAGCTTTACACATGAGGAAACTAAGCTTGAGCAGTTAAGTAATTTAAGGTCATAGATGACTGGGGTAAAATCCGAACCTTGGACAGTGAGTAATTTTCCAAAAACAACTTGTTTGTCAAGGGAGTAATAGTCTCATTGTGTGATACCATACGGTCTCAGCTCGAAACTTAACCTGTGCTTTTGAAGTACATGGTTAGCCTCTAATTGTTAGCGATGGAGGAGGAGACCCTAACCCTAACCCTAACCCTAACCCTCAACATAGCTAGAGCTTTAGAATTGGCCAAAGGGCCAACGGCCTTTTCTAACACTTTGGTAAATTTCTGAGAATTCAGTTTGGAAAAAATATCTAAGCTTTTCTCAGAAACTTATTTCTAGTAATAAAATATTGATGGCACTTGCATATCTATCTATTTTATTTGTAAATTTATTATTTTAACTTTTTTCTTCTCTCATACAACTTATAGAATATATCCCGGCCCCCCTCCGCTCCCTTCACCCCCCAGCTTCCCCCATCTCCTCCAGATCTACCCCTCATCACCACCCACAAACATCCCTCCCCCTTCTCCTGAAAACAGAACCACCCCCATGGTTACAGCACAATCAGGGCATGGCATAGCCAGATGGAACAAGGCCAGGCACCAGTCCCCACATCAAGAGTGAGCCAGGCTGCAGCAGGAAAAAAGGGTCTCAAGGGCAGGTAAAATGGTCAGAGATCCCCCACTCCAGCCTGCAGGAGTTGTGCGAGGACACCAATACAGACAGCCTTGGGATGTGTTTAGGGACCTACTGTTTACATGTCTGTAGCTTCAGTCTCTGAGGCCCCAAGAGTGCTGGTGAGTTGGCAATGCGGGCTTGTTCTCTGGCATTCTTGCCCCTCTGGTTTCTGCCGCCCCTCTCCCTCATCCATGGTTGTCTGTGCAGCCCTGGCTGTCCTGGAGCTCACTCTGTAGGCTAGGCTGACCTTGAACTCAGAGATCCGCCTGTCTCTGCCTCCTGAGTGCTGGATTAAAGGCGTGCTGGCTCTAGACTGGTCATTTGTACACTTAAACATCTACTTTTTTACTATCCTTTGGCTCTTAAGTTCAAAACACAGGAAAAACGTGGCAATATCTTTGTTCCTACTAAAAGTGGAAACTGGTGACTTTTTTGATGAAGAGAAAGGAAAAACAATTGCTTAAGTGGGTTTGTAGTTTATTTATCTGTAAAATATTTCTTGACCTCATATGTAAAACAAATAAATCAGATATAGAAAAAGTAAATAAAACAGTGGTTACATAGGGCTGAGGATGGAGAAAATGGATGATTTTGGATAGAAGTCACATATTTTCAGCTATGGGGTGCACATGTTCTTCAGATACAATTTAAAGTATGGTGGTAATGGTCAACAATACCATACTTATGCCAAAACCCACGAAGTTCTTACTGCTCTCACTGTAAAATGGTGGCCACACAAGGTGATGAAAGCAATAAATAATTTTATGTGTATGTGTACCACATGCATGGAGGCCCGCAGAGGGTGTCAGATCCCCCAGAACCGGAATTACAGGCGGTTGTGAGCTGCCATGTGGGTGCTGGGAATGGAACCCCGGCCCTCTGGAAGAGCAGCAGTGCCTGTACCGCTAAGCCGTCTCTCCAGCCCATTAATTCGTCTATTTATGTATCTGCTTGTCTACTTGCCCTCATCTATTTGTTCATTTACGTATGTGTGTTGGTAAGTGGGTGAACAGACCACAAGGATGTGAGTGTAAATTTTGGGAAGAAAACATTTTTAGACAGAAATACAGGGTTTCATGCAGGTGTCTCTGGTTACAGGCCTACAGTGGTGCAGTGTGTCAGTTAACTCTTTCCCACTGGTCAGTACCTAAGAGATAAAAAGGAGAGTTGGGTCATTTGGATCCTAGTTGTAGAGATCTTATGTCATGATCACGTGGTTCCACTGCTATGGGGAGACTCTAAGGTGAGGCTGAACATCACCAAAGGGAACATGAGTTGGGGGAGGGCAGCTACCTCATGATGGACAGGAAGCAAAGAGACAGGATGCCTCCAAGAACCTGCCACTAGTGGCCTTCCTTTAGCCAGGCCCCATCTCTGGGATATTTCTACTGATAGTGCTAATGATGGCTTCTCCAGAAGTGCCGTCAGATTATGAAGCCACCCATCGAGTCAGAGCTCTCATGATCCAGTCACTCTCAAGATCCACCTTTGAATGTTGCTGCCTTGGGTACCAAGTCTTTAGTTTTTCACTTATTTGGGGCATGTTTCAGACACAGTCCATAACACAAGGGAAGATTATTCTGTCTGTCCACTCATCCATCTGTCCATCCGTCCATCTATCTGTTTATCTATCTTTGCACTTAAGAATATTTAAAAGTATTTGTGAAGTATCTCTCAAGTCTCAGGCCTTGTCATACACACTAAGATCAGGAAGAAATTGGGGCTGCAGAGGTGGCTTAGTGGTTGAGAACATTTGGTACTCTTGCTACCCACATGGCAGCTCACAACACCCTGTAACTCCAGTTCGAGGGGATATAAGAGCTTCTTTTGGGTTCTGTGGACATTGCATGCATGGAGTACACTTACATATATGTAGCACTCACACTAAAAGCAATCTTAAAAAATCCAAAGACCAGAAGAAAGTCAAAACAAAACAAAACAAAACACAGTGTGTGTCACAAGTACAGAGAGGTTTTTTCAGGGATTAAAAATAATGGTTGGTGGAAGAATTTGATGAATTCCTTGGATTTGAGTGAGAAGGGAGTCTCCTTGTCTCTTCCACAGTGTCAGTAGTCTGTGGGCACAGGTGGGGCTGCTTAGCTGCTTCAGCAGCAGGGTGAAGTGGCATATACAAATTGCTGCTTTAGCTTTGAAGATACCTTGTGCAGGCTTCACGAGGGTCTCCTCTTACCTCCACAAGAGTATAGTAGGCCTGACTCAGTGGTCCTTTAAGACAGGACAGCTCCCAACAGCATCACTTAACTTTGATTCCCTTTGTTACCCACGCTTGTAGCCAGGAGTAGCGTTTCAAAACATCTTACAAACACTGCCTTGTTGAAACTTTAGAAATTTTTCCCTCGATCAACCTCTTCCATACAGTTTACTTTGGCATGCAAAAGACTAGTGCAGTGATTTGCTATTTTCACATTATTATTATCTGAATAATCTCTCCAAGTATTATTTATGTTGGCAGCTGTTGTCCTATTATGGCGAACCTAAATGGCCAACTTGATTGGATTAAGTCTGCATCTTATATTAATAAGTTTCATCTGAAGGGGAATCTGAGGACACTTGTGAGACCCAGGCAGTCGGTGATCTGACCTAATGAGCGACTTTATGCACTGATGGATTTTAATTCTGAACAGACTGTCTTAAGATGACAGAACTCTGGAGGCAGTGCCCAGCTGAAGAATCGGTCACTAAAGATGCGTATTTGGGGGTTTACCTTGCCCTAGCCTACTCCCAGTACTGTTTTACTCTGCTTCCTGTCCATCAGGACAGCTCTGCAATGCTGAGGTGTACAAGGCTCAGACATGGCAGTAACTGTCAGGGTTGTGGGTCTGATAATCCTGAATACTTGTAGTCAGGTAGCCTCAAGAGAATTCTTAACTTCGTAGCTTAGGTCATTACACATTTGGTTGTTACTTAGCAAAATCACTGCCTTTGGTTTCTTAGAATTTTCTCAGGGAATAGGAAGTAGTGATAGTGTTTGTCCTGGGTAGATGTTGCTTAAGGAGAAAGGGAAGGCATTTCACATCCTTGACATTTGAGCACGAAGGTAACCCAGCCTGCTATGTGATGGTCCCAGTGACCAGCATTTCACATTAGAGTGTGCCAGGCAAAAGCTGGGAGATGGGATTGCATTTGGCATAATCAAGAGGTGGATCTTCCTACTTTGGTTGATGCCCTTTAGAGGGGATGCTAAGAAAGTTATGAGAGGGAGCCAGGACACAGTCATCTTCACTCTTGTTTTGTTTTGAGACAGAGTTTCTCTGTTGTAACTCTGGATGTCATGTAACTCACTCTGTAGACTAGGCTGGCCTCATACAGAGATCACCTGCCTCTGCCTCCGAGTGCTGGGATTAAAGGCGTATGCCACCACTGCCCAGCTGTTCTCTCCACTCATATTCACAATTTAATAATGAGAGTCAGCTGGGCATTAGTAGAGCGGGGTTTTCAGATGTTACTTGACAGAAATTAGCTTTTCATTTTAGGGAAGCTACTGGCCAGCCAATTTAACACATTTCAGAGGTTTTAGCTGATATTTGAGGTGTTAGGTCAGATTCAGACAGTGAGTGCTAAATAATTATTAAGGAGACTAAAGACAGCCCAAGATAATTCTGGAGCCGCAGGATTTCAATGCTCCACAATCATGAAGTCCTTGACAGTGCTATAGAATCAGAAAAAAAAAAAAAAGTAGTGTGTAGGTGCTTGCACATCGTGGGGCATATGTGAGACCAGAGGGCAATTTGTGGGCGTTGGTTCTCTCCTTTCTCCACATGGAGCCTGGGCATCAAACTCAGGACATCAGACATGTCAGCAGGTGCTTTTTTCCATGGAGCTGTGGCCCATGCTGGCCCTCTTCTAGAACCTTTAATGTAGGTGTTGTAGTCACACACACACACACACACACACACACACCCACCCACCCACCCCCACCCCCACCCCCACTTATTTTATTTCGAGGCCGAGGAAGGTGCACTCACTGTCTTTGAACTTGCAATCCTCTTACTTCAGCCTCCCAAGCAGGTGCGTGTGTCATTATTCCTCAGAATTTTCCATGCTAGGAAATATCAGAAAAGAATTCTGACTGTGATTGTTACCAGATTGTTATATGCTTAAGAAAAGTAACAAATGTTAAGTATTTCTGTGTAAAGTTCTGAAGTGGCAGAATTCCTAAATTTGTTCCCTACATTTAAAGAAATGATTTTTACATTGTGGTTTTAGCAAAATTGTGTTTGCCTTGAGCTCTTCATTTTCAGACGTTCTTGAAGGTCTTGCTGGGAGTGAGCAAGCAGAACCAGTTCAGACTGGTAGTTTCAGACTGAGTGGGATGCCTCCCTCAGGCTTTTTACTGTGTAGTTCTGTCTCCTTTAATGATTTCTATCTCTAGTTACTGGCTAACCAGGAGCATACTGCTTTTTCAAATGTTGGGCTACATTATTGCAAGTTCACATGTCTTCAAACTGTATTCTCTTTCTGTGTGTATCTGTCTCTTTTACAAAAGTGGCAAAATACAGCCTCTTAGATCTTATAACCAAATAGTTTTAAGTAATAATAAAAAGAATCCAAAAACCATTGTGTTCACTTAGAGATTCTGTTACATTGTCTTCTAGTAGTTCATGTGTAACTTGTAATAGATTTGGTTAATTCTTGAACTGTGTGGTGGAAGTGTTTTTTAAGTCTAGTTTTACATTATTGATCTTTTCTGGAGAGTAAATACACAATATGCCAATTTAGCTGGCTCAAACGTTCTTCGGAGATTAGCTACTTACAGATTTCTGGAGTGTTCTTTTCTCTTGGGCCAAGTTTAGCAAAGTCTATTGTTCTTCAGTCCATGGAGCATGATGTACCCAAGGTTTTTATTCTGAGATTTACCTAGAACAATGCATGTTTATATTTTCAAAAATCATAGAAGCTCATTTGCACTTTCTGCTTGCTTACTATCATAGAGGCTCAGCAGTGACATCACCTTCATCTTGGCTGTCCTGTTCAGTGTGGATAAACTGCACGTTTCCTTTAACTCCTGGGGGCTCTTGTACACATAGGCTAAGTTCTTAATTTGAATAATAACAGTTCAGGTCAGTGCAGAACCTTGCATGAGCTGAGCTCTTGTTTTCTATCTGAGAAGGGGGGGGGTGTGGTCAAATGGGTGGCTTGGGTTTAAGAAACAGTGTGAGGTTGAGCATGGGCCGGTCCTCTGGGGCCTTCATTCTTCTCTGACATGGTAAGCTGCGCTCTGGGGAGGTCTTCCCCCAATGCAAGCATCATTTTGCATTTTCCCCTTCCCCTTCCCTTCCCTTCCCTTCCCTTCCCTTCCCTTCCCTTCCCTTCCCTTCCCTTCCCTTCCCTTCCCTTCCCTTCCCTTCCCTTCCCTTCCCTTGCCTTGCCTTGCCTTCCCTTCCCTTCCCTTCCCTTCCCTTCCCTTCCCTTCCCTTGCCTTCCCTTCCCTTCCCTTCCCTTCCCTTCCCTTCCCTTCCCTTCCCTTCCCTTCCCTTCCCTTCCCTTCCCTTCCCTTCCCTTCCCTTCCCTTCCCTTCCCTTCCCTTCCCTTCCCTTCCCTTCCCTTTCCCCTTCCCCTTCCCCTTCCCTTTCCCCTTCCCCTTCCCCTTCCCTTCCATTTCCCTTCCCTTCCCTTCCCTTCCATTTCCCTTTCCTTTCCTTCCCTTCCTTCTCCCCCAGCCCCAAGGGACTTTCATTTTAATGAACATTTAGAATCAAAACTTGAAGTATCATTGTATCATTTAATTATTCTGCTTGACCACATTTGCTTTCTGTAGATCTCCCTTCTTACTCTTAATAGCAATAACCACTTTTGGGAACTGAAACATATCCCCACAATTAATGCTTTAGGGTTTTAGAGAAAAGTGTTTTCCTCATAACCAGTGCTTAGTACTAGGATTGATTAAGTTGATTTTAATTCAGACTCACACAGAAATCATTATAATATGTTCTTTACTTCAGTAATGGCCCATTACTGTTATTGTTACACCTTTCAGAGGCTGCCTCTAATGGGTCACCCCCTCTCTTTCTCTCTGCTGTTTCCACGTTTCCTTCTCTTCTTCCTTTTTGTCATCCTTTGGTTCCTCTTACATGGATGTGTCTACAGTTATGGGTTCACTTTGATAACTAAGTTATATTCTTACCACTGCATGAATGGACTGAAAATCTTAGGCAAACTGAAAGAAGTTCTCTGACAAAAAGTAAAGCCCACAAGAATCTTAATTCCTCTCACTTTTTCTATTTTTTTAATAGCAGGCTCCAGGCTGTTCACAACAGTGTCTTGCGGTGTTCCGAAGTCTCAGTTCTATGGGATATGACCCTAAGGAAAAAGTGAGTGTTTTGTAAACATTCTCAACAGCTAAGTTAGATGGTTTTACTTTTTTGTCTCTTTATGTTGTTTAATGGTCTGATTGAATTTTATTGATATTGTAATTATTTATTGTATTGTTATTATTGTATTGCTGAAGTATCATAGGTTCCTGTTTTTCTTTTTCTCTTCTTTCCTCCTTCCCTCCCTCTCTCTTTCCCTCCCTCCCTTCCTTCCTTAATGTATGTGTGCATGTCCCTGTGGAGGCCAGAGGGGACATCTGGTGTCCTGCTCTGTCATTCTCTGACTTATTTCCTTGAAACAGTGTTTCTTACTGAACCTGATTAGGTCTGCTGCAAGCCCCAGGGATCCTCAGTGGTCGTGCCTAGTCATTTTTTGGTGGTTAGAGATTTGAACTCAGTTCTCCATGCAGCTAATGTTCTTACTCAGGTTTGCCTCTCAGCACCCATGCCAGGCAGCTCACAATTGCCTCTAGCTACAGTTCCAAGGGATTCATGGTGTTCTTGTGAAATGCTGAACTGTTTTGTGTATTGTGACAGCCCGGAGTGTAAGGAGACCTGACCTTTGTTTTGACTATGTTGATTCTTGTGTGTGTTGGCTTTCTCGTTGCTGTACTGAAGGGCATGATGTAAATAACTTGGTAGGATTTCTTTTAGTTTGTGGTTTCAGGGAATGAAGTCCATAGTCTTGGTTCTACTAATTCTGGGTCTTTGGTGTGGCAGAATATCATGGCAGGGGGAGGGTCTAGTAGAAGCTACTCACCTCACACTTGACAGGACACAGAGGGACAGTGGGGTCCTGGACAAACTCCAGCCCTCAAAGACATGTCCCAGGGACCCACTTTCTTCAGCTAGGCTTTTCCAGAGTCTGCCAAAATAGTATCTCCAGGTGGGACTCACTCCTTATACACATCTTCTGTGGAGGATACTTAGTATTCAAAATGTGACAGTTTTTCGTTCGGACCTGTCATTGATTACTTTCTTTTTTTAAAAAAAAATTAATTTATTTTTATTTTTGTGTGAATGTGTATATATGTATAGTGTCTGTGTGTTTATATGTGAATGCGCATACACATGTGTGTATATCTGTGTAGAAGCTGGAGGTCAGTGCCAGATACCTTCCTTTGATTGTTCTTCCCTTAACTTACCTATTTATTATTTTGAGACAGGATCTTACTGTGGAGCCCTGGCTGCCCTGGAACTCACTATGTAGACCAGCCTGGCCTCAAATTCCCAGAGATTCACCTGCCTCTGTTTAGGATTAAAAGTGTGTGTCGCCATGCAAGTTTTTTACCTAATTTTTTGAGATAGGGTCTCTCATTGAATCTAGAGCTCACTGATTAGCTTTATTAGCTGGTTTTCAGACTCCAGGGATCCTTTTGTCTCTGTATACCTCCACTCCCAGTGCCCAGTGCTAGAGTTACAGACATGCCATTATACCTAGCTTCTGCATGGGTGTTGGGGATCTGAACTCATGTCCTCAAGTGTGCACATAGCTGCTTTATCCACTGAACCATCTTCTTAGCCCCTGAATTCTTCCATATTCAACATTTTATTAGTGACTCATAGCAGGTCAAAATTAAGGTAGGAGAAACCGGGTGCAGTGTCACATGCCCTTAATCCTAGCACTTGGGAGTCTGAGGCACATGGATCTCTGAGTTTAAAGCCATCCTGGTCTACAGTGTGAGATCTAGGACAGCCAGGGCTACCCAGAGAAACCCTGTCTCAAAAACATACAAACAAACAAATTAAGGTAGGAGAAATGTATTTATTAATAAAATACATCAATTTGTATAAATACGCGTCATCCAATATTTGTACTTGTCTGCTTGTTTGCGATGTGGTCTGGTGCTGTAGCCTAGGGCAGCTCAGTCTCATGGTCTGCCTCCCTTAGTCTTCTCAGTGGCGACACTACAAAGTGTGTGCAGCTATGCTTGTCCCTACAGAGATTAAGTTTTAACATGTCGAATTTCATACATGTTCATTAAAGTAAAGACACATTTAATGATCATTTGTTTGAATGAGATCGGGAAGTTTGAGTGGGTCCTAGCGTGGGCCAGCACCGTGTTGAGGTATGTTTTTATAAGCTTGATCTCAACTAACATTTGTGACACAATGAAGAGAGTCTGCGTTGACTACTCTCTCCTCATGTCAATCATGGTGTACTCTGATGTGAATGCTGTTTTAATTCAGCCTTCCCACTAGTTCCTCTAGTATGGTGTGCTCAGAGGCATCCAGTGCCTGACTGTCTGAGTTCTGCCTCCATTCCTCCTCGGAGTACCCAGGAGACATGATGAGCTCGTTCCTTCTCATGGTCTCTGAGTGTAAAGGAGTGACAGGCTAAGCACAAGGGACAGAAGGAAAGAATAGGACCGAGAGGGTGATGAAGAAGAGCTTCAGGGAACTTTGTACTATCATTAGTGCAGCTACAGAGGAGCCCTGCAGGAGTCCACTTCCTCTGGTACCTGCGTTAGGCTCCGGAGTTTTGGTTGTTCTTTTGTGTTTTTCTTTAGGGTACTGCCTTAACTGGCTCTCTACATAGAGCATAAAGTCTGTTCTATAAGTGACATTAAGTCCTTTCCTTATCTGGTGTTTTAGTCTCCTAAAGTTCCTATTTTATCAAATGCATGGGTTAAATTAAAAATTTTTGTAGTTTCTTGGGGCAACTCTCTTTCTTCAACATGGCTGCCTTTATATATCCTGTTCTTGCCACCACTTTGCTGTGTCCAGTATCCTGGACACAGCTTTAGCATAGATTAGCACAGTTGGGATTATGCTATGCTGTCCTCAGAAAGGGTGATTGATGCAGAGCAGGGGTTCAAAGTTGGCTTGCTCCCACATGAGTATTCTCTTGAATATCTGCAACCTATCTGGAAGAACATCTCTATAACAGTGGTTGCCTTTGGGGCAGGCACCAGGGCTTATCTTCAATGTTTAAAATTCTGAGGGGGCTGTAGTGGTGGCTCAGCTGTTAAGAGCACTTATTGCTGTTGCAGAGGACCCAGGTTCAGTTCCCAGCACCATGTGGCATCTCAGAAACATCTCTGTGACTCTCTCTGATCTGCACAGGCACCACAGATACTCATGCATATACATACATCGAGACAAAACATTCATACACATAAACAAACTCTAAGTTTTTGAGGAATTTATATGTCTGATCATTTTAAAGAAATTTTATGGCTGGAAGGTTGATGTGATAATCCATATTGAATTTGTGCAGTGCTTGAATGTAGAAGATGTGTCAAATGCAAATACTGACTTTCACGCCGATTTCCTGCTGGTGAGGCGGATTCCTCGAAGTCTGGCTGCAGAATGAATCCCAGCCGCTGTAGCCAACCTGGGGTGTAACCTCCCTTTAGGGTGCTGTGCTACCCACAAGCTCTGGAGGAGCTGCTTCCTGTATCCTTACTCCACTTACTGGGAATCCAGGCTCAAGAAAGACAGCTTGCCCTAGGAAAGCATGTAGAATTGTTGGGTTCCAGCTTGCGCAGCTTGGCTCCAGACTGGCTTGGAATCACCACTTAAACAGGAAGTGTCTTTGTGACTTGATAAGACTGTTGTACATATTTGCACCAACAGTTGCCTGGTGTGTGTGTAACATCCGCGACGCTGGCCCTTCTACCAGATGCAGTCTGTCAACACTAGTTAAGACACGATTATTTCAAATACAGCTCGAGAAAGTGTAAGTGTGGTTTTCTTAGGAAACACATGCTGTCCAACAGGACTTTATTATCAACATTTGGACAAAGAAAGGTAGATGACCTCACAATCAGGCCGAGGTGAGAGTAGGTTATTTTAAGAGTTCATGCAGTCAAGACTCTGACTGGCTCAGAGTTTTATTAAGTTAGAAGTTTCTCAGGTTTTAAGGTAGCAAGGGTGGTCTCAGGCTAGCAGAATAAGATTTTAGACTTTTCATGTAGGCTAAAATACTATCTGTCCTAAGACCCATGAGTACATTCTATTTTATTTTTATTTTATGTGTATGAGTGTTTATCTGCATGTGTTTGTGTGTGTACTACATTGTGCCTAGTGCCTGAGGAGGTCAGAAAAAGGTGTCGCCCCCTGGAACTGGAGTTATGGATGGTTGTGAGCCTCATGTGGGTGCTGAGTCCTCTGTGAGAGCAGCCAGTGCTGGGAGTTAAACACAAAACCTTGTAATATGGTGGCATAATTCTCTGTGCCAATCAATACAGTTTAGTTGTTAAATAAACTAACTCAGTCAGTGATTATAGAGCAGATCTCACAGCTTTCTGGTCGTAAATGAACATATTATTTATGGAATTTACTATTACTCTAGAGAGTAAATGTTTATTAGAAACATATTTATTGTTCATTGTGGAAAATCTTGGTATTTTTTGGTCCCAAAGTAAGAGTAACAATTTTAATTTTTTTCGGTCTCTTGTCAGACTTTTGATAAAATTCTCATTGCTAACAGAGGAGAAATTGCTTGTAGGGTGAGTAGAATTTGAATTATTTTTATTTTTCTCTGAAATGTATTAAAGTCCCTTTGTATATGGATCTTGGCTAATGGGTAATGTGTTTTGACTAGATTATTAAAACTTGCAAGAAGATGGGCATCAAAACCGTTGCCATTCACAGCGATGTTGACGCCAGCTCCGTGAGTATATTTTTGCTTTGTTTCAATCAGCACTTAATTGGGGTCCATTAGGACAGAAGTGAAGTATACTTGCTTTGTTTTCCCTTCGCTTGCAAAAGATGTATTCAGTTTTTAAAACTATTAATTGTTCACTGTTGTAACAAACGCTATGGAAGTATTACAATGTCTTAACTATTGTTTCCTGTGAGCTTCAGATCAAACCTTGCTGGCTTGTTGCTGGCCAACAGATAGATTAAGACAAAGCATGAGAAGCTAGGTTGGAAGACGAATGGGCTGTTTACACAGTGGTCGCTTGTGAGCATCTCCCCAGCGCAGCTCCAGCAGCACTGAGGGAAGCTGTCATTGTCTCACTTTTCCTAAGTGCATTAGTGCGTTCAGCTGAGAGTTTGATAGACGAGAGATAGGCTGATGCTAATTGGATCAGAACAAAAGAAGGTATAGCATAGAGCAGTGAATGATACGTAATTTTATGTGTCGTTTTTAACACAGCAGCGTGTTCTAGCAGTAATGGACTGTGAAGGAGTAGAAGGCGATTGCGTAGAGCAGAGTGCAGAGCACTAGAACTTCACGGGCTGAGATACGAGTGGCTGTGCTTTTGAGTCACTGGCTTTTATCCTTTCGCTCTATTTTTGAAAATGTCACTTTTATAGTTTAGTAATTAATATAGTAGAAAGGTTTTTAAAGAGTGGTGATGTTTAAAATGTGTTCTATTTGGAACTGTTACTCATTTTGTCTTACTGTTAACTTCCTTTTGAAAAATCTAAGTGAAAGAATTTCAAACTAATTTGCTGAAAATAAATGTTAACTACAAAATTTATTTGACAGTTGTGTTTACAAGGTCTTTAATGAAAAGCAATTAAATTTCTTTCGCATATATAGCTTGGTTTGAAATAAAATTTGATCCTAGATGCTTTGCTAATTTTTTAAAAATTTGATGATTTCAGTAGCAATTTTCATTCCTAATGAGATAATATGAGAACTGCTACCTTATTATTTTTTTAAGATTTATTTTTATTTTATATATATTGGCATTTGCCTGTATGTATGTTTGTGTACCACCCGTGTGCAGTGCCCCTGAAGTCAGAAGAGGGCATCAGAATCCCTGGAACTGGAGTTACAGATGTGTGTGAACTATGATGTGGGTGTTAGGAACTGAACCTGGGTCCCCTGCAAGAGCAACCAGTGCTCTTACTCACTGAGCTAGCTCTCTAGTCCTGCTCAAGGTATTCTTCAAAACTGTGTTTTTTTTGAGACAGGGTCTCATGTAGCCCAGGTTGGACTCAACCTCTGTGTACCTGAGGGTGATCTTGAACTTCTGATCCTCCTATCTCCAACTCCCAAGTGCGGAGATTACAAGCATGTGCCTCTATTCCCAGTTTATTGGGTATGTGGAATCAAACCCAGGGTGCTGTGCATGCTAGTCAAACATCTGTCACCTGAACTGCATGAATTATGGTTGTACCCAGGAAATGAGGCCCAGGCAAGCCACGGAAGGTACTGCAACCGGAAATGGTCAGAGCAGGAGAAAGTGACACGGGAACTCTGGAATTAGGTTTTAGATTTTATTTTACAGATTCTTAAAAAGCACAATTAATATTTTTATTTTTTAAAGATCTGTGAATAATGATTTACTAAGAGGAGAGAATCAGTGCAAGACTGTCCATTGGGGGTTTTAATCGGTTTGTGTTGTGTCTGTAGACACTAAACTCCTTAAGTTCCTGCCCTTTATTTGTTTAGGTTGCTTCCATCCCTTTCAGTTGTGTCTTATGACTTGAGAATGTAAGTTCTATGCTTACTTTGGTACACTTATTCTGAAGTATTTTATTTTATTTGTGCAAGTATCTGTGCCATTTTAATTTTTTTTCTTAAGTAAATGTAAAGAGACAATTGGTTTTTATTTGATTTTGTATCCAAGCTGAGCTTTCTGTCTGTATTTGGAAGAGACTGCTTTGTAGTTTTCCTATCTTTGGTTGGTGTTAGGATTTCTTAGCAGGCCAGGTGTGGTGGTACGTGCCTTTACTTCCAATATTCAGGAGGCTGACGCAGGAAGATCTCTGAGTTCAAGGCCAGCCTGGACAGCTAGGGCTACAAGAGACTACACAGAGAAACCCTGTTTGGAAAAGCCAAAAAAAAAAAATGTATACAGACACACAGGTACACACACACGTGTGTATGTGTGTATATATATAAGATCTTTGCTTCATGAGTTGAAAGTTTTCCATTTTGCATGGAGTAAGGAATTGGCATGCTAGTGTTTCATCTGTGAGGCCTGGTTTGGTTTGGCTTCTCTGGGTAGTTTTTGTTTCTGGTTGTTGATTCTTCTTGTTATTCTTCAGTCAGTATCTGAATTTGTATATTTCTAGGAATCTGTCCACTTCATCTAGGTTGTCTTGTTTATTGGTATGAAGTCCTTTATGGTATTTCCTTGTAAGCATTTTATTTCCGTGAGGTGAGATGTGTGGTAGTGTCTCCATTTTCATTCAGTCTTGTTTTCTTTCTTGGTTGCTGTCATAGTCCATTCAGACTGTGGCAACCCAGTGCCATAAATGAGGTACTTTATAAACAATAGAAAATTAGTTCTTATAATTGCAAAGTTTGGGAAATCAAGATTGGGGCACTGGGAAATGTGGTGGCTGGTGAGCGTCTCCTTCCTGCTTCTCAGATGAAACTTTTAGCTGTGTCTTCACAGTGAAGGGGCTGGGGACCTACTGATGCATCTTATGAGGTCAGTAATCTCATTTACAAGGTCTTGACTGCTACAACTCAATGGCATTCTTAGGCATACGGTAATGTGCTGAGACGAGCTACAGGATGGTGCACTATCAAGGCGAACTTAACTATATGATTTGAATTTAACATGAAAATCTTAAGCCCCTTATGAGGACTTCCAGGTTTTATATAGGGAAACCAAATATTTTAAATGCTAATCATTTCAAAGTTATTTTGTATCTTTTTCATTTTAAACCTTAGTAAACACAGTATTCTGTTTTGAAACTGAACAAAGCATAAGTGTGACCTAGAATGTTCCCAGAAAAGCTGATGGGGAAAGCACATTCTGCAGCTGGAGTAAGCTAGGGCGATTGTGTTAGGGCAGGAGGAGGGAGGTCTGGAATAAGTCCACTGGGTCTTCGGCAGAGGGTTACTGTGGGAGAATCGCTTGCTGGTGAGGGCTTTATCACTGTTAGGTTGCCTTGGACAGCGAGGGAGGGACTCAGCATGGTTAGTTCCAGAAGGTATGGAATATAAGGGATCAGAATTTTTAAATTGTTTTAGTGTCTAGGACTTTCCTTAGTTTGGTGAACAATACAAAGAGATTGAGAAAGAGAATAGAGGCTATTGGGTTTCTACTTTTCCAAATGCTCCCAGATAGCACCCATTCATTCTTTGTATTTTAATTGAAAAGACTAAATGTTTCTTTTCACATAAAGTATTTTTATTAAACCACTAAAGTTAGAAATTTGATTTTTTTTAAAGAAAGATTTAATTAAGCTAAATTGAAAAGGCCAAAACTCATTTCAACTGAGGAAAATGATGCTGTGCTTCAACCCTTGACCATATTTTTTCTATGCTCCCATTTTATTGCTTTGTGTACAGTCATGCTGAATTTAAGTGAGCAATGTCTGATATTTACAGCTTTGAAATAAGACCCTAAAATCAGGAACGTATTCATGGTGACTCAGATCTTACCCTGGCAGCCTGCTGTTTAAAGTGTGATTCCTGGTAGGCACTTGAGTCCCAGCTTTAGGATTCCATGATGAGATTGAGTGGTGTTTCCTGTGAGTACTCTGGGGTGATTGACAGTAAGGTGAGGGTAGTCATCACTTTTTATGCCCACCCTTGACAATATTTCCCTGCTGGCTGGGGAGGAATGGAGGACAAATAGGACTTCGTGATGCCTAAGTAATTAGTGTATGTTGGTTCCAGCTGAACAAACTGGAGGGTAATGATCAGGTAAATGGAACTGGAATACATTAACGTAGGCTATGGTATAAGACCTGAGGGAAACACAATGTTTTAGGATGTTGTTGGAATAGCTTTATTTTATTTCTTTAAATATACATCCTTATGTATTATAATATGCTTATAACTGGAAGAGCAGCCGATGCTTTTAACAGCTGAGGCATCTCTCCGGGCCTGCTGTGTGCACCATGTTAGGTGTGTAGTCAGAGGATAATTTGCAAGAGGAGTCTTTCTCCCATGTCCCTGTGGGTCCTAAGAATCGAACTCTGGGCATCAGAGTTGGTATCAAGTGTCTTTACTTACTGGGCCATCTTGCTAGCTCCATAAGAAACATTCTTAAATTGCCGTAACTACTAAAAGATGTTAAGATATTGGCCATCATGATCCATATTTTCCAGTTGGTCTTTTTAGGTCATAACACTTCCTGACATTTTGACCCCAACTGAAAACCCCTAGGATTATTCTGAATATTTATCCGTATTAAGCAGATATTTATAACTGTCATCCTTCATTGAAGAGTCTGCTTAGCAACATAATGGCCCATCACAAAGCCACCGGGTAGTTGCTCTAGTGCTGCAGGTGGAGGGGAGAAAGGACTTGGTTTCATTGATTTAGTTTTAGTTCTGGTGATGAGGTAATGAAAAAGCTAATTAACTTTTTTTTAGGGGGGGGGTGGTAGAGGATGCCAAATGAAGTTTTACTGTGTGGTCTTGAGCTCCTGGGTTAAATGATCCTTCAGGCTACCCATCCTAAGTAGCTGAGACTATTACAATCCGGGGCCTCTGGACCTAGCATTCGAATCAAAGGGTTTTTAAATAGCATAGTTGCTTAAAAACTTGCTGTTGCTCACTTTTTTCATAAAGCTTAGCCATTAACATCCTTTTTAGATCAGGAATATACTGTGTATACTTATGCAAATTTGAAACACTAGACCTTTCAATGAAGAACTAATCAGGAGAAGAATGCATTTGAGATGTTTAGACATTTTCCTTTCTTTTCTGCTATTATTGTCTTTAGAAAAACTTCTGCAGAAACATTATACTCTCTCAGTTTTAAATGTTTTGATTATCTTGGCTTAGCTAAATTACTTCCTCTACATTTTTGGGCAAAATGGAATAGGCTAGGATCCCTGGTAGGAATTTGTTCACATTAATATGGCTCATCAAGGACATTATATTTAATTGGAGATCCTGCAGAACAGTGGCAGGAGGCTGAGGAGAATTATTTAGCATTAGCAATGGCCCGTCTGGGGGCTGCACACTAATCAAGGTGCTGGAGTGTGAGCAGTGGGGATGATGGGAATTATGACGGTTATGACATGTAAGCATGTCTGTGCGAACTGGACAGGCAATGAGTTAATCAAGGAGTATATTAAATGGCTCCCATGCTGATTCATTATTATCTACCATAGTGCCTGTCAGCTTGTGTATTTAAAAAATACAATTATTGCTGAAATCAGTATGTATGTGAGCAGAATTCAGCATCACTCTCTTATTCAACAAAATAACCTCAATTTACTTTATACATATAAAAATAGAGAATTGTGTCAATTGTGTTGGTAATGTGAATTGCATTTTAAAGTAGTGTCCTTCCCTTTATCATGAGAGGAAGCCTCTCAATTCATATTCCTTTAAGAGTTTGCTTAGCCCTTTCTTCTATTCATCGTAAGTATTTTGGCTTATTTCCTACTGCATAAATGATTTGGGCTCAAAACTACAATTTATGTGTCTTTATTTTTCAAGATGAGAAATAATTCAAGCATTTCAGAGAGAAATCAATATTTAACACAGGAAGCTATGGATTAATCAAATCATTAATCCTCTCGGTCATCAAAATGAAGAGCTCTAGAATCAGAGGGGGTGGAGCTTCCTTTGCTGTGGTGGGTGGTCTCTTTGTGCTAGGAAGACCCATTCTGTGCCCAGCATGTTTAGAGCCATCTGTCATGAAACCATCAGTTAGAAATGCTAGATGTGTACATATTTTGGGGGAAATGGAGCTAATAAATTGATTCCTTTAGAAAATAAATTGAAATGCAGCATAAACCCACAAGCAAACAGTATTCTACCCTTAGACAAGTTTATAATGGCACTGTTCAGATGAACACACGATTTTTTAAAAATTGAAAACACTGCCAAATTTAATGAAACTTTGTACTGAACTGTGACCTTTATTTATTAACTTAATTAAAGCAACATTATGTCTAATTCTTGAAGCGTCAACCCTGGGTGGTTGTTATTGAAGTCCCTTGTCTGTGCAGTTTGTGATAGTGGTCAGCAGCAGCAGAAGTCAAACTTGCAACCAACACCCTCCCTTGAGAGCTGTGAGCACAGCAGGCTAAATTGTTAGAATGCAGCAAAGCTGTTTAAATGACTGATGGTTTAAACCCCCTGGTGCTATGGTTAAACCAGCTGTTCCAGTGAGGAAGGACTATGACTTTGCCCAGGAGTTGGACAGAAATTGTATCTGGACAGGAAAAAAGCCTTGGTATCAATATCTTCATGTATGACTTATTAGATTCATTTATATATTCATGTACTGGCCGTTTAACAAAAATATTCTAGCTACCTTCTCCACTTCTTCCTCCCCCTCCTCCTCCTCTTCCTGCTTTTTGTGTTGGAAGTTGAACCCAAAATGCTAGATAAATGCTCTCTCAGTGAGCTGCATGTCCTGAACTCTCCTAAATTTTTAAGTAAGCAAAACCCCAAAGAGGGACTTACAACATTTTACTCTTTTGTTCTTAAATTAAATTTTTAGTGTAAGCAAAAGGACAAAATTGTTATTACTTGTGTTATTCCCTTACCCTGACAGTGGAGTTCCACCCACATGGCCCAGCAGGGCACAATTCCTAGTCTTCTGTTTACTGTACCAGTGCCTTACAACTTGACCTTAGCACCAAAAATTCTTATAACAAAACAAAATTCTTACAAAAAAATAAGAAGGTCTTGGGACATACCCACCGTTTTTACGGAGGGCAGATTTTCAAGGTTACTTTCTACAGATCAGAAGAAGCTGAGGCGGGGCTGCAGGTCAGCGACGGAGTGCTTGCCTGGTTTGGGGTTTGACCACTAGCAATACACACTCATAGTGAATTTGAATGACACTTTCAAAGGAAATGTATGTATTTTAATACATAATACCGAATCATGGATTCATTTTTCTCTAAGCATCTACTTAAGGAGACCTGGAAGTACTACCTTATGGAAAAAGTGATCAAATATTAGAAAATTTAATCAAAAAAGTGATCAAAAATTAGAAAACACAGCTTACCTTGGCTCTGCCATTCCAGCGTTGATAAGGTGGTGCGTGTATAGCAGCGATCTCTCCCAGCACCATTGGTTATGTGCTGTGTTAGTTAGTGCTTTGAAGCTTTCAAATTCAGAATGACTCAGATGGAACTTCAGTTTCTGACATTTGCATTCTATTGCAGAAACAAAAAATAGAGGACTTGCCCATGATCACTACTCTTTGGTTTCTCATTGCTTATTAATGATTAAGTCCTTACTCTAAAAAGTTTTATGATCTAGCCACATTCCTTCACTTAGTTGCCACTTCCTTTGTGAGGTGTTTAAAAGCCTTGTTTTCTAGTGACTGTTCTGTTATACCCTTATAGCATTTGTCAAGGAACAAAGGCCTGGTAGATGTAGGAAGTCCTCCTAAAGATGCTCAGTTCCTAATCTGTGATTATGTAAGCATTTTATTATATATTTGTTTATTTTGTGTGTGTTCACACATGCATGCCGTGTGTGTGTGTGTGTGTGTGTGTGTGTGTGTGTGTGTGTGTATGTGTGTGTGTGTGAGAGAGAGAGAGAGAGGGAGTGTCAGAGGACAACTTGGGGGAGTCAGTTCTCTCCTCCTGTCATGTAAGTCCTGGGGTTTGAATTCAGGTAAGTCTTGGTGGCCACCATTTCATCATATTACCATATATGTCTCGGAGGTGCTACATAAACTTCCTGGGTTAAGAATTCTGAGATTGGAAGGTTGTTTTGGGTTATCTGACTGCCTGATGTAACCACAGGGGTTCTTTTAAGGAGGCATAGTGGCAAAGGGAGGGGAGAAGACAAAAGCAAGAGTCACAAGACGCAGGGGCTCCTAACCCTTGAAAAACTCAGGGGCATGAGCTCTCTCCTTATGCCTTCCGGGAGGGTGAGCTAGCCAGATGGCACCTTGACTTAGTGTTTTGAGATTTACCTATTACTGTGCTGACTAGAACAGTATGATAATAAAGTCCTGTGGGTTTAAGCTTGGGTTAGTCGTGATTACAACAGTGAAGGGAAAGGATTTAGAAGGGGCGTTTAGATGTCAGGAATGCAGCCGTCTCAAGGTCTCAATGACATTAACAGTAAAGGGAAAGTTTTGTATGATGGTCTGGGTAGATGTATAGAAATTACAAAATGTTTATAGTTCCATTCATGAAAAATTAATGTATTTGGGAATCTTTGCTTAACTGGCAAAATTAATTTCTTCTGGACTATTTTATCTGTTGCTGGATGGTGGTTTTTGTAGTTCACAGTGTAGTTTGGAATTTTGGTCTGTAGGCTGTTTGTAGTGAAGGTTTAAAATCTCCTTTCCTTTTGTCACCTCCCACCCCTTGCTTCCTGTTCTTTGCTTTCCTCTTTTCCTCTTGTTTAAAGATTTATTTATTTTACTTATGTAAGTGCTCTATCTGCATGTACACCTGCACGCCAAAAGAGGGCATCTGATCCCACTGTAGATGGTTGTGACCCACCATGGGGATGTTGGGAACTGAACTCTGGTGCTCTGGAACAGCAGTCAGTGCTATTTAACCTCTGAGCCCTGTCTCCACCTGCTGCTGTCCTCTTTTCTGGTTTTTCTTTCATCCTCCCTGCCCCTTCTCCTAAGCCCCCAAGACAGTTAACAAAACAACCCACTCATTTCTCTGTAGTGGAACACTTGGGAGAAGGTTTTGTTATTTTGGTTTCTTTAAAAACACAAAATGGCATTTGGATTAGGTTTGTGCTCCCACCCCAGCTGTGGTGGAGTTGTTTACGAGTTGGGTTTGGAATGCTTGATGCAGGTGGCTATAACGTGGTTAGGTGCAGTCGTTCTGGCACCTGTAGCTTGTTTTTGGGATTGTGTACCGCATGGGTTTATGGGAACTTTTGGCTTAGGGTATAAAAGGTCTGAAGCCCTGCGAGTGGGGTGGGAGTTGGTTGGTGGTTTATTGGTTGGGTTGTCATCGTTAGTGTGTTAATTCTTAAAAGAACAAAGGTTGGAGGGATCTAGATTACAGGCTGCGAGCTGAGACGCTAGTCTGACTCACTGTCAGCTCGTCCTCTTCAAGTTTAGGACAGCCTGAAAGAGGCTGTGAAGATTTCTACCCTTCTCTCATTCTACATCAAGGCTGCTTACAAAAGCAGTAAAGATTTTTTTCTGTCCTTCCTTTCTCTTTCCCTAAACAGAGGGTAAAAGATTGTAGCGTGCTCCTATAGTTCTCTTGACTAGTGATTTTCTTGCCCCCAGTTGGCATTGTATTTTCCAGATCCATGTCAGGGTCTTAAGACCACATTGGATGTGGACACTTGAGGCAGGCGCTGTAGGTGCTGAAACAGAGCAGGCAGCTCCACCTGAACCTGTTTAGCCAGTGGCTGTCTTGTTCCAGGCTCCTGCGGACATGCTGAGGTACCCACTTCTCGCATCTGGCATTTCCTGCTTCTGAAGAAGCTGCTTGTAGTTGGTTAGTCTTGTTCATTGTTATGTGGTTTTCCCATTTTGATTTCACGAATTGTTTGCCACTTACTCTTGCTCGTCGGCC
This sequence comes from Cricetomys ansorgei, assembly GCA_026225945.1. Taxonomy (NCBI): domain Eukaryota; kingdom Metazoa; phylum Chordata; class Mammalia; order Rodentia; family Nesomyidae; genus Cricetomys; species Cricetomys ansorgei. Next base: position 857,667 of record JAMJFZ010000770.1, read on the forward strand.
AGCTGTTTCCTGTAGACTTTGTTCGCTGCTGTGCAACTGAAAAAGAAGCTTTTCACGCTTTTCAGGCGTGAGCTCATGGTGTCGCCCTCTGTCACTTGGCATTGCACCGAAGTCCATGAAAACCAGAGAAAAATGCCGGACAAAATCATTTTGTTCAGTATCAAAGATGAGTTTGTGAAAGTTACGCATTTGGAATCAAGTTTGTTATGCGGTTACTGTCAAGGCTCATCGAGGGCTAGCGAGAGTGCCGGCAGCGCTCTGGACGTTGCTTTGCCCCTCTGGACCTGAGACTCCCGAAGTCTCCCTTTCTCAGTTCCCTTTCTGACTGTCCCTGCTGCTTCTGTGTGACCATCAGCAAAGAGAGAAGTAAAGCTGTCTGAAGATGGTCATGAAAGACTTGCATCTGGTTGCTGTATCAGAGTTGAAGAGAGCCTCAAGATGAACAAATGAGATTAATAATCTACACTGACCATCTCCAGCCATGTACTTATCAGTAAAGCAAGTTGAGTCCTGCAGAGGAGCTGGGGCAGGGTGCTATGTCTGTGCTTAGTCCTGCAGAGGAGCTGGGGCAGGGTGCTATGTCTTGCTTAGTCCTGCAGAGGAGCTGGGGCAGGGGTGCTATGTCTGTGCTTAGTCCTGCAGAGGAGCTGGGGATAGGGGTGCTATGTCTGTGCTTGGTCCTGCAGAGGAGCTGGGGCAGGGGTGCTATGTCTGTGCTTAGTCCTGCAGAGGAGCTGGGGATAGGGGTGCTATGTCTGTGCTTGGTCCTGCAGAGGAGCTGGGGCAGGGGTGCTATGTCTGTGCTTAGTCCTGCAGAGGAGCTGGGGGTAGGGGTGCTATGTCTGTGCTTAGTCCTGCAGAGGAGCTGGGGGTAGGGGTGCTATGTCTGTGCTTAGTCCTGCAGAGGAGCTGGGGCAGGGGTGCTATGTCTGTGCTTAGTCTTGCAGAGGAGCTGGGGGTAGGGGTGCTATGTCTGTGCTTACTCCTGCAGAGGAGCTGGGAGTAGGGGTGCTATGTCTGTGCTTAGTCCTGCAGAGGAGCTGGGGCAGGGTGCTATGTCTGTGCTTAGTCCTGCAGAGGAGCTGGGGCAGGGTGCTATGTCTGTGCTTAGTCCTGCAGAGGAGCTGGGGCAGGGGTGCTATGTCTGTGCTTAGTCCTGCAGAGGAGCTGGCGATAGGGGTGCTATGTCTGTGCTTGGTCCTGCAGAGGAGCTGGGGCAGGGGTGCTATGTCTGTGCTTAGTCCTGCAGAGGAGCTGGGGATAGGGGTGCTATGTCTGTGCTTGGTCCTGCAGAGGAGCTGGGGCAGGGGTGCTATGTCTGTGCTTAGTCCTGTCCTCAGAGGAGCTGGGGGTAGGGGTGCTATGTCTGTGCTTAGTCCTGCAGAGGAGCTGGGGATAGGGGTGCTATGTCTGTGCTTAGTCCTGCAGAGGAGCTGGGGCAGGGGTGCTATGTCTGTGCTTAGTCCTGCAGAGGAGCTGGGGGTAGGGGTGCTATGTCTGTGCTTAGTCCTGCAGAGGAGCTGGGGCAGGGTGCTATGTCTGTGCTTAGTCCTGCAGAGGAGCTGGGGCAGGGGTGCTATGTCTGTGCTTAGTCCTGCAGAGGAGCTGGGGCAGAGGTGCTATGTCTGTGCTTAGTCTTGCAGAGGAGCTGGGGGTAGGGGTGCTATGTCTGTGCTTACTCCTGCAGAGGAGCTGGGAGTAGGGGTGCTATGTCTGTGCTTAGTCCTGCAGAGGAGCTGGGGCAGGGGTGCTATGTCTGTGCTTAGTCCTGCAGAGGAGCTGGGGGTAGGGGTGCTATGTCTGTGCTTAGTCCTGCAGAGGAGCTGGGGCAGGGGTGCTATGTCTGTGCTTAGTCCTGCAGAGGAGCTGGGGGTAGGGGTGCTATGTCTGTGCTTAGTCCTGCAGAGGAGCTGGGGCAGGGGTGCTATGTCTGTGCTTGGTCCTGCAGAGGAGCTGGGGCAGGGGTACTATGTCTGCTTAGTCCTGCAGAGGAGCTGGGGATAGGGGTGCTATGTCTGTGCTTGGTCCTGCAGAGGAGCTGGGGCAGGGGTGCTATGTCTGTGCTTAGTCCTGCAGAGGAGCTGGGGATAGGGGTGCTATGTCTGTGCTTAGTCCTGCAGAGGAGCTGGGGCAGGGGTGCTATGTCTGTGCTTAGTCCTGCAGAGGAGCTGGGGCAGGGGTGCTATGTCTGTGCTTAGTCCTGCAGAGGAGCTGGGGGTAGGGGTGCTATGTCTGTGCTTAGTCCTGCAGAGGAGCTGGGGCAGGGTGCTATGTCTGTGCTTAGTCCTGCAGAGGAGCTGGGGATAGGGGTGCTGTGTCTGTGCTTAGTCCTGCAGAGGAGCTGGGGGTAGGGGTGCAAGTCTGCTGGAAAGCTTACAGGCTTTCTAAGAGCAAGGACCCCATGTGTCTAGAAGGGGAGTGGTAAGTCTGGATAAACCTGCTTAGAAGTAGTATTGGAAAGTGTTTTCTCTTGTCAACAACTGAATGTTGAGTTGTTTCTGTATTTTCCTGAGTCAATGATAGAATAATTCTCAGTCCATGCTATAGTCCCCGCATGAATATTAGGTATTGAGTAGAAGAGCCTTTATAATTAAATCCAGGCAAGTATCTTCCATGAGCTATCTAAGTGTTATGGATCCCAAGGCTGTACTGATGTGGCTCAGCTGGAATGGTTTTGGAGCAGAAAAGAGATTTGGTTTCAAAAGTACACAAGCTACTTTGTAAGGCTGCATATGTAGATGTCCCTGGCGCCTCATAGCTGCCGTGAGTGTTTATCTACAGTTCTTCGTCTGCGACTTCGTCTGCCTCCAGTCGAGGTCTCTGAGTTTTCATTTAGGTCATTTTCCCAGGCTAGGTGTATGGAGTATGGTTTTTTTTTTTTTTCTGATGCTACACAGTGGCAGAAACAAGGTCTGATTAGCCTGAAATCAGGAAGAACAACAACCAACACTCTATAGTTTACAGAGAAGTCAAGCTAGGGTGTTCTGTAGGTAAAAAACTAATACTCTATGGTTTACAGAGAAGCTAAGCTAGAATGTTCTGTCAGTTCGGTCTGGGTTGGAGGATGTTCTGTAGGTTAGGTGTTGCTGTGGTCTGGGTTGGAGGATGTTCTGTAGGTTAGGTGTTGCTGTGGTTTGGGTTGGAGGATGTTCTGTAGGTTAGGTGTTGCTGTGGTCTGGGTTGGAGGATGTTCTGTAGGTTAGGTGTTGCTGTGGTCTGGGTTGGAGGATGTTCTGTAGGTTAGGTGTTGCTGTGGTCTGGGTTGGAGGATGTTCTGTAGGTTAGGTGTTGCTGTGGTCTGGGTTGGAGGATGTTCTGTAGGTTAGGTGTTGCTGTGGTCTGGGTTGGAGGATGTTCTGTAGGTTAGGTGTTGCTGTGATTTGGGTTGGATGTGCTCCCCAAAGGAGACAGTGAGAAAAGCTTTGTCCATGTCTTGTGGTTCCAAGGCAATAAAAACTGGCCCACACCAGGTGGAGCCTGGTGTGAGTTTTCCTGTCATTGGGGACCTATCCTTAAGGGTAAAATGGTCCCTAACCCCTTCCTTTCTTTTCTTCTTTCAGTCCTGGCCAGTAGGTAACAATTGTGTCACTATGTGCTCCCAACAGGCCCAAAGCAAGGGGCCTGATGATCATAGACTGAAGCCTCCACAACCGTGAGCCTCAGTCAAACTTTCCTCTTCTGAAGTTGTTCATCTCAGGTGTCATTATAGTAATGTAAAGCTGACAGGTTTAGTCAGCATATTTTCTTTTCTCTTTTTTTGTTGTTTTTTGGGGGGCACGTAGTTGCATATATCTCAGGTGGCCTTAAACTTACTATGCAGCACAGAGTGACCTTAAGCTTCTGATCTTCCTGCCTCTGCCTTATAAATTACAGGCATGCACCACTGTGCCCAGTTTATGTGCTGCTGGGGAACCCGGGGTTTTGTGCAGGCAGTCTGCAGGCTGAGCTAGAGCTCTAGTTCTTTAAATACGGATCTTGTGTACCATCGCATCGTACAGATGCAGATCAGAACACTCGGGAGTCAGCTCTCTCCCTCCACTCGTGGGTCCTGGGAGCTGAATGTGCCTTTACACGCTGAGCTGTCTCACCAGTCTTTTGGTGCACTTTCAACTAATGGTGTCCTCTATTTGCAGTGGGTTTATTGGTGTGTAACCCAAAATAAATGGAGGAGCATTTATAATTTTAACTCTCAATAAGTAATATTTGCACACACCGATTTTATACATAAATTGGTTTTTGATAACTTCATATTGCTATTTGTTTTTACAAAGTTATACTTCTTGATTAAGGAACCCTTTTCCTTTGTGTGCGTGCACACGTGCGCATCATACCAGGGCAAGATTCTTATTTTGCATATACTTTTCCTAACATTAAATGTTCCCATCAGAGCACATCATTTGAGATGCTCTTTTAAGAATATTTAGTCCTAGCCAGGCAGTGGTGGCGCATACCTTTTAACTCCAGCACTGGGAGAGGCGGAATATTTAGTCCTGTTGGTGAGTGCCATAGAAATGACACAAAGGAAATTGGCTGTAGGTTTTATCTACGTAGCTTTGGCTGGCCTGAAACTCACTATATGGACCAGGCTTGCCTTGAATTGAATGAGAACTGCCTGCTTTTGCCTCCTGAATGTTTTATTCTGGAAAAATATCTGGCTATAATCTGTTCATGTCCTGAAAGTTTGAGTTGAATTCAGAAGTATGAGTGAGTTCATTAAAAAGTAATGAACTGAGGACTAGAAAGATGCTTCATGGATAAGAGCATTTGTTATACTTGCAAGGAGACCTGGTCAGTTCCCAGCACCCACATGGCGGCTCACAGTCACCTTAGCTAACATTCCAGGGTATCTGACACCCTTTTAGTGCACAGATACACATACAAGCAAAAGACACATATAAAAATAAATCTTTAAAAAATATAATGAACTAAATTTTTTGTGGGGAGAGGTGGCATCATACAGGCTGTGGCATGGCTGCTGATCTCTGCTGTTAGGGTGCTTCCTCACTGTGCCAGTCCCCTTACCACCACTGGGGCGTAATATCTGAGTCTAATCCCCAGAATTACAAAACGCCAGGCATGGAGGCACAGAACTGTAATCCCAGCACTCAGGAACTGGAGCCAGGAGGATCAGAAGTTCAAGGTCATCCTTGTCTGCATCATTATTTTGAGGCCAGCCTGGGGTACTTGAGACCTTGTCTCAAAAACAAAACAAACAACAACAAGAAAAGCAGCAATATAATACTTTAAAAGTAAAAGCATATTTTCTCCATTAGATTGAAATGAAAGTGTCCAATTATGTTTTGTGTGGGTGCATTACTCTTGGTAGAATGTAAGCTGATGTAAGCTTTAAGTTATTAAGTGTGCAATATTTATATGCTTAGGTATTTCTTACAGACACATGTGCATGTGTACACAATAGTACATCAAGGGAGGCTTCTGCAGTTTTTACAATACTCACAAATTAGAAACCATGTCCAATACTGGGAAAATGGTTCGATAGCTTGTCCTATAGCTATTGGTTACTAGGATTTAAAAAAAACTATACTTATTACTGTAGATTACTAGAGATTTTGGGTAGCAGTTAGAAATTGAGGTAGACTGTTAAAGATGAAACAAAGTGCAGAATAATCCATAATGTGAGAAAGTTATACCAAGAAAACTGTAAATGCAGAATGAAATGTATTATTCAGATCTTTTAATTTCTTTTCTACCATACACTTGACACTTGCCAGGACCATTGCTTAGGCTGAGAAGGCGTCCTTTGCGTGCAGCTAGACTTTGTCCACAAAGACAATGACTTACTCTTCTGGCATTTTTCTTTTTTCCTTCAAAGACAATAGTTTTACCTATAATAGTGCAAGTTACTAAATAAATTCCCATCTGAATTTGTTTTTAGCACATAACAATAGGTTAGGAGATTTTAAAAAGAATTTAAGACATAGTCTTTCTCTTTCATGTCGTTAGGATTTGTGGAGACACATGCGTCACCCTCACGTAGTTGGTAAAAGCGTTAAAATGAGGTTCGTAGATACACATTTCATGATAACATAGCTGGTAAAGATGTTAAAAGGAGAGTCTTGGGTCGAACATGATTCAGTGCCAACATTTGTGAGAGTTTATAGGGGGTTATCCAAATGTAAAGTGCCCAGGAGAGACTCGACACATTGGGAGAGAAATAAATGATATAAAGTAAGTGCATTTAACTCTAACACTTATCCTTACCTGGCCAATGCATTGTTTCAAAAGGATCATTAAGTATTCATTTTTTTCTTTACAGAAAACAGCCCACAGCCTTAATGACAGTAACAAAGTTGATAATAGTAGGATCCGAAATGGTCTGAGAGCAGTGGAGAAACACGAGGCTGGAAATAAGCCAGGCAAGGAATGTTTGAAAGTCCCTTGCGCGCACGGCTGCCTTTCCTTGCAGTTTTTGCCGTTAGAGTATGTATATTTGAGTAGTTAGTATTAAGATATTGATCTATGACTCTTATAAGCAGGTTATCATTTACCTTTCATTATGCAATAACCTTTTTTTACTTAATTGGAAAATTTTTATTGAATTAATAAAAAGAGTTCTGATATTTTCTGAAAGGCTACTTTGTCAGTTTTCAGATCTCATTTCAAAAAGTAGTTTTTAAAAATTAGTTCAGAACTGGAGCTTATAACTTAGGAACACTGACGTGTTCTGCTATAGGTCTCTCCCTCCCTCTCTCTCTCTCCAAGAGAAGTGGGTCATGGATGTTCAGGTGTATATTCACGCCCAGTTTTATGTATCTGTCTTTCAAAATAATTATGATCTGATTGTGAGTTTCTTTAGCTGTAAAATCATTAAGAGATGCTAGTTCAGAAACATACCATCACTAGTGAAAAAAGGGCAGATTCTTTTTGGAATTAAACAGTTTATTATTTTCACTATTGAATGCCTCCCTAGCCTCTTTTTAAGCAAAAACACGTAGACTAAAACACTGTAGGGTAAGTTGTCTTAAAAATAGACAGCACATGCCTGAATTTGACTAGATCGAGCACCTACTACATATATCAGTTCTTTTTTAGACTGAATGTAAGACCGACAAGGCTCATGTGAGAGTATGTAAATGGTTCTCAGAATTGTCTGGTTTGTGTGTTATGATATGGAACTCTTTAGTCCCTGGCTTCGATTCGAGCCTGGTGCCGACTTAATGCTGTGCAGGGACAGCCACCACATCCCTCCATTCAGTCCCTCTAATTACCCCAACTTCCCGGGGAGCGTGTTCGGAACTGGGCATGAATGTGGCTGTTGTTAAAATGTTGGATTACTCTGGTTCCATGTAGCAAGTGGTTTTAATATCAGATTCACGCACGGATGGACTGAAGAGAGGCTGCAGGCAGGTGTATCATCGAGGCTGTTTGGTGAGACAGTGGGTGAGGCATTCATAATGAAGTCATGGGCAATGCAGACCCTGAGCATTTTCGTTGCATCATTGTTTTTTAGAGCATATTTGAAAAGAAATTCAATTCTGTGATAACTGTGAAACAATCGGATTTGCAGTTTCACATCTGGTGATTGTAACTCTTTTTACAGCGCATCTGTTAATGCAGGGATTTGTCTCTTCAGGTTCACGTGAAAATGGCGGATGAGGCTGTCTGTGTTGGCCCAGCTCCCACCAGTAAAAGCTACCTCAACATGGATGCCATCATGGAAGCCATTAAGAAAACCAAGGCCCAAGCTGTGAGTCTGAATGAACCTATGTATTGCAGCTGTTTCATACGCACTGAGCAGAAAGCTGGAGTTTGTATTAGAAAAGTAAGGAAGAATGATTGAAAATGCTGTTGCAGTTGGTCAGTGTCACATGAGTTACATGTGACCGGATTCGCTACTGGAATCAAAGGCTCTGTGGCATCTGGTGGCTGATGCTGCAGGTGGCTGCTGGGTTCAGCTCTCACACCAGGGAGCAGCTTCAGCTTAGTTCCAGATTTGCCAGGAAGAAAGAAATCCCAATTAATTTTTGAGTATTAACGCTTGCAGTGTAATAAGAGCATTAAAAACAAAAAAACAAAACCCCCAAACTTCTGTGCAACAAGCAGGTTCTGAAAGACTGTTTAAATTACAATTTAGTCATTTAAAAATTGTGCATACTAAGTTGCATTGCTAGAAATAAAGTGTGTTTGCTAATTATCTCACTTTGTTAGTGTCAACAGAATGCTAATAACTTACACTGATAAATCCTTTCTCCAGCCCTAATTTGGGTTGGAGTAGTGGAATCCAAGGGAAAAACCAGTTTCTGACATCAGGTGTAGTAATTTTTGGTTTTTGTTTTTAACGCCAGAGAACTAATTGTATATTTACGTTAAAAGCAGAGCTATCTCCACAAATGGGTGAAGGCAGCCAGCACCTGGCCCCAGCCTGGAGCCTTCGTTAGTGCTCTGCTCATTTCTTTTGAAAGAAATGTTTAAATAAAACCCTAGTCTATGAATCCATATTATGGGTGCTTACAGTATATTAGTACTTCACAGACGTAAAACCAGTACTGTTGTAACCCTAGCTTGTCAGAACACAGTCTCCAGTGGGATTTTCTATTCAAATGAAATTGATGGAGTGAAGAGTTTTTCCTATCGTGCAGGGTTTAAATTATTCTGAACCACTCCGTTCTGGTTCAAGCATCTGATTTGTACTGATTTCTGGTTCTGACTCTGGCTCCTTCAGGAATCAAATTTTCCTTTTACTGGAAATTGCTCCAACACTGACTGGTGTTGGCATGGCTTATGGTTTGCTGTGTGATAGAGTGAAACGGCTTGATTAGACGCAGAGTAGACTGTCCTATGACTTGTGGGGGAAGACAGCACAGGGCACTCCGTTTGAGTGCAGAGGCTCTGGGGCCTGTTGGAACACCTGCTATTGGGAGTAAGATGTACTGTGTAGTTTAGGATTGGGATCCATTCTTCATTGTCTGTCAGGTAGCCTCTCTCTACATAGCCTTGGCGGTCCTGGAACTCACTATGTAGACCAGGCTGGCTTCAAACCCAGAGAGATCTACTGGCCTTCTGTTTTCCAAGGGCTAGGGTTAAGCCTGGTGAGCAAGTGTGGCCTTCAGAGAGAAGCTGTTCTTGAGATTCTCATCCGTTTTGCGAAGGGTCTGCAGGTCATAGGCCTTTGACCCACTAGCCCTTGTGAAGTCATCTAAACTCGTTAGCCAGCCTCAGGAAAAGTCAGGTGAGTTTGTGTTGAATGGAATATATAAATGCAGCTGGGAAGGCACATAGATGCCATTGTGGCCTGGCTGGTGCTAGAACAAAGGCAGAAGTTGATTATCTACTCCGGAAGTGCAATAGAACCAGTCAGTGAGGGTATCACTCAGACAGTGACTGTCTTGTGGCTTATAAGAGATTGCAATACAATAAAGTTAAAAGAACTCTTGTTTTCATTCTAAGGTTCACCCAGGTTATGGATTCCTGTCAGAAAACAAAGAGTTTGCCAAGTGTTTGGTAAGTTTGTAATAAGCCAGAGATGATTGCCTTACCCAGAAAGCACTGCAGTGATGTGAGTTGTTCATGTGCTCCTGAATTATAGGATGCTAATTGATGTGCTGACTCTTTGATGACTGTTAAAAGTGAGTGTTTTACTCTTTAGTCCAGGTCTTGATGAATAATTATAAGGACAGAAAAGAATTAAAGTCACTATTCTGATAATTTTGTTACATTGTTTGATCTTTGAATTTTAAAATTAAAAATTTCAGATTTTCAAATGTAAACATGGGCTGGAGAGAAGACTTGGTGGTTAAGAGTATATGCTGTTTCAGAAGACCCAGATGTGGTTGCCAGCACCCACATGGGGTGGCTCTAACCTCTGGTAGCCCCAGCTCTGGAGGACATGATCCCCTCTTCTGGCTTCTGTGGGCATTTGTACTCATGTGCACACATGTATGCACATAATTAAAAAGGGTGTTCATTGACTGACTATAGTCACTTCTTTTTATACCATGAGGATGGAAACTGAGGCCAGAAGTAGGATTTAATTTCTTCCCCACTTTTATTGTAGATTGTGGCACTTGCTCAGATCCTAACGCCTTTATTTTAGGAAAAGCACTTTTGAATGGTCTAAACGTTGTCCTCATAACAACCTTCTAGTTAGGTAAATGAACCTGTGTTTGTATCAAACTAATTTTTTAGATATATTTTTAATTATGTTAAGATGACACTGAAACCTAAGTTTTTAGGAACTAAAATATGATTTTGATTAATGTTAGAACTTTTGTGGTGATTAGATCAATTATATCAGATATTAAATTATCTTTCTTATTCTAATATGTTAGACCTTTTTTCTGCTTTGTAACCTCTATTTTGTTCTATGGAACAAAAATTATAATTATCATCTAGATGAAACTCAAAACTCTCTAAATTTAAGTTGGAACAGTTCTTTAGATCACAGAATTATAGTCTACAATTGTTATAGTAACTAGCTTACTTTATAAATGAAAAACAGAGCCCCAAGGTAGCGTCTGCAGAGAAGAGTTAGGTGGACATATCTAGAGCTTTGGACTACTAGGTGTGATGTGCTGTGTCCTAGTTTTTATGTGTATACCATTTTTCTTTTATGTTTCTTTCTTTTTGGAAATTTCATGAAAGTTTTGTAATAAAAAGTGATTTGATAATAATATTTATACTCAAATGTTCTCATTAGTATAGTCTCTTATATTTACATTTGTATAGCTTAAGGGTTGGAAAACTCTTGTTCATGGAACAAATACATCCTGCTTTTTATAAATAAAGCTTTATTTAAGTCCACCATGCCCATTCATTTATATATTTGTCTATGCCCACTTTTGTCCTGGACTAACAGAGATGAGTGGCCTACCAAGTCTTAAAATACTTGCCATATAGCCTTTTTAGAAGCTGGTAACCCTAGGTGTAGATGAATGGCTAACACTCAGGAACATGATATGTTCAATGTGGTCATTGATGTATTTAGTCATTGGCCAATGATATGACCAATGTCATTCATGTATTTAGTCATTAAAGATACTTCTCTGGCGGTTCTGTCTAAGGCATTTGAGGTTTTGAAGACGAGTTAAGTGTGAGTACTGCTTCTCAAGGCTTCACAGCCATGCTGTGGAGAATAGGTAAGTGATGTCAATTCAGAAGGGAAATCATTGTGAGACACCACCTTTTCTCTAAATGAAGATAAAACAACAATAGCTTCCACTTGGTGTTCATGTTAGCAAAGAGTGTAGAACCACCCACCACCTTTTCCTGTCTCCCTGAGATAGGATAATCTTATCTCCTTACCAACAGTGTGGTTCCTCTACCAGGCCAGCCTACAGGGTCCTGCCCAGCAGGCTGCCTCTGTCTGTCTCGTGCGTCTACACTTCCTCTCTGCACAGTGTGCCTCTCCCTGCCCCTCCAGCTCAACAGCACTGTTTGTGTGTTAGCTTTTCTCAAGAGTTTTCTCTTTCTAATGAGTTGAATGTTTTCTGTCAGATTTCCAGAATACTAAAAAATTAAAAATAAAAAATTCTTACTGGGTATAGTATTCTCTGTTTTGTTAAAATTGTTTGTTTTAACCTCATTGCTGACTGAAGAGCCTTGGTTATTGTCAGTCTCTGCTTTCTCTTTATGTGTCCTAGTGATTCCAGCATATTAAGTTCAATGACTGTTAAAAATTATTGAAGACTTGAGAGCTCAAAAGCATTCAGCATGACAAAGAGCTTTCCTCTTATCAGAAAAAGACTGGTTTGGACCCAAAAGACTGTTGATGTTTTTCTTTGCTTTGAAAATTTGTAGCTCATAATTAAGGAGCCCTCTTCCTTTTTTGTGTGTACCAGGGCAAGATTCTTATTTGGATTATAATTTTCCTAATATTAAATATGTTCCCACCAGAGCTTAGCATTTGAGATGCTCTTTTAAGACTATCTGGTCCTACACACACACACACACACACACACACACACACACAGAAAAAATAAGTAAATAAAAATGTCATGAAATAAAGAATGAGAGCATACAATAAACCAGTTTCCCAATACATACAAGTATATATCCCCATACTTGCCTGGGGATACGTCCTAGTGGGTGTACCCCTGATGAGTCGCAGGTTTAGGCCTAAGTATGGGCCCAGACCCTCACAAGTAACTTTGATTTTTAGCTTCAATGACTATACACCTCTATGTAAATATGTATGTGTGCATGTGCGTGCGTGTACCTCTATGTATATATGCATGCATGCATGCATGTGCGTGCGTGTACCTCTATATATGTATGCATGCATGTGCGTGCGTGCGTGTGTATTGATGCAAGCTTGCCATAGTGTGCAGGTGGAGTTCAGAGGACAGCTTGCGCTGGTTGGTTCTTTGCTTCCGCTGTGATGATTCTGAGGATAGAACAGGTTGTTAGGCTTAGTGGCAAATCTTTTTACCCACTAAGCCATTTCACTGGTTCTGATAATTCCTTTCATTCAGTTTATGACAGATCAGATTATGTGTGATTCTCTACTGCACATGATTTATCATGTCTTTTTGTTGTTTTGCTTTGAGACAGGGTCTCACTGTCTATCTAGCCTTGGCTGGCCTGTAACTTGTATAGACTAGGCTGGCTTCGAATTCATAGAGATCCACTGGCCCCTGCTTCCCATGCGCCATCACACACTTTATAGGTAACCATGTTGTTGAGGTAAGTGATGTCCTTCATGTCCTGCGTGGCTGCAGTCCTTGTGCTGTCTGAATCCTGCTCTGACTTCCCTCAATGTAAGGGGAAGCCACACCCTTTCTTCCCTAAGTTGCTATTGGTAATAGTGTCTATCACAGCAACAGAAAAAATCAGGAGGGAAACGTCTTCCTAACTCGTAGACTGATGCTTGTTGGTGCTGCTGTCATGTGGATGCCAACAGACTTGACAAGCACTCGGTCATTGGCTGCGAACGTGCACTAACATCTCCCCTGTCATTTTGTAAGTAAAAATTTAAGTAATGCAGAAAAATTTTAAGGAACGATAGTCTGTATTTCATGCTGAAATAGTTTTTCCTGTATTTGCTTTTAATGTCTTTGTCTTTTTCTGTGTTTCTCTATCAGCCCCTGTCATTTTTAATTTTGTACTTTGAGTTGTATTGCAACTGTCAGTTCCATTCCTGTTCGGTTTTAATACTGGCTTACTGTGACTTATTTGCTGTTTTGGTGAAAGCTTTATTGAAATATGCTGATATTCAATACAGTGCACCCCTAGTCACTTGCTCTCTGCTTTAGCACCTTCTCCTAGAATCACATCATAGCCAGGAGAGACAGCACATCTTTCAGCTCTAAGGATTTCCAGGTGCCCCTTGCTTCTCTGCTTCCTGCCCCTTCCCACGCCTTCCCTTCCCCCTAGCCGACTGGGATTCGTTTCATGTTATTGTAGGTTGTTTTGCTTTGCTAGAATTTTATACAGATGGAAGCATACAGGATGTGTTTGCTTGGATGGGCTCTTTCCATTTTTTTTTTTAAAACTCAACAAATTTGTTTTATAATTGATCCATGTTGTAAATATCAGTGAAAAATTAATTTTGTCTTGCTTCTGAGTCATATGCTCTCCTGTATGTGTGTTCTCATTTTACTTGAAACCATTCCTGTATTGCTGGGCATTTGAGTGCTTTCCTCTTTTAGTATTACAAATAAGCATGCTCAGAACAGCTGGCTTTCTGGACACTCAAACAGGACTGTAAGGAGCAGGTGATGTTTTTATTAGGATCTGAGTGCTAGTCGGTATAATTGTTCATCTCTACTTCTATCTCATCATGTAGTGGTGTTTGGTTGTGGTTTCGATTTGAATTTGTCTGATAATTAATGATGTTAGCTGGGCTGTTTGTGATGTTTTTGAGAAGGTGGTGTAGAATTATTTGCATGCTGGGCGTTCCTTTGTCTGATATTTATCATTGCTAATGTTCTCTCATTGTAAGTCTCCTCTTTGCTTTTCCACCGCTTTGTCACCTTACGATGTGTACTGATAGATTCACTGTAAGTTGAAGAAACCATAAGGGAAAAAAGGATTAAATCATTCTAGCCTGGAAACATCATGGTTCATCAACACAGGATACTGTCGACTTGCAGTGTTTCTCCTTGTGGTCCTGGAGGCCAGCATCACAACAGGATAGTCTTGCAGGTTGCTAGAGATCAAAAGTCCGTGTTTACAGTCCTTACCAATGACTGGCTGAAAAATGGCTGTGTGCCAGTTGTGTTCACAGCAGGTATGGGAGGTTCTGTGATAAGTGAAGTCATAGTGACCTTAGGGGCTTTGTTATTGTGCATTTTACTTTGGACTAGAATAAGAGGTGAATGCTGTATGAGTTGATATTTATATTAAACCTTAAAATGCAATAACATGGTTTCTGATTCTTGTGTGTGTTAAACTTTATGAAATGACCTAGAAACAAATACTATGGATCACATAGAAAGTGGGGCATATTTCAACCATAATAATAATTCATGCTGGGCGGTTAACCCCAGCACTAAGGAGGCAGAGGCAGGTAGATCTCTGTAGTTCAAGGCTAGCCTGGTCTACAGAGTGAGTTCCAGGACAGCCAGAGTTACAACAACAGAGAAACCCTGTCTCAAAAAACAAATCAAGACAAAACAAATTATATATATATATATATATATATATATATATATATATATATATATATATATATATATATTTATATATATATACATATTCATTTAAATTTTCCTTCATTTGTTTGAAACTCTTACCTTTGGCTTGAAGAGTCAAAACCACCTTTTCTGATCTCTTTTGAACATGCATGTTTATCTTTTTATTCTCATTGGCATTTCTGATTTATTTGCTTCAGACATAATCAGATTTTGGTTGTTCCCCACCAATAAACAGAGGGGTAAATACCTCTTAGCCCTGTTATATTGAGGGCTTTCAGTTGTCCTTGCTGTACTCTCTGACAAAAGAAGTTGCTGAGTTAAAATTTGGAATTCTGGAAATCAGTGTAGAAAGATCATTTTGAAAATTATCTTGTGTTTTTATGTTGTAATTTTAATGCTATTGTACGATAACTTTTCTGTTAAAATTGATTTTTGTTGATATATTTGTATCTAGCCCTTGAGCTTAGAATTCAGTAGGGAAGATTTTCAAGTGAAAGTAGTAAGTGGAGATTTCACTGGATTAAATGAAGTAACATTAATTATTGCTTTTCTTACGTGGCTGGTGATTCTTCTTGGCCAGCCCCATGCTTGTTCTAAAATTAAGCTTTTAAGTGCATGCTGTCTAAAACTGCAAAGAAGCAGGAATAATGAGATGACACCGGGCCTTTGTTTTGGACTGGACCTTATCTAAGATATTATTAGTTCCTGAGGCACCGGATGGGGACAGTGTTTGGCATGCTGGTATGTCAGGTGGAGAGTGTGCTTTTTCCATGCAACTGCCTGCCCAGCGTTCCTGTGGTGTAACTGTACAGTTTGCATGTGCTTGTTCTTAGCTTCTTCAGTGCTTCACACACTAGTTGGTTGTTTGAATGTAGATGTTAAGAGAAATAAGAACACATTAAAGGCTAAAAAGAATGTGTTGAGTTTCTTAACCACAATGTTTTATTTATAAGGACATGTTTTGACTAATTAATGACAGCTCTTACATAAGTCATTGCTGGTAAGAATGCCATAGTTTAGAGAAAATATGTTGTGTGTGAAAGCAGAATTGCTGATATTCCTGCCTTCGTTACGTGAATGATAGTTCATTGCGTTAGCGAAGCTTAGGTGGATTCAGTGTTTGATATTAACTTACAGTGACATAATGTTTAGAAGGCTCGGTTGGTTTCAGTACTGCTGAAATACAAACTTAAAATTAGTTTAAAAATAATTGCTGAAGCTGGGTGGTTGGTACCCATGGATTCATTATAGTGTAAAGTCTAGTTTTGATTGTGTCTGAAGCTTTTCATTTATGAAAATTTATAAAAGGAACCACAGTGTGTTTCCATGTCTTCTGGCCTGGGCTGCCAGACAGACACAGGACATGCTGGATCCAGCAGGAACTCATTGCGGGACACATGAAGCTGGAGACGCTAATGCTCGCCTTCAGATGCAGCACCAGGTCATTTTAGTCATTGTCTTTGAAATGTCCCCTGTTGTTAAAGATGTAAGCTGCACTTACCTTCACTCCTTATGATTTGTATGTTCAGAAACAGAGAAAGAGCACAGCATTTCTTTTTTTTTTTTTAAATACTTCCTAGTGAACAGAAATGAAATTAAACAGGATATGCTGTCTACAAGCCTTAGCTCTTTCAGCTCAAGGTGTGTCATTGTTGGCTTAATGTTTTCACCATTAGAGTCGGGGGAGATACACAAAGGACACTGTCCTGGGCGACGTCAGCTCTGACAATCAAACACCCGCCCCTTATGCAGCTGGGCATAGTGGGGCATGCTTGGAGTCCTAGCACTCCAAGGCTGAGAGTTCAAGGCCAGCCTGGGCTACATGCATATGTAGTGAGACAGTGTCTCACAAACCTAAGCAGGTAACAAGTAGGAATGACAAAAGCTCAGAGTTTAACTTAAAGCAGCACACGCGGCAATCCCAGTGTCCCATTAAAGCCTGTGTGTTTACATCCCATGCTGGTAAGCTGCTTCTGTTGAGAGCCTTCTCCATATTGTGTTGCTACAATGTGTGCCTGGATTAAAACAAAGAAAATGATCAGTATCTCCAGGGCCACTTAGTTAACACATAAAAAAATACTGGGTTTTGATTTATTTGTGTTTTATTTAAAATAGAGTAAAAATTTGAGAAAAGCCTTATTTTTAATATAAAAATTTTTAAATAAATTTTTTAAAAAATTTTTTAATATAAATTTTTTTATATTTTTAATTTTTAATTTTATTTTTAATAAAAATATTGATTATAATTTATTTTTTATTTTTAATATAAATTTTTTTAAACAAAAAATTAAAAACATTTTAAAATAAAATTTTTTCTTACTAATTCTTTAGTCTTACAGAATAACCAGTAACTCTAGGAGCAATTGAGAAAAACTGATGTAATAGAATTAGCAGCTTCCACTGACTGTGTTCCGCCCCCCCCACCCCGTGTGTGTGTGTGTGTGTGTGTGTGTGTGTGTGTGTGTGTGTGTATCCGTCCGTCCGTGTGTCCCCGTGTGTGTCCGTCCCCGTGTATGTGTCCACTTGCCAGGAGCCAGACAGATGAACTTCCCTAGCACAGGGTAAGAGTCGGTGTGGCAGGCTTCAGTGGGTAACACAATTGCAAAGAGACCGTTACTTCTTTACTTGGGCTTCATCCTGGTGGAAATGGTCCAGAGAGGAAAACATCATGCTCTAGTATACCATGTCTTGGTGCCAGTTCCCAAGAGCGGCCCACTGTGCTGTCTTGGGACTGTCAGACCGGAAGCTTCCCAGATCTGGAATGTACTTTGGTTGAACCCAGCCAGTGAGTCTGAGTCCAGTGGGAGAACATCACATCAAGTAATGGACGCCTGGCGCCCACAGGAGGCGGGGTGAAGAGCAGTGTAGGTGGGGTCCCCAAGGCTTAGACAGTGGTCTAGCTGAGCTTGGCTGGCACATACCTCACTTCCAACTTCAGCTGAGGGACCCCAGACTTTCTCTTCTGGGTTTTATATCAAGGGTTCCACTTGGCTTCCTGGGCTAAAGTGTTAGAGGGCATTCTGTATCAGGAGGGGAAGGACAAAGCCCAAGATGTTCTGAACAATTCCTTCTCAATGGAATGCTGCCTTCGTGGTACATGCTGTGGAGAACTGGGTCAGCCCCAAGCATTCAGGGCCTGCTCTGTACCGGAAGGTGGCACTGGTTAATGTCTAATGCTGACACTGTCCATAACCAATAACAGACAGGACCCGAGTTTTTGTGGAGTTCTTTTATAGTATGGGAGGTTATTAATGCATTAAAGCTGTGTACCTAATGAGTGCTGTGAAGGAGATCAAAGTGGTCATGTTGGCCCAGCGTGTCTTGGGTCCCGTGGGGGCTTTTGAGTCTTGCTCGATGCTGCCGGGAAACCTGTGGTAGGAATCCCTCGTCCTTTCAGGGCGGGCAGCGGTTTCCAGTGGCCACGCAAACCTCTTACCACAGCAGATCCAGTGCGGAAGCCGAATAAGAGTCCAGGTACAATACATTCCCACTCTTACTAATGACGTTGTCATAAAATGTTATTTTTAATTGTTAGCATTAAGTTTGCTATTCTTGTTGAATATAATTTTAATGTTTTTCAATTTTAATTAGGTAAATATTGATGCCTCTTGTAGGAGCCAGAGCTCACCCACACTGTCAGTTTTTAAAATCAGAAAGCGGTTCTGAGCTCCAATAGCCTGATTCGCGCTGTGCTGAGATGACTGGGTGGCTTCTGGAGGCCTGATGCTGAGGACACCCTCCCAGAAAGGGTGCTAAGCTGTGGTGGGAGGGAGCAGGCACCTCTCACTATTCCTCAGCCTGCATCAGCACCATTGCTCACTTCTCAGTTCCTGTTGCGGGCTATTGCACTCATGGTAAAACTGCTTATATATGCCTCTACAAAGGGTGTATTCTCTTGGAGAGTTAATCTCTCTGCTAGTCACAGCAAACTAGTTAACAACTTATTTGAAAAAGTTTAACAATGCTTGTGATCTATATTTCTATTAATTTTTTTTTTTGCCTGGAAACAATCACATATTTTTTTTTTAATATGACTTTGAATATAAAGAGTGTTTTCTTCAGTTCTTAACTGTTAAATTTGCCTTATGAGCCGTTAAGACTTAGAGTATAAATTTAGCCGGGATTTCTTATTACCCTTACTTATTGTGTTGCAGGAGTGTGCATGTGATCATAGGAAAACTTAGAGGGGAACAAAGGTTCTCTCCTTGCACTCGTGGGTCTCAAGGGTTGAGCTCACATTGTCATGCTTGGTGGCCAGTGTCTTTACCTACTGAGCCTCTCATAGGCCCAAAGGAACCCATATTTGTTACTGTATAAATACTCTTTATTTCTTAAAGAAATTATCATCCTTGATGTCTTCACTGTTCATTTAAAAGCAACTGTAAATTTAAAAGTGAATTGTAAGGAAAGACAAAAAGGCAATACCAAGGTTATATAAAAGAGAGCCGGGTGGTGGTGGCACACGCCTTTAATCCCAGCACTCGGGAGGCAGAGGAAGGCAGATCCCTGTGAGTTCGAGGCCAGCCAGAGTTACAGCAGAGAAACCCTGTCTCAAACAAGCAAACAAAAAATAAAAACTAAAACCCCCCCAAAAAAAACAAAAAACAAAACAACAAAGAATAAAAAAAAGAGTACAAACGAAACAAGATGGATTGTATTCGCACTACAACCAGATGAGTCTTCTCCCTTAGCAGATCTTTTTATTGAGTGATCTGTGCCAGGCATCTGTTCAAGCACCCAGCATGGATGAACTTGTTAGCTCTCTATAACAGCCCAGGGGTGTGTATAATACTTTCTCTGCAGGTGAAGAAGCTGTCAATCATTATTTGTATCTGTAGCTACCAGATACAAAGAGACCTCCAAAACAGGGTGCGTGTACCGTGTAGCCCAGAGCAGAGCCTGGAAGTGCCCTCAGCTGTCTTGCTGGCTCCCACCGTGTTGCCCTCTGTACACTGCCATTATTTCAGACTCATGGTCCCCTAGGTGTAGAGCACTTCCAGGTTCCACAGACCTGTCTCTAAGAGTTACATGTTCTAGAAGCTGAGAGCTGGAGAAAGCAGAAGAGAGAGAAGACCTGTGCTCTGTGGTCTCGGTGACCTGGCTTGTAGAACTCACACTGGTAACCCCGACTGCACGTGTCTCCTTAGATGTCTTGGGCAGAATTGTTAGCGACTTCATGATGCAGTTCTAGCATCCAGTCAAGGTTGGAAGAGCAACAAGGATGCAGAGCTGCAGACACTGGAAACTGTCAGACAAGAAGTACGAAGTAAATGGTGGGAGACTCCTAGTACCTGATGATTCTCTCTCTCTCGTAGAATCTTTAAATAGTATATAAAAATGCTTTATTGTATTCTTTAAAATCCATATAGATACGCAACAGTATCATTACCTCTGTCTTATAGACAGCGAGATAATGTTTAGAGAACAGTGTGTGTGTGTGTGTGTGTGTATGTGTGTGGTGTGTATGTGTGTGTGTATGTGTGTGTGTGTGTGTGTATGTATGTGTGTGGTGTGTGTGTGTGTGTGTATGTGTGTGGTGTGTATGTGTGTGTGTGTGTGTGGTGTGTGTGTGTGTGTATGTATGTGTGTGTGGTGTGTATGTGTGTGTATGTGTGTGTGGTGTGTATGTGTGTGTATGTGTGTGTGTGTGTATATGTGTGTGTGTATGTATGTGTGTATGTGTGTGTGGTGTGTATGTGTGTGTGGTGTGTATGTGTGTGTGTGTATGTGTGTATGTGTGTGTGTGTGTATGGTGTGTATGTGTGTGTGGTGTGTATGTGTGTGTGTATATGTGTGTGTGTGTGTATATGTGTGTGTGTGTATGTGTGTGTGTGTGTATGTGTGTGGTGTGTGTGTATATGTGTGTGTGTGTATGTGTATGTGTGTGTGTGTATGTGTGTATGTATGTGTGTGGTGTGTGTGTGTATATGTGTATGTGTGTGTATGTATGCGTGTGTGTGTGTGTGTGGTGTGTATGTATGTGTGTGTGTGTGTGTGTGTGTGTGTGGTGTGTATGTGTATGTGTGTGTGTATGTGTGTGGTGTGTGTGTGTATATGTGTATGTGTGTGTATGTATGCGTGTGTGTGTGTATGTATGTGTGTGTATGTGTGTGTGTGTGGTGTGTATGTATGTGTGTGTGTGTATGTATGTATGTGTGCATATGTGTGTGTGTGTGTATGCATGTATGTGTGTATATGTGTGTGTATGTGTGTGTATGTGTGTGTGGTGTGTCTGTGTGTGTTGTGTGGTGTGTATGCGTGTGTGTGTGTGTGTATGTATGTGTGTGTGTGTGTGTGTATGTGTGGTGTGTGTGAACATGTACCACAGTGCATCTGTGGCAGTCAGAGGAAATCTTGTGGGAACTGGTTTTCTCCTCCCACATGGGTTCTGGGGCTCAAACTGAGATCACCATTGTTGGTAGCATCTTTCCTCACTGAGCCATCTTGCTGGGCATAAAAAACAATTTCTTAATCATATGCTATTAGATCAGCAAGCCTAATACGAAAAAGAGAAAATAGCCAAGTTTTAGTATTTTCTTGTACAACATTTGTAATAATTACATTTTTGAAAGCTTTAAAAGCCTTGTTCTTTTTAGGTCATAAGACAAAGAAAAATGTACTAATACTATGAATATCTACTTGTTTTCATAGTGTTCTTAAAATCACACATTAATGATATCTTTCATTAAAACCTTATTATGAGCTTATTAAAAATGTTGACACTATAGCTGTGACTGGGGCTTAGTGGCAGGGTGTTTGTTTAGCACGTACCAGCCCTGGACTCCATCACGGCACTACCCCAAAGAAAGGTTATACCAGACGTCTGCTTAGATCACAGCTTGGATTTTTTTCAGTGTTTGTAGATTAGATTATTAAGTAGGTTGTCACCTCACATTCTGTGCTCCAGTAATGAGCCCCTCTGCCCAAATATTTATTTATTTTGATGCTTAAATCATTAGTTTATAATACTTATAAGTTTTTGGAGGACATACTTTTAAACCTCTCAGAATCCTATCTTCATGCTTAAGAAACAAATATGGTTCAGGGAAAAATGCTAACTTTCTAACAAGTTTCACAGTCTGTGAAAATTTTCTATTTTTTAAAACATTCGTGTGTATCATGTGTGCGTGCTTGTCGTATGTGCATGTGTCCACAGGCACCATAACGTGTTGGATCCCCTGGAACTGGAGTTACAGGCCTGATGTGGGTGCCTGGAACTGAACCCTGGTCCTCTGCCAGAGCAAGAAGTGCTCTCGACTGCTGGGCCTTCTCTCCAGCCCCATGTTTCATGTATCTTAACTGAAGCTGACCACACGTAAAACAATATTACGCACAGTGTTTTTAGCTGAGAGCGGCAGCATTGTTGTTACTGCTTCGCAGCCAGTTCTAATTGATGTTGATCGTGCACACGGGGTAAGTAAAGGGTTGCAGTGTAGTGAACATTTCCCTGTAATGTGCTCATTAGTGGTGGCAAGCCCAGGTTTCAGCACATGTCAGTAATTTACACTCCATTGCACAGAGGCTGCTCTTGTTCTGAAGTAGCTTCTAAGTCTGATGAATATATACTAGGAATAAACAGAGTAGAGGAGCTGAGAGCCAAGGACCCTGCCAGGCCTGCAGTGGGTGCTGAAGCCTGCGGAGGAAGAGTTAAAGTGGCTGCAGCTTGACTTCTGTCTCCTTTCTGTGACCACCTCTCCATTCCATCTTCCCGAAATGCTGTTTTCAAGCCAGGCAAAAATACCATGTACTATGCACAGGACAAGAACCTGCTCAGGATTCCCCTGTCTCCCCCACCCCCCAACTCCCTTCCAGCTATTCAGCTCAATTGCCTGTTTCCAAAGTTAAGGACTCGCTAGGCCCTGAGTCTCCTAGGTTTTGGATGGCTAGGCTTGGGATAATTGTGGGAATTATGGGATTCAGTCCACAACTGCCTGATGGCTGTTGGAAGCCGTCTTGCACTGTCAGTAGAGGCTTCTAAGACTGTGTTCTGTGTTTTCAGACAGGGCTAGGGTGCTTACTGGTGTCACTGCAACTGCATTCTAAACACTCGATATTTTACAATGAAGTATCTTTGAGACATGGGATTTTACCGCAGGCCATTTTGTGACAGGATGGAGCGGCGTGGGAATGCACTAGCCCATTTGTCTTGACAAATTTTTTTTAACATTTAACATTTAATGTATTTTAAGTTATTTTAATGTTAGAACCTGGGTTTATTGAAGGAAGTAGGTTTAATGTTGTAAGTAATGTGTATGTATATCTGTCATGCTCTGTCTATGTATTTGTGTCCTTTTCTTGTAGTGCTAGCCAAAATATCCAACTTAAGAAGTTTATTCAGGGACTGCATAGATTGAGAAGTGAGTAAGAGCACTTCCTGCTGCCAGAGAACATGGGTTCAGTTACTAGCACCCATGTTGGGAAGCTCAAATCTAGTTCCAGGAGTTCTGGCATTCTCTCTGGGTTCCACAGGAGCCTGCATGCATACGGTGTGCATATAAACAAGCTGGCACAGGCATGTGAGTGCGTGCGTGTGCGCGTGTGCGCGTGTGCACACACACACACACAATGAAAATAAACCTAAACAAAATAAATTTTGTTCAGAACTCATAGTTAGAATTTAAAGACAATCAGCTCATATCACATAGTACTGAAGAATGTCCGCATTCAAGTCAGATGTTGATGGCAAGTTGTGTGTGACTTGAAACTTGGATCATTTTATGAAGGCATGCTGAACAAACTCACTAGTCTCTCTTTTTTTTTTTGGTTTTTTGAGACAGGGTTTCTTTGTTGTAACTATGCCTGTTCTGGAACTCGCTTGGTAGACCAGGCTGGCTTCGAACTCAGAGAGGTCTGCTGGGATTACAGGCGTGGGCCACCACCGCCAGGCAAACTCATTAGTCTTTATATTCGTTTTTGTTGGGTATAGTTTTGATAGTAGAACAATGTGTTTTGCAAAATTTTTATGTGTAAGAGTATAACAATGCAGATCTTGAGAATATTAGTTTATTAATGTTCTGATCATGCAGCCTTTGTAAAAATGATAGTAAATTTGACTTCGAGATAACCACTTGAAACTATTCATTTTGGATGCTTGCCAGATTAAAGCCACATGGAATTAAGTTCTGGAAAATCACTTTCAAAGTTGTGGGATTTCAGAGACTTTGAATATTTAACTGCCCAAACTGTCATCTGTGTACATTCTGTGTCTACAGTGGGTTAAAAAAATCCTTAAGTTTCTCAGCCAGTTAGAATTAAAAGTGACATCTGCTTTTAATTGGTTTTTTATTTTCTTCCAAGTCAGTAAAAATTTGGTAAGACATGAATTATCAAATTCTGCAGCACTAAGCAGCTTGTCAGTTGTCAGCAGCTGGACAGATGGGAACTGTTAGGGTGCCGCCTGGTCTAGCCGAGCTCTGCACACGGCTGTGGAGCGCTAAAGGCGGTAGAGTCGTTGCTGCTCTGCTGTGTCAGGGTATCATCGGTCGTCAGTTCTAGACTCTGTAGTTCCTGGCAGGTCTGCAGAAGGAGCGTTTAGCTAGGATTGGAGGTGCCTTCTCTGTAGGTCAGAGGTCACGGGGGCGGGGCGCAGCGTGGCTTCCTCAGCTTTGGTCATTGATTACTTGTTTAGTAAATGTGCTAGCTAAATTCTTGGTTGAAGCCATCTGAAAGTGAGTTTTAAGTTTTGTTCTTGTGTACATGGTCTTCCTGTGTTGAAGAGGGACTGTCTGGCTCTGGAATGGGAAGGTTTACACGGCCTCTGCTGGAAAAGAAAATGGTTGTTTCTGCTTTTACCATTTACACACACCAGATGTCAGGATAAAGGACTCAGTTCCCTGGAGACTCCAGAAAGATTGAAAATATTACTGTTATACTGGCTACATTCTAGATTTCTAGTTATCAAATCTAGAACACAACACAAGATCTCTGTAAATAAAGTCTTTGAAAATTCACACAGGGAAGAGACACAATAAGTCACCTATTGTTTATAGGAGAGTGGCGTCTCACGCTGAGTAGTGTTACATGTTGGGGGAGAGTCATGTTAAAGGTGATTTGGTCTGTGGCAACTTTTTTGAGATTAGTTTTTCAGTATTAGTGGACTTCAGTTAAATCCAGTTTTTTTTTCTTTCTTTTCTATGTTTGAACACCTGGTGAGTGTGTTATGTAATAATGCATTTTGCCTGGAAAATTATTGGGTTATAATTTAGTTAAAGAAATCTGTGCCATATGTTTGCATGTTGGTTGTGTGGGTTTTATTTAATCTTATAAAGCATAAAAAGAAAAGTGGGTGCTTGACAAATAAGTCCAATATTGGACACATGATTGATAAATGGCATATTAAATATAAGAGCCAAGTTGAACTGTTTTTACACAGTTAAGGAAAACAAGTGAAATACAGAAATTTTTTTGAGTTAAACTATAAGAATACTCTTCCTAGTCATTTCAATACCTGATAATGCCAAGACTCATTGCTCCTATACATTTTTCAAATCACTTGCTTCTTAATACATAAGTATTTAATTTACTCCCTGCTGACAATCCCCAAGGGGTTTTTTAATAACTGTAAAAGTGGACCGTGAACTGGACTGTGCCGCAGTACCGGCTGCTGGGACTGGACTGTGCGGCAGTACCGGCTGCCGGATTGGACTATGTTCGGTACTGGCTGCTGGGACTGGACTGTGCCGCAGTACCGGCTGCTGGGACTGGACTGTGCCGCAGTACCGGCTGCCGGATTGGACTATGTTCGGTACTGGCTGCTGGGACTGGACTGTGCCGCAGTACCGGCTGCTGGGACTGGACTGTGCCGCAGTACTGGCTGCCGGATTGGACTATGTTCGGTACTGGCTGCTGGGACTGGACTGTGCCGCAGTACTGGCTGCCGGATTGGACTATGCCTTGGTACTGGCTGCCTTTGCTGATGCTATAAACACCATGCTTGGGAGCAGGTGGTTCCCATGGCATTTTCTGCAGCCAGTGCTGGGTTGGCTAGTTTTGTTTGGGATCTAGAGTGATGGTTTTATCTCATTTTTTTTCTTTGAACCATATATTAATACTTGTTTATTAAAAACAATTTATATAAAAGACAGCCATATTTCTTTTAATTTAAACTTGTTTTTTATATAAGTGATCTTTATCTAGAATTTTATATAAAATTAATAAAGTTAAATATTTATACCTTAAGAAACCTATTGTAGATAACTCTGATCTTAAAAGTAAATCCAATTTATGTGCTTGTGAGTACTATTAGCTGAAATATGTGTTCTCTGAAGCCAGGATGTTCACAGTAACTTTCATACCTGCCTTCCATGGTGCTATGTTCCTGCTTGAGAAACATAACACCTGAGTTTCTCTGTATTCCTCTCAAATACAGCTAGTATTTGAATTCCCATGTAAGTGATCAGTCTGACTGCATTCACGGTCTTGTCGGTCACTGAGGGCCTTCTTTTCTGAGTTGCTAAAATCATTCTGTGGTTTCAGCTTAGTTGGGAGTACTTGACTTGCTACTTCTATTTGTGCTTTCCTTTGCCTGTTTCTCATGCAGTTCCTGTTGGTAAATTACCATGCTTTATCGTGTGATCTTGACACTTTGGTGATCTGCTGGATCAGGGGTTACTGCCTGATATGTAGAAAGGGCTTGCTAATGGTGTGTGTGTGTGGTGAGGGCTGGGATAGGTAGTGTTAGGGTGGCACAGTGGCGGAGAAGGTTGGAGACAGGTGTTGGTGATAGTGCAGAGTGCTGGAGATGGTTCAGTGGTGGTGAAGAGTGTTGGCATGGATGTGTAGGAAAAACACCCATACTCTTAAAAAAATGGAGGCCAGAATTTGTTCTTCAAGGACACTTGTACATATTAAGTTTTTATTCCTTCTGTAGCTATCACTTGTATTGGATTTGGGTATTGAAAGAATGTTGTCACTAATCTTAGCTAAAAAGTTTTAGAAATCCAGGGCTTAAGGCACAGCAGCTGTGCTTGTGTCCTCAGTGTTGGGTCAGTGAGTTGCCTTTGATAACAGTCTGGCAGCCACGACGGTCTGGGTTCAGCCCGTGGGGCTTGAGGAGCCTAAGAAGATAAGGATAGCTTGACTTGAGGAAAGTTCAGGAAATAGAAGAGCCAGCTCTTAGGACACATTGGCCTCTGCATTTATGGTCTTTTTTCTTGTCTTCCAGAAAGGATCTCCCTATGTATCTCTGGCCAGGAACATACTTTGTAGACCAGCCCGGCTATGTATTTGATGGGCTGGAATTCAGGCAGGTGCCAAAATTGCTGCTTTCTTTTATGCAAGGATAGGAAGTTAAGATGGCTATGCATAGTCTCCTGACCAGGACAGTGAGTAGAACGGGCACTATCAGTCATGACTTTGGAAGGCTAGGTCAGGGTGATGTCTAAAGCATGGCAAAACAGCTGAAAAATACTTGAGTTAGTATTCACCCTTACTAGTTAGCAGCTGATAGAAATGACGTTCAGTTGAGTAGATATGGGATTACTTGTTTCTTCATTATTCACAAGTCACTAGGATTAGCGTGGGCCTGGTATGAGTAAGTGCTTGGTGTGTGTGTGTGTGTGTGAGAGAGAAAGAGAGAGAGAGAGAGAGAGAGAGAGAGAGAGAGATCAGTCACTAGGATTAGCATGGGCCTGGTATGAGCAACTGCTTGTGTGTGTGTGTGTGTGGTGAGAGAGAGAGAGAGATATCAGTCACTAGGATTAGCGTGGGCCTGGTATGAGCAACTGCTTGTGTGTGGGGGGTGAGAGAGAGAGAGAGAGAGAGAGAGAGAGAGAGAGAGAGAGAGAGAGAGAGAGATCAGTCACTAGGATTAGCATGGGCCTGGTGTGAGTAAGTGCTTGGTGTGTGTGTGTGTGTGTGTGTGTGTGTGTGTGTGTGTGTGTGAGAGAGAGAGAGAGAGAGAGAGAGAGAGATCAGTCACTAGGATTAGCATGGGCCTGGTGTGAGTAAGTGCTTGGTGTGTGTGTGTGTGTGTGTGTGTGTGTGTGAGAGAGAGAGAGAGAGAGAGAGAGAGAGAGAGAGAGAGAGATCAGTCACTAGGATTAGCATGGGCCTGGTGTGAGTAAGTGCTTGGTGTGTGTATGTGTGTGTGTGTGTGTGAGAGAGAGAGAGAGAGAGAGAGAGAGATCAGTCACTAGGATTAGCATGGGCCTGGTGTGAGCAACTGCTTGTGTGTGTGTGTGGTGAGAGAGAGAGAGAGAGAGAGAGAGAGAGAGAGAGAGAGATATCAGTCACTAGGATTAGCATGGGCCTGGTGTGAGCAACTGCTTGTGTGTGTGTGTGGTGAGAGAGAGAGAGAGAGAGAGAGGGAGAGAGAGATATCAGTCACTACGATTAGCATGGGCCTGGTGTAAGCAACTGCTTGTGTGTGTGTGTGGTGAGAGAGAGAGAGAGAGAGAGAGAGGGAGAGAGAGATATCAGTCACTAGGATTAGCGTGGGCCTGGTATGAGCAACTGCTTGTGTGTGTGGTGAGAGAGAGAGAGAGAGAGAGAGATCAGTCACTAGGATTAGTGTGGGCCTGGTATGAGCAACTGCTTGTGTGTGGGGGGTGAGAGAGAGAGAGAGGGAGAGAGAGATTAGCATGGGCCTGGCATGAGGAAGTTCTTGGCTACTGTTGACTGAATTAGTGAGTGGTGGCTTTAACTAAGTGGATATTGAAGTCTGAAGTTGAAATCTGGTTGTAGTGGTGCTTGATGAAGAGAGACGTTCTTTTAAGGGAGCACTGGCTGTGTGATGCCCCTTCCTCATTCCCTGGTCAGAGAACCTTTTTCATGTTGCAGAAGTGCTCTTTGCTTATATATTTAAGTCATGTTTGCTTTCGCATGCTGCCTTTTCAATCCTGTCTATCTTTTCTCCCTAATGTCTTCTCTTTTGTTGTCGTCTTTGGTTCTCTGTCGGTGGCGTCCGGTATTTAACTTTCAGTGTTCTGGCTGCCCTTTACCCCCATTCTTTTACTGGCTGGTATGCGCATTATTCTATTAGATTGTAAACTCTGTGTGAAAAACCATGTCTATCCAAGCCTCAGAGTGTTCACAGTGCAGAGGGGCTCTAACCCGGTGGGAGGCTGGGGCAACAGGTATGTCCAAAGCTGTACAGGGTGCACGGGGACACCAGGTGTTTGCTTGCTTCCCCGTGATCAGCGTGTGGTCTTTAACTTCTTGCATAATTGCTGGCCACTCCAACATTTGCCAAACAGGTTTGATGGCGTAACAAGGTAGCAAAGTTAGAGATAAAAACACTCATTTGTGACTATGTTTAGGTGTCTGTCATTTTGTCAGGCTAATGACCATGGCAGCCATTTTATGCCATAGATTGTTCTTTTCTTGCTAGGATGAATGGAGATGATCACAGGATCATCAAATGATGCTGTTGTTTTAATCTCCTTCCTTTTATCTGAGGACAAAATGTCAAAAATTTTCTTTAAATGAAGCATTAGTAAAAATGAGTCTTCACTGTGATTTCTAGAGTAAGCTTTTCATACAAATTAGAATCAGATGAATGAAATATTATCTATATAAAATGATGTTAAGTGCAAAACCAGCTTTGGAACAATCCCTTGTAAATAGTGCTAAATATGAAGCTTGTGTGGTGGTGGAACACCTTTCTAAGCCCTGCACTAAGGAAGAAAATGCAGGAAGATCAGTGGTTCAAGGCCATCCTCTGCTACATGGCAAATTTGAGGCCAAAGAGACCGTGCTTCAACAATTACTGAATAAATATAGTTCTTGTTAGTAGTAGTATAACCCCCCTTCTTTTAAACTTAAATTACCCATCTCCAGATAATCTCAGCCTGGATCCTTCTTCTACATCTCTGTATTACTTTGGCTTTGTTGCATCTTTGTTATTGAATGGAATAAAGAATGAGAGTAGCAGATAGTGGGTTCTAGCAGTTTGAGGAATTACAGTTCATTACTGAAAGCAGTTAATTACAAACTGCTTTCTCTCCTATTTTAGCATTCCACTCAGCATATAAAACAAGCTTGTCACTAGGTTGCACTACAGAGCAGCAGTTGTGCAGCAAGCAGAAGATCTCGACCACAGCCAAAGGGTGTCTATCCACACTGCATGGCTTCTCTCCATCCAGCAGTGGCACTGCAAACCCGGCATGCTCTAGAAAGCAGTAAGTTAAGCAAGATGTGTGGAGAAATGATGTGTGGATAACTTTAAAAGAAATTTAGAAATGTTTCCAAAGAAAGCAGAAAGCATAAGCAGCATAGGTCACTTTGAAAGCTATAAAATGAAATTTGATATCTGATCTCTGGGAGAAGACCAGAAGGTCTCTCACCTGTCCCTGGTGTCCTGGCCTCTCTGCCATCAGCTCCTTGTATTAATGTGAGGAACACCTGTGTCCACATCCTCTGATGCTAATTGAAGTGCTGTCAGATCACGGTTTTGTAAAATTGCTCGCGCAAACTCATAGCTTTAAGTTATATTCTGAAATTAAACTAGAAAAAAGTAATTTTATTACCAAACAGCAGAAATTATTTCTGTATTCACAAGACAGTTAAAAAAAATTGAATCAAGGAGATCTGAAAACAGATAATTTCAAATATTCAAATTGTGGAACAATGTCTGTTTTCTAGGAGGTATGAAAGAAAGAAATGTCAACCTAAAACTCAGTGCGATTCCTACAACCAATCTGCATGAGAAGGAGCTTGGCCTCACACAGGGGGTTAAATATGGTGCCCCTCACTTCTGTCTCATCAGCTTTAAAAGACAACATTGACATATTTTTAATTAAAGCTTTATCATGATTAGACTGTAGAATGGAAATAAACATAATTTTTGAAAATGCCAGGTATGTATGTGATACAATGAACATTTCCATCTGCGGTCATGTGTGGTTGCCAATATTTGTGGATATATTGTCTATAGTGCTCAAATATTAAACCAGAATCCTTTTCAAAGAGGGAGGCTAAAATTTACCCCAGAGCCTGATATTTTATTAACTCCAGCTTTTTCTATATCTTTAGTGCACTAGCCCCTGGGGCTTCCCTGGCTGTTTGCTCTGTTACTTCTCTGAGATTCTTGCTAGTACAAGCAGCTTTCCATGATCCAGCAGGTCTGTGGAGGTAGTCTTAGAGACCTTTCTGTTTTCTCATAGGGTACCTCCAGCCTGGGAGGCTGAAGCACTTCGTTCACATCCTTAAGCATTAGGAGCACCTGTGAGTCTTTAGCTGGAACTGTCACTGTGGCTGCATTTTGCATAGAGAAAAAGGTTCACAGCCCTTTCAGGTTTATGCTAACTCACTGCGTTTCATATTCTGATGTGCCAACAACTGTGTGACGTTTAACCACAGAGGTCCTTTCTTTCTTCTACTTGAAGAAAGAAAATTATTCCTGTAATAATTCTGTAATCAATTCTGTTGTTCTACTTTCTACTTGAAGAAAGTGCCGATTACAGAGAATTGAAGATAGAAAGCAGATAGGTACAAAAGAGATGACAAAAATCTCCAGTGGAACAATTCCAAATCTAACTTAGAACATGATAATTTGAGTGTAAAAATGTATTCTCCATAAATTTGAGCCCAAAAGTAAAAATATCCAGAAATTTACAGTTTAAATGTTTTTTTATTAATTAAAATAAAGAAGCACCAAGAGCCTCTTTTTGCTCTGAGCATCTTTCTTAGAAATTCCAAAGCATTTAAAAAAGGAAACAAAACCATTTCCTGACTTATTAGCTAGAAAATAGAACTGTAACCTACCTCACTGCCGAGCACTAGAAACGGAATGTTCTCTTGCTGTGTAAGTCCTCCCCACCCGTCTGTGAAGAACATGGAGTATACTTAACTGTATTCCTTAACCTGAACTGGGCCAGGAAGCCTTACTCCTGCCAGTGGCTAACGTGGAGAAAGCTACCACGCTTCTCTCTCCTTAACTAACTCAACACTGTGCGCGCTATCATCTGGAAGTAATATTTCTACTTGAACACATTGTGCCAAGTAGACACTTAATACAGAATATACATTGGGCTAAATGAAATCCAGATCCCAGCAATATTGAATTGAAAGACCTGGTTTCCTTTGCTTACACTGTCAGCATCTACTACTGTGCAAATGTGTTGCAGTTGCTAAGAATGCATGGGGTTTCAGCGGAACCCACAGTTAGGGAGCAACCTAAACAACTTCAGAGACTCTTGGCTTTTATTTTGATTTAGGATTTTTTAAAAAGTGATTTATTTTATGTGCATTGGAGTTTTGCATGCATGTCTGTGTGAGGTGTCAGATCACCTGGAACTAGAGTTACAGACAGTTGTGAGCTGCCATGTGGGTGCTGGGAATTGAACTCATGTCCTTTGGAAGAGCACCAGTGCTCTTAACTGCACTGAGAAAGGACACAGAGTTCAGGCTAAAAACCTTTACCAAAGTAGATTTCAACAAGCCTGCAGCTAGGAGTCAAGTCTCTCTCTTGCATCAGAGAGCTCTTTGGATTCCAGATAGCAACTTGCCTAAAATTCATTCCTGGTACAAAACTGAATTGTTCATTTATTTTTCAGTTAAAAAACAAAACCAGCAATAACCAAACAGAAACAAAACCTATCTTATAATGTGCTGTTTTAGGAAGCAGAGGCTGGCAGATTACACACAACACTTTCAGGGCCAGCCTGATGTACATTGTGAGTTGAGATGATCCAGCACTACAAACAAAAACAAACCAAAAAACCAAACCAGACCATCTCCCCCAAAAAGTCTGAGTAACACTGCAGAGAAGTGACCTTACTGAAAACAAAGTGTTTACATTCCATAACAAATCTCTTTGCAGGTTGCATTTACCACACTCCACACAGTAATGCACTGTGACCAGAGCTTACTGACATGCAGCTCTTAGCGCCCAGCGTGTAACATGGTAGAGTTTGCTGCGTGAGAATAAAGTAGCTCACTGCTTTATCACTTACTGGACTCCATGTAGCTTATTGGAGTCTGTTTCCCTCTTGCAGCACAAGTACCATCTTTATTCCAGAGAATGCAGTGACAGCAGCTCATGTCATAGTTTACTACTCATACACTGAGAGGCTGCTTTGATTGAAAGCTTGTGTGTGTGCGTGTGCATTGTGTGATGTGTATGTTGTATTCATATGTGTGTGTGGTGTATGCGTGTGTGTGTGTGAGTGTATTTTTTGTGTGTGTTGTATTTATATGTGTGTGTGGCGTATGCATGTGTGTATGTGTGGCATATTCATATGTGTGTGCGGTATAACTGTGTGAGTGCATTATGTGTGTGGTGTGTGTGGCATAGTCGTGTATGTGGTGTATGCGTGTATGTGGTGTATGCGGTGTGTGTGTGTGTGTGTGAGTGTATATGTGGCGAGTATGTAGCATATTCATCTGTGTGTGCAGTGTATGCATGTGTGTGGTATGTGTGTTGTATTCATGTGTGTGCAGTGTATGCATGTGTGTATGTGGTGTATGCATGTATGTGTGTGAGTGTATTGTGTGGTGTGTGTGGCATATTCATATATGTGTGTGTGTGTGAGTGCATTGTGTGGTATGTGTGGCATATTCATATGTGTGTGTGGTGTATGCATGTGTGTGTGTGTGTGAGTGCATTGTGTGGTGTGTGTGTTCATATGTGTGTGCAGTGTATGCATGTGTGTGTGTGTGGCATATATGTGTGTGAGTATGATACATGCACGTGTATGTGTTGAGTTTGGTGCATGCATGTGTGTGTATGTTGTATTCATATATGTGTGTGTGTGAGTGCATTGTGTGGTGTGTGTAGGCCAGGAGTAAATTCTGGTGTTTTCCTCAGTTGCTCTCCTCCTTGTTACTGTGTTTGGATGCAGTAAACTTAATTGATGGTATGTGAGAGAGCAGGAGTCTCTGAGCTCCTCCCATTCTTGTGGGGGTCTCGGATGGAATCTGTGAGGGGAGATGCTCAGTGACCTCTCTTCCTCTCATGTTCTTTCTGTATCCTCCTTGGAGGCTATGTAGACATGAAGTCCACCACTGTGCTGCTGTAGCCAGCTGGTGCTGTTATACCAGAAAATGTGCTCCACTAAGTAGTTGTTGAGGGCAGTGCCAGCTCCAGCATCAAAGGGAAGAGTGGATGTCACTGCTAAAGTCATGGGGACAACCTGGTCCTCAGTATGGTCCACGATGTCTCCATCTTCTAAGTGTCATAGAATCTGGTTGCTTTCTTTAGGGTGGTATCTTGTGGATCTACATTTGGGGGAAAGAACATGAAAGGCCGTGCCCCAGGATGGCCTTGCCTACAGCCGTGGAAGTACCAGTGGGCGTATGATGTTCTTTGCAGCCTCATGGCCATCATGTCACAGGTTCCCCAAAGAGGCCAGTCTTCTGGGTGGATGTGAAAACATGGACTATGGTAATGAGTCTTTCCACCATGCCGTATGGGTGACCTTGGCCAGGGAGGCTTAGCAATTGATGGCGAAAGGACATTGTTGACAATGTCGAGTTGTCATACTTCTCATGGTTCATGCCTGTCACAAATATGAGGGCATCAGCAGAAGGGGCAGAGATGATGACTGTTTCAGCTAGCTCTTCAAGTGGACTCTGGCCTTCTCCATGTTGTGACTCCATAGCATACTCGTGACCAGGATCACCCCTTTAATGTTGGCTGGATCTCAGTTTTGGAAGATGGAGGTGGATTTCTCATAGATGGCAAGTTTCCTGTTGTCAGCCTTGGCTGCCATGGACCTTGCCATGGGTGTAACAACAGTGGAACATTTAGAACTATAGTGAACTCAAGGGCAATATTGATGGTAACAATCTACTTTGCTAGGGATGGAAGCAACCCTGGTGATCAGGTGCCCAATATGGCCAAGTCAGTTCACACCAACCTTCATCACTGTGCCTAAGGGACAAGGCTGACATTGCAAGAGTAGAAAATGCAGATGTCTCTGAAATGAGGAGGAGCATACAGCCCCTCTCCCCATATATATTTGTTTGTTTGACTTACTTTTGAGATAGGGTTTCTCTATGTAGCTCTAGCTGTCCTGGAAGTCACTATGTAGCCCAGGCTGACCTTGAGCTCACAGGGATCTGCCTGCTTCTGCCTCCTGAGTGATGGGATTAAAGATGTAGACTCCATCATAATTAGTATTGATTTATACACACATCCCACTTACTGAGTCCAGTTAGTGTTACCTGTATGCACATGGATTTAAGGCTATTCATATAGGTTTAGTGACCTATCAGAGGATCATCCTTAAAGAAAAATGATTTGTTCTCCCTCAACAGCTAGGAACTGCCTGTAGCTTGTCATTTAGGGGCAGGACCTTGTCAGTCTCCCCTCTATCCATGTCATCATGTTGATGGCTGTGGTCTTGTGCAGACAACCATATAATTGGGAGTTCATGGAAGCAATACCCTTGTGATGTCCAGGAGCACTATCTCAGGAGTTGTCCTGGGTCCCTGGCTCTTATCATCTTTCTATGTCCCTTCATGCTGTTCACTGAGCTTTGGGTAAAGAAGTTGTGTTATTGATGTCCCTTTGGGCTGGGGACTCTACTGTCATTTTCTGTACTCTGACTAGTTGTGGTTTTGAAATAACCTCTGTGTGCTGCAAAAAGAAGCTTCTTTAATGAGGTGTGAGAGATACACTTATTTAGAAAACACATAGATGAGGCTTCCTGATGAGCCCAGATGTGGAAAGGCCAGTCCACTTTATCTATCTATCTATCTATCTATCTATCTATCTATCTATCTACCTACCTACCTACCTACCTACCTATCTACCTACCTGTCTACCTACCTGTCTACCTACCTATTATCTATCTATCATCTATCTATCTATCTATCTATCTATCTATCTATCTATCTATCTATCTATCTATCTAATCTATCTATCCTGATTAGCCTGGACATGGAAAGGCCAGTTCACCTTATCTACCTGTCTGTCTGTCTGTTCATCCATCCATCTACCTGCCTATCTATCTATCTTTGAGTCAGGGTCTGTCAGTGAACATGGAGCTCACTGGTTCAGCTATACTGGCTGGCCAGAGAGGAGCCTCCTGTCTTTACCACTCCAGTGCTGTAGATACAGATTCACTGCCAAGTACATGGGTGCTGGGGACCTGAATGTAGGTCTTTTTTAAAAAAATTATTTTTATTTTGTGTTCATTGGTGTTTTGCTTGCAAGTTATGTCTGTGTAAGGGTGTCGGATCCCCTGTAACTGGAGTTGCAGACAGTTGTGAGCTGCCACGTGGGTGCTGGGAGTGGATAAGCTAGCAGGCTTTATTCTGAGCTCTGGAAAACATGAGTTAACCTTGTAATCTCATCTTCTTCCTTCTTTTGTAGTGTTTGGAATTGGTCCAGTGGTGTTATGCCTAGTAGGCGAGCACTCTTCCGTTTGAGCCCCAACATAGCTGTTTTTCTCCTGCATTAACTTCCTGCAGCATTTTATTCCTGCTCCCTGCTCCCTGCATTTTATTCTTTGAAACAGATATAAACATTAAAATCTAGACTCAGGGTCCTTTGGGTAGTTTAGCAGTTTTCCCATTGTCCTTTGTCTCTTGTGTGACCCTGGCTTTATGATTCTTTAAGTAGCAATTCTGGATATCCTAAAGTATGTGCATTTGAAAAAAATATAAAATCCTACATGAGCAATTTGCTAACTCAGAGCATTTATTTCAACAAAAATGTTTATCATTTAAAATTTTTACAGATGGTCATTCCTTTTGTGTGTTTACAGGGGGAGGTTGGAGGAAGGTGGCAGCAGGTGCCCTGTCCACCAGTTTCTGCCATATATCCTTGGACAGGGCCTCCCGACTAACCTGGATTTGCTGTTTTGTTGATGGGTTGACTAGTGAGCCCAGGCACCTGTCTGTCTCTGTCTCCCACAGTACTGGGGTTATAGGTGCTTGTGTGAGCATACTTGGAATTTTACTTACATGCTAGGAACTCGAACCCACTGAGCCATCTCCCCTCTGGCCTCATTTCCAGCCTAAGCCTGCTGTAAATTAAATCTTATTATTTTCTAACAATATTCTCAGACTTTGCCTCATTTCTTCATTCTTGTCAAAACTTTATCAGAAACATAAAAATCATAGAATTTAGGAAATGAGTAGAATCTTGGAGCAGAAATATTGGGTTTTCCGTGATTTTTTTTTTCTATGAATCACCATTAATTTCCAGTGATGATAAAAATCTGCAGTTTCATGACCATAAAAGACATTTATCTGCATTCAGTTATTTATCAGTCATGGCAAACTTAAAAGGACCTTAAAAAGTATATATATCTACTTTTTGGGGGGTGGGGTTAGAGACAGGGTTTCTCAGTTGTGGCTCTGGATGTCCTGGAACTCACACAGTAGACCAGGCTGGCCTTGAACTCACAGAGATCCTCTTGCCTCTGCCTCTTGAGTGCTGGGATTAAAGGCATGTGCCACCACTGCCTGGGAAAAAGTACATTTTTAAAAGTAAATCTTGTGTTCATCATGGGTGACAAGAGATACACAGAGTTAACAGCACCATGTCTAAAGGTCTCAAGTTCAAAAATCACACCTTTCACTCTGGTCAGAAACTTGGGACTTTGGAACAACATATCCCATCATTTTCCAATCACCCTTCTGTCCTCCCAACCTCCCCTCCCACCTGCTTTGGTTATAGCATTAAGGGAGTCAGGAGGGTCAGGTGTCTGGGATGATATTTTTTTTGATTACATATGAGTTCTGACCTAGAGAGTACTTCTAAAACATATCCATAGAAAAGAAGTTGCCACACTCAAGCCTTTGAGAACTTACCTGGTGTACTTACTGGCCATTCTCTTTTGTGTTACATGGAATAAAGAATAGTCACTAAATACTTGATGTGAGCATTTTGGGGGATAATTTTGCATTTTGGAGGAAATCATTTTCTTTAAATTAGAATGCATGTGGAAGTCTAGTTAATCAGTGGTCCAAGTTGCCAGGCTGCTTTTAATCACAAGTCTTAGTCTATAATCATAATGTATTTTGGATGTTCTCATTTGTATTATCTTAAGCTCTTTGTGTGGGCATTCTGATTACTTGATTGCATCTCTCTGGCACAGTGGTTTTTAAAGCGGCATTGATGACAAAATCATGCAGCTTAGCAGGTAAAATGGGAATCTGAAGAGACAATTGTTGGTTGAAGTATGATTGTTGCCTCTTGCCTTTGCATCCTGTCCAGTGAGTTGCAGCTTGGGATACAGAAGTGCATAGACTATTGCCCTGTTGCCTGTGGCTTCCTTATCATGGTGAAGACGCAGGTTCCTTTGGGGTAGAGGTTGCTATGCTTCTTATATGGAGCAGACGTATTTTTCATGTGTTTTACATTTTTGTCATTTTGTGTAAATCTTTACCCCTCTCAGAGAAGGTTCTGTTAAAACTAGATAAAAACATGGATGGAATTGTATTTTATGAACATTTAGTATGGCCAAAGAGATTTCTTACATAGAATTCTAATACAGTTCCTAATACCAATGATTGTAAGTATTGAGTTCTGTATTAGTGGGCCCTGCAGACCTAGTTGTCTTACTATCCTAGTGTTCTCTTTTATCACAGCTTCTGGATACTGTATTATTAAGTTTAATGCCTTATACAGTTATTGATGGGGTTCAGGACATGTTATACCCAAATGTGACATCTTCAGTATTAGAAGTGAAGGGAATTTGAACCCCCCAGCAGAAACAGAAGGTCTCTCTGGCCTTCTTCCACCTTCTCCTGTGAGGCAGGTTGTAAAACCTAAGAGAACTTTCTTACTTTTCATGACTAGGTCAGAAGATCTTTACCTAAGAAGTGCCTGGAGAGGTAGAGGGTCATGGCAAACAGGCTTCATTAACTCTTCCAGTTAGAGTGATGACACACCATGCTCATTCCCTGCCCAGCCATTTATCCATAGCAGAGCTTCCTCAGATCTTCAGCAAACCTCCGTAAAAACTCCTTTTTACATGCTGATGTGTATGGTAGAATTCCTGCAGAGCAGGTTAGAGCCCTGTGTTCAGTGCCAGCACCCAGACTCATGGATGACATGTCAAACGAAAGCACTCAGGTTTAGCTGTTTCTTTGGCTCTTTTTTCTTACGAAGGCCGAGTGTGTCATATGCCATAGAATACATAAACCCATATGCTTTTCTGCAGCCAGTTTGTCTTTTATAGTTGGTATGCCAGCTGGAAACTTAGGAAGAGGAAGAGACCTTCTCTCCTTTCACGATTTCATTTACTCCCTCAGCCAGGTTGACAAGGCTCTTGCTTCCCCCGTAGCCACCCCCAAAATGGACCCAAACGAAACTTTCCTCCTTCTTCTGCTTTTGGGCAGGGGCAAATTACTCAACTTGACTTTAAAGACATCGGGTTTCCAGTACATTATTTCTG
The DNA here is from genome assembly GCA_026225945.1 of Cricetomys ansorgei. Taxonomy (NCBI): domain Eukaryota; kingdom Metazoa; phylum Chordata; class Mammalia; order Rodentia; family Nesomyidae; genus Cricetomys; species Cricetomys ansorgei. The sequence goes on from JAMJFZ010000770.1 coordinate 896,554, forward strand.
AAAAATTCCAGGCGTGTTTTATTTTTATTTCTGAGAGAGGGTCTCACTATGTAGCCCAGGCTGGCATTGAATTCACCTCCCCTGCTTCTGCCTTACAATGGGTTAACAGCGTGCAGCATCATGCCCAACTTCAGCAGCAGCTTTTGTTCCCTAAGTCTGATACTTCTGTGCCTCTGTGTTCTCCCAAACATGAGTACTGGATTGTCTCACGCTGCACAGTTCCAGCTGTCACCTAAGCCCCCAGATGTGTGCCTTACACACAACCCTTGGGTCAGTGACCTTCCACTTCCTGTTCTAGGTGGTTTTAGTCTTCCTTGGTCTTCGTGGGAAGGCAGTGCAAGCCACACAGTGCTATCATGTGAAATACTGTTTACACACCCTTCACGTAAGGCACCGAGAATCAAGCCAGATGCCGTACTCATTGTGCCCAGCATACAAATCCGTTTTGTCCTTCATGGGGCTAGCTTCATTTATTGACCCCCATGACCTCATTCTTTATTTCAGCAAACTCCTCTCTTGCTTTTCTAGCCTGCTCGGTGGCACTGAGTACCTAGCACTGAGTACTCAGCACTTTGTCACGTCTCTAATCGCACTTTCCCCGTTAGCACTTTGTTTTATAGTGATATAAAAACAGGGAGGTGGGGCCAATGTCACAATTTCAGGGGAAAATTAGATTATTACTTTTTATTTTGTGTACTGTGTGCATGCCTAGTGCCCATGGGAGTGAGAAGAGGGCATTAAGTCCCCCGGAATTAAGGTTACAATGTCTGTGAGCTGCCATGTGGGTGCTGAGCCAAACCCAGGTCCTCCACCAGGATGGCGTGCTCTTCACTGCTGAGCCGTCTCCAGCCCCCAGGCTTGGACTTCGTTAGAGCTATAATTGTACCTCTTAAATTCCAGCATCTTCTCGTGCATCTATTGTAGATGCAGAATGTAAACATTCCTGGCCTCCTTTCTGTGAGTTACAGGTATCTGTCAATGTCCTTGGGTTTGCTGGTGTCTGTGTGGTCACCGCATTTAGTTTAAGGCAGGCAAGCAGCTGCTCCTTAATAAATGTGGGTGTCTGTTCTGTTGTACTGTGCGGAAGGCATTGAGGGTGCAGAAGTTTACAAAGCAATTAAAAGATGACTGTACTATTTATTTAGAAAGAGCAAGTTATAGGTAAGTACAGTGTCATGAGGTTGGTTTTTTTTTAAAGAATTTTAAAGAAATATTGTCCACATCAAGCTGGAGTTCTCCTCTGATTTGCTCTCAGTGGCCTAGCTTTGCTTTGTTTATCTGAGCTTTCTTGTAAACCAAAAATGATAACCTACATTCTGATATATTGGCTCATGTCCTTATTTTAACGTTGTCTGCACAAATAATAATTAAATATATAGTTGTATAATTTTACATACTTGTATGAGCTTTTCTTTGTAAAAAATCATGATCGCATATTATGGTGTTTTGCTATAAATTTCAACTTGCTTTTCTCCTCAGGCAGCCGAAGATGTCACTTTTATTGGCCCTGATACTCATGCTATTCAAGCCATGGGTGACAAGATAGAAAGCAAACTCTTAGCCAAGAGAGCAAAGGTCAACACAATCCCTGGTTTTGATGGTGTAGTGAAGGTGAGAAACTTTCATTTAAATCTTTATGGTTATGTGTCCTCAGCCAAGCATTCTTTGACAAGTATGGGATAAATATAAATAACTATATTTCATATGTATGAAATATAGTTATATTTATATATATTATATATATGAAATATAGTTATATATATAATTATATATGAGAAAAAAAGGAGTCAGGTTGTTTTCAATGATATAAACTGAACAGGAGAAGTCACTGGTATATTGTATGTAATGAGTAGATATTGATGTATATTGTCATTGGGAAAAAACGCATAGTGGTACAGAAACAGGCAGATTTCTGTGAGTTTGAAGTCAGCTTGGTTTATATAGTGAAACCCTGTTTCAAAAAAAGAAAGAAAGAAAGGAGAGAGAGAAAGAAGGAAAGAGAGAAAGTGCAGCCAGATATGAGCTGTTTCCCTTGGTATCCTACATAAGTTGCAGCTCTGGAGAGCTGGGTATCAAGCATCTGACATACAGGGCTGTGAAACTTGGACAGTTTCTGAGGTTCTTATAGCTGGGGTAAGGTGTGGGTTAACTACATATAAAATCCAGCAAAAATGTGAGGCCTTCAGTCACAAAGGTACAAGGAACCTCCCCAAATAGGTTTGGCAGTAAGCTCTATTTATTTAATTATTCATTTTACTCTAGACTGGTAGGGTCTCATATGAGTCCTAGGCCCCAGCCTCTTGAACCTGCGGCTCTGTCTCTACGGTGGGACTGCAGGTGTGCACCACCTCACACAGTCTTGGCCGCTGACTGCTGTTCATCTGAACCTCCAGGAAAGCCACACTCTTCCAGACTCCCTGGCCACACCTTGGTCAGGCCCAGAGCAGAGTGTGTTTTCACTGTTAGCCCTTTAGCTGGTAGGCATTGGCCCCGCTCTGCCTTGTTGCTGTTAACAGTGTGTACTGGTTAGAAGAGTTTGTTTTTTTCCTGACAAGGAATCTGACCTTCTGAGATCTTCAATTTGAACCTTATCTAATCACAACAGTACTGATGAGCCAGTTTAGATTAATACTGGCTTTGCGATGAGTAGCAGTGTCCCTAGGAAGAGGCTTCTAGGGAACTTTTGATGACTCCATTTGCACAGTAAAAGTCTTCTTATGAAGTTAATAGGTATAGGGTCTCCTAGGAAGAGGACTGCTCCTTGATTAGAGGTCTAAAGGAAAGCCGTGGGTGGGACATTGGCAATGTGTGGGATGCTGTCCCTACCTGTCACATGGGTGGTTTGGAGGTAGGAGGAGAGCTTGTGTAGCATTGGCAGGAGTGAAGGTCGGCACTGCACCATCTGTGTTGACAGAACCATATGCATTCTTGATTAATTATTAGACTCTTCTTGTGAGTTGGAAGGCAAAGTGGGAAATGGGCACCTGATTCTGTGTTACAGCATTGCCTGCTGGATTTCTTTCCCCTTAGTTCTTTTAGATGATACAGAACAATTATTTTTCCATTTTTTGTTTGTTTACAATCTATATAGGTGCCTTTCCAGGAAAAAGTGGTACTTAGTTTTTGGAGTAGGTTACCAGCTTATTCTCGGTCTTACTTGATTTTTAAATTTCATTTTTTCAAATGTGTGCTATAGTACTATATATGTATCCTGATGTGGCGGACAGCTATAACTCTTGTACACTGTGCTGTTGATAGGAATGTCAATTTGTGTACTACTATAGAGATCCAGAATGGAATTTCCTCAAGAAACTATAATAGAACTACTATACAATCCAGCTGCATCATTCCTGGGTATTTAGAAGAAATCAAAGTTGTCATACAGTAGAGAACCTTCACACGCATGTTTATCCAAGCACTCCTCATAATAGCTATACAACAGATTAAGAAATTGTGTTATATCTACCACACAATGGAGTACTATTCAGCCATTAAGGTGGTGCATGTCTTTAATCCCAGCACTCGGAAGGCAGAGGCAGGCGGATCTCTGAGTTCAAGGCTAGCCTGGTCTACAAAGTGAGTTCCAAGATAGCCAGAGTTAAAACAGAGAAACCCTGTCTTGGAAAAAAAAAAAAAAAAGAATAAATTATGTCATCCAGAGTCTGGGAGTCAAAGCCAGCTGTCAACCTAGTCCTGTCCCACCCTGGCCTGCCTCTTCTTTTTCTTTCAACATGACAGATGCCACTGAGTCCTTGGCCAAGGACTTCTTGGCAGGTGGAGTGGATATGGCCATCTCCAAGATAGTAGTAGTGCCCATCGAGTAACCAGCAAGCAAATCATGGCAGATAAGCAATATAAGGACATTATAGACTGCACGGTTTGTGTCCCCAAGGGACAGGGACTCCTGTCGTCGTAACCTGACTAGTGTCATCAGACACTTCCCCACCCAGGCTCTCAAAGATAAATACAAGCAGATCTTTCTGGTGGTGTGGACAAGAAGACCCAGTTTTGGCGCTGCTTTGCAGGGAATGTGGCATCAAGTGGTGCCATGGGCCACATCCTTGTGCTTTGTGTACCCTCTTGACTTTGCCCTTACCCATCTAGCTGCTGATGTGAACAAAACTGGAACTGAAAGAGAATTCCAAGGCCTTGGTGACTGACTGACTGGTTAAGATCTCCAAATCTGATGGGATTAAGGCTATACCAAGGCTTTGATGTGTCAGTACAGGGCATTATCTTCTACCGAGCTGCCTACTGTGCTGTCTATGACACTGCAAAGGAAGTGCTCCTCCATCAGTTGGGTGACTGAAGTCTGTCACTGCTCTTGCTGACCTGACTTCCTGTCCCTTTGACGTGGATGCAGTTAGGCGCAGGAACTGATACCATGTACAGAGGCATGCTTGACTGCTGGAGGAAGATTGGTCGTGAAGAAAGCACCACTTTTTTCAAGGGTTCATGGTCCAGTGATCTCAGAGGCATGGGTGTTCTTTTGTGCTTGTCTTGTGTGTTGGAATAAAGAAGTTCACTTCAGTATTTCCTTGTTCTTCCTGAGAACAAGCATGTTATATATCATATCTTGAACGTTCTGGATAGATTCTCTGGGCTTGTCTGTTCTATCAGTGGCAACCAGATGTACAGTGGGAAGCAATAATACTCATCTGACCAGTTTTCTTTTAAATCCTAATGACAATTATTATGATGGGACTTAATTATGTTTTTTATTTCAGTCACTCCTGATTAAAAACAAACGAGAATAAATCATGTTGTTTGCAGGAAAATGTATGGAACTAGGGATGATACTGTTTAGGGAAATAAGCCAGACTCAGAATCACAGATGTTTCTCTTGACATGGAATATGGGGGAGGAGGGCCATGAAAGTGGAGCAGGCAGAAGACTGAGGATAAAATGCAGTTGGTGGATGGCTTTGCCTACAAAACCTTGGGTTGAGGTCTCAGTACTGCACAGGCCTGTAATCCTAATATTGGGGAAATGGAGAGAGGAAGGTCATAAGTTCAAGGTCACCCTTGTCTACATACTGAATTTGAGGCCATTTTATGATGCATGAGACCCTGTCTGAAAAAAAAAAAAAAAAAAGGGAAGAAGAAGAATTGAAAGGAGGCTGTTAGGGAATAGGAAGGGTCCCACAAGAGGGGTAATTATGGATAATGGAGGATGACTATGCTCAAAATATCTTTATACAGTTATGAAGAATCATGGCAGGTTTATGTTGTTTTGGGCAAGTAATATACACCCAACAAACAGCTTATAGAACAATCTTCCCTTCCGTTCACTTATCCATTTTTAGTTCTTGAACTATCCTTTTCATTAGAGATGTTTAAAAATATAATTTTTAAGTAGTCATCTGGCACCATGTATTCTCCTTTAACAAGTCTAGTTTTACTCACCATCTGTGTGTGGTTTGAGTAAGAATGGCCTCCATAGGCTCTATAATTGAATGCTTAGTCCCCAGTTGGTAGAACTGTTTGTGAAAGATGAGGGGTGTGGCCTTGTTGCTAGGAGATCAGATGCAGGTTGCAGCACGGTGCCTGCTGCTGCCATGCTCGCTGCCGTGATGGGCATGGACTCCACTGCCCTCTGAGCACCAAATCAACTCTTTCAAGTGGCCTTGGTCATGGTGTTTTGTCACAACAATAGAACAATAGGTAAGACGTCTTCTATTTAACTTGCTCTTGGGAAATGAAGAACAGAGCAAAAAGTATAATGTAGAGCTGTTGTATGAGGGAGCGGGACCCTAGAGTAAGGAAGGGTTAGCCATCAGGTACTTGCCACCACCCTGACTGCAAAGCACTTGAAGTTCTCATGGGGTGCCAACATATTCAGATAGTTTAACCCATATCCTTGGTACTCATCTCAGTGTGCACAGACATGTATGAAGGCCACTGAACCCAGGATCTGGGTGTGGAAGATCTGTAGTGAAAGTGATAGCTAAGCAGTTGGGTTACAGGGGAGTGTAATTGTGGGACTAAGTCTGTCAGTAAAAACACGGTCTTAGAGGATCATGGAGCAGAGAAGTGGGGCCAACTCCAGAAACCATGAAGGGCTAAACCAAGAAAGCTGCTGAGGGCGGAGACGTGTGTATCTACCAGTGCTGTGCAAAGCTTCTCCTTGCAGCTGTGGAAGCCTCCAGCCAGTTTCATGCACATGGTTAATATGAGACAAAGAGGAAAAGTGGTCTGGGGGAGCTGAGAATGTAGCTCAATAGGTGGAGTGCTCTAAGTGTTACACGCCACATGCCCTGGGTTTAACCCCCAGCACGGAGTGAAATAGGTGTGGTTGTGCACGCTCAGAATCTCAGCATTCAGGAGGATCAGCAAGGTCATCCTTGGCTACATAGTAGGGTTGAGACCAGCCCTGTCTCAAGTAAATGAGTGAATGAATGTAATTCTTGTTTGCTAAGTGGCAAGAGCATTAGCTCTTAAAGTTAAAACTTAGGTTGATACGCAAATTGGAATCTTCTTCATTTTGTCCAGGCAGCAAATGATGGGGCCTAGTATGAAATGTTGGGGTGAAGCAAAAGCCATGTTGAGAAAGATGACGAATGTTGGATCAGTAGGTTATGCATGCACTTGATGTCAGGTATGAAGCAGAGCAGGGGAGTCACTGGTGATTATAGCTGTAATTCTGACAGAACAGCTTGTTGAGACAGGAAGCTAGTGTCTCCAAATCTTTACTGCACTTTAATAGGAACTGGTAAATGCAGTGCTGTAATGCCAGCACTCAGGAACTGAGGGGGAGGGCTGTCAAGCATCCTGAGCTACAGAGTGAGACTCCACGTCAAATGACAAAAGAGAAAAAAAAGCAGAGGTGTGATGCTAGAGAGATGGCTCACTAGTGAGAGGTTTGCTGCTCTTTAGAGGGCCAGAGTTTGTTTCCCAGCACCCCACTGGATGCCTCACAACTAGCTGTAACTCAGGGGATCTAACACCTCTTCTGGCCGCTATAGGTTCCTGTAAACATGTGACACATACACACACACATAAAATAATAAAATACTATAAGATTATTGAAAAAAAAGGACGAGTAAATTCAACCATACCGTCTAGATGCTAGATAACCAGTATATCCTCACCACGAGTCAGTGGTAAACACTCTTCTACTCATGACTCAGGCTATGCTTTTTTCACACATGTGACATAAGCACACATACACATGAATAAAAATAAATCTTTAAAACAGTAATAGTAATAACCATGTACACCACAGAGCAGAGCATGGTAATGTACTTAAATGAGTTTTTAAATTAGGCAGTATGAGTTTAAAAGTAACTTTTTGTCACCTAAGGAACAAGATAGAAAAAATCATACTCTTGGACTGGCTTTCTGATAAAAGCACTTGACCCAAGCCTGAAATCTTGCTTTGGTTCCCAGACTCCAACAGCGAAGGAGAGAACTACCTGCTGCAAGTTGTCCTCTGAGCTCCATGTGTGTGTCTCCTGATCTACAAAATAAATATGGAAATAATAAAAGCTATGCCCTTACTTTAGCAGAAAGAAAGCTAATATGAAGAAAAACATTTGAAAAACATAAAACAAGAAATTGAAAACTACTCTATCCTAGCAATTAGAAAATAAGATATTAATGTTAGTATTTCCCTCCTGCTAACCAACAAGCAAACAAAAAAAAAATGATGACTAAAATCTTTATAATTTCGTAGAACTATGCTTGCTGTTTCGCTTATTGCTTTGTTTCAGCTCTGTCTACTGTGGCGGGTCCAGAAGAGGGCATAGGATCCCTCGGAACTAAAGTTACAAATGATCGTAAGCCACTTCGTGGATATTAGAAATTGAGCTCTGGTCCTCTGGATGATCAGCAAGTACTCTTAAACACTGAGCCATCTCTCCAGCCCTTTGTTGAGTTCACCACCACCTGTGGGTGCTCATCATTCCTCTGGAGCCTTGCAGCTGAGGCTCCAGCAGTTGGTGTTCCTCTATGCTGTCATTTATTAGTGTTCTTTTCAGAAGCATCTGTTTGAGTTACATATTTCATCATGACACTTCCTCTTTATTACTTTTGTGGAATACACATGCAAACATTGATTTTTAGCTACTGTGTGTCGTATCTAAGGTCTGGTTGCGTTCCTAGCATGTAAGTTTCATGGGAGCTTGGATGATGTCTGTCTTCCCTTTATGTTTTGAGGGCCTTGCATATGGCCAGTCTTAGTAAGAGCTGGTTTGGTGAAAGAGAAGAGCGTTTCTCTCTGAGCTTAGCCAACTGCAGCAGGATAGATAAAGGCTGGGAGAGAGCCTGGGGGTAGGGGAAAGGCCACAGGGTGAGGTGGAATGGACTGGGGTTGGTACTGGTGGCTTGTGCAGGCATGAGCAATCATTGAAACTAAGTTAAGCAGTCTGAGCTTTATTCTAAGGCAATGGTTCTCAACCTGTGGGTCATGGCCTCTTTGGGGGTCACATGACTTTCACAGGGGTCACCTAAGACTATCTGCATATCAGATATTTGCATTATGATTCATAACAGTTGCAAAATTGCAGTTATAAAGTAGCAATGAAATAATTTTATGGTTGGGGGTCACCACAACATGAGGAACTGATTTGACGGGTTGCAGCATTACGAAAGTTGAGAACCGTTGTTCTAAGACAATGGAATGTTGTGGAAAATTTTAAGTGGATTTTAGGAAAACTTTTCTTTCCTCTTCCCTCCCCTTTCTCTCTCTTTTTTTTGACTTGTTTTGGGCTTTTGAGGCATGGTCTGGCTTTGAATTCACCGCATTCCTGCCTCAACCTCCTATACATACAAGCTTATAGGTGTGTACCACCATACCCAGTTACAATTTAATGTCTTGACAATTGGTACATAATTAAAAAAAAGTTTAAGCATGGTAGATTTTGGTTGTGAACCATGAAAGTATTAAGGAGGATAGAATCATAATCTTTATGGTAAAAACTTCACCATGTTCCTAAGGACGTACAGCCTTAAGTGGCAGTCCCCATCACCCCAGTTTGGACAGAGCTGCTGCGTTGTTAAACTGTCCGCATAGACTCTCCTGTGCCTTCAGAGCATGTGTTGCTGCCATGTACATCATGTGCTTTCTGTGTATCTTTGGGTTTAAGAATGGTCCCCTGAAAGCCTGGGCCAATTCATAATCTTCCTTCATAGGACCAAAGACTTCGAGTGAGTTTCTGGGCTGTGTCATGGAAGGGTCTGCCAGGAATGGTCATGCCTTCCACCCTAGTGTCAAATCCCTCCTGGGCCCTTCCTGTGTCTAGAACATACTACGTTCCTTTTAAATTAGGGTTTCATTATATGCTGATTCTCTGTTGAACATCTTTTCTCTTTTTATCCCTCCACATCACTGAGCTGTTTTTATCTGTAGGTTTCAAATTTTACTTCAGGAGGGTCCTTTTTTGATCATCTAAAACAGGTTTTTCCTTTTACTCTCTCCATTTTGAGAAAATGTTCATGTTAATTCTCAGTTGACTTGCTTGTCCTCTATACATTGTTTCTCTTCATAGGCTGGGGCTCTACAAGGGTGTGTGTCCTTGCTAGGATGTACTTATTGAATTAGTCTAAATGTCTAAAACACGTGAATCATCATGCTTTTAAATGGCTGTTTACTATGCATTTCAACCACTTGTGTACTAGTCCTTTATTGAAGTCCATTAAGTTGTCTTTCTTCTCAAAACATCACCATTGAGAATAACAAAATCTTTGTAAGGTTTTGTTCATACATATGAGAGAGACACCCATAAGATAACTTCCTATGAGTAAAATCTCTGGACGAAGAAAGACAGGCTCTCAAAGTTGGATAAACGCCAGCAGCTATTTGCACAGAGGTTATGTGTTTGCTTTGGCATTGCAGTGTGAAGAGCTGCTTAGGCTTGTACGTGTGGTCACACTTGAGTCTGCTGGACCCACAGAATCACCTGTGTAACTTCCAGTGCTGGGGTGATGGCTGAGGTTGGATGTGTTTTATTTTTCCTTTAGATTTCTTTTTTTCTGAACTTACAGCCATATGTTTTTCTGAATGATTGACTGACCTTTCAAAGCTATATTGAATGTTTTACTCTATCCATAGCCCTGTGGGCTTCTGTGGGTCATGGGTTGGTGCCATTGCCTTAGGAGCTATTTAGAGTTTTTCTTTTCCAGTGTAATTTTATGTAGCCCATAATAAAACTGAATGATCTGAGTGTGTCCATTTTTAAAAACAAAAGTAGTTTTTAAAATGTCTACTACATAATTGGTCCTCAATGATTTTTTTGGCTCAATGAATGACAAATGAAAAGTTAATCAAATAAGGCAATTTGATTTTATCTGAAAATGTCTGTCATAGAAATTGATTTTCATAGTAGTAAAACAAACATATACTTTAGTTAAAAGTTAAGACTCTTTGTGGCAGATACAGAATTTTGAAAAGTTTTGCTGTGTATAAATATATTTCTCTTCACATGTAAAACACAACACGTGTGTGCCATGTGCATGTGTAAATACACAACAAAATAGGGGAAATGGATTGGGGTTCTGTGCTCTAACCTTGCTTGTCGCTCTAACGGGTGCCAAGCTGTTTAGCCTGCAGTCTCGTTTCTCTGTGATTGTCTTTGGCAAATACTCTATTCCACATTGACTGAAATGTTAAAAGTTTCCTTCTAGGCTGAGTATAATCCTGTCCTCATCAGCCATCACTCTTCCTGTATTTTGTTCAAGAGGCACTAATTGTTCACATTTGGCAGGTTTAACACTTCCTGACAGAGAGGCTATTAAGGCAAGTATTCTCCTATAACTGTCACTGGCTGGAACAAAGAACCTTCCAACTCAGTGTGTAGAAACCACAAACATTCTTAAATGACCCTTCTCATGGATTTTTATTCTTGTAAGCTAAAATTTGGAGAATGTAGCATTGGTGCAAACAGCAAGGTGTAACAAGGCAGTAAACCTTGATTTTTTTTTGGCAGGATGGGGTAGGGGTGAGGTAGAGATTTATCTTTGACTTGAAAACAATTGTTATTTGGAAATCTCATTAGCAGATGTGACTGCTTGGAGTAAAAAGACTTAAAACTGATGTTGCTTTCAGGATTGCTTTGAACTTAACAAGCACCTATTTGTGGAGCAGACTGACTAATGAAAGGAAATTAAATTTTTCTGACAACTTCTCCTGCCAGCCTTATTCAGGGGATGCTGTTGGGTACTGAAGACCTTTAAGAAATAATTTCTTTTCTTTCCTTTTTAAAAAAAAAAAACAACAACAAAACAAAGCCACTGGCCCCCCCTCCCCCCCAAAAAACCCAAAAAACTGGACTTAAATGAACTATTTTCCTTAGTTCCAGTTGGGGGAGAATTCTGTTGTGATTGCTCTTCATTATAAATGTAGTAATTTAAAAGCTTAAAAAATGCCAGGCTTCACTTGAATGTTTTGAAGCTGTGTAAAAATTCCTGCACACTGATCAACTGGTAGTTTTAGAACATGGCTGATAGCTCATATTGTGTCACTAGATCATGAAAAGTAATTGAACTGAAAAAGTGGATTGGAATTCAGAACTCTATCATTACATGGAAAATGTGTCTGTAGAGCTTGTTCTGTGCACTGCGTGAGAGTTCATGATGCAGGAGCACAGAGCGGGGCACTCTCAGTTGCTCGGGTTGCAAGTGTCACTGGTGACGTGGCAGGGACTCATCAGCGGGTCGTCAGCACTGGCCTTGGACGTCAGGAAGGGAGATCCTTTTCTCTCCACAGTCTGTTCATTGAATTGAAGGTTTTAAATTTGCATACCTACCTACAGCTGTAAAGATAAAAATACGTACCTGAATAAAGGGGTAAAAACATAGTGGAAATCACAGAGATTGTCTTTTTTAAAAAACAATTCCTACAAATACTGGAAATTTACTTATTTCTAGAAAATTGATGGAGCTCTCCCAAACAATAGACAATCAACTCCCCCTGCTGACAGAATCTAGGAAAATACAGCGTGTAAACAGACAAGTGGATCGCAGACAAGCTTTAATGATCTGATTTACGACTCAGTATTGATTGTAAACATCTAAATTCTGCCATTAAATTCCGGCAACTGCACCAAATCATTGGCAATTCTGGTCATGTTTCCTGCCAGCTCATTTCAGACTGCTTTGAGATTCTTAATATAATAATGACGAGGGAGAATTTACATTCCACTTATGGTATTAATTTTACATTTCTCTGAATGAAAAGAGTTAGAAGGTTGTAAAATTGAACATTAAATGAATCGGAGGAGACAGTAGTGCAATATATGACTGCCCTAAAGACATTGTGCAATGCCTCATGGGATTAATGTTGAGTCTCATTTCCTGCCTTTACAGGATGCAGATGAAGCTGTCAGAATTGCAAGGGAAATTGGTAAGTCCTTAAATTAACTTTGGTAGTGTTTCTGTGTCTTTCAGCAGATATGGTTGAGCAAATGTGTAATAAGTAATTCCCATAGAGCAAATAATATTTTAATAGTTTTTGGTTTCTGATTACTTGTGGCTCTGGAAGAATTTACCAGTTGAATTACCATATTCTATTATTAAAGTAGGATTTGCAGAGTCATTTGATCTTAACTCTAGCTCTTTCATAAGAAGAAATCACTAGCTAATTAAAACAAGTAATTGTCCAAAGAGTTCTAAAGATTGGATGCAATGTGTATTTATTTGAAGGTGAGCAGCTGAATGTGGTCTGTTACAACGTGAAGGACACAACACACACGATTCAAATGCAGATGCACTTGACAGGCTTGTTCAAGTGTTTACTTTTTCCTAAGATGTTAAATAAATATTAACTAAATAACCTTCTAGGAAAGATACAATGGAAGGTGAGAGGTGAGAGTTGGTTATCCTAAACTGGAGTGGAAGTAAACTGAGGAGCATTTTGAAGCTGCGCTATATTAAATTTCAAGTGCATTCAAGTACATTCCTTGTGTTTGTGAACACAGAGAAGAATGGAGAAGGAAAACAAAGCTTTGGAACTCTTACCTGTGTCCATTTGATAGAAAGCTGCAGACAGGCAAGGGGCATCAGAGCTTCTTAGTAGTTAGAGCTTACTAATAGCACCTTACAGCGTTGCTTTGTCTGCTAGCCCAGGTTGTTTTCTCAGCCTTCCATATACTAACATTTTTGTAGCCCTGTTTTCCCTTTGTGGTTTGCTACTTAAAGTTTTGTCTACATTTGATTTGGCAAAGTTTATATAGCCATGATATATAGAAACATTGGCATTAATATGTACTTGCAGATGGGACAAGCTAGCATACAGTTCTTCAGTCTAGTGTTCTCCCTGAGCTGCCAGCTGCCTAAGCATAGAATTCTACTGTGATTGGAAGAGGTTTGGGCTTGTTGTGTCTTGTTTCTGTTGGGTATAGCTAAATTATTGAGTGTTCTTTGTTATTTTATTTTTATTTATTGAAAACTGCCTTGGATTTAAGACCAGTATACGATAATCGATAATATTTTATCTGTCGACAGCATCTCTGTTTATTGTTTCTTCAAGGCTGACAACATGTTTTGAAGCTTCTCAATACTAATTTCACAATAAGACTTGACAGGTTGCATGGTACTGTTATCTGTGGGTTAAATCACTGGTGTTCCTCATTCCCCAAGAGGCACTCTATCTGCTTCTGAGACGTTCCTAAAGTAGTTTAGTTTTAGTCATGCACTTAAATTCAAATGGTCTCTTCTTTTTAGTTATAATTTAGACATTACCACCTATTCAATCATCTGTGATAATATTATTATTGTAATATATAATGCATAATATTATCGTTGTAATCTTTAGAGGGATTTTGGAAACCTTATCTTCAAGAAGGTATTAGAAGATAATCTAGAATTACAGCCTGTGCAGTGTTGTGAATTGCACATCTTCCACTCCAGAACGCCTCCTGTGGGACACAGTGGCTGTGGATGCTTGGCTTTGCTTTTCCATCCTTGTTTATAACCTGTAGCTTCTCAGCTAGCCAGGTAGTCATGACCACTCAGCTTCTCAGTGCTTGGAAGCTGGGCTTCCATGTCCTCCTAGTGAGACCATCTGAATTCAGGCTCTTTGTGTCGTACTTGGCGAGTTCTCAGTGATTCCTTTCTCCCATGTGTATCCTCTAATTCTTCCTGTGTTCCCTTTCATTTGTAGAGTACTTGTTTTTCATGGCTCTTAAATAAAAGCTCGCTAGTGTCCTGGGTAGACTAGAAGGAAGAGAAGTCATAAAATTTGAAGTGAAATGAAACAGTAAAGAAGTTGGGTCATCAACTTTACAAGGCTTTCAGAATTTCCCAGAGAACCCTTCCGAGTCTCACAGAAACCTCCCACAAAACCCTCTCCCTCAAGTGCTGCCTTCCAGATCAATTGCACAGTATTCAAGCCTGGGAGTGTGCGCGTGCGTGCCTGTGCGTGTGTGTGTGTGTGTGTGTGTGTGTGTGTGTGTGTGTGCGTGTGTGTGGGCGTGCGCGTGTGTGAGCCATTTGGTGATGTGTCAGTTTTTTTCTACTATTGAGGTACAGCACACTTTATATTATGATTTAAATGGCCATTGTAAGTTCATGTAAGGGTTAAAATAGAAGTGGAGTCCATGGGAAAATGTATTCCCACACGTAAGCAACAGAATTGTAAACATCTTTGAATCTAGTAATTGGTCAGTTTCTGGCTTTTCTTGCATGGTTTGTGTTCATAGATTCTTTCTGTTTTGTTTCTCTTTTCTGTTGCTGGGGAATCAGGGTATGGGCCTCACATCGCCAGGCCTGTGCACCTTCTGCCCCATCCGTAGATTACTGCCCTTTGCCTCTTTTTCTGCTATGTGGTGAATATAAAAGTTTATGTGCTCTCCTTGTCTCAAGTTTGTATTTCCTTCTGAAAGCATCCGTCTGTGCTGCCAGAGCTGGAAAGTAGTTGTTGGACATTGTTGTATTTTCTTACCCAAGTGTAGCTTCAAATTTGGAATATTTATTCCACGTGCCATCCACTTTGCCAATGCTATTTCTTTTTTATTATTAAAGTATTTCTTATAATTGCAATTCAGATTTTACAATTTTTAGAGGTCATCTCTCTATATATTCATATATATATATATATACATATATATATATATATAAATACATTATTGGAAGTGCTATTTTTAATGCCAATTCTCAGACTTGATTATTTTCATTTACATTTATAGAAAACTAAGGAATAGATTGGTCATTTGCTCAGTGTCATATCTTTTGGTTTAAAGTTAAATTTCTTTGTTTCAAAGACCATGGTTTTCATTATAGTTTGGTTAACTTAATGTAATTTGGGGATGAGCACTAAAATTTAAATGACTACAGTTGTGTGAAATACTACAGGTGCTTAAACCTATTGTATGTGGAATTAAAGAATGAGATAACCTCTGATGATTGGCAGGAGAGACACAGTTCAGACTTAATGTTGCTTCTATGGATTTGTTTGTGTACTGTTTTGCCTCCCTTTTTTCTCTTCCTCCTCCTTTCTTCCTTTTCTTCTTCCTCTTCCTCCTCTTCTTCTTTTTCTTCCTCCTTCTCTTCCTCCTCCTCCTTTGTTTCTTCTTCTACCTCAGAGTTTAGAGATACTGGGTGGTTATCTCTAGCTGACCACTGTAGAAGGACACAGTGGTCAGGGAGCTCATCTCCCTCTGTGGCATGCTGTACCTCAGTCACATTGGCTTTCTCGACTTCCCAGCTTTCAGAGCCTTAGGATAATTGTTTTTGAGGAAGAGACAGAAGAGTCTGGGGAACTTGCTTATATCCTGGCCTGGGTAACTCCTCAAAATCTTTCAGATCTTGGTTTAAATATCACATCCACTCTGGAATTTATCCCAACATTGGCACTCAGTAACTCTGTCTTCTACTGCAAACCACGCTTCTGAATAGCACTCACACCAGTTGTAGGCTGAACTTTTACCAGTTTCCTTATTGTGAAACTTCAGTCATTCAGCAGTTTTAAAAGAACTTGCTGTACACAAGCACATACTCTGCACCAAGATTCCACCATAAACATTTGGCCAGATTTTCTTGTCTGTCATATGCTAATCTAGTTTATTAAAAAAATTGTGGACACACACATGCATTATAGGTGGAGATCAGAAAATAATTTTTGGGAGTTAATTCTTTCCATCCACTGTGGGTTCTAGGGATTGAACTCAGGTCACGGGCTTGGCGGGCAGGCACTGTTACCTACAAATAAGCCATCTCAGGGTTCTGGGGATTGAACTCAGGTCACCAGGCTTGGCGGGCAGGCACTGTTACCTACAAATAAGCCATCTCCTGCCACCACCTTATTTTTATTGTTGGAAGTAAATTTCATGTGTTGTTACATGTTCACTAACTGTTCCAACACATGTCACTAACTGAATTTAGTATTCACATAGCATTTTATTGCAACAAAATGTTTGCATATAATTGAACAGTTTGTGTGTATTGCTGACTTTGACATATGTATACATTTGTGTAACTCCAAACTGTACAAGATTTCAAAACCTAGAACATTCTTTCATTGCTCCTTTCATGTCAGTTTGACCCCCAGGAAGACCCTGGAGGCAATCACTTTTAGCTCTTAAGTAACTATTAAAAAGAATGAACAAATGCCGGATGTTGGTGGTGCACGCCTTTAATTCCAGCACTCGGGAGGCAGAGGCAGGTGGATCTCTGTGAGTTCAAGACCCCCTGGTCTACAGAGTGAGTTACAGGACAGCCAGAGTTACAACAGAGAAACCCTGTCTCGAAAAACAACAACAACAACAAAAAACTTGTAAAGAATTATTCACAGGAAAAAAAATCAAATTGGAGCACATCTCATAAAGTTGTTCTTACCCTGCAATATTTCTAGATTTATCTTTATACATTGTGTTTTGCTTAACATAGTGTTGGATTTTCTGTAGGAAGTATATTCTTTTTTTAAAAAAATATTTAACTTTATTTTATGTGCATTGATGTGAGGATGTCAGACCTCCTGGAGCTGGAGTTACAGGCAGTTGTGAGCTGCCATGTGAGTGCTGGGAACTGAACACGGGTCCTCTGGAAGAGCAGCCAGTGCTCTTAACCACTGAGCTATCTCTTCAGCCCCAGTATATTCTGTTTTTAAAAGATTGAAATTACATTTTGTTGATTGTGTGCTTATGCATATGCATGTGTGAATGTCAAAGGACAACTTATAGGAGTTGGTTCTCTCCTTAAACCATGTGGGTAGACGGATTGAACTTGGATTATCAAGCTTGGAGACAAACAACTCTTCCCAATAAGGCATCTGGTTGGTCCAGGAAGTAAGTTCTCTTTATCTTTGTAAGTGATTATTTTATGTTCATCGAGTCACTATTTTAGTAGAGTTGACTATTAGTTTTGTTTCCCAGTGTTTTAGACAGTGTTTATAAAACAAGTGGTTCTCTCTAGTACCTGTTAATGGCACCAATCACCAGTTCTTAAAGGGTGCCTTTGTGGTAGGTAGGTAAAATGCAAGCAGATGCGACTGTTTTGCTGAGCCTTACTGCCTGTCTGCTAAGGGATGAGCGTGGCTTCATGTGCTTCTGAGACTTGTGTTTGGTGTCTGTGCCTCACACTGGTCTTTGAGCTCCTGCCTGTCTCCAAGTCGCATTAGGGCTGCACTGTGGCTCTTGCATGCCCTGGCCATTCCTTCTCCCTTGCCTCCTCTTCCTATCTTTCTTTTGGTGTGCTACCGCATTTAAAAAGGTAGTCTAAGTTGTTCATACAGAGAAAGCTAATTATCAGTGTTTAAGAGGAAATCCTTGGCTAGTCTCGGAAGTCTCTATTTTCTCTGTTGCATGCTGTTTAGAATTTTCCACAGTTATGCTCGGCTAAGTTAGACTGAGGAAACCTGGAAAAAGACAATTTATATTTTCTTCCTTTTTTTTTTTTGAGACAAAGTTTCTCTCTTATAATTCTGACTGTTCTGGAACTCACTCTGTAGACCAGGCTGGCCTCGAACTCACAGAGATCCGCCTGCCTCTGCCTCCTGAGTGCTGGGATTAAAGGTGTGCGCCACCACCTCCTGCTTATGCTTTCTTCCTGAACTTGCATCTGGGTAGTTTATTTGATAATTTGATCTTCAATGGAAGATACATTTATGATCTAAGATTTAATCAAAATTCTTAAGGAGAAATCATATTGTAGGAAATGATGTTAAAATACTCTTTGTGAAGTCCGTTTAAGAATCAGATGTTTAGTGCTGGGGATAAGCAAGCGCAAGGCTGTTGATGCAGTCTTTAGAGCACACACACGCACGCGAACAAGGGCCCTGAGATGTTTCTACTGAAGTAATGCAGCTGTGAGGGTCTAGAATGGCACTCCTGTGAGAAGGAAGTGTGGCTTCTGTGTCCTTTTCCTCTTTCTGTCACCTGTCTCATCTTTATGTCCGTCATTGCTTGCTTGTGAAATTGGGAGCCCACATTTGGTGAATATGCATGCACTGTTGTAGATCTTGATTAATTGTTCCCTTTACTAGCATGTGGTGACCTTCTTTATCATTTCTGACTAATTTTGATTGGAAGCCGACTGTATAGCTACACCACCTTGTTTTTGGTTTTGGTGCATCAATGATAGAATTCTTTCCGTCCTTTGACTCTCGGTATTTGGGGGACGTCTTTGGCAGTAAAGTGTGTTTCTTGGAAACAACAGAAAGCTGGATATAATTATCTAGTCAGCCAGCCTGTGTCTCTTTAATGGTGAGATTTGGTCATTTGCAATTAAATACCCAGCTGAATGACCATTTTTCTCTGCTCTCACTCACACCTTTAGCATTCATCTTAGCCCCTTCTTTTATCCTGTGGGTGTTTAGCTTGGTTCTCCTGATCGTATCCCAGAGTTCTTGGACCATAATGGACTTCCTCATCTATTTTGTTTTCCTTCTGGATGTTTAAATTTAGCATTTTGCGAGCCTTACCTTTTGCCTCTGGCGTTCTCTGCGCTCAGTTTGGTTTTTGGCAGCAAGGCCTCCTGCCTTCTTATTTTCTAAATTGTTCATCATTTCCATCATTTCTGCTGTTTTTGTTTTTGCGAAAATCTGTTTCCTGCTGAATTTTTCTTCCATGTTGCTGACTTAAAAAATAAAAGCCTGGCGATGGTGGCGCATACCTTTAATCCCAGCACTCGGGAGGCAGAGGCAGGCCGATCTCTGGGAGTTCCAGGACAGCCAGAGTTACAACAGAGAAACCCTGTCCAAAAAAAAAAAAAAAAAAGAAAAGAAAGAAAGAAAGACAAAATTAGTCTGCTGATTTCATTATCTGTCGCTGACTTCCTCCCTCCACGTTGCTTGTTTTCAGTCCTCTGTTGTGCCTCTGATCATTTTACAAGGTAGCTTTTGAAATCTCTGCCTGGTGGTGTGCCCGTCCAGGAGCTTTGAGGTTGGTGCTTGGGGCAGTTGCGCGCCTCGCTTTCTCGTGCTCCTCCGTTTCCGTGCTGTGCTTTGCACACTGACCGGCTCACTGTTCTGGTTTGGGGGATCTCCTTGAGCAGCCTGCTCCTTTTGGATTTGTTCTTGCTTTTCAAGACAGGGTCTATCTGTGTATCCCTGAGTATGCTGACCAGTCTGGCCTCTCCCGGATGGGTCATCTTTGTTTACTTCTTTTTCCTGATGAGATTGCAGGCAACATGCCGCACATCCACAGGAGAGACTGGCTACTTTTGAAGGCTCTCTGTACTTTCCGAAGAGGCCAACAAGCTGTGCCGCTGACACAGTTTGCTTACGTTCTCTGCACTGTACAATTTCTTTCTTCTCTTTGTCTGGTATCTGTTCATTTCCTTCATGACTTTCCAGTGTGCTTTCTCTTTTGTTCTAAGATAAAATCTCTTTTTTTCTTATTCTGACTCTGACCTCCCTTGGCTCACACAGAGAGAGCTACTAGATTGCCGTTCCACCTAGAAGTTCAAGTCATGGTCATAAAAGGGGATCTATTGTAGTGCTGGATACAACAGGGCCTGGGTAGTCCAGCAATGGCTCTATGATGCTGGAGAAGCAGAGAGCACAAGCATGCTGGCTGCTCAGTGCCCCAAATCTGAAACGGAAGACCTGGAGCTCCCTGGAGACTGGCTGGTATTAATTCTACACTGGATGCTCAAAGAAGCTGGAGCCTGGTGTCAGTGGGGGACAGCATTAGCAGTGACAAACTCATGCAGGATAAGGAAATGAAGGCAGACGGCACACTGCTTTCTTTCCGGACCTCTAGGCTGCCCATTGGAAGGTGATTCCCACTTTGAGGGAAGATCTTCTCCCTCACAGACAGCCCCTGAAGTGTGTCTCTAAGCTGCTTCTAAATCCTGTCAAGTTGGCAGTCAAGACCAGGTACCACAACAACCAAGGTGCAGTCTTCAAAAATGTCATAAAGGACAGCCCCCACCCCCAACAAAATAAACCCACTCTTTCCTAAAGAAAGGGCAGATTAACTCTTTTACATTAGACGAACACAAAGCAGTCTGCAAATGCAGTGTATAGCACTCATTTTTTTCTGCAATTCTAACACAAGACTTTCACCAGGGGATTTCCTTCCTGTCTGGGATCTTTTCTCTTAGGGCTTTTGTTTTCTCCTCTGAGCCCCATTGTCCGTTATCAGGCTCTATTCTGTCCATCTAAAGATCTCTTCTCTCTTCAGTATCTTTTATTTTCTTTTCACTTTGAACCTTTCTTTCGGAAACAAAGGCCTTTGTAGGTTTCCCAACTGTTTTAAAAAGATAACTTTCCCGCTCGCCAGTCTTACTTCACTTGAGATTACTGATCAGCACTACTAAATTTGGAACTGGACATTTCCCAAGGAATAGTTTGCTTTTGTCTTCTTTTTACTTTCCCTTCTCTGTTGTTATATCCTATGAAAATTTAGTTTAAGAAACTAAAGTTAAAATCTATGTAATTTTAAGATGAATTATGAATATCTTATCATTTAGGTATTTTATCACTTCTTAAGTTACCTGTTTGTACCCCCACCTCCTTCCCCGCTGTGGGGTGGCATTTGCTAGGAGAGTTTGGTTATTTATTATGTCTTATGCAGGCAAACATCGTGTTATCAGTTGGTCAAGAAAGAGGGTTCTTTTTGTTGTTAGCACTCATAACTAAGTGGGAAAGCCTCTAAGCTTCTAGAGTTTTCCTTATCTTCCGTATCCGACACATGGTGACTCAAACTCTAGAACAAACTGAAGTCTTTGTCTTTCTCTTTTGTGACTGGCCACATCCAAATCATAGCTATCTATCACTTGGGTTCTTACAAAGTCCTTACAATTAGTGTTCAGTTACTATAGCTCATTGACTGCAAAGCAGCTGGGGTGATCTTAGAAAGCACTGTTAGCTGACGTTCTTCTCCGTACAGTATCCTGCAACTCTCTTCTGGTAGGGCTCCTCCTCCTTCATTGAATTTGCCTAGGCTCAGCTCTTAACATTTAAATTCACTTATAATGTCAATTTGCTTAGAGAAGTCATTTTAAGAAAAGAGAAAAGCTGGCTGTGCTGAAGGACATCCCTCCCTGTTGTTATCACAACACAGAGTGCACATGGCTCGGGACTAGAAACTATGTAGATTTCTTTCTGGAAGTATTCATTCACTCTTAATAGTGCAGAAGGAAAATAAGGAGCAGTGACAGGTGTGTGTGATCCCAGAACCAGGATGGTGGACAGACTAAGACTGCCTGGGGTGTTTAGGGAGCTCTAAGCCAGCGTGGCTACATAGTCAGATCCTGACTCAGAAAACACACACACTCACACTCAGAAAAGTGTATGTGAAGCATGAATGCCTGTATATTTGAAATAGGTAAAATTACAAGTGATCTCTTAGTATCAGAAGGAAGATGGCCTCCTTTTAAAGCCTCAGATACTTTGTATTTGCTGTGATAAGGAACGTGGTTTTGTTTCAAACACAAGGCAATTGAAGAATATAAGATTAAACAAATGCATAACAGACAAAAGCCAAGCCCAGGAGCGAGTGCCTTAGTGGATTAGAGGATAAGAGATTATGTCTTCCTGGGCAACAGTTGGTAGTGACTCTCATTCTGGTTGGTGATACTGACGTTTGTAAATCCTTATTTCTCTTTCCACTTCCCATTCTAGGCCTTGCATGTTTTATCTTCCCTAGAACGACTGGAGGAACTAGGCTGTTTCATGCTGTTGTCAGCTGTGTGGAATGTTTTGTTCTTCATGGGATGGTACCACCCAGCTAGCACCACAAACCAAGGACAAGACCTTACTTTATATTCCTTTAGCATGTAGCCCAGAGGTAGTACCACCAACTTCTCCAGTTTCTCTCTCCCTCCCTTCATTTTCTTTTCAAAATGAATTAATGTTTTATTTGTATTTGTGCTCGTGTAAACTTATATGTACCACATATGTGCAAAAACCCCCAGAGATTCTCTGGAGTCAGAGTTACAGATACTGTGAGCAGCCTAATGTTGGTGCTAGGAACGGAACCCAGGTCTTTCGCAGAAGCAACACTCTCCAGCTCCTCCCAATGTTTTCCTGTTCAGCTTTTTATGTTTTTATCAAAGACTTGTGCTTTCCTGGGTTGCAGGTGTTCATAGGTCTAACCAGAGACATCTTTTGAACAAGGATCTTGTTTTCAAACACATAAATGACTGCATAGTTAAGGGTTCATAGTATATGGCTGAGAGGACTGCAGATTTCCCAGCATTGACCCAAATGGAGGAGGGATGGGAGGAGAATACCTCCCTTTCCCTGTGCCTCTCTGTTGCAAGGGTGAGTGAGTGTGGGGGAATTGGTAAACATGCTCTTTGGGGGTATCCTTTTAATAGATTGTTTGTCTATAAAAAGACCTTAAGTTGTTGTAGATAGGATTTTGCTGGCATGCCAGTTTTGAGCTTTTACATAAACTTTTTCACTTCTCCAATGTAAACTATTAATTATTATTTTTACTGATTTCAGTGTTATTCCTTTATAGATACTCATGAGGGCTGCAGCACTTCTGCTTGCCTACTGTAAGAGGGAACACCATGCTTGACCCCAGGCAGGGTCTAGCATACAAACATGCGAAATCCTCTCCACTGGCCGTCTGTGCCCAATGCTGTAATCCATACTTCACTGAGTCACTCCGCTCATTTATAACTTCCCTGTCCCCTCACCGATGTTCTGTTTCCAAGCCCATGCCTAAATTGTTCAAAGGCTGCTGTGTTCATCCTGTCGTGAACTGATCTTCTCTGCCCTGCTGTCCTTCGTTCTCCTTTTCTCTACCTTCTTCTGCTGCTTTCTCTTTTGAATTCCAAGGACAGAAGTATTTGGATCCTTTGCTTTTCTCTTCTTGGATTATAAGGTTCCCCAAAGTAGGAACAATACATTTATTTGTCTTTTCACTGCACTTGTGTTATTTTCAAAATGCTGTCTCATATAAGCATAGCAAAAATATCTTAATGGACTTAATTATGAAATATTGAGGAAGCAAGCGTTGTTTTAACTAAGCCAATGGCGGTGTTTTGTGTGTAGGGGTCAAAGGTCTGTGACATTTGGTCCCTTTCTTCCTTTTTCCTGCAAGGACCCTGCAGCTAGAGTGAACGCTGTTGCAGAACTAGAGGCCAGGAAGGGTCCTGCATGGCTCACTGACTGCTTCTTTTCTGAGGAGGGAGATAACAAATGGAATTTCTGTGTGACCACTTCCACTGAGTTTCCAGAGAAACTTTAAAGAGACTGAACTTCCTTCCTTCCTTCCTTCCTTCCTTCCTTCCTTCCTTCCTTCCTTCCTTCCTTTCCTTTTTTGTTTATTTTTATTTTCATCTATCTAGCTTGTCATTCATTGATTTATTCACTATTTGTTATCTAGCTATTCATTTGTTCATTTAGTTATTCACTTATATCCATCCATCCTTTTGTCTGTATCTATCATCTATATCTATCTATCTACCTGTCATCTATCTATCTATCATCTACCTGTCATCTATCTATCTATCATCTACCTGTCATCTATCTATCATCTACCTGTCATCTATCTATCATCTATCATCTACCTGTCATCTATCTATCATCTACCTGTCATCCATCTATCTATCTATCTATCTATCTATCATCTACCTGTCATCTATCATCTATCATCTACCTGTCATCTATCTATCTATCTATCTATCATCTACCTGTCATCTAACTATCATCTATCATCTACCTATCATCCATCTATCTATCTATCTATCTATCTATCATCTATCATCTATCATCTATCTATTTGAGACAGGATCTTTATTACATAGCTCTGGCTGTCCTGGAACTCACTATGTAGATCAGGTTGGCCTTGACCTCACAGGGATCCGCCTGCCTCTGCCTCCTGAGTGCTGGGATTACAGACTTGCACCACCACTGCCAGGTGAGACTGACTTCTTGCACACATCATTTAAGGAAGTCTAGAATGATAGCTTCATGACTTTATCTCTTCTCATGGAACTGTAACTGGCAATGGCCTTTATTTGGGTCCTGACTTTGTATCATCACAACAACCTGTTGGATGTGCAGAGAGGTGCAGTAGCGTCTCTGTGGGTAACAACGAACTCCTGCTCTTCTGGAAAAGAGCCATGCTTGATGATTTTCCCCCCTTAATACTATCCTGCCAGTTTTGCTGATAAAAGCGACCATTCTCTGTGACCTTTCACATGAAAATACCCAAAGTACCCATGAATCACTGCCTTTGAATGAAAGAGAAATTAATTTGTTGTGCATGGAAAGCGGCAGTTTTCAGAATCCCAAATGTGTGTGTGCATATGTGCACCTGTGTACATGCTATGTAAATGTCTTCTTCTATCATTGGATAGTTCATACTATATTTCTGATTTCAGAATTGTTTGCCAAATAGCCTTTATTTTTAAAGCTTTTATGGCATTACTTAGGAACTATATTTATTGATACAAACACTCTTCTTTTAAAATGCTCATTCATTTAGGTATGTAAGGTCATTACATTGGTAGTGTTTCTGTACCTCTGAAGAAAGGAACTTTTAAATAAATTATTGTCGTCTGTGTTACTGAACATGTGGTCAGTTGTCATGTTCATACGTCCCCATGATCAAAGTCTGCGCATCTGTCTCGTTCTTCCCTGCTGTTAGGCTACCCTGTGATGATCAAGGCCTCAGCAGGCGGCGGTGGGAAAGGCATGCGCATCGCCTGGGATGACGGAGAGACCAGGTGAGAGGCTGCCTGAAATACACTTTTGATGAAAATTGCAGTTACCAGAGTCTTATTAAACTGACAGGTAAACAGATACCCAACTCGTAATGGAGTAATTACAGTGACCGTCTAATCTTCACTTGTTGGATGGGAGAGAAATTGGTGCTGTGCAGAAGTCTTCCTTCTGTATATTTTGAAGATAATTACCCTCTCACAGAAAGGCTTTTTAAAACAAATTTTTATTTTACATTGGTAAAGGGTTTTGTTTTTATACTGTATTTTTAAGAAATTAGAGTTGTTCTGTTTTCTATGAAGAAATTACTAACATCTGGCCATATAATTTACAGTGTGGTCCAAGGATTTGAACCAAGTTTATTTAATCCCAGTGTGTAATTACTTTGATAATTTTTGGTGTGGAGGATACTGTTTTCCTTCTGAGTTTGAAACTGCTGTATGTGTTTTATATATAATATATTCTTTTATATATAATACATCCTGTTATAAATATGGAATACTTAATATCTTCTTATTTTTTTTAGAAGTCAAAAATAATCTGTTGTTTAGTAAAGCTTAGATTTTCTAAATGCAACATTAGTTGGATCTTTTCGTGCATCTTCCTGAGCAGCAGGCATTTCTGCTTGTAGCCATTTCCATCTAGATTACTTGGGCTTTGTGCTGTAGAGGTGGCTTGGTAAGTCCTTTGCTGAGGAGTTCCTGGAGAGCTGTCCTGTCCTGAGGACCACCAGTCTCCAGTGACTCAGAGAGCACAGGCAGGGCAGTAAGCTCTGGCAGAGAGCTTCCTTGTGTAATAGCATTGCCAGGCGGGACTGGTTTGCTGAGCTTGCCCTGAACTTTGCCTTTGGAACTTCTCCCTTTGGACTTTGCCCTTAGGTTTGTTCACCAGGCATTGCCTTTCCTGGCCAACTTTCTCCTTGTCATTTTTATAACGGCAAATAATTTTTAAGAAATCTCGTGTATGATGATTTGAATAGCAGTTAGAAAATCTGAAGCCAAGGAGAGGCTGGAGAAATGACTGTTATGAACTTGCTTGCCAGGCAAGCAACATCTCAACATCTCCGAGTTGAGATCCCAGCACCTATCTAAAAGAACTAAAACAAACCCCATACAACCAAAGCAGTAACAAAACAAAACAGGCATGGTGGATCAGGCTGAGACTCCTGGAGCTGGGGAGACAGAGGCAGAATTCCTGGTGCTTGTGGGCCTGCCAGTTTAGTCAAATTGGCAAACTCCAGGTTCCAAAGGAGAGCCTGTTTAAAAAAAAAGTAGGCAGCACTAGCAGAGGTAGACACTTGATGTAGACTTCTGGTCTTTTCCTGCACAAACATGTGTATAAAACATGCACACACTCACACACACACTGAAGAAAAGAGGAATTATGTACTTGGCTACAGAGAAATGTTGTCACGGAAATGGAGGATTAAAATTTGTATAATTGTTCCATTATCATTAGGGTTATCGTCTGTCTTCTCTACCAGAAGTAATCCGGTCTTCAAATGACTAGTTCTGCTTTCTTCATCTTTTCCTGTTTCTCCACTTACTTTCTTTCTAATTTCCTAGAGAAAGAAATCTGTTCTACTTAGTGGGAAAGTCATTCAGTACAGTGGAATCTCAGCCTCAGAAGCTAGGTCCTAATGTAAGCAAGAAGGTAACACCCCTCACACACCCCCCAGAGACTTGGTCTCCATTAAAACCTTGTAGGAAGGCACCCTGTTGGATGCTGTAGGTGATGATCTGTAAAACACCAGTATGTTTGCTATGATTAAACACCATGGCCAAAAATGATTTATCAAAGGAAAAGTTTATTTTGGCTTATGGTTCCAGAGGGAGAGTCCACAATGATAGAATTCAAAGGAAGTTCATGAATATGGATGAATAGAGAACA
Source organism: Cricetomys ansorgei (assembly GCA_026225945.1). Lineage (NCBI taxonomy): Eukaryota > Metazoa > Chordata > Mammalia > Rodentia > Nesomyidae > Cricetomys > Cricetomys ansorgei. The sequence goes on from JAMJFZ010000770.1 coordinate 923,500, forward strand.
TATATAATTTTTTATTATCATCTTCCTGGAATTTAGTGTCTTCTACAATGTAATAAACTAAGGTAAAAGTGATATCTGTGGAACTTCCACCATTGAGAACCGCACATATCTTCTTACTCCATTATGATATTGTGGTGTTGCTAGGTTATATGAGTGATCAGATTCATTGGAGCTACTTATTATTTTAAAGATTATTTATTTTTTAATTTATATGTATGCATGTGAGTCTGTGCATATCATGTGGGTACAGGAGCCTTCAGAGGCTAGGAGAGTCTAGATCCCCTGGAACTGGAGTTACTGATGACTGTGGACTGCCTGATGGGGGTGCTGGGGACCAAACCCAGGTCTTCTGCAAGAGCAATAAGCACTCTTAACTTCTGAGCCATCTCCAGCCTCTGGAACTTATTATTTAATAAAGAACCACATGTATTGTAGCCTCAATATTTTAAAGAATATTTTTGCCAGAGTGTAAGGGGTGGTGGTGGCTCACAATTTTAATCCCAGCACTTGGGAGGCTGAGGCAGGTGGATCTCTGAGAGTTCCAGGTCAGCCTGGTCTACACAGTGAGTTCCAGGATAGCCAGAGTTACACCAGAGAAACCCTGTACAGAAAAAGAAAAAACAAAACAACACCAAAAAAATCTTATGTCTATCTTTCAGTGTATGCAGTCCTATTTATTTAAAAAGTTATTTATATGTATATATTTTTTGTTTTCAGCGCTAGGGATCAAACCCAGTGTCCTTCCCATAGTGAGCGTGCACCTGCCTCTGAGCCATACTCCCAGTCTACTCACTATATCCTTTAAAAGAAAAGGTCTTGCTGAGGATGGTACTAGACTCTTGGGCTCTAATGATTCTCCTGCTGTGGCTTCCTGAGCAGCTGAACTGCAGTGTGTGCCACTGTGTTCAGTAGAGCCATTCATCTTATAGAACTTGCAGTTGTGTGTTGACAAGTTCCTGTGCTGTGTCATCTACAATGGAACCCATGGCTTAAGCAAGGCTAGGAAGGCCTGCTCTGATATGAGGAGCCAAACCATGAATAAACAGTAGAAAGTGTATAGTACTGTAGAGGATGAGACTAGAAGAGTAATGGAGGGGAGAGACATAAAATGGTGGTGGTGGGGCTTGCATGAAAACAGAACCATGAGGGTGGTTCTCACTGAGACAGCACTGCAGCAAGGTACTGAGAGCACAGGGGGATTGGGGTTTAGCCAGCAGCACCTGGAGAGGGCCAGCAGCAGCCAGCATGCTGATGGTGATGTGAGGGGAAAGTAGGAGCCTGGAGTGTTGGTACACCATCATCCTCCATCCTTGGGAGGTAGATGCAGAAGGGTCAGGCGTTCAAGCTACATTGAGAGGTAGAGGTAAACATAGGCTGTGTGAGATTCTCAAGAAAACCAAGAACAGATGACTAGTAGGCATTTCATCAGAGTGGTCTTGGTGGGGGTAGAGCCACATCGTGTAAGCTTTTAAGAGTTTGTTTGGAGGTTGTAGCAGAGGATTACAGTGGTCACTCATCTATAAAGAACAGTCTTCTATTGGTGATGATCATCCTCTTTGGCCAAGTGTGCAGCTATGAGAGGGTTGCATATGGAGAGGCGAGGCAGGAGGGACATCTGCTCAGGCCAGCCAGATCAGCTGAGTTAACCCTGATGGTCAATAGGGTGACAGGCATCACAGCCAGATTTTCCTCTCATCATGAGGCCTTGTGGGCATTCTGGTAAATCTGTTAATTCTTTCTAGTTAAACAAGGGATGCACTTAGATGTGGTTAGTAAAAATAGATCACTTTCTACTAAAAAAATTTGTCTTCAACATGATGAATGGCCCATTTCTGTAATCTTGTGTAGATGAGCAGATGTTTGACACTGTGGGTTTTATGATGAATACTTTTGTTAAAAAAAAAAAGCCATTCCATATCCTCTGTTTATTAAAAACAGCAACAACACCAAACAAAGTAACAAACCGAAACCCAAAAGTCTCGAAGATTTCAGAGTAGCCCAGTGATCCCAGATAGTCTCCCATAGCCATGAAGTGTAATGCCACTGCACACTTGTCCAGCTTCTCCTCTCCTGTCTTCCACTTTGAAGAAGAAACGTCTGTTTTCACAACCTACAAATAATTTCTATCCTTTGGATGCAATATAGAGTTTAGTATCAGTTCCTTCGTCTTCTGTCCTGAGAGCATCTATATCTTGTAACATCTTTCCTTTGTTTTGGCAGTGAGGTCAATTTAAGTCTTGCCTAACAACAACAGGGAGAGATTCAAGAGCATGTCTGATGTGACTGTATAATAAATGGAGACAAGAATCGTGAAGGTTGTTAAGTGTGGAGCTTAGGCGTTTCCATAGCAGTCCTGGCTTTCTTTTCTATACACGAGTTTACGTGAAATGTGCGACCTAAGTGGAACCTTGCCGACGTTTATGACTAACCGTGCTTTGCTTGGTGGACAATAATTGTTTCTTGAATTAATGTATAAATGAAAGTAACAAGAGGTGTGTGCTTGGTTTTGGTTGGTTGCTGGGTGCAGAACCCAGAGTGTTGCATGTGCCGTCTGCCTCTGAACTACATTCCTGGTCCAGAAGATGTTCTTAACACAGCTTTCCTTTAGTTCCAAAATATACCTGTGATGTTTTCAAACTGTGTTTTATTTTGATGACTTCGATGTTTTACTTTTGATGTTCTTGGCTTAAAAGTAAAATGAAAGATTTTAGTCATTATGTTAGAGGCAAACTGTAAAGTGCTGTATTATTCTCTTTATGAATTAAAATATCTATCCCATCTAGTAAGACTTTGGTCACATGGAACTGAAAATGATTCATTGTGCTTCTAGATTCTTTGAGGTTTGTAGTCTGCTCAAGTCTGAATGCCATTTCCCTAAACCAAAGATACAGTGGAAGACTAAGAAAACTCAAGACCTTTTTTCTCAGAGAGCAGAAATAGATTCCCCCGCTCCCAGGCTTTGAAATGTGCACAGTATTATGCATTTTAAGTGCAGAGACAAGCACATCTGATAACTGAGTGTGACAACGCCAGATGCACTGTTTGTACACTAAACTGGTTTTAATATTCTATGTTCAATACAAGTTTTTAATTTGAAGACAGACATAGTTAGAAGTAAAGATAATTAATTACATTTTATATTTCAAATATACCAGTGAATGGACAACAGTTTTCAGTTACTTTTAGATAAGCTTGAGGGGTTTTTTTTTTTCCTTCAAAATTGTTTACATTTACTTATTTTATTTGCTTGTTTTTGTGTGTGCGCATAAAGGTGTGCACATGCCATGGTGCATATGTGAACGCCAGAGGGCTGCTTGTGGGAATCTGCCCTGAGAGTTCAGGGATCAGACTTGGGTTATTGGCCTCGGTGAGTTCAGGGATCAGAACTCGGGTTATCGGCCTTGGTGGCAGGTTCCCTTTCTGGTTGAGCCTTCTCATTGAATCCTAAGTTTGAGTTTTATTTAGTTAATTAATTTTAATTTTATTTTTTTGAGATAAGATGTAATTGCATTGTTCTGCTTGGCCTGGAATTTACTATGTACGCCAGGCTAGCCATGAACTTACAGAGATATACCTGCCTCTGCCTCCTGTGTGCTGCGATTAAGGGCATGTGTTACCATACCTGGCTGAGTTTGCGTTAAGTTTGAGTGTTATAAGTTTGAGCATAATGAACTGGCTAAATAATCCTGTATTGTAAGTATTTAGTAAACCTATTTTGATGATGCAATAATGATTTAGATTAGTTTAGGAATAAAATAGAAAGCAATAATTGAATCTATACTTCCCCCACCCTGATTTAAGTATTTTGAGTCATTTTAAAGAAGATACAACTCTGATGTCCTGTGTGGTGTGTAGGAGACTGTTGCACTTGAGGTCCTGCATCTGGGGCACTGTGGATTCTAGGGGCATCTTCCCGCATCTGGGGCACTGTGGATTCTAGGGGCATCTTCCCGCATCTGGGGCACTGTGGATTCTAGGGGCATCTTCCCGCATCTGGGGCATTGTGGATTCTAGGGGGTATCTTCCCGCATCCGGGGACTGTGAGTTCTAGGGGGCATCTTCCTGCATCTGAGGCGCTGTGGGTTCTAGGGGGCATCTTCCCGCATCTGGGGCACTGTGGATTCTTAGGGGGTATCTTCCCGCATCTGGGGCATTGTGGATTCTAGGGGGCAGCTTCTCACATCCGGGGACTGTGGGTTCTAGGGGCATCTCCCGCATCTGGGGCACCGTGGGTTCCAGGGGGCGTCTCCACATCTGGGGCACCGTGGGTTCTAGGGGGCATCTCCCGCATCTGGGGCACCGTGGGTTCCAGGGGCATCTCCTGCATCTGGGGCACCGTGGGTTCTAGGGGCATCTCCCGCATCTGGGGCACCGTGGGTTCCAGGGGGCATCTCCCGCATCTGGGGCACCGTGGGTTCCAGGGGGCATCTCCCGCATCTGGGGCACCGTGGGTTCTAGGGGCATCTCCTGCATCTGGGGCACCGTGGGTTCCAGGGGCATCTCCCGCATCTGGGGCACCATGGGTTCCAGGGGCATCTCCCGCATCTGGGGCACCGTGGGTTCTAGGGGCATCTCCCGCATCTGGGGCACCGTGGGTTCTAGGGGCATCTCCCGCATCTGGGGCACCGTGGGTTCTAGGGGCATCTCCCGCATCTGGGGCACCGTGGGTTCTAGGGGCATCTCCCGCATCTGGGGCACCGTGGGTTCCAGGGGGCATCTTCCTGCAGAGTTGTATTTGCTGTTGTTCCCACTGCTTGTGTAACTGGCCAGGCCCTTTTCACTTTGTTTGTGTCTTTTAACTTCCAAGCCATATATATTACTGTTTCACTGGTATACTTGAAAACGATTTGCTTACTTTTATTTTATATGTATGGCATTTTGCCTGCATAAGTGTCTCAGGACAAACCGTGAGTCTGTTCACCCTTTGCTCTGAATTAAGCTGAAGCAAATCTGTTTCCTATGGGGACGACTATCTTTGATTTGCTAGTCTAATTGTTCTTCTTGTTCCACAGGGATGGTTTTAGATTTTCATCCCAGGAAGCTGCTTCTAGTTTTGGCGATGATAGACTACTAATAGAAAAATTTATTGATAACCCTCGTCATATAGAAATCCAGGTTGGTACTGTTCAAGATACCTTCTAGTGGTGGAGACCCTGATTATGCTGCGATGCTGGGATAGTTTTGGGTGGGATGGAAGTGATAGAAACCCATAACCAAAGCACAGCAGTCCAAGGTGAGTAGCCAGGCTAGACGCATTCCACCTATGGAGCCATCCAGACTCTTCCAAGACCGAGTCATTGGAGATATTTGCTTTTAAAGAATAGTAATAAATGCTATTAATACATGTAACATATAAAGTTATAATAACATATAATAACATTTGTGTGTGTGTTACAATAATAATATATAATAAAAGGAATCTTCCCTTTCATCACATTCTTTATGGCTTTCCTGTTCATGTTATTGTCTTTAAGCAGTAGTGTTCTTAACTTTGCTGAAGTCCTACTCACACGTACAGGACTTTTCTACATAGCCCAGGTTAGCCTTAAATATGCAGTCGTCTTGCTTTGCCTCCAGAGCACTGGATTTTAGGTGTGCTGTGTTGGTCTCCAAGAAATAAAGCCAAACTTACCAAGAATCTCAAAAAGCACTTGCAACTATTAAAACAAAAAGGACTCAGATAAAGAATCAAGGGTTTATTTTTCTCTGATTGTACAGTCTCCTTGTTTGCTCTAGAAAGTGTGGGGAATTTGGCACATAAGTGGTGCACAGACATACATGCTGGCAAAACACCCATATACATAACGTCAGAATAAAAGTCCACGCACTTTAACAGGTACTTTAAAAAAATAGCTAGGATGGCATACTGAGAAACATGAATGAAACACACTTACAAGGGAACTTTGACCCTGTGAACTTGGAGACTAAATGTACTTTTACTTCCTTGCCAACTAGAATTTAAAAAAGAGGTTGAGAGTTATTTTGAGGAGTTAAAATATTTTTAGATGTATCTCATGCAGCTAGCTACCTTGGAGTCTTAGAAGTAAAATGCCAATTTATTGGCATCTGATGATTCTAAAACTTTCTTTTATTACTTGAGATGATCTTTTGAGTTTAGAGTCTTTATTCCTAAAAACGTCTCAGTCATAAATTCACTATTATTGCAGCTAACTATGTCTGTTGTAAGTATGGTTTGTTTTTTTCACCAGCCATATAAAACATTAAGATGATACTTCTCTTGGCTTTGGGCATGAAGAAACAGTAACAGAATGCCTTCTGAGGCTGGAGAGCTGCTTGGCGCTGAAATTAGTGACTCATCTTAGAGCTTCTAAAACAAGTCTGTGAACCTAAAATACTTGTTTAGAAATATTCGAACAACTCTGAGTGGTTCAGCTTCAGCCAAGTGCTGTGTTTTCTTCGGTGGCCCATTTATTTCTCCTTATCACGCGGAGAGAATCATGGTGCATGACGGGCTAGGTCCCAGACATTTTTTCTGGTTTCCTCTAACAAGATAAGCCATAGTAGCCATCTACATACAAATATCATCATCCTAGATATAAATTCATAAACGATCACTTCCTGATCAAAAAAGAACAGACAGGTTTGTGCAGTGACGCGGTAACAAAGGCATGAGGCCAGCCAGCGTCGACGTTCCTCACTTCCGAGGTGGCCTCCGACCTTTCAGCTGTTGTCATATGATGCTCGTAAGCCCGTCTGTGTGTTCGCAATGCAACGTGAGAATCTTTCCCCTCAGGTAACTTTGCTAATAATATTTTATTCTAGAATTATAAATATATACTTTTTTCTGCTAATATCAATCTAATGTGTGTTTTGAGAGCTATGTGTAATCTCTGAGGTCTGAGTGCTGGGAGCGGTGCAGGGGAACAGCAGCCAGCATTGGCGCTTCAGGAGTCAGCCTACTGTTTAGCAGGGTGACAGTAAGCTTTCCTAACCCTGACCAAACAAGTCCCTAGCAAAAATGTGTTTTCTTCTTAAGTTACTGATTTTAAGGCAGCTGGCGAAACTTCCTAACCTAACCCTGTAACTGTTTGTGAAGACACCTGCTGTTTTTTAAGTATACATGTCTTTTAGTAATTCTTTCTGGAGTTTCGATAGTGTCACCAGTTCAACTGAGTGGCATTGCCTTGCCCAGGTGGCATTGCTTGAGGGAAAGTCATCACCACTGGTATGTGTGCCAGCAGCACTGCCCAGTGAGGGGTGAGAGACCCCATAGACCTTTCATACCACAGGAGAGACAACAAGCATGATAAGCCCAGCAGTAGCAAAGGCATTCAGGAGACATCCCCAGGAGGGAGGCCGAGGTAGACACCTGCTGTGCTGCACTGCTCCCAGCATCTGGGTCTCAACAAGCTTGAGAAGTGATGCAGGGAGTTTCTCAAGTGTCACCACTCTCAGGTTTTAGGTGATAAACATGGCAATGCTCTGTGGCTCAACGAAAGGGAGTGCTCCATCCAGAGAAGAAATCAGAAGGTGGTGGAGGAGGCACCCAGGTAAGAGCCTCCCTCAGCGGCACCCGTACAACTATCTGCTTTAAGCATTTACTAGATTAATTTTTTTTATTTGTTAAAATCACCTTAACATAAGTTTCACTATTGGCTGTTTCTACATTAATGACTAAGAATCTGTTACCTGATTTCCCTCAGTACTTCAGTGAAGAAAAGTAAGAAAACACTTGAAAAAGAAATGGGTTTTTATTAGAAGAGATTTGGATAGAAAGCAACTGTGTCTTGTTTAGGCTTCGGGGCTGTGTGGAGCCTGCCAGTGTTTGTGGGATGCCCACAATGGGTATGCTTATGTTAGAGAAACATTTCATAAAGTTGATACCTGCTTTTCCTGTGAAAGGACTTCTGGACATAATTCTTGAAAACTCCTTGTTTCAGCAGAGCTCCTCTGGTGGTTCCCCCAGCTACAGTGGGTTTTGTGAGACAGTTTCATAGAGCTTCCCCTCTCAGTTGATGCAAGGTTGATGTTTGTGTATATCCTGGTATTCCCAGTTCAGATTGAATGTGGTAGCAGTGCTTTGGAGGCAGAGGCAGGTGGATCTCTGAATTTGAGATCAGCCTGGTCTACATAGAGTTCTAGGCCAGCCAGATTTATATAATCTTTTGTCTCAAAAGAAAAAGAAAGAAAAAGAAAGAAATTCCAATTGAAGCCATGGTGAGGTGAGCTTACAACTTTAGTTCCTCAGAGGCGGAGGCAGGAATACCACCATGAATTCAAGGCCAGCCTGTGCTACGTAGTGAGTACCAGGCCCACAGAAGGTTATATTGCAAAACCTTGTTCCAAAAAAATCAAAATCAGGCACTCCTCCCAAATTGAAAAAACAAAAACCCAGTTGAATGTATGTAGCTGTTTTGACTTGCCATGCACTAAAATATATATCCAATTGTAACTTTAATCTGCAAAGCTGACACGCCTAAATATAATATGTGTACAAATATTATATAGCGTATCTTTGACTATGGGTAAAATTTTAATCACAGCGTAAAATTAATCCTTAGTTTATATACATCAATTAAAAATGTGGGGTAGTGTGGTGGTTTTAACTCATTGTGCCTTATCCTTTGGCCTTGCTGTCATTTAGCTGTTGGGGTCTCTGTGTCACCTCTCTTGATTTGTGTCCTGTGACTACATTACCATAGAAAGCTTAGAAAGTGTGAGACCAGAAGGGGCAAAACTTAGTCTACCTGATGGTTAGACACCTGTGTATTTGTAGACTTTCTTTATTTTGGCTGCATTAGCTTTGTAAGGTGGTGGTTTTCCAGATTTGTCTGTCCCTATATTTATTAGGACACTGAACTATATTTAAATTAAGAAAGATCTTAATACCTGAGCATCCCAACATCACCTGAAAGGAGAGGATAGAAAATACATTTCTCGTTTACTTGTAAGGTAGGCTCTGCCCCTTTGGCAATCCAAATGATTATTGAAGGCTTTAATCTAACTATCAGTTTATATGGAACTGAAATATAATAGTAGTGTTAAAAGACACCACGGGGTTCCATGCAGCTCAGCTGAACTTAAGGAATGAGGCAGGAAAGTGGCCAAGTCTTTGGCGGAAAAACCAGGGATGGCATGGCACATTAAAAGCATCTTAAAATGCAAAAACCAGCCAAATGCAGAGTCTGGACCTTATTTGGGTCTTGATTCAAAGAAAACTAGTCTATAATGATATTTACGAGGCAGTCAGGGAAATTTTGAATACCGACTGACTACTAATTAAACACTGAGAGCCTGTTAAGGAGTTCTTGTGTTACAGAAATTTAGTTACAAGCAGAAACAGATGGGAGTTTCTTCTGATGAAAACAGTTCCTAGCTTTGAATTTACTTAAACAAACAACCCCAGATTGCCCAGTCATACAAAACCTGGTAGGGTGTGTAACATAGGTAAATCAAGAGTGGCTCTTTATAAATGGTCACACTGAAGAAAGGCATATACAAGTTCAGCGTACATCCCATCATGGATTCTATACAGCATGTCTGGCAGATCTTAAGAGAAAATATTATCAACCTACAAATAGAAATTAGTTAATGTTGATTTTTCAGAATCTCTCTTGTATAGAACCAGGATCTGAAAATACTGGTTATTTGACATGCACTCTCTCGCCCATATATGTTTCCCTCTATTTAAACAAGGTTTGTTGAAACATTTTAGCTTGACCTACCTATAAGAGAGTGATGCTGGTATTTTGAAACAGGCATTAGAGGTTTATCAGGTGCAGTTATGTTCTACAAAGGTGTTGTAAACAGTGAATTAACAAATACTGAGCTGTCTTTCCTAGAGTAAATACAGGGTTGGGCTCCTTGAAACATGTAAATATGACTTATGCACCTGGCCAGTGTAGAACCTTGTTTTCTGTGTTCTGTTGAAGAAAGCCTTATTTAACTGCAATGCAAGACTGCGATGCATTTCTGTTTGGCTACCTCACACATAGGCTTTCTCCGTAAGACATTTTGCAGCCCTTATGCTCTCAGGAGCACGGATAGCATTTAAGCAGAAAGGTCAAGGGTCTCCCAAGCAGTGAGTCTCTCCTCTTTCTTTCTCTCCTTGGAGATGGCAGTGGATAAAGCTCTGGGAAGCAAGGCAGAGAGTCATTTGTTCATTGTCAGCTTTTGAGTGTTCTTCTGTCTGCTTGCTCACGTGTGCACAAAGGTTCTGCACTATGCATTTTAAGGGTACACAAATTCTAGCAAGTAGGCAAGTTTGTACATACAGAAGCTATGAAGAATGTCATTAAATTATTTCCATCCACTTTTAGCCTGAAGCAACTCCCAGTATATATAGTTCAGTTTTACTAGGTGAAGGCTAGTTGTGTATCTTAGAGAGGAAGTTGCAGGGTGATGTGAAAAGATGAACGGTTCTATAACTTGATGCTGGCTTGGTTAAGCATGCTGCACATGGCACAGTGTGGCGTGAGCCACAACCAGCTCCTAAACTGGTACAGATGGGTCTATGTAGCAGTTTTATGTAAGCCCATAAAAGATCACCCGAGGCTTCTCAGCTGAGTGAGTATTTTGTGTGTTTGCAGCATTTTTCTGGATCCTGAGACTCGCCAAGCAATGGGAGAGCAAGCCGTGGCTTTGGCTAAAGCTGTGCGGTATTCATCTGCTGGAACGGTGGAATTTCTTGTGGACTCCCAGAAGAATTTTTACTTCTTAGAAATGAATACGAGACTCCAGGTAACAACATCTGTTTTATTTCCCTCCATGCCTCTGTGCCCTCTGCACTCACTCTTTTTCTTGTTTTTATAATGAAATTTAAAAATCAGGACCATAAACTTAAATATTTGCTCTTTATACTTGTGCTGAGACATCTGCTAAGGAGAATTAGGCAGCCCACTAATGTATTTATTTAATTAAAAAAATTTTATAGGTGTGGGTGTTGTGACTGCGTGGATGTATGTGCACCACATACATGTAGTGCCTTCAGAGGCCAGAAGAGGGTGTCAGATCCCTGGGACTGAAGTTATAGACAGTTGCGAGCTGCCATATGGATACTGAAGATCAAGCCTGGGTCCTCTGGAAGAGCAGCAGAGCTCTTAATTGCTAAGCTATCTCTCCAGCCCCACAGCCCACCAACTTGAAGGCCAGTATTTAGCCTTCTATGCTGTTTTTAGTCTTAATATCTGGTACTTCATGCAGGAAATCTCCTTTGGTTTGCTTGATCCTTTCAGGATGAACTGTATTTGTCAGGATTTGTCTGCTGGTGACAGAAGCTGCGCACTGTAAACAGAAAGAGATGAGTGCTTACAAAGTCTTCCAAAGGGGTGGAGAAAGGGGACCTAATGTGAGCTTCTGGGAGTAACTCCTAAAACTGCAGTGACACCCAAGTTCCCAGGGAACTGCACCTCTGCCCCAGTTAGGAAAAATCCTGTGGCCACCCTGATTTGTGACCTCCCGAGTTCCAGCTATGATCTGAGAGTTACCAGTGCTGTAACAGGTGGCTGTATTTTCTTCCATCTCCGAAAATCCTTCCTTTACTTGGATCGTGGACTATATACATATGTAAAAGTAGAATACAAGCATATTGTTGAACTAAGTATTATGAAGCAAAATTGTATAAGCATCAGCTGGGTCTAGTGGAACAAAATGCCAGCATTTTTTGCTCAGCCTACAATGTGTCTGTCATCTCTGGAGTGTGCTGCCTGTTCTGATGGACTCGTTAATATTGTCCTGTGTTGCCATGCTAGCTTCACTAGCTGTTTTTATATTTTTAACTTTTGATAATGAGTCATATAGTATTTAGTCTTCAGTGTTTCTGTAGTTCAAACAGGGAGTTTCATGCTACAGCATGCGATACTGCTTTGAAGAAAATACCAGTTTTTATTTTGTCTATTTACCTTGTGTAGTTACTTAATTTGCTTCCCATTGTGCCCATTTAGTGAAATCATGACTGGGTTAGAGTTTGCTGTAGGATTCCAGCGTGAAGGTATCAGGTTAGCCTGTTGTTCTTGGTTTGTGATAGTGTAGCTCCAGTCTCTGCCTCAGGTGTCACCTGGCTTTCTCCTAAAATGTCTCCCTGTCTAAAATATCTTCCCTCTTTCTAGAAGGGTAACAACAGCCATCAGAATTTGGGGTCATTCCACTCTAGTATGTAACTTGGTTAAACCTGTTAAGACTTTTTCCAAATGAAGTCCTATTCATAGGTCCTGGATAGACATGAATTTGAAGGGAATTCTATTTAATCTGGTGCATTATTTGTAAACACATTTGGTCTGCAGAAGCAGAAAATATATTGTGGCTTCGTGAACCTGAGGTGGATGAGTCTGGATTGTGAAATGCCACCTTTAACAACAGACTGGTATAAATCATACTGTGTCTGAAAACAGAATCCATTTTGCTTGGTGGGGATGGCTTGGGGTGGGGGCATTGTGTTCCTCTGGGCCCCTCTTAACATATGAGCGATTGCAAGAGATACTTTCTATACTTGGTCTTAACCAGTTCTTGTGGTTTTGGACGCTGGAGGTGGGTTTCCATAGTGGTCCTGTCTTCCTAGTGACAGGGGAGCTAATGGTCTGAACTCAAGGTACTTTTTTCAACAGCTCTTTTTTCCACAGTGTATTTTTCACTCTTGACTGTCTGAATACATTTTACATGCATTTCTGTAAACAGTATATAATTTTTAGGGCAGGTTCTGTCATTTTGTCTGTGCCTAGACGACATCTCAGAGTCATATATTTGCACCACCTTTTTTGTTTTTGTTTTTAAAACCAAACCAAACCAAAACAAAAAATAGACGCGAACAAAAACCAAAACCAGGCTAGCCTCAAACTCCAGACTCACATGGCCTCCTGGCTCTGCTGCATACGACTGGACTTGTTCTGATGTATCTGGATCTAAACCCAGCCTGTTTCATTCTCTGTTTCTCTCGCCCCCACAGTGTTTCTCTTGTTGTGTTTCCAGAGCTTAGCATTTGCCTTTGTTCTGTTGTGGTTTGGAACTGTTAGTACTTGAAACTTTTGTTGGGCCCTCTATCCCACAGACAGCGTTGATTTATCTGATGTCAGTTAGTTTGTTTACCCAGCCCTCCTGGGTGGGTGAGAAAATTAGGGCATTTTACACTCCACTGTCATCAAGCTAATGTCTCTTACCATTGTTTTAAATAGTACCATTCTTTCCATTCTTCTCACATAGTAATCTTTGTTTCCTTTCTTTGTATGTGGAAATTTCTTTGTTTTCTTGCCCATGGCTTGTGAGCGCACGCGCGGGCACGCACGCACACACACACACGTAGTATAAATACTTACATTTTTTATATCATTCTCCCCCTTCCCTTTCCTCCTTCCAATCCCTCCATGTCCCCTCCCCCTACTTGCTCCTTTGAGACCTTTCAAAATTTATTTCTTCTTAGGTGTAAATAATGTGTAGATTTTTCCTTTGACAATAATTATGAATTTGTTTTTTTAATTACTTCAAAGGTTTAAGATGTATTATTATTGTGTGTGAGGGTTGCGTGTGCTGTGGTGCATGTGTGAGGGTCAGAAGATGACTTTACAGAACCGATTTTCTCTTTGCACCTCATGTGGGTTCCAGGGACCACACTCGGGTTGCCAGCCTTCGGACCTGCTGGGCATCTTTCTAAGCCTCTTAAGAACAAAACAAAACTTTAAACTATGGATTTGTTTTCTTAGTTTTCTTTGGTGCATGTATATGTCCATGGAATTCGTAGGACTTCTTGAGTCTATGGCTTAATGCCTTTCAACAGGTTTTGCAAATTCTCTACTGCTATTTCTGGCATTTCCTTCTCCTGGAGTTTTCAGTTTGGACCATTTCATCACATGTCCTTTCTTCCATGTTCTCATCCTGCTCACAGGCTCCTCTCGCTCACCCTTTGTTCTGTGAGCTGTGCTCCACGATCATCCACCCGCTAGTTCATAGTTCCTGTTGTTTCTATTTCAAGCTAGGCTTTGTATTTGATTTTTTTAAAAATGCAGTTCAGTGCTTTCTATCTTTTCTCATCTCCCATCCAACAATGAACTTTTTCTTTTATTTCTCTAAACACAGTCAACTTAGTTGTTTTATGGTGAGTGTGACATTTCTGCTTCTGAGACCCTGTGACTGTGTGATCTACTTGTTGATACTGTTGACATGGTGGTGCTTAGACACGCCATGCTTTTTATCTGACTGCATGCTGCTTACTTAAATTCTATTTATTTAATTTTAGATGTATGAGTGTTTTGCATGCAAGTGTGTATGTGCAGTACATGGGTGCCTGTACTCCCCATGGAGATGGTTTATACCCTTTCTTGTGATGGTCTTTCATGTCTATGGCTGTACTTTTCAATTGCTTGGCACTACTAAAGGAATAAACTACACTCTAGAGTTGCTTCATCTGGAGTGCGTCTGCCTGTCGGACCCTAGAGTTGCTTCATCTGGAGTGCGCTGCCTGTCGGACCCTAGAGTTGCTTCATCTGGAGTGCGCTGCCTGTAGGATAAAAATAGTGCTCAGTGTTGTATTTATATCTCTGCATGCTAGTTTATTGAATTTTGGCTGATAATTCTTTCCTGTATTCTTACTTTTGGTGTTCTTAAGAAAATCCCTCCCTCTCTTGTGACCTAGTTCCCAGTAACTGTAAATACAGACTCCAAGCTGATGGCTTTAGGATACATATTAAGTACATGTAAATTTGTACCCTAACCCTAACCCTGCCCTGTCCTTGTAAGTGTGGCCTGTGCCTCACCATTACCTTATCTTTCCTTTTTTAAACGACACGTGGACATGCGTCCCTGACACCTCGAACCTCACCCGTCACAGGATGAGCCTTAGCTGCAGGGACTTGGCAGTTGAGTGTACTAATTACGTACTAACTAGGTCCATGAATGTTATCACCAAAATCTTAATCTATGTAAGTTATATGAAAAAATTACTGGTAAGGTCATAAAATACACCTATGAAATAACAGATTTTTACTTGCCATAACAGAAGTAATGTATTTAGCTGTATTTTGAAGCCAATATTCTCAATATTTGTAGCATTTTTAATTAACAGTAGTTGGGTACTCCCTTTGAAATTACATTTCTTAGCCCGTACTTTGTTCATGTGAATATTCTTACAAGTTTGCCTTTCGCACATTAATTTGATTTTGATTAAAATGATGGTTTTCTAATTAAGGGAATCTAATTAGGTAATGAGCTAGGAAATCACAATTTTTGTTAAGATGGGACTTCATTATGTCATGTTGAGAATAGTGGCTTGCAGTTGGATCCAGAGAGAAATTTGTGATGAAAGGACGTTTGTGTTTTGTTCTACAAATGGAACTTTTTTCTCTTTTTAACAAATGTATTTTTATTATTTATTTAAAGTATGTACGTGTGCCTGCTGTGTGCATGTGAGTACAGGTGCCTGTAGAGGCCAAAGGCGTCAGATCCCTTAGAGCTGAAGTTACAGAGGTTGATGTGGGTGCTGGGACCGAACTCAAGAGCAGGAAATGTTCTTCGCCCCTCACGTGTTTTGTTTGTTTGTTTTAACATTGTATTTTTTCTTTGAAATTTCTTTTTTACGCTGAAATTCTAATGCTTAAAGCACATACCAAATTCTGTAGTCCTGCAGTCTCTCTTTTCTCTAATTTGTGCATCAGTTTGAGCAAAGAGGACTGTAATTTCTTTTGTTTCTTTCACTTGAAATTTTGAGCTGGTCGCTGTCCCCGCTTCAGGCCATGTGTGTTTTCTGGCAACAGAAATGTGAGCAGCTCCTTCACTTGGTGATGTTTCTGAAGTGACATTTGGACTGACAAATTTTGTTTCTCTGTAGAGATGTGCTACTGAGAGTCAGCAAGCTGGGCGTGGGTGCCTGGTCCAGCTCTGTGTTCAGCATAGTCAGCCGATGGCAGAACACCCTGTACATCCTTAGATCCTTTCACACTGAGCAAAGTTTGAATAGTTTCCTTCTCCTTCTGTCTTTTCTCTCTCTTACCCTTTCATTCTTTCAGGAGTTGAGGAGGTCAGATGTGCTTATAACTCTTGTAGGGGGTCTGAATTTAACACCTTACGGGTAGAATGTGGTACAAGCCCCTCTGCCTGTGTAGGCCTACCAGCCCTTGCCACATGGACTTGGGCCTGGGTTGTGATGCTCTGATGCCCTGTGAGCAGGTGGTTCCTCCCTCACCTGAGTCGGAAGCCACTTGATCCCCAGCAGGATCAGTAACTGAATACATGTAAAAGCCACTCATAGATGTTCCCCTTCACCTGTTGCCTATCTTCTTGACTGTGTGTGTTGTCATTTTCTGATAAGGTTTTTATTTCTAAGTGATTAATTTTTAAAAATCTTTTCCATTATGTAATTTGTATCATTGTGACACAAATTTTCATATTCTGTGATAAACCAAACTTTTTTCTTTCATGTTTTCTTTTAGAACTCATTTTCTATTTCATAATGGAATCCTCCATCGGAATCAACTTTATTATATTTAAGACATTCCATTGACTCCACCGTCTCCCATATCTGTCTATTCAGAAACCTCACTGCTGCTTTGGACTCTAGTGCTGCAGTGTTTAGATATGATGCCAGCAGAACTATTTATTTCTCATTACTTTTATTTTACATGTGAAAAAATTAGTTTATTAGATTATCTTATTTACATTTAGCAAAAGAAAAGGAATTAAAATAGCATAGTTGCCAAAACATTTGAAAACTGCTTGTAATTTTCCAGATGTTTTTCATACTAAACTGAGTGCTCTGCTTCCGTTTTATAAAACCTAATAGGAGCTGACGTGTTTTTGCCTAGTCCTGCTAACTTTCTGCCCTGTGTCTTTGTTTGTATTCTTACCTGTAGGCCTGGCTCTCCGACTTCTCGTATTGATATTTTAGCTTGGATGCCCTGTGTTGGCTAGAGAAACGCCACGCTATGCCAGACACCCGTCTTGGTGCCACTAGCCACTTGTCGCTTTCTAGCCCTTGGAAGACAAGCCCCAGTTAACCCTTGCTCAGTGACCCCAACATGTGCAGCCATGACTCTCACCTGTTTTCGTCTTGTGTACCTTGCTTAAGAGGATAACCAAAGATTGTTCTGAGTTGCCTTAACCACTTAATTTGGCAGAACAGATCAGTTTTTCTTGCTTGCATAGACATTAAAGGTCTTCTAGTGGTTTTCCCCTTTAAAAACCCTTTCCCATACCCCTCCTCCATGATATGCCTGAGATTTGGCTTTAAGGCTGTTGTCCTGTAGGACAACAATCAATACATCTTTTAATTATAATTGGATTGATTCTAAGGTCTTTTCCTAGGAATCACAAGTGCTGTAACACTCAGCATAACCCTCTTACCCTAGCTCACCATCAGTGAGCCCTTTGTTTTTATTTCTCAGATGATCGGGGATTTTCTTCAATCAAAAATTTATATTTTACTCATATCTATGGCTACTGTCTCTTGAGCTATTCATTAGGCAATAGTTCAGGTTGCCCTTACATGTTAAGAACATTTTACCTTGTTATAGAAGTTTGGGATTTGAAATTAATAGCATGTTGTTACTTTTTGACCCAACGTAAACCCTCGAGTAACTACTAAAATATACAAAAACATCAAAACAAAATCTTTAGAAACCCAGAAAGGAGCAAAGGCTCTTTGAACTAATGTGTTGTGTGTGGTGGTGATAGGTGTCATGGGGCATAGAGAAGGGATTGGAACTTTGGGCAGTGTGCTGCCTAGTTTGTTAACTTGACACAAGATAGAATTACTTGTGTAACTGTCTAATTGTGAAGAAGGATCCCCAATTGAGAAAATTCACCTACTTAATTGTCTTGTGGACAAGCCTGCATGCATTTTTTAAAAATTAATGATGGATGTCTGAGGTTCTGTGATGGTTCTGGGTTTTATAAGAAAGCAGACTGAGCAAGCCATGAGGAGCAAGCCAGAAAGTGGCACTCCTTCTTGGCCTCTGTGTCAGCTCTTGCCTCCAGGTTCCTGCCCTGTTTGAGTTTCTGTCCTAACTTTCCTTCAGTGATGAACAGTGATTTGGAAGCATAAGCCAAATAAACCCTTTCCTCCCCAAGTTGCTTTTGGTCTTGGTGTTTTCCCATGGTATTTTGAATGTAGACTTCTGAATTGGAAATGCTGTTGCCGCTGTGGTAAGAGACACAGTTCCACATTTGTTAGCTACAAGGAAAGTATGGCTCCAAGAGTGGGCTTTAACTACAGAATGGTGTTGGCTGATAAGTTGCTGCAAGTTTCCAAACTAATGCAACATGCTCATAGTCAGGGAAAGCTGGATGGAGACAGGAAAAGGTATACGGGAACTGTTCTTTCAGGTTCTTAGTCCAGGAACCAGCAGTTACTCTGAAAAATCAGCTCTGTTAAATTTTGTGTTATATTGTGAACAACTTCATGTGTTCCTTCTGAATCAAAGGTCATTATGAATCAAATTTCAATTGAAATTAAAATATTCTAGACCAGCGATGCTTTCTGAAACAAAAATTCTTTGATCATTTCTTTCCTTTCCCCTTCCTTCTGTCATGGCGAACAGGCTTTTCTCTGTGCTATTTTTCTCTTTAAAATTTTTTATTTTATGTGTATGTGTGTATGCCTGAGTGTATGTCTGTGTACTGTGTGCGTGCTGAGGCCCTCAGAGGTCAGAAGAGGGTGCTGGATCCCCTGAAACTGGAGTTACAGACAGTTGTGGGCCACCATGTGGTGAACCATGTGGGAACTGAACCTGGGTGCTCTGAAGAGCAATAAGAGCTTAACTGCTGAGCTCACTCTCCAGCCCCTGTAGTACTTTCCAAGCGTTCAGAAGCGGGAGGGATTAGCAAGAGTGACAGAGCCATGGACTTGCAGCACAGCTTCCTGCTGGCTCTTCCGAAGCCTTCTTCCCTGGAGTATTCTGTCACAAATGCCAGACATCATAGAATTTCACGCGACTACTGCACTGTGCCTTTAACATATTAATGTTTTGTTTAAAAGGTTTTAATATTAAATTCCATTTTGTATCATGTTGTATCTTCTACTCTGAAGATCTTTTATCTTTTCTTTCTAATGCTGCCGCTTGTTTGCACACGCATTCTTGGCATGTGTGTGTGTTTGCATGCATACAGGTATGTCCAGGTGCCCGCACTACACATTTGTGTGAAATGAGGAACTGATACTGATGTCAGGTGTTTCCTTTAGTCGACATCTTTATTGAGGCAGAACCTCTTGCTGGACCTGGCGTACTCAGGTTTTAACGAGTCTAGCCAGCTTGCCACAGAACCCTGCCTCTGCCTTCTGAGTGCTGGGGAGCCAGCATTGCTTGTCTATCTGGCCTTTAGATTCTGGGGACCTGGACTTAAGTCCTTACACTTGTATACCAAGTATTTTATCCACTGGTGCATCTCTCAGGTCCTTCAAATGTTGCTTTATCATTCCTTTAGTTGATTTCTAAGTTTTAAACTACTTTTGAAGAATGCAGTCTATGATTGAAGACATGGCTCAGTACCTACAAACATGAAAACCTGAGTTCATTGCCCAGAACTCGGGAGGTAGTGAGCATAGTTGTACACCACGAGCTTATTATCCAGCACTGAGAAGCAGAGACAGGGGTACGTTGGGCTTGCTGACCAGCCAGCTTAGCCACTTGGTCAGTTCCAGGCCAGTGAGACCCAGTCTTTAAAAGTGAATGGTGCCCAAGGAACAACGACTGAGGTTCTTTAACACTGTGTGTACATCTGTGCACTCAGATTCTTATAAATACGCACCTAAATACACATGCACTTGTACACACACATGCACACACACTCATGCACACACGATACGACCTGACATACTTGCAATGTGAAAAGGTAGTCCTCATTTTTAATTATTGATCTCACAATTTTTCTTTTTCTTTTTTTCTTTTTTCAAGACAAGTTTCCCTGTTGTAGCTCTGGCTGTCCTGGAACTCACTCTGTAGACCAGGCTAGCCTCAAATTCACAGAGATCTGCCTGCCTCTGCCTCCCGAGTACTGGGATTAAAAGCATGCACCACCACCTCCTAGCTTCAATTTTTGTTTTTTAAAGTAGTATTTTCTTCTGTTTTAAATTCTGTCTTCCCTTTTCTCCTGTTTACTGTTTGAATTACTGACTATTCTTGATTTTCGTTGATAATTTAGCAGTTCTGTTGAGTTTCAGTTGGACAAACACTTACACTAACTTTTTGAAGTAGTGGTTTCTCATTCTCTCTCCCTGTCTCTCTGTCTCTTGTCTCTCTGTCTCTCTCTCTGCAAGTATACATGTACTGTGAACCTGTCAGACAGACAGCTAGGGTTTTGTTTTGCAGGTTTCTATAAACTATTTTGCTGTCTTTGAGTTTGGTTCTTTTGAGACAGGGTCTCATGATGTAGTCCTGACTAGCCTGGAACTTACTGTGTAGGCCACTATGTGGGCCATTGTGGCTTCGAACTCACTGAGGTCCCCTTGCCTCATGTCCCTAGCGCTAGAACTAAAGGACTGTGCCAGCATGCCCCACCACGTTTTGGATTCTACTTATGCTTTAGAATCCTATGTCTGCTCTCTCATCAGGTTCCTCGGGCCCATAACAAAGTCCACAGGCTGCGTGGCTCAGCGGCGAAACTCTTTCCTTACAACTCCAGAGGCTGGGCATCTGAGACCGGGTATCAGCAGGGTTGATTTCTCTTGGATGCCTCTTCTCTTGGCCTGCAGATAGATATCTGTCTGTGTTCACATAGCCTTGCATTATGCTCTGTGTGCCTGTGCCTAGCCTCTTCTTATACGGGCCCGAGGCATGTGGTACACTGTGATGCCCTGGTTTAGGGTAGTCGTATCATTAAAGGCCCTGTCTCCTGATATACAGTCTCATTCTAAGATGGTGAGGTTAGAACTTCAAGATAGGGCATGTGAGAAGACACACTTCAGCACCTAGCAGACCTGTTTCCCTGTCTTCATCTGTTTACTCTCAACAGGAGCACTCCATGACAGAGCCTAAATGTGTGCAACTTCTCTTGAATGTAGCTATTATTCTCAAGGTGAGTGTACAGGAGTCACGTGCAGAGGCCTCTCTCAAAGTGCTTTTTATCCTTCATTCCTCTGGATCAAAAGTCTAATAACGTTGAGTCTTTATTTTGAAATCCTGTATTCCCAGGAGGGAGGCCTTCAGAATTTTAATGGGCACATGTTAGATCCTGTTGCAGACAAAGAGTCTTTCTGAACCCAGAGAGCAAAACAAAAATAATGGCATCCATTATCCTTCTAGGTGGGAACAGCAGAAAGTGAAGAGACAGAGACCTATAGCACCAAGCACTACGATGAAGCCCTGTTTATATAAGAGGATGGTCTCCTCCTATGTTAGCGGTAACCACGTCTATCACTAGGATATCCGTATTCACATCCTAGCCAAAGCAGGGCTGACTCCAACACGTTAAGCTTTGGAAAGACAGCTCTCACAGGCCATCTCTGTTAATGCCTGTCCAGTCACGCATGATGTGTTTACTAAAGATTACCATGCAAAACATATGAATTTAAAATGGTATTATTTAGAGATTTAAAATTTGTACCATATACCATCTCCTTTGAAAATGTTGATGGAGTTTTGAATAAGTGTGTTCTTCTGGAGGGATTTTGCAAATTTTAACATGCCATTCATGATTATGAATGCTGGACTTTATACTTTGGGCCAGGGAAATTTCTGCTTTGAATAAGTGATTATCCCATGGATTGCTAGCTGCCAAACATTTGTAGCAAAATATCCCTCTGTCTGAGAAACATGGACTCTCTTTCCCATCACCTCTCTGCACAGTGGCTGAGAGAATCCAAACCTCATCTGTTCTCTGCCTGGTTTCTCTTGCTGATAACATGCACACTTCTGCAAATGCAGTTTGCCCAAATTCTCCTCCTTGTAAGGAAGGCCTGCCTATGTAGTTACCTATTTCTATAAATGTTTAAGGAACTATTAGGTAAATTCAGAATAAAATCTTGAAAGTTTAGGTCAGGGAGAAACTGAACAAATGAGCTGCTGTGGGTAGCTGCTTCATTCCTTTTAGTTGGAGGGTACCTACTAGATACCTGCTAGATACCTGCTAGATACCTGCTAGATACCTGCTAGGTACCTGCTAGATACCTGCTAGATACCTGCTAGATACCTGCTAGATACCTGCTAGATACCTGCTAGATACCTACTAGATACCTACTAGATACCTGCTAGATACCTGCTAGATACCTACTAGAGCAACACATGTTGGTCTAGCCAGATACTGTTATTTAAAATGCAAGCCCTTTGAGCGACTTTTATGCTTGCTTACTTTTTTAACTTTAAAATGATTTCTGTTTGGGGTAAAGATGGCGAAGTGGAAGGGACTCTGGCCCCATCACTCGCAGCCACAGACGCAGCAGCCCTTTCTGCCGTCCGGACCAGACCACATGTATTTTCTTTACCATGAACATTTTCAGAGTAAAATTTCAGGCCTCATGTTTCCTAAATGTTTCTCCTTTGTAAATGTTATTTCCTAAAACTGTGAAATGCATAGCAACAGAACCCCAAGGCAGGAAGGTGACGTTGGCACATTGCTGTTTTCTAGTCTATGCATAGCACTG
Organism: Cricetomys ansorgei; assembly: GCA_026225945.1. NCBI lineage: Eukaryota > Metazoa > Chordata > Mammalia > Rodentia > Nesomyidae > Cricetomys > Cricetomys ansorgei. The sequence goes on from JAMJFZ010000770.1 coordinate 946,016, forward strand.
TGTGTTACCAGAAGCCTCACTAATGCATAGTACAGTAGGAGAGAGTTTCTAGGCCAGGCTTGTATGTCACACATAATCCACCTCCCTCCCTCCCTCCTTCCCTCCTTTCTTTTTTTAACGTTTTGTTTCCTTTTGTTTTCTGAGATTGAGTTTCCTAGTATACCCCAAGCTGGCCTTGAACTTGCAACCTTCCTGCCTCTGCTGTTTGAGTGCTGGGGTCAAGGCCTGTGCCACCACACTCAGCTCTCTCTAGTCTCTCTTAATCTGGAACAATCTCATGGTCCTTTGGGTCATTTATGATCTTGACCTTTTTCAAAAGCATAGGCCAGTTTCTAAAGTAGCATGCTCTTTATTCAGAGTTTGTATGTTTTCTCATAAATAGGTGCAGCCTTGGCTTCTGTTAGAACCGCTCCAGCTGTGGGATTGCTCTATGAGCACCATGCAAAGTGTCCCGGGGCTTCGGGTTGTGTTGAGGTGGTATGCCCAGCGCTTCCAGGCGCACAGTCGCTGGGTTTCCTGTTGTCATCACTGAAGTAGCTCATGAGTGGATGCCCTCAAAGTCTGTAAACATTTCATTTTAGCTGTCTCCCTGTAGTTTCAACACTCACTAACTTGACCATATCTCCTAGCTCCTGTTCAGTTCTCTCTGTAGACTTACCTTTTATATAATACTTTTGGTATACTGATCATAAAAAGAGAAAATTGAATCTTTTACTTAATTAAAACTCATTTTGAACAAGGTTATGCAAACACTATGGTTTGGCACATAGTAGGTTTGCAGCTTGAATAGTTGAGAATGCTGAGATGCTTTCACATGAAATTGGTGTTGAACATTAACACAAGGGCTTTGCACTTGTTTCTTATAGGATGTCATTTTTCACAAATCATAATTTGGTTTAAAATATATATGCATTAAACTGTCTAATAAGATCTTTATTTAGTGTCACATTTATTTTACAAAGGGTAGATGCTTATTTTAGCAATGATTTGTCATTAAAATTATGTCAAAATGTCTTAAAATGTTGTTGAAACTGTAAACAAACTCATAACACACAGAGCTAATTATGGATGCCATCTGTTTATTTTACCAAGCTGTTTTTTAAAGACATGCATTGTCTGCTTATGATGAGCTTCAAGATTATTGTAATGACTAAGCCCTGTCCTTCAATTAGTGCAGCTGAAGCTAGAGGACCTTTTCCTGTGTCCATGTATGAACTATGACATGTCATGATAAATTATTGTGACATACATATAGAAAACTTTTTTCAAGGGAAAAATTGGTATCAAAGTAGTAGGTATGGCCAAAGCTTTTCTGAAAGTTTTAGAAATTATTTGAGATTTTAGATGAAAGATCACATGTTCTTTTTTAGTGCTGTCAGTGACTTAATTTGAACACAAGTTTAAAGATTTGTAAGTGAACAGTCAATCAGATTATAACAATGCTCATCTGGCTGTGTGTCAGTTGCATGTTCTTGCACATATGTGTTCCATGTGTTGGAGTGGAAGGCCAGGTACTCCCTGGCAGCATCAGCTGAAGCAGTTATCAGCAGTCTGCTGAGAAAGCAGAGTGACTTCCCTCACCCATCGCTGCTATTGTGCATGCTAAGCACTGTTCGAGTCTGTCTGGAGGGAAGGCAACCTGAAGGATCCATCTGCTGCCTTCTGCTGCACTGCATTGATGCAGGATTACATTAATCTTGCTGCTTGTCAGGACAGGTTAGTGAAAGCATGCAAGCGGTGTGACTCAGGCTAGATGAGGGTTTAGGACACCAGCAGCTTCCCCTCAGATGCCGTGGCAAGTGTAGTAGAAGAGGCTGATCATCAGCCATGTTGAGAACAGCAGCAAAAGAAATGTAAAATCAAACTGTTAAACTGTTAGGCCACAAATAAATCAGAATTGGGAAAAGTAATACAAAAGCTTACAAATAGTTTCAGGGGTTATTCTGACCATTGTCTATGTAGAGTTGTGTTTATTCTTTCATTTTATGTATTAAACTGAAGATTTTTAGTTAGGTATTACTAAAGGTTAAACAGAATTAATTTTGCTGTACTCTGAATGTTCTGTAATTTTTCTTTGCTGATGCCCATTTATTTGTGTGCCCCCACCCCCCATCTATTAACGGATCATCTTGGCCTTACAGGTTGAACATCCTGTCACAGAATGCATCACCGGCCTGGACTTAGTCCAAGAAATGATCCGTGTTGCTAAGGGTTACCCTCTCAGGCACAAGCAAACGGATATTCCCATCAGTGGCTGGGCAGTTGAATGTCGAGTTTATGCTGAGGTAAAATGTGTTCTGATGGGAGGCAGGAGGGTGGTTATGTCCGAATCAGAATAGTCAGTGTGGGCAAAACCCCAGTAGAGTCAGGGTTTGATAACCTGTGGTCCCAGGGGAAGAACACTAGGTAATTTGGACACAGTTAAAAACACAGTGGAGTTCACATAATCCTCCTGTTTCTCTAGGGTGGGGAAGTCAACAGCAATGTGTGAGAGGCAACAGCCTCAGCGGAGTGTTCTTGATTTTGTCCTTCGTGATTCCATGGAAGGGATCTAAATTGTAAAGCTTTTTGTAATGCATGCCCTTTTGATTCATAATTTTAATTATGGGTTTTGCCAAAATCTTAGATGGTTTATATAAATCAGGCAATAGAACACTGAGCATCTGAAGATGTTTTCTTCAGATGATGGAACAATAATGCAACAGGAACATTTGTGCCATTTTTTTAAATGCAGAGTGGTGTGTTCCTATAAAGCAATGAGTCAGGAATGTCTTTTAAGAGTGCTATGAGCTGTTTTGAAATCTTTAAGTAGTTCAAAACTCTGCTTTGTCCTGGTGTTACTGCCCTTCATATGTGGTGACCCGAACTTCCCAGCTCTGTTCTTCTGATGTTTACAAGTGGAACACACACATGTGCAGACACATGTGTGGTTGCTTTCAGAGTCTTTACTTGAAGAACTAAGTTTCTCAGCTTTACCATATGTGTGATGTTTGGAGAAGTAAGAAAAACAAGTCTCTTTGGTGTGTTGCATTTGTTGTTCTGAACTTGAGTTATGTTTTGATGGAGAGTCTAGGTCATTTTATTTTTTGCCCAAAGTGTTCTAAAAAGCTTTAGTAAGAGTTGGAATTTTACCAACTTCAATAAAGTACGATCGAGGTCGGGCTACACTCTGCTTGCAGTTCTGTTTGGTTTTTAAATACACTTCGAAGTCGTCTAGAGGATAAGACAGTCGTGTTCTGAAATCTGTGGCTTAGTAAATACCGTGTGTTAAAAATAGACCTATAAATACTCTTCATTGTAGTTAGCCTTCCTCGTGCTGGTTTACGTTTCAAAGACTGTGCTTCCTTTCCTTTGAACCTCCAGGACCCCTACAAGTCTTTCGGTTTACCATCTATTGGGAGACTGTCTCAGTACCAAGAGCCGATACATCTACCTGGTGTAAGTCATTAACTGTGATACCAACTGAGGGGTTCAGACCTTGATTTATGCCACACTTTTATGTCAGAGCATGTCAGCACCAAAGGGTGTAAATTGAGGGACAAGGGAAATTCATGGGGAGTCAGTTTTTGTGTTAAATAATCTTTTTATTTTAATTTTGTTTATTTTATGGTATTCAGGAACATCAGAAACCACTCAGCAGAGTAAGTTCAGACACATCTAATATAAATGGTAGTTTATACTATAAAAGATTATAGAATCCTAATAATTTTTGTGTTAAAAATGTAATCTTTTCTTTTAAAAAAAATCTAATCTAGCCCCCTGTTGTAGTCAGATATCAAGAAACTCAAGTACAAAATCAGCTCATTAGCAGGACTTTACTAGAGAACAAAGTGCTTCATTTTGCGGTATCACCAACCATAAGGGAAAAGTGATCAGTGTTCAGTGTATTCCATAGCTGGTCTGTCCCTTGTCCTTTAAGCATAAAAAGAACAAGGGCAGTACCCATCTCTTAATCAGGGTACTAAGTGTGTGCACGGACCGCATTGCTAGCTGGTGGGTGGCAAGGCCGCACCATCTGTGAATATGATTATTCCGTCCGATGACTGGTAAGACGATGGTGAAAGATTGCAGGAAGAATTCTAAATTTGAAGATGTTATTGGATATATGATTTATTTCACTTTTTAAACTGTTTTTGCCCATGTGCTTTCTAAGGGGACTTGACCCTTTCTAGGCTTGGAGACTCCATGCTGTGTTCAAAGCTTGGCGGCAGAAAAAAAAATTGTAAAGATTTAACAGGCATTATGTGATGTTAAATAGCACATGAGAACAAGTGTCATGGGGACATAGCTAAACACTTTCTTAATCAAACAAAAAAGTCTTAAATAAGAAGCCGTAGCGATCACTCTAGTTGTTAGAAGTTTCCACCATGTTGTAATAGCTCGCAGAATGTCAAACATTTTGCCCTCTCAAGTTTTTGCAATTTGCAATTTTCAGACGTGAGACCTGTTGAAAGTACAAGTGATAATGGACAAACTCTACCCCCTACAGTCTTTGTCCCACCAAATCTTTCTTCAATTAATGCTGCAGCAGGAGTTTTATGTAATAACATTTGCAGTTGTGATCCATCCATAGAAAGAAAAAACAATTAAAATGCCTTAAATGTTGTGCTCACTGCTGTTATTTGCGTGTGTGAGTGTTGCATGTCAGCTAAATGGACCAAGAAGTAGATAGAGTGACTGGGGGCAGGAGAGTGCGCACTAAGCTTTGTCTATCATTATTGCTGGGAGCAATCAAATTGATGTCAGCAGGACAGTAGATGCGTTGACAGCTGTAATTATGTATCTCCATGGTGATCACTTTTGGCCTGTCATGGAGGCCCATGAGTCCCCTCCCTTAGAAGCATTTAATCAGATGGGCTGTCACTTGTCAGGTGGACATGGTGGGCTGGGAGATGTGCTTAGGGGAGAGGTGAATTCAGGATGAAGGGAGGGAGCTGCCTCGTAGTTTCCAGGGTCCACTGTTCGGCTGATGAAAGCAGTTTTAATTGTGCTGGAGGTATCTGAGGGCTGACTTGAGAGCCTCACACTTGGGCTGCATGGTATTTTCAGTGTGGTCCTCGTTCCGCTCGCTTTGCTAAAACTAACTAGATGTATTAGTTTCTCTTGGGAAGCCAGTTTTGGCTCTTAGGTGTTTTGGTCACAAGAAAGAGCAGATACTTCAGTTAACTTTTGATTCCTACCTTTCACATTCCTGTCTAGGCCTGAAACAAATTGTTAGGGCAGAGATGAGGCTTTTCTGTGTAGTCTTTGATCCTCCAAGTTTGTGAATTTGTTTAGATCACATTGGTGTTCTGCTTAGGGCTCCATTTGACTTTGCTGTTGAAGTGGTCAGTGAAAGTTTATGTAGGCTTTGTTTTCATGGAGGGGTGGGCACTGAATTTGGTTTTTAATGAGTTGTTAAAAGTACAATATATAGTTGGCTATATATCTTTATTTGGGAAAACCCATCTAAACAGTAAATTAAAAGTCAGGTTTTTGTTGTTGTTGTTGTTTTTTGTTTTTTGCTTTGTACAGTTTCTTTGGGAAGGTTGATCTGTTTGCGTGTGCTGATTGTATACGATATATTTTGAATTGGCCCTGTGTATTTAAAGTGACATATTTCTGTCATTGTTTTAGTAAACAGGCAAGACAGTTATACCTAGCATAACAGACAGGTTACTTAGGTTTTAGGATGGCATTATTTGAGATGATAAGAATTGTATTACAAACTTCAGGGGAATACAATATATTCCTTATTGCCTGTAGTATTTATCAGTGGGTCGAACATAAGCTATGCAGCAGATGGCGGGGTGTCCGCTGCCGTCTGAAGCCGGCGCGTCAGACCTGCAGCCATCCCCGTGCCAGCCACGCTCTGCAGTGTGCTGTGGGCCGAGCGGCTCTTTTCTCCTGACCTGGTTGCCAGTGGCTATTTAAATGCCCTGAGAAGCTGGGCTATCACTTCACTGCTTTCACAACCACCCTACTGATCCTTCTCTATTTTTTTACAAACTCCAAATTTTATAGAATTTATGCTTTGAAGTATGTTTTCAGTGAATAAAGGTCGCACACACCTTGTACAAATGTGGCGTGGCTTTCACTTTAAGACCTTCATGTAGGAATGTGGGATAGATGGGCCCAAATTGTTGCTTGTGCTGCACAAGAGCAAGAGCTCCCCAGCACCTGACAGCCTTCTCTGCAGAACCAAGGAAAGAGCAGAGCGGGTTTTCACTTATCCTCTAACGCCGTGTAATAAAGCCGTCACCTACCCTCACGCGGATATTCTCGACAAGAGGGTCTACGTGCGGTCCCTTGATAATTGCCTAAATTAAAATATTAAAGGCCTACCAGCCGCTGTGTTGACCTTTTCCTGCCTTGCCACAGACAGATGAGCTACTGTTTATTGGGAAACCTCCTTTCCACTGGTGGCAGAGCCCTGAGCTTCCTCTCTTCTCTTCCCAGCCTTACTGTGTTGGGTACCACCATCCTGCTGTTCTAGAAACTTCTATTAAATTCCTCCATCCTCAAGCCCTAGGACATACTTGATGATCTTAAGTATTTCGATTAGTTTCTAAATACTTCAGATTCCAAAACTTGGTCACAATAATTTAATAAATGCTCTGTCCTTGGCAGATGCTCATTCAAAGTTTTACATGGCTAACCTCTGTGCTGTGCTGCTGATATCAAGCTGGGAGAGGAAAACAAGAATCAGTGATGTCCTAACTAACTTGTTGGCCGGTTAACAGCAACCAGGGGCTTCAAAAGGATATTTTGAACCTGTGCCGGCCCTGCCCAAGATGAAAAGCGCAGAATCAGAACTCTAATTGGAGCCTGCATCCTCACGGAGCAGAGCCACGGGGAAAGCTGTGTAAACACGAAGGCCTCTGGGACCAAAAGGAACAGAAAATAGCATTCGCAGTCAAGGGGACGGGCAAGGAAAAGTGTTGCAGACATGAAAGCCTGGGCAGTTCCTGTGGCTCAGAGGGCTCCGAGGTAGAGGTGTGGCCAGGCCTCCCCAGAGCATCAGAAGGAGGGGGCCTGTAGAGGGACATCACCCCTACACACTGTAAACAGTTGCAGATGCACCCTAGTGTAGGAATGTAGGAAGCCCCCTCCTCCCAGTTTCTTTTTTTAGTGAAAAAACAAAGATCGTATATTAAGAGATCAAAGATCAGCTCCTCATTATGTGTGTGGGTTATTTTCAGTTTTCCAGAGGCGAGGATGTTGAGATTGAAACTTTATTATCCATTTTCTCACGGAAAAATAGCTTGTGGTTAAATAAAGCAAATCTGCCCATATGAAGTTACGTACATTTTCTTTCCTTTCTCCCAGGTCCGAGTGGACAGTGGCATCCAACCAGGAAGTGATATCAGCATCTATTACGACCCGATGATTTCAAAAGTTAGTTCATTTTTCTCAGTTTTCCTTGAAACAGTTTGCATATTTAATTAATCGGAAGTTGAGCCTTTTTTCTTAACAATGTTTTGTCATTAAACAAACCAATAAGCAGTCTGTGAGAGTGAGTACAGTTTTCCCATGACTTTGTAGGGCTCCTTCAGCCTTAGCCAAGTCACATGATCTCAGCACTGTTCTTGTGTGCATGCACAGCCCCATCTTAGCCAATGGCAGCCCAACCTGTTGTGTAGAAAGGAACTTGCTTGGTGACAGGCACTGTCACTGTGGAGAAGCTGGGCCCACAGGCTTATGTTGTTAATAGTACTTTTCACCTTTGAAGATTTTCCAAATTACAACTTGAACGGGTTCGACTTTTGTTGTTTACACCATGGCTGGAACCGAGAGCCTGGTGCATCCCAGGTAGGTGGCCTGCCCCCAGCCACCACCTGGCCCAGATAGCTATTGTAGAGAGGTACACGATAGGATTTGGCCCATGTGTCATCTTAAACTTTAAGTTAACAGAGCAAAGGTGAAAATCACGAGTCTCTAGTATCTTAAGACTTATAAATTGTAAAATGCTCCAATAGATAAACTTCAGGTTTTACTGAAAATTCATTATCTCTGATTAGTAGCGTTTTAGCAAGGACTGATTATCTTCACTTTTTTAGTTTTGTGCTGGGGATCAAACAGGGGTCATGCAGGTTGTCCAGCACTCTGCCAGAACCGCCCCTGGTCCCTGGCGTGCCTTCTGTACTTATTTGTAGCTGTAGAAACAAACCAATTTTTTTTTTATCTTTTGGAGGTTTTTTTTTTTTTTTTACTCAAGTTTTTATTGCTAATATTTTTAATATTAGCTTATTAAATTAATATGCTATTAATGTTTGGATGTTTTACCTATTGAGAAAAACAATTTAAAAGTAAAAATATATGAAAATATTACAGATTGATTTTTAAATTAGCTGTTTCTTTTCTTAGACGAATGCACTTCTATTCAGAAAAGTGCCCTACAAATTCTCTAGATGGTTTATATGTGTAAAATTCATTTATTTATTTATTTCTGAGACAGGTCTCACTATGTAGCTGGTTGACAGAGATCTGTCTGCTTTGCCTCCCAAGTGTTGGCCTTAAAGGTGTGTGCTACCATGTGGCAAACTGGCCTTATATTGAAAGCTTATAACATTTATTAAAGTAATTACAGTCTACAATTTGATGATATGCATCAGAAAAATCTTTAATACATATTGTCAAAGTCATATGTTTTGAATTTATAGAGATTATATATAAAAGGACAGATTTGTGCAGAAGACCAAGGCCATCCTTGTTTGAATCGGCACCTTTAGATTCTGTGTTTGGTTACGAGTGACACTAATTTAAGTGTCGTCTAGCTTTTTCTTTCTGTTTACATGCACTCTTTTGCAAGTTACAAAAGTTTTTGTTGTTTAGGAAATCAAACTTGGAAGCCTAGAAACCAGGGAAATTGGGAGCTTCATCCGTAGCCCCGCTGTGCCATGGCTGACCTGCTGCGTCAGTTCTTCAGGCTCCGCTCTCCTCTCCCCACTCTCCTCTGTGCTTGTTTTCAGAACATTCTTTACTATGACAATGACATGTAAGAGGAGCATCTGACATGGGGTTGGTTCTCATTTGTTTATTCAAGGAAATCTTAATTGACATATTTTATACTAAAAAGTTGGACCACTGTGAAACTTGCAAAGATACATTGGGGAACGTGTTAGAAAGGATGTGGTTGTCTCTGCATACCATTGTGCTTGTTTGCTTGCAGTTGATCACATATGGAGCTGACAGAGCAGAGGCGCTGAAGAGGATGGAAGGCGCACTGGATAATTATGTGATCCGAGGTAAACCCCGTTACTGTTTGCGGCGTCTGGCTCTGGAGAACAGCTTGAAGGCTTTGTAGTTAGGGAATTTCATGAAAGAGTTGCTCACTGTGTTTAAATAAAAATGAAAAAGTGTGAGTGGATTAGACACGGACTTTGGGCACAGGTGTTGCACTCTCTGCAGACCAAGTTACTTAACTGGACCTGGGCTGTAGCTTTTCCTCTGCTTGACTAGTGGTGTCTTGTAGCTGTGCACTGCACATAATATGAGAGACTGTGAAGAGCCATTGTCCCACATAGTTGGATAGCTAGTTTGCTATGTCACTGTCTATGAGTTTTGGGGTTTGGGAAATAGGAAACTTGCAGATATGTGGAGATGGACCCGAGGCCTTACACTGGATTAATGCGAGGTCTGGGAGAAAAGCTGTTGGCTTCTGCTCAGCGAAGATGGCAGGCAGTTTGCTAGAAAGTATAGTTTTCTTCATGGGTCTCTGAGGGCTACAAGGTCTGCCCTTCGTGCTTAGGCAAGCCTTCTGAGTGCAGTGATAACTGAATTGGGAGCCGCTCTTGCACTTGAGTCTGTAAAGTGCAATCTTACTTGCTTTGAGGAGTAAATTATATACTAAATTTAAGTGCCAACTTTGTGTTAGTAATGGAAGCGCTTGCTATCGGACTCGAGTGTATATTATAATTTTGAATGGCTAGTGATGCCTGAGAACATCCTCTAGGCAAGCCTGGATGCTGGGTTGTTTTGGCCTCTACTCTTGCAGAGGCCACGAGTTTGGTTCCAGCATCCACATCAGGTGGCTGGCTCATAACCAGGGGATCTGATGTCGTCTCGCCTCTGTGGGTGCTCACACATATGTGTACATACAGATGTACAAATAAAGATACAGGATCGGCAGGAGGTGGAGAGGGTGTGGTGGAAATGAGCAGGGGATGGAAAACCAGTGAATGGGGTAAAGTAAGGGCTCTGAATGTGACTGTTTCTGAGTATCGGACTAATCAGTGTCAGGCTGAAGGCTCAAAATGGAATATTAACAACTAATGGGACACAGTTCAGATGAGCAGTGCAATCACGTTGAAGGGTGAGAGTGTGGAGAACTAACCCAAATAAGTTAACTGTGTATTACTATACGTATTTCCAGGCTAAAGAGAAACTACGTTTAAATAAACATTAAATTCTTGTTAGTAGGTTTGTTTCTCAAAGTTGATGGGTTAGCAGGTCTGCAACCAATTTATGTACATTCTGGGATTGAGGAAATGAATATATGTATTGTGGATAATAAGAACCAAGTTTCCTCCTGTCAGAAAGGCAGTGGCAGTGCAGGGATGAATGCCTGAAGGTGGAGCGAACCCTGCGTGTGGTATGAGGCTGAATCTGGAGGCGCGTGCGTGCGTGCATGTGTATGCATACTCGAGCATGTTCATGTACACACACATGCACATTCTCTAGTTGAGGGTCTAAATTGTGTCACTACTGACACTTGGGGGCTAACAGTTTTGTAAGCTGACAGTCCTGTGTACAGTGCTTGCTTGGCTCAGGTCCACTCAGTTCCTAAGTGTGTCCAGGCTTGGTGTTAGGAAGAGCTTAAAATGAGCCTGAACCATCCATGAGTCACACCTGTTATCCCAGCACTCATCCGGAATCTGCTTACTTGGTAGGCTGAGGCAGGAGGATTGGTGTGACAGTTCAAGGCCAGTTTGGTACGGTGTGACACCCTGAACAAACCTGAAAACCGAGGACAACCTCAAAAGTAGATCTGTGAGGAAGACACAGGAGAGCTTGAAGAGCCCCCACTGGTCAGACCGGGACCAGTAAGTAGTGCCCGCAGCAGCTCAGAACCTGTAGGCTGGAGGGGGAGTCGGAGTTGGAAATACCTGGTTGGGTAAATGGAGGAGGTGACACAGCTCTCCACATAGACCAATACATGTGGGAAAAGCACTATGTTGAGAATATAAAATGTAAGAAAATCAGTAGATGTTGAAGCTAATGGAGAAAATGGAGAAACAGCTATTTTTATAGTTTTTTGACATCCCTCTGTAATATACTTAATAAACACCATGGAAACTGTTTCATGCTAGCAACCTTACCAAGCAGCCAGAGTTCACCACTGCTGATGTGTTAACCCATGACACGTGTGGTCGTGTCGTCCCCCTCCATCCCCCCAGCCCTCCACCCCCGCCACTCTACTGCAAATGGGTAGGTAGACTGAGTGTAATCATGAGGAAACATCAGACATACTAACCTGAAAGACAATCTACAAAATAAATGGCTTCTGATCTTCAAAGGTGTCAAGGTCAATAAACACAAAGAGAACTCAGCAGCTTATCTAGATCAAAGTAAACCAGAGGCACGTGACTGCCCAGTGCAACAGGGGCACGTGACCACTAAATGCAGCAGGGTCTGCATTGGAATCCTGGACCTGGAAAAAAGGCTTTCCTTTGTAGCAAAAGTCATAAATGAGACAACTGAGGAAATCTGAGAAAAGACTGTAGACTAGATAGACACCTGTGATCGCAGAAGAGACCTCTCTTCTCTTAGGAAATGTGCAGGGAGACGTTTAGAGGCTATCCTGTCTTCAACTAGCCTTCAAATGTTTGCAGTAGAAAATGATGTGTGTGGTCTGTATCCATGATACAGAGAACCAAGCACAGAGATGCGCTGAGCTGCAGCGCATTCAGAGCCTGGGTCAGGGGTGAGCAGTAATTATCAGTACTGGTTTTGCCAGCTTTCCAAGAGTCTGAAATATTATAGAATACATCTTTTTTTTTTTTTTTTTTTTAAATAGAAGTCCCCCTGCTCCCCATCATTATATTTGATGCTTGCTAATTAACCTGGTGAATTAAAACTGTTTTGTAAAGGGCAGGAAAGGAAGAAGAATTCACTGCGTTGTTATGTAACTGCTTCATTGGTCAAATGTGGCTCACCCCCCACTCCCACCTCACAGCTACTTGTGAGCTTTTGTGAAGGTAGAGAAACTTTAGAGCACAGTATACCTAGGCTAAACTTAATTTCTCTGTCTCCATGAAAGAAGCAGTGCCTGCGGCCTCTGTTTGATCCTGATGGAGTGCACAGCTAGCGTCTGGCCTGCTGTTTTGGAACCAGCAGGCAGTCAGAAGATTGCTGCAGGGGCCTCCCTCTGTGGCCTGGTCATGATTTCCCATGCAGATGGGACCTGGTGAACTCTGGCACAGGTCACCCCAATTCCCAGTCTAAAACTCTCAGTCATAATTTTTATGAGTATGTGATTAATAATGTTACTGAGGCTGTAAACTAACTCTCAAAGAATACTCTACCGTCCTCTTACTGTTTATCCAGGGAATCACTCCGATGGCATTGTTTCCTGAGATGCGGAAAGACAGCAAACTAAATGCACAGTGGTGCCTCTCGTGGATCCTTTCTTGCATTTGGTGTTCTTAATTTTTTTGAATGGAACAATTTTCTGATACCCTGCCTTGGCTTTAGAATTAGTTCCTGGAGCTCCTAGTTATGTTGTTAGCCATACATGAGAAAAAAAGTGTTATTTTACTGTGTTCCTTAGAGAAGTAAAACAGATAGTGATTTGATTTCACATAGGAGCATGTGGTATGTTATTCAGAGAACTTTAAGGACAAGTGTATTTGAGTTTTAATTTTATTCCAGAAACATTACTTAGTGAAATCTAAATCTTTTTCGTGCTGCATTTACTGCACAAGTAGGAAGATTAAAAAATTCTTCAATGGAATGGAAGCAGCTTAGATGGCCATCAGTGGATGAATGTGTATTGAAAATGTGGTATATGTAGACACAATAGGATTTTACTCTTCTGTGAAGAAAAATGAAATTCTGAAAAATCCAGGCAAATGGATGGAGCTGGGAAGAATTAGATTAAGTGAAGTGGCCCAGACTCAGGAAGACAGCAACCCTATCTTCCCATTCATGTGACCACGACACCTTAGTTTGTGTGTGTGTTTATAAACAGGTGTAAGCGTGGGTGAAGGAGGCCAAGAGAGTGTTCAAGAAGTTCTGGGAGCTGGGGAGAGAGTGCAAAGAACATGTGTGGCATGGAAGCAGAAAGGAGGCTGGGGACAAGGGGATGGAGGAGATGAAAGGTGATCAACTGTAAAGTTCCTTGGAGGCTGTTAGAATACCTGACACTTTGTATTCTAACTTAAAAATTGTTAGGAAAAAAAACGCCATAACAGAAAAAGTAGATGCCCACGTATGTGTTTGCCTCTGCTGTTTAATATCCTAAGTATAAGTAATGTTTTTCATAATCCTTTTGGTTACCTTTCTAAAACCAGCACCCTCTCTTCAACTTTGAGTGTGAAATGCAATGTGCCACTCATCCTGGTACTTCCATTCATTTCAGTATGTTGGATGTCAGTATCAGAAAGCAACCTCCTCGTCCAAATTATCGTAAACTGCATCTGTATGCCATGCCGTATTTGCTGAAATGCTTTATGTGCTGTTTGGATATTGGCAGTGTGGAGGGCTGAGAAACCTATGGCAGGACTAGGCTGTAAAGGGAAACTCAGTAAAGCTGAGTGTGAAATGTTACACATAGACAAACATTTGTTAAGTGGAGCAAAAATTTCAATAGACTGCCTCACTAACTTATCTACCACTTTGGTGGCAGGTCAGGGAGGGTGTCTGGTAAATGAACAAGCTGAGTTGTTTATTTTCATGCAAGAGCAATCACTTTTCTCTTTGAATTAAATCACTGCTGCACTTCAGTCTTCTGACTCTGGTCCCTCACCGAGGGTGTTACTTCTTGTGCACTTTGAGTGTTGCAACGTTTGTGGCAGTGTGCGGTGCTGATGTGATGTGGTGTGCAGTGCTGATGTGATGCAGTGTGCAGTGCTGATGTGATGCAGTGTGTGGTGCTGATGGATAACATAATGTCTGTAGCAGTGTGGTGCTGATGTGATGCAGTGTGCGGTGCTGATGTGATGCAGTGTGCGGTGCTGATGTGATGCAGTGTGCGGTGCTGATGTGATGCAGTGTGCGGTGCCATGTGATGCAGTGTGCGGTACTGATGTGATGCAGTGTGCGATGCTGATGTGATGCTGCTTGTGGCAGTGTGCGGTGCTGATGGATAATGTAATGTCTGTGGCAGTGTGCCATGTTGATGTGATGCAGTGTGCGGTGCTGATAATATGCATGCTGCTGTGATGCAGTGTGCTGGTGCTGATGTGATGTAATATGCAGTGTGCTGCTGTGATGCAGTGTGTGGTGCTGCTGTGATGCAGTGTGTGGTGCTGCTGTGATGCAGTGTGCAGTATTGATGTGATGCAGTGTGTGGTGCTGATGTGATGCAGTGTGTGGTGCTGATGTGATGCAGTGTGCAGTATTGATGTGATGCATGTGTGTGTGGTGCTGATGTGATGCAGTGTGTGGTGCTGATGTGATGCAGTGTGCGGTGCTGATGTGATGCTTGTGGCAGTGTGTGGTGCTGATGTGATGCAGTGTGTGGTGCTGATGTGATGCAGTGTGCAGTGCTGATGTGATGCAGTGTGCGGTGCTGATGTGATGCAGTGTGTGGTGCTATGTGATGCTTGTGGCAGTGTGTGGTGCTATGTGATGCAGTGTGTGGTGCTGATGTGATGCAGTGTGCGGTGCTATGTGATGCTTGTGGCAGTGTGCGGTGCTGATGTGATGCAGTGTGCGGTGCTGATGTGATGCAGTGTGCGGTGCTGATGTGATGCAGTGTGCGGTGCTGATGTGATGCAGTGGCGGTGCTGATGTGATGCAGTGGGCAGTGCTGATGTGATGCTTGTGGCAATGTGTGGTGCCGATTTCATCCTGCTGGTGTCTGCTGTTTCTCCTGCTGTTTTACTTCCTTCCTGATGATGCCCTGGCCAGGGCTCAAGACCCTCTTACCTTCTGCTGTGCATGGATTGGAATGGGGAATCATCCAGACAGCACCAGCCTGTCTTCTCACAGGCACCTGCCTTGCTCAAAGTGCAGCAAATGTTCTTCCTCTCTTCCTCCTCATGTCAGTGAGGCATCTTCTCTTGTACTGCAGAACCAAAGGTTAGGACATTCTTATTCACGTCCTGCCCATGACATCAGTAAGTCACTCAGCTTGTGGCTAAATCCCATACTCCCTCTCAAGTCCTGCTCCTTCTCTCCATCTACACTGTCGGCCCTTTGCTGTGGACCACAGCCTGGACGGTTTCTGTTGTGCAGCGGCACAGTCGTGAGCGGCGTTTCATGCCTTTCTTTCCTGCCCTGTGCCCTCCTCAGGATGCATAAATCCGCTTGTCTCCACCTGGCTTCTCACCACCATTGTCCTGAAGGGGCAGTGACATTTTCTGTGGCTGCTGTGTGGCTGCTGCTTTGGACTTTCATCTGTTCTGCTCTGAGCGCCCTCCTTGCAGCCTTCTCCACACAAACCCACTAACAACCGTTTGCTTTGTACAACAGTGAAAGTTCTTTGATTAAAAAATATTTATTTTATTTTATATGTATGAGTTTTTTGCTTGTGTGTATGTATGTACACCATGTGGGTATCTTGTGCCCATGGAGTTCAGAGGAGGGCATCAGATGCCCTGGAACTGGAGTTTTGGGTGGTTGTGTGCCACCATGTGGGTGCTGGGAACTGAACCCAGGTTCTCTGCAAGAGAAACAAATGCTCTTAACTGCTGAGCCATCTTTCCAACCATGTAAACATTCTCAAAACAGGTACAATTCCTTCTAATATCCAGACCCTGAATTCCCACCCCCACATCTTGCTCCACATTTCCTTTCTGGACCTTGCTGTGGCCATTTCCTGTTCATAGGCACCCTTCTGACAGATGAGACCCTTTCTTCAGAAGTGCTTTGATCTTGTCTACTTACAGCACAGACGCTGACTCAGACACTGATCCCTCTTTCATGCCACCACCCTGTTCAAGAAGGTTTTAGAATTCTTTGCCCCTTTGGTTTGTCTGGCATCTTCTCAAATGCTGGCTGTTTGTAGATACATAGGGGGCGTTTCCCACAGACATGCAGCACATGGTGATTTATGTCACACCTTCATCTAGATAGGGTAATTCCACCTATGAAATTTCTGTATAAAGGGATAGCATTCCTACTAGAATTCTGGAACTTGATGTATATGTTTGAGGTAGGTGGGTAATTTGATGATCGGATTTTACACAGTTTAGACATACAGTATTTTGTGAGTTGGGAACATAGATGGCCACATGTTTACATAAGTTGACATTGTGGTCTAGAATAAAGAGATGCATAGAAAAACAAGCTTGGGAGGTATAGCAAGTTATATAGGCTATATATAGTAATATTGACTAGCCTAGGGATGGATAGTCATTTTGAAAAGATAAACCCATGTTCTTGCACGTAAACCGCACATTCATGGTAACCTGCTGTAACCAAGGAAGCTAGATGCATTAGTCTGTTGGTCTTTCCCTGTAGTGAGATATTAAAGGGACAAACATGTACACACAGATAGACAGACAGACAGACTAGGGGCTGATCTACTTCATTTACATTGCCGAAGTGTAATTTTTGCCATATTATGAAACTCCTGAGAGGAGGAAGTGAAAAAGGTGTTGAACACATCACTTCAGCTTGCATTCTGTGGTTAGGTATCGTCATGCCTAGCTGCAAACAGGGTGGGAAATGGGATCACTCCGGACGGGTTTTTTTTTTTTTTTTTTTATGTGTTTGTTTTTGATGTTTTTATTAGTTATGGAGACAAGTAATTGAGTTATTTTTGGTGTGTGTGTGTGTGTGTAGGTATGTGTAGGTCACAGGTCAGTCAATGTTGGTATCTTCCTTAGTAGCTCTCCACCTTTCTTTTTTGAGGCAGGGTCTCTCACTAACCTGGAGACTGCTGATTTGACGAGACTGCCTGGCCAGCAAGCTCCAGGGATCCTATAATATGCTTAGCATTTTTCACATGGGAGTGAAACTGACGTCCTTATGCTTGTGTGGCAAGCGCCTTGTAAATCCCCTCAAAAGTCAGGTATTAGCTCACTCTTTGTTTTCCAATTCAGTCTCAAATTTTGTTTTTAGGTGTTACTCACAACATCCCATTGCTTCGTGAGGTGATAATCAACACACGCTTTGTGAAAGGGGACATCAGCACTAAATTTCTCTCCGAAGTATATCCCGATGGCTTTAAAGGTATGTATATGTGCTGAATGTATGTTCGTATGTAGGTGCTGAACTGTTAGTTCTCAAAAGGTCATTGAGTTCAGTTAGGTTATTTCTATTCCTAATTGTAGCACACAGCTTTTCTATTATGAATGAAGGTCACTTGGCTTCTGTTCCATTTTGTGTATTAGCTTCTTGAGTATTCTTGACCATTGCCACTCATGATTTTGAGTATGCATGGGTGATTCAGCTTTTCTCTTAAAAAGACAAAAAAAAAAAAACCCAACTATGTGTGCAGCGTATGCTCCAGTGAGTGTCTAGGTGCACTCCAGCCTCTGGAGGTCAAAGGACAGTGTCTCAGGTAATGGTTTCAAGTGCAAAAAATGGGCTTTCAGATGAAGAAATGTCCTCGTGTTAAATTTAACACTGGCAAGTTGTCAAGTGAAGAATATTTTATCAAGTTGGAGATGGAGAGACCACTGAAGACCTGGTTAACGTCAGTAGAAACCAATACATTTACCTGAGACTTATTAGGAATACCTAGACACAAATCTTTAGTGAACCAGAATTTGAAGGCTGATTCTTGGATTTCAAGTGCTTTAGGGGCTTGGGGTATAGATTAGCAGCCCTGACTGAGCAAGTGTGAAGCTTTGGATTCTGATCCCTGCCACCATCAAGTTAAATGTAAGACAAAGCAAAACATATGTTTTAGCTTAGTAAGTGACCTGCATAGTTATATTGCAGACCACACGTAGATTCAGTTTAGCTTTATGTAGTTGACTGCTGAACACATTTTCAAAGTGGTTTTTAATTCAGACAATACAGTAAAATTTCTGTGAATTAAATTAAAAATAGCCAATTTGAACGTTCTCTGAATTTTATCATTAGTATTGAGAAATTAAGAATTTAATTAAGAAAAATAAAAAATTAAGATAAGAATTTTATCTCTACTCTTAAAATGTAATAATAATTCATCAGATTATTTTTCCTAAACTTCTGAGTTTTCAAAAAGGCAGGATAAACTACATCTTGTCCTTGACTACAGCACCATAACTGAGTGTTATCTCATCAACATCTGCTCTCCTGCCGGCATTGCTTAGGCCTCTTAGACTTCTTAGTCCACTACTTCTTACTCTTTCCCTAGCAACAGCCCACAGGGACACTATAGAAACACTTTTTTAATCAATGAAAAGAATCTTATCCATGGTGTTGATAAAAAACAACTCACCCTGTTTAACTTTAATATTTTGTTCTCTTTTATAGTTCAGAAGATACGGTAGTTAGAAAGTAGATTCGGAACTTCCATATGGTTCCATGTCTGCCCAGATAATAAGTAAACTGTTGCAAATTCTTTAGGAGCCACAATCCCCTTCAACTGAGAAACTGGCCTTAGAGCGCAATTTTCCCTGGGATACTTAACTACATTTCCTTTGTAGTAAGGGACTGCCAATGTGGACTCTTCTGCTTGCAGCAGGAAGGAACCCTGCGTTGTTGAATGTCATAATTTGCCAGAAGACCCTTTTACAATGACTTGATCTCAGCTTTCATTTTACATGATCACTAAACAACTAAGCCTCCCCCCCCCCTTTTCGGTATAGGGTCCTACTATGTATCCTAGACTGGCTTTGAATGGGAGGCAGTCCTCCTGCCTCAGCTTCAGGCTGGCTGCTGCTTCTCTTAAAATTACTTTTTAGTTATTTAAAACTTCCCCATATAATATATTTTGGTCATATTCTTTCCCCTCCCTGACCCTTCCAGAGGCCTATCCACCCAACTTCATGTTCTTTCTCCTTCTCAGAAGCAAAATCAAATGAAAACAAAATAAAGAAGATAAAAGGCACCAAAACATAACAGAAAGCTCAAAGACACGGAGTCTGTTTTGCGTTGGTCAGCTGCTCCGGAGCTTGAGGCCTGTCCTGGAGTGTGGTTAATATATGCAGTGTCACTCCATTGGAGAAAACTGATTTTTTTCTCTTCCAGCACATATCAATTGCAAGTAGCTTCTTGATTAGGGGTGGGACTCTTCCTACTTCCTCTTCTCCATGCCCGGATTTTGTCTGGCTTGGATTTTGCAGGTCTTGTGCTTGCTGTTACAGTCTCTATAAGTTCATATGTTTACTAGTTATTTTTTCTTTCAATGTTTGGGATGGAGTGCAGGGTTTGTACATGGTAGGCCAGAACCGAGCTTGCATCTGATGATAGGTTGAGTATTCTTTGAGTTGGACTGGGATTCCAGTTCATATGCCACAGACTTTTCAAAACACGTCTGTTGGCCTCTGTGGACTTCTAACAAATACACCTCATTGGCTGTTCCTTACATCTCCCTCCCACTTATTCCCTGAGATTATTTCATGCTAGTTTTTCCTTCTCCAAGTGGCTACCTTCTCCTGTCCTTCAGATGATGGTTTCTCCTTTACCAGTTTTCCCAGAACAAATCTCAGCTATGTTAAGCCATCATCTTTGACTGTTTGATGTATGTGCCTGAGAGACAGCAGGAAGTGGCAAGTGAAGCTAGTCCAGGATCTTCTCAATATGTTTGGGGGCAGGTCACTTCACCCGTTGGGGTTACCCATCTGTTTCCCATCTGGCCTGGTCTCCTCGGTACTGTTCACAGGCAAGTGCCTGTCTCTGTGTCTGCATTAAAATTTTCTATTACATATGTTTATTTTCCTCCATCTATTTGTAGCTGAGGGATCATTTACAAAAGGTTCTTAGGTTTGAACCTTGAAATAATTTAATCTAAAATTTAAAAATAGGACATGCAAGAAATTGTTCTTGTTGACTTTTAAAATTGGAATGTTGGAAGCAAATGTTCTTCAATTCAAAGCTAAAGGAAAAAAAATGAAGAAGCAATTTTAAGAACTATAATTTCCATTGACTAGATATGAGCATTTTGGATTTATTTCTCTGTTACCTTGTTACATTTTAACTTAAAGCTCCTTAAAAAACAGCATCTGAACTATCTCTTTTTTTTTGAGAAGTTACTGATTTTTTGTAAGAATTTTATTGCACATATGAAGTATGCTTATGCATTATCATATTCTCTCTTTTGTGTGCTGCTCAATAGACTTCAAAGCCTGTTACTGGGATGCCCATGAAGTCTGAGGACCATTAGTCCTTTGTGCTTTAAAGAACTTAATGTATCTACTGATCTTCATATGTTACTGAGGAATTGGCACATACTCACTGGCTCATTTGTAAACAACTATAGAAAATCTGTAGTAAACCCATAGTGAAACTATAGGTGTTGACATGGAGGAATGGCGTCATCACCTGCTCTACATCCCAGGGTCTGGAACCATACGTAGATCCAGGAAGAAATGCAGAAATACTTTACCTTGTAAATGAGGGCCAATAAAAGCCAAAGAGGAAAATTGCTCTAGTTTCTCTGGCCTGTGCAGGACTCCTAGAGCCCAAGGCATCCTTGAGCCACACTTGGAAAACTCTTCTTTTAGGTTTTGGGAAGTCTGGGTCTTATTTCTGTGATTCACCTCATACAGAATTTCAGTTATGGATCTGCTACAGTGTTAGGAAAAGATCAGACTGCCATAGTCCACAAGGTTGTGGTTTATGAGGTCACTGAGGATTGTCTCTGATTGAATCTCAGAATCAGATATGAGTCCATGGTTGTGTTACAGTTCATTCAGTGTTTGGATTTGTCTCAGAAAGGAGTGGATTACTTGGGTTTTCCAAATATTTGTATTTAAATTCTGAGTAGTTGCAGTTTATTTCTATTTTGAGTGATTTTTAGAAATGGTATTCAAATCACTTCCTTTCAGATCAATTTGTATGCCTACTGGATTCTCTTTGCTCAGAACTCCAGTTGTACCTACTGTGCCATGTGATTGTCTGCTGTCACATGACTAGCAGCAGGTGGTGTGGTTGCTTCAGAGCTCTCAAGGGCGTGTGACTGCAGACCCTGCAGTGTCTGACCCCTGCTTTGACACCCAATGGTTCTTGCACACTTCTGCCAGTGGAGCCCATTACCTGCTGCAATGCCATCGGACATGTGAGACCTTCCAGAGGCTAGACCACTGCCCTGGGGCCAACTGAATTTTGGTGCAGAAAGAAACTGTGGTAGAGAGAAATTTGTTGATTGATTGCTTGATCTGCCTTCAAGTTCTGACTGCATACACAGAGACTGTAGAAGCATGCCTTTATTTTCTTTGAGTCTTTCATGCTAGAAAAACATGGCCAGGATCATGTCCTTGACCAGCCAGCATTAATCTGCTGCTGCAGAAGTCAGAAGTTCTGGCTTTTATCTTCACTTTCCTTAGAAGCAAACTTATGGATGGAGAGTGATGGCAAGAGGCAGGTGTGGGAAGCTGGTGTGGTTCTCAGAGATCTCCTTGGGTCTGGCCTTCCCATTTATGGCTGTTTTGTTCTGTGCGCCTATTCAAATCTCTTTCCTGGGGCCAGAGAGGCGGCTCAGCAGTTAGGAGCGCTTGCTCCTTTTCCAGAGGACACAGGTTCAGTTCTTAGCACCATGTCAGTGGCTTATAACTGTCTGTACCTCCAGCTTCAGAGGACTTAGTATCTCTGGCCTCCATGCTCCTACACACATGTGCACACACCCACACACAGACACACTCCAATACATAATTTAAAACAATGAGGATAAGGGTTTTGAGCTGTTGGACCTGGGTGCTGGGAACCACACTCTCAAGAACCATGCATGCTCTTAACCACTAAGGCAGCTGGAAAGCTCTGGTTTTATTATGTTAGTGATATTTGTAACTAAACAGTTGTTTCCCTTCTCTAAAAGATTCAGTAAACATTAACACCTTCTTGTACTTCAGAGTTGAGATAAGCATGGCTGATGGTAGGCTACAGAGGAGGGATGTATCTATTCATATGTATCATACATGTCATGTATCACCTGGTCTTTCCGCAAGCTGCACCTTCAATGCCTGTGTCCTTAACACTTCACTGCCCCATCGAAGAACAGCCAGGCTGCGTTTTGGGCTTGTCTGTTCATAACTTTTAGAATAAAAGGCACTGGTACTCAGTCTCAGATTTAAAAAAATAGGTAATTTCTTGTTCTCCAATATACATGAATAAGTTTGAAATACAATTGCTTTGACAAGAAACTTCCATTGAAATGTAATTCATGGTTTTGTGTAAGAATAAGAAATGTTAAATGGTAATTGGAAGTTTGCTTTCAAGAACGTTAGTGTTCTGGAATTTGTAAATCTGTGAAGATAGGATTCTGGCTGGAAAATGAATAAACTTTGAAAACAAAACAAAACAAATCTCTTTCCCTATGTTAGGCAGTGAGCAGGATTTTTTTTCCTTACTGAGATTTCTTACACCTGTCACCTGCTTGTACAATACTGAGTCCATTATATATACCTGGTGAAGTTCTCATCTGAATGACTAATGACTATAAGAGGGAAGCACAGATGTTGACATTACAGATGTGACTGATGAGTTGATCTCCTACAGGACACATGTTAACACCGAACGAGAGAGACCAGTTATTGGCCATAGCGTCATCGCTGTTTGTGGCATCCCAGTTACGAGCACAGCACTTTCAAGAGCATTCAAGGTATGGAGTGAAGGGGCAGAAAATGCTCCTGATAGTCTTGTCTGCACAGAAACGTGCTAGTAGAAGCACTTGCTGATCGTAGGTGAAAGTACAGTAATGATACTGTTAGTGTGGTTCATGAGTGCCCTAGTCTAACCTTTTCTTTTTAACATGGAAAAGAGTATCTTAGCTGTGTAATTTAGACATCAGTAGAGGTAAGAAACCACTCTAATATTTGCTGTGGATTCTGTTCAGTTAGCTTGCATTGATTATTTTTGTTTTATTAATTTGCTAGTCTTAAAAAATACTGTTCAGTATACAGTATTAGGAACCATCTGGATGATTAAAATACATATATCAGAAATGAAGCTGCAAGATGAAATTATCACCAGGCTAAGATGGTTATCTGTGGCCCCCAAGGCGAACTTTTAACTTTCTGTTGACCCAGGAGAAAGGGGAAATACACTTCTATCAGGGCAAGGACAAAATCTCATGGGCAAATGCTGTTTCTCAGCAATGACGTCACTGGTCATAAGCTGTGCTTACTGGAGTAACCAACCAGAGAAGCCATGGTGTTGCTAAAACTGCATTGCTTTATTTTCCTCTCTTTTCACTTTCCCACAAAAGGAGCAGTGAGACAGTGGGGTGTGTGTGGAAGGTGACCAGTACCTCTGGGCCACACAGATCGGAATCACGTTACCTCTGAGGAAGTAGACAAGAAACAAAGTTGCATCTAGCTGCATCTTAGTAATTAATGTGGTTCATTTATGCTGATTCTTTGGGGAAAGTGCTAGAAGTGTAGTGTACTATTCTTTTAGATTAATGATTCAGTAGCTGTCAAGAGAGAGGGAAGAGGTAATGGTTCAATAAATTGCAGATGATTGGCCGGGGAGCGAGAGTGGCCAGCAGAGCCACCACTCTGATGACTACTCCTCTTGATTGCCCTGACATCCAGTATGGAAGCCAGGAGCCACATGTGCTCTTAAGAGTAAACTTAAAACCCAGTCTCTCCACCACACTGGCCATATTTCAAGTGCTCAGTAGCCACATGTGGTGTGAGGCTATGTGCTTTGCAAAGACAATGACCCTTTTCATCATGGCAGCCCTGTGCTGCCAGAGCAGGGGATGTGCACAAGGGAGGGCCTGGCTTTGCTTTTCCAACCAGAATCTTAACCTCATGTTGTTTTTGGTTACTTTTTGGATGACTGTGATATTTCTGCCCTCGTTCTCTTTTTATTTGGGTTTTATTATTATTAGAAGTCCTAAGTGTAGTTAAAGGTAAAATGATGTGACTTTTAGGGACTGTGTTGGCTTTTATTTAAAAGAAATAAATATACTCATTTATATGGGTGAGAATCTGAAGAGGATTTAAAGTGTGAGTGAAAATTGGGTGCAATCCCACACTTGGTTAACAGTCACTCTAAACACCGCACTGCTTTACCTTGGGGGCATTTTGTATAATTAGACTCATCTTAGTAACAATTGACAGGCAGTCCTTGTGCTTTGCTTTCTTGCTGTACGGGCTTTAAACCCAGAGCCAAAGCTACATTTTCAGTTCTTACTCTAGCTTGATTAAAAAATCCACATTATTATATTATGACTCTACTATATATATATATATATATATATATATATATATATATACATACATATAGTATTATATTATGACCATTTCCTAGCTATTCTTTGGAAGCGTTATTAAGTTTTAGAGACCTTTAAACATCTGCAATTTATGATAGTATAAGGAACACTATCTAATCATTAGTCAGCTTCCGCAGCCATAAAAAAAGAACCCTCCTGGTTTCCTCTCTGTCCACCTGCCCCACTTGTTAATGTTTTAAGGGAAATTTCCATACACAAATAGGAAAGACTTGCTTGTGTGTGTTGATGAAATGCTTCCCCTGTGTAACTTACCCCTGGCCGAGACAGCCAGTGTCTGTCAGGCAGCTCAGCTGCTCACCATGCTTTTGATGTGTCTTCAGTTAGTCATCGTCTTCCTTTGTGTTTGACTGCAGAATTTCTACCCCAAGTTGTAAATCTGACCATTGCTGCCTTCCTTTATAACTTTACATGCCATATTTTTGAACTCTGCGTTTTTTTAAGTGCAGAGAATTATATTAGTGAAAACAAAGGTCAGAGTTCAGTATGCTGATAGTTGTGCATATGTATATTTCCCATGCGACAAGCAATTATTCCTTTTTGATGAGTTGATTTTCTGTGGAACTTGCCACTTATTTAGTAGGTCAAAATGTTCTAAAATTAGTACCACCATTAACAGTAGAGACTCTAAAGTGACATCTGCATATTTGCTGATGGAGGCCCTAATGCCTGCCTCTTCCAAGCTGAGGTCTGGGGTTTGAACCTCCACAGCCTGGCCTTTATGATTGGCTTGGGAACGGAGTGGCATGTCACCCTACAGGTGTGGCTCCACTATGCTGTCGTAGGCCTATTCATGTAATATTTTTCACTTCCAAACCAGTAGCTCACAGCCCTTCCTCTGGCTTGCTTGTCTTGGCTACTGATCTTATTTTTCCAATTTCTCTGTGGTTTTTACTCTTTCATCATTTATGACTTGGAAAAAGACATTACTATGTACTACGTAGTATTTAGATAGTAAAGTGTTAGGGGGCATTTCTGGGGAAAAAAGAAAAGTTGATGTCAGAAACAATAGCATGCTTCTTGGGATGCCTGTAAGTGTGTGGAACATGGCTTCTTACATGCATGCATACTGACTTACTGTGTAGTTATGCTCCTTCATAATTCTTAACACAGTGTTAACATAAAGCCTCGGGCTCTATCCCCAGCTCCAAAACAAAGATTAAAAAAAAAAACCCTTTAATTAGCAGAGGTGAATATTAAAAGCTCTGGCGTTGTTTGGTCTAGAAATTGTTGTACTAACTTATGATTGCTAGAAGAAAAATAATGATGATAATCCCTGGTTCCTTTTGGAAATGCTTATATGCTCAAATGTCTGTTCTCCTCATATAGCTTGTGGAGTGGACAAGTTAGGGGAACTTGCCCCACCCTGGGCAGACCCAGCTCTGCCCTTGGGCTTCTCAGATGCTGGCAGAAGGCCCATCTGCTTTCACAGAGCTCTTCTACTCCCCTCTGTCTGCAGTATTTCTCTGTGGTTCATCTTTCATGAGGTTCTGTAGCTCTGAAGCCATCACCTGTACCTTCTGCTGAGCTGCATGTTATCCTAGAGGGATGGTAGCTCAGTGGCCAGCTCTCCCTTCCCTGAGCAGAAGGCATGCTTCCTGTTCTTCCAGGGTGGAGGCACGGCACACAGAGCCCCATCAGGAGGCTAAGCTCAGGGCTGTAAAGGCCAGGGCCATGTCAGCTGCTGTCACACATTGCTTTATTCCCAGGTCTTTGAGAGTAGATGCTGCCGCTGGGCTTACGGAAGTAGCTTTATTGAAAATATGTGAAACTTGACTAAGTCCCAGTGCCCTATTTGTCTACTCACTTTTCTGCCCTTGCCTGTGGCTGGCCTGTGTCTCCTCGTCTTGACATATGCTAGAGTCATTTGGGAAGAGGGAACTTTGATTGAGACATGCTCTATCATATTGGCCTGCGGGCAGCCTTTTGGGACATTCGATGAATGGCTGATGTGGGTGGGTCCAGTCCACTGGGCCTGTGATCCTGGATGGATCAGCGCCAGCAGGCCATAGGGAGCAAGACTGTAAGCAGCATGCTCCCACGGCCTCTGCCTCGTTCCTGCCTTGAGTTCCTGCCCTGGCTTCCTTGGATTTTGGACTGACTACAAGGTAGAAGGTGAAATAATCCTTTCCTCCCCACGCTGCATTTAGTCACAGTGTTTTATCAAACATTAGAACCCTAAGACAACCCTTTTTTTCACTGCTCACTTAGAATCTATCATATAAGGGAACAGTAGACAAATTAGCAATGTTCAACTCTTTAATTCATTTGGCATTCACATAACGGTTGTTGTTGATAAAGAGAATGAATGAGTTCAGGCATGGCAGCTCACACTTTTAATCCCAGCTCTTGGGAGGCCGGGGCAGGAGGATTGCTATGAGTTTGAGTACAGTATAGGCTACATAGTGAGATCAGGCCTGCTAGACTACATAGTGAGACCCTGTTGAGAGAGGGAGGTAAGAGAGAAGGAGGGAGGGCTAGCGAAAGAGAGGAGAGGACTAATAGTATTTATATTTTGTGTTTAACAAGCAGCAGAATTTACCATTGCAGCCATTTCCAAGTGGCAACTCTAGCAACAGTGTGTGCAGCAGCTCTAGAGCTTCTTCATCGTATACAGCTGAAAGTCTGTGTGCAGGGAAGAATCCTTCCTCGACCCTGGGTAGCTACCTTCTGCTCACTGTCTCTTTAAGTTTGCATTCTAGTTCTTATACGATTATTCTTCCTTAACTTCAAAAGTTCAACGTAAACACTTTTTACTCAAATCTCTGGAGAGGGCTGTTGTTTGACATCTTGAGTCACCTAGAAGCATCTGGGTACAGGTAACAGAAGTACTGATTCAGACTGATGCACTGAGCACATCATGTGAACAAGAACAGGAAGCTGGGAAGTATTGGTGTGGCTTGTGCGTTTGCTCAGGCGCTTCTCTGCTGGTCTCGCCCTTGCGCTGGTTCTGACCTGTGCTAATCATAAGGTGGTAGTAGATAGCTACAGAAGCTCCAGGAGCCAGGCCTGTGAGATCAGGTTCAGAGGATTGCTTCATCTCTAAGAAGGAAGAACTGGGCAGTTTTCCCTGAAGGCACCCAGGTACTGACTTCCAGTTCACCAGAATACACCTGTGTGTAACTGCTAAACCAGTTCTTGCAAAGAGAATTAGAATAACATAACCGCCCCCCTCTTCATGTTTGTGCTTTATTTTGAGCTGCAATCTTGCTGTATAATCCTGGCTGGTCTGGCACTGGCTATATAGTCCAGGCTGCTTTTAAACTCAGAGCAGTCTTCCTGTTTCTTTTGTGTGTTTGGAGATATGTGTCTCCATATCAGTTTGATGATTTTTTTAAAACTTTTTTCCCCCATGTGTGGAACATGTAATGAGTAATCAGCTAAAATAATCCTCCGTCCCTCCCTCCTTTCTTCTTTTCCTCCTTCCTCCCTCTCTCTTCCCTCCCTTCTTCCCTCCCTCCCATCCTTCCTTCCTTTCTTGTTGTACTAGGTAGTTTGATATCAACTTGGTACAAGCTAGAGTTATCTAAAAGGAGGGAACCTCAATTGAGAAAATGTCTCCATAAGATCTGGCTGTAAGGCATTTTCTTAATTAGTGATTGATGGGGGAGGGCCCAGCCCTTAGTGGGTGGTACCATCCCTGGATTGGTGGTCCTGGGTTCTATAAGAAAGCAGGCTGAGCAAGCCATGGGGAGCAAGCCAGCAAGCAGTATGCAGCGCTCCTCCATGGCCTCTGCATCAGTTCCTGCCTCCAGGCTCCTGCCCTGTCTTTGTTGATGAACAGTGCTGTAGAAGTGTAAGCCAAAGGAACCCTTATCTCCTCAAGTTGCTTTTTGGTCATGGTGTTTCATTGCAGCAATAGAAACTCTAAGTAAGTCACATGTTTTCTTCTTTTATTATTTCACTCCCTCCCTCTTTCCCTCTCTCCATCTCTCTCTC
Organism: Cricetomys ansorgei; assembly: GCA_026225945.1. Lineage (NCBI taxonomy): Eukaryota > Metazoa > Chordata > Mammalia > Rodentia > Nesomyidae > Cricetomys > Cricetomys ansorgei. The sequence goes on from JAMJFZ010000770.1 coordinate 974,433, forward strand.
TTCCTTCATCTCTCTGAGTGGAACAGGGAAGGGCAGTGGTTCTTGTGTAAGGACTGAGGGTTGTATCCTGGGGAGATTGGAGAGCCAGTGCAGGTTTTCAGCAAGAAACTTGGTTCAGTGTAGGTACCAACAAGAAACAATTGTAACCAGGTAAAGATGGAAGCCAGGAGACCAGTGAGTAGTAGGAGTAGAAACCAGGAGGCCAGCAGCAGCCAAGGTCCAAGCCCTGAACTCTCCAGCACCAGTAACTCTTGAAGATGGGAGGACTCAGCAGAGGAAGTGGAGAAGGAGCAGTAGAGGGCAGAGAGTGAGCCTGGGGCCAGACACAGACTGTAACCCCACAGCTGGGAGGCGGAGGCAGAAGAATCAGCTTGGACTTCCATGTAGATATATAGTCTTATGCTTTACTTTGATTTTATAGAAAAGGGAGCATTCTACTTAAAAGGACAACTTTAAAAACATATACCATTATATTGTTAACATTTTGCCATATTACTTTAAAATAGTAGTTTTCAAAAACTGCACTAGCACCTTAAAATTAGCATATGATTGAAAATCTTGCTCCAATATAAAAAGTGAGCCCAGAGAGGTGATTTGCATGAGCATGCCTTATAGAATGTGATGGCAACACCAACACGTCATTTATGCCCTGAGAAAACACACACCAAAGGCCTCATTATGCATTTCCTTCAGTTAGGTTTCCAGGGTAGGAAATTTTGAATTGCTTTAGTTTTTTTGTCCCCTCCATCCAGCACTGAACTGTGAATAGTTGGCATGGTCATAGCAAATGGGACCCACTCTTAGTGAGGTGCCAGGAGTTTGGTCCCAGCTTCATGGTAAGGTGGTGCAAACTGCTTTGCCAACTGCTTAACCTTTGCCTTCATTTTCCCATCTGAATAATGACAGTGTAGGGTGGGATGGTCCCCACGGCTTCCTCAGCTCTGAGCCTGCTTGAATTGGACGAGCCACAGATTCTGCTGTATCCTTATAATTTCTCTCCTGATACTTACTGGTCAGATGTCAAAGTCTCAGAAACCAGAATGTTCTTACAGTGGGCTGTAATAATATTGATGAAAACAGTTCAGTCTACCGTGTTGAAATAAAGCATTCCCTGAAGTCAGGGCTGCCCAGGCTTTGTGGACCAGTGGGTAACCTCATCCTGTGCTCTGGCTTAGTGGGACATCTCAGGTACCTGACCAGCCACACAGCCTGCCACCGGTTTAACCCTTTCAAAACCACCATCCTGTAACCCCTTACAGGATTTTATTCTCTCGAATTCCCTCTGCGTGTTATTGTTGTGTTGGCATCTGTGTTGCACTTTCCCTCCTCCTCTGGCTTCTGATAAAATGGATAATCAATGTCCTAGTGATTTCTACCTGACAGATGCAGCTATCTGAGGTTTCTCTTGCTGTTGAAAACCAGTGGGCTTGCCCTGTCTCAGATGTAATTTGTTTACTTGTTCTTAACTTTCCATCTGGAGGGTGAGTTTCAGATTTCAAATAGGATTTTAACCATTAAATAATAATTGGGAAAAAGAACACAGAAAAAGAAGCCTTGTGAAAGTCATTTCTAAGAAAAAGCCAATATTGTGCAGTTTGCATTATAGGAGATTTAATTTAGTTTTCTGAATTCAAAAGGACATGTCATATTACATCACATTACACGAGCTATGAAATAAAACAGCTTTCATGTCACGCTTGGTTCACGTATATTCCCAGGTACGTCACATTTCTACAATGAAGTGGATGTGTTGATGGCTGACTGTATACTTTGTATATTTCCAAACGCGTGTGGCATTTCTAATGCACACTCCCATTTGAGCAAGCGAGCCCCCAGAAGCAGCCGGAGGAGAGGAAATACTAACAATCATTTTCTTATTGGCGTTTTACTGCCTTAACGTTTGCAGTTATTCACTATGACTGCGTCTTGGCTTATTTAGAAATCACAGCAGTGTATAAAATGACACATCTGTGATTTTTTTGCTGAGCACTACATTTTAAAATATTTGTCTTCAGCTGGGCTGCCCTGAGAGCCGAGTGTCAGGCCTGTTGTAGGGAGTCTGTCTCCGGCCCTGACTCCGAAGCTCTTGCACACTTCACCAGTGTTATTGTGATGCTGCGCGCAGGGTCTCGGCAGCTGTCGCACCCCACTGGCAGACCCTATTCATCCTGCTTTCCCATTCACCACTGCCGTTGGAGAATTGATTTCTGTCTCCTCTACCCTAACCTTTCCCAATTCATTTTGGATTGTTCAATGTGAAACATTTTAATTTCATATCATACAGCTATTCATCCCACAATGCCTTTTTTAACCTGTCACCAGGGTAACAGCATAGCATGCTTTCTTCAGGCAATCAAGTTTTTATTTCACATGCTTAATGTTGCATTAAATGTTTGCAGTTTGTTTAACCCCCATTAAATACTTTGAACTCTGGATATGTTTTATAGAGTAATGAAATCCCTGATTTTTGAATTGAAACTAAATCAACACCACCAGTGCATTTATAAGAAAATGTCAAAAGATTAATTTGCATAATACAAAGATGATTGTTAAAAATCCAAGTTAGCCGATCTGTGCAAAGTAATTTTCAGTAGGGAATGGAGTAGTATTTATATATTTATGTTTGGCCTTGTTCTAAAAACAGAATTTAAAATCAGTTTAGAGAGATTTTTCAGGGAGAGAAATGAAATATTGAAAAGAGAAATGGAATTGGTACAATTGGAAAATAGATCTTTTGAAGATATTGCTTAATTTTTCAACTTGCTTCTTCCTGTATTTATGTATAAAGAACGTAATGACTTAGGTGTTCAGAGACAGATGGAGGCGTGAGATGGACTGGAGGAGATGAGAGCTGTTCCAGGAGCTTGGCTGGGGGTTGTGTTCATTAATATCTGCTTGTCAGCTCACTTTGGTAGCTAATACAGAACAGTGCAGGTGGAAGTGCATGTATTTAAGTCTGATGCTTTGAAACAACTCATCCAGATTTGTGTTTCTCTTACCTTTCAACTTTATCCCAAGTAATAATTTCAATGAATCTGTTCTAGGAATAGATTCTGTGAAATTTGGAAAATACTAAGAGGAATAAATAAAACTCTAGGGAAATAATGAGAGGCTGATGAGCCATGTTGTCTGAAAGTGTGGTTGTTTGAAGAGGTGCCGTGTAGTTGTCTGCGCCTGTGCTTAGACCTGCTCTGTAGCTACGGATGTTTGCACTAATTGATTCAGCTCCTGTGTTACTGCTTTTCGCTGCCTTTTTTACAAAATGACTTTGAGGTGTATTATATCTTAGACGTATATTTTAATGTTTTCTTACTTCAGTTTGGTTCTCTGTGGAAATTCTGATTTGCTCTCTTGAGGTTGTGTGGATCCAGACAGCACTGGCCTAGCTGGCCAGTGTTATGACACATCTACTTCACAAAGTTCTCCTCCTCTAAGTAAATTCGTCTTTTCATGGTGATAGTCTTGTGCCTTCAGAATTAGTTATTAGGTCATTCCAAAAATCTCAGATAGTGCCCATGTATAAAATGCATGACTTTATGATAGGAACAGAGTCGTCCCTTCCTTTAGGAACGTTAAAGTCAAATAAGATAGATGGTTAGCCACTTTGTACAGTGCCAAAGTAGAAGGGAGATGTCTATGTTGTTTTCCAGAAAGGAGAGGAATCTAATTTTCAGCTTTGTGACCTTATTCCATCTGAAATGTTCAGTTGTCAGCCATAGGTAACAGGGAAGTATGGCCTCTAGAGACAGAGTGAGTGGAAACTGTCCTCTGTGGTCTATGTACTGGATCTATTGTATGGTGATCTCAGTAAACTATTGTAAATGTACTCAAGGTGGCTCAGAGAGACGGCCGAGCAGTTTGAGCACTTACGTCTCTTACCAAGGCCTGAGCTCAGTTCCAGCTCCCACTTCACAGCTGCTTATGATTCCAGCTGCAGGGGGTCTAATACCCTCTGCTTATGATTCCAGCTGCAGGGCGTTTAATACCCTCTGGCATCTCCGGGTACCTGCATGGACACGGTACACATAAACTCACATAGACACATGTACATACTTGTAAACTCTTAAAAACTTAAATATATTCAAGGAACTAAATGCAATGAGTTATGAAGAATTAAAGAGTTGTATAAGAACCATGATGGATAATACAGAAATATCCATAGAATTGAAATAATAAAATGGAAAGTAATAATTTTTGATACAAAAATTATAATGGTTAAAACAAAAACATACATTATCTGCACCAACAGTAGATTTGAGGTGGCAGAGGAGTCTTTAAGTGTTAAGATATGTCAGTTAAGATTATCACTATGTCAAGTGGAAAGAAAAAACTAAGAGAAGTTGAAAACACAGAGACTTAGAAGGACACACTTGATCTACCTACATGGGTCTGCTCATGTTTAAGAAGGGGAGGAGAAAGGAGCAGAAAAAGAATTTAAATAAGTTATGGCTAAATTTACCCACCTTTGATAAATAGTGTTATTCTGTAGAATCAAGACTGTTGATAAAGTCCAAGTATGATAAAGTTGAAGAGAGCCACACAGACTCACCTCGTGCTGTCAGAAAACAGAATTTTGAAAGCAGTGAGAGAAAAATGATTTATCATATGAACTGTATCTTCCATAAGATGAAGAGCTCATTCCTCAGCAGATACCAAAATGGTTGGAGAAGAAGACTGGAGCTGGGGGTGTGGTGCAGTTTACTGGCAGCTGCTTTTCTGACATGTTATAGGCCATGGATTTGGTCTCCAGCACAGATACATACGTGCGTGCATATATATATATACCTGACTGTGAGCTTCCCACAAGAGATAACCTTCCCAGTCAGAGAGCTTCGTCCGTCCACACTTCCTACAAGGCAGGCCTGCAGAAGCTGCAGTGTGTGAGGTGCACATCTGGTTTTTTCCAGAGTGCAGTCTCTGTCGAAGGCATCAGAGAATGGTTGGAACTAAAATATGGAGCCACTGTCTTGTGGTCCTCAAGCCTCAGAGAAGATAGGACTGTCAGAACTTTTTGACATCGAGCAGGATATCATGGCAAAATGGAGGCATAGAGGAGTTCCAGGTTGGAAATTAGCTTCTCTCAAATTATTGACTGCCCCTTGAAATGCATGTGCGTAAAGACTTCAGGGAGCTCAGCATGGAGAATTTGCTGGGATGATGAATGAACAGAGCTCGGATTCAGTTGCATACAAAGGGATGGTGATGCTTGGGAATTTTGAATCTTGCCAGTTGGAGGGTCTTGTGAATAGTTCAAGCGTTCTTTTAAAACCCTGGAAGGGCTGCCCCTCAGGAGAAAAGATCAGTTTCTGGATTCAGCAGTTTGGATGTTTGATTTATTAAGAACAAAACAAAATAGACATATCTGTACATGACATGCAAACAAGCCTTCAAGCTAAGGTATTAATTAGTGACTTCAGTGTCTTCTATGATAAAGACCACCTGGGAGCATAGCCTGACAGGCACTGTCCCTTCAGTGCCCCACCCTGAAGATTTACTTAGCATAGAGTTTAAGAACACAGGTGACTCAAGTTCAGAGAAACCAGGCAGGGGAATGTGAAGATGTTGGGTATCGTGGGTGAAGACTTTGAAGTAGGGATTCAAATTATTTTCAAGTATTAAAGAGAAAAATGAGAGAACTGAAAGGGAATTCAGCATAGGAATGGAAGTGGTAAGAACAAAACGCTCACACATACATTCACACACAGACACAAAACATACACAGATGCACACTTGCACACACACATAACATACCTACACATATACACACTCTCACACACATACTCACACATGCACACACATGAGCATATACACACACACATACACATGCTCATACACACATAAGTACATACACGTGCACACAGACATGCACACACACATGAACACATACATACACACAGAAGCATACACATGTATGCAGACACATGCATGCATACATACACACATACACATACATCAGCACACACGCTCACACACATACAAACATGCACATACACATATGCACACAGAGACACGCTCACGCATGCACGTGCACACACACAGACACACATGCACACACATAAACACATACATGCACAATACATGCATACACACATACATATGCATTTGTACACACATACACTTGCACACATATATGCACACACAGACACACAAACACATAAATACACAGATTAAATAAATCATTTAGTCTTTTTTCTAGTTATAGTCTAGAGATATTAATCATTGGACTAAAAAGAAAAGAGCAGAATTAGGCATACAAACAGAATGGAAAAATGAATGATTTGTGTTCACAGAGGTCATAATCATTTGCATAGGAAACCTTAAGGAATCTACAAGACAATTCTCCATGACTGACACATTTAGGAAAGTCGTAGGATTAAAAGTCAAATCAAATTTCAATAAAGACTAAAATCATTGAAAAAAAATCAATGTTACATTTAACATAACATTAAAATAATAAAGCAAATACTTTAATAAATTCTTATGCCATCACTCCTGAGAGTAATAAAGCATGGAAAAAAAAAAAAACAAGCCAACAAGTATAAAGATTGGAAACAAAGGCTTTTCAGAACAGCTTATGAGGTTGCTTAAGAAGACTGTAAGAAATCTGTCATACTAAAAACAGGTATAAATCGGATCGAAGAGACTCAAAACTCTGCGTGTGCTCAAGACACATTAACTGTGCATTTGCTTACAGATGGGACAAGTGAAGATGGAGGTGGTCTCTGCTTCATGCCGTTTAGATCGGGTATGGGTCTAATTACAGCTCCAAGAGGGCTCCCTCTGGGGAGGACAGGGAGGCTTTGAGTGCCAGCTTTGGAATTTTTCTGGGTGTGCAAAGGGAGCTTGGGAAATAATGCAGCTTTATAGATGAACAAAGGTGAAAGAGATGGCCTACAAATTTTCCTGGAATGACCTCCATCCCTCTCTCCCCTAACAGAAGACAACTAGAAGTCAGACATAAGTCCATGTATACATCTAGAAGAGGGGATCAGGAAATGCAGTAGGTAAAGGACCCACATGGCGGGAAGAGAGACTCTGAGAAGTCCCCTGACCTGCGTGTGTACTGCCGCAAAGGCCCGCATAGAGCGATAACAAATGTAAATATAATGAAACTACAAGAAAACGCGTGTCTTCTGAATCTTCTGCAATCAAAACAACAAATTGCCATTGTAGACCTGTTAGGATCTACACTGCAGAGCGGTCACAACACCAGGTTGCCAAGGATGGGGAGGTTCTAGAGGAAGTCTCGTTCACTTCAGTGGGAATTCGAAGTGTTATAGCAGCTTCCTACAAGACTGAATGCCTTTGTAACATAAGAGCAAGCAGTGGGGCTCCTTGGCATTCATAATAATGAGTGGGAACTCCATTCTGAATCCTGCATGAGTACTTACAGCAGCGTTGCTAATGATTGCCCAGAGAAGCAGTACTCATGATACTACCCAGCAGTGAGAGAGCTCACATCCCTCAGTGTGTGCTACTGAATAAGAAACCTGTTATGAAGGCAGCATTTGGTGTGGTTCCGGCTACGTGGCATTCTGCCGAAAGGCACAGTGCACAGACTGTGAAGACCAGTGGTTACCAGTTGTTTAGATGTGGTGGATTAAAAGGTGGATCACAGGAAATATTTCGGGTGGGGAAGCTATTCAGTAGGATGCTGTAAGGGTGAGTACATGAGATGCTTAATCTTGATGGTCAACTTGACCGCATTTAGAATCACCTCATGCACCATTAGGTGTGCATCTCTGTGTTTCGGAAGAATTAACTGAGGGTGGAGAACCTAGCCCGAGTGTGGGTGGTACCATCCCATGGCCACGAGATCTGGTCTGGATAAAGGGGGAGGAAGAAGAAAGTGAGGTGAATACCAGTGTTCATCCCTGCCTACTTGTGCTGTGAGCAGCACTTCGTGCACCTCTGACCACAGTTAGAGCCTCTGTCAGCACTCCCTCCCCTCCATGATGGCCTGTGCTCCAAGCCAGGAGCAGAAACACACCCACCCTTCCTTAAGTTGTCACAGCAATGACAAAGGTAACTACTATGTGGAGAGCCCCCTGACCTTGGGCCTACATTCTACTGTGTGCTTTATGCTATATGCTTATTTATCAATTGGGAAATCTGGCTGATCAGGGCTGGACTGGAAAACAAGACTTGCCTAGAGATGGCTTGTTTCTGGGAAGTCAAAGAATGCTTAAGGAACACTCACCTTCTCCAGGAATGTTTAACTTCACCTAATAAGAATCATGTGATTGTACCTATGCCTTTTCCTTTGTGATCTTTAACTTCGCGCTTGCATGCACGTATGATCTGTCACTCATGATCATTGCCTCGGTAACTGCACAGACACCTCTGATGAGGAGGATATAAGAACTAAACCAAGAATGAAGTCAGCTCAGTTCCTGGCTGAGCTCAGAGATACAGTGTGTCTGTTCTGGTTCTTGTTCAGCCTCACTCCCTATCCAGCACCATCCGATCGGATAAGCGGGCCTTATAAGAATTGGTGCTCTGCTGGTGGAGCCTGAAATATAGGGGTACAGTGAAGGCCGTATTCTGCTACCTAAACCTCTAGAAAAAAATTAATTCTACCTTTAAAAACTGAGGGAAAGACACTGTGAAAACCACTAAAAGTACAAGCCACAATGGAGAATACTCACAATATACAAATCTGGCAAAGATCTGTATCCAAAGTAAAGAACACAAGTCAGTAATAAGGGGAAGAAACAGATAAAAATGGGTAAAACCCTGAATGCAAGTGACCAGTAGACTGGTGAAGTCCTCAGCATTCCAAGCACTGGGGACTACCCTCAGCTTTCCAGAATTGCAGTGGCTCTCTTCCACAAGTGTCTCTGTGGCCTGGGTCAGGGTGGGGCTGGAACTTTAGTTAGCCATGGTTTTGTTGGCCTTGAATCTCAGAAAATTGGCAGTGGACTGCTTGGCATCCACTAGTCTGGTCAGAATCAGACTGGCTATATAGTGTATGAGGGTACAGAAAGACCCCTCTTCTGAGTAGTGCTGTCAGTGTCTCAGAGAGCAGTGTGGCAGCCTACAAAAAATGAAATACTTGGCTTTGAGTTTGTTCTTGATTTTCTGCTCCTAAGAAAGAAAACATTTCTCCTCAAAATATTCCTGCACAGGGATGATGCAGCCCAGAGGTGCATTGCTTGACCAGCATGTGTGAGGTCCTGAGTTTGCTACTGAGAGCTTTGAGGGGAAGACTTACACAAAGAACATTCATAACAGCTCTGTAACAGTACTAAAATGGAGACAACACAAGGCCCATCATCAGGAGGAGGAGCTGATTTTAGCATGTGTGTGGGAGAACACATTCATGTAAAAGAAAGCATTCAGTGAGCCAGAGGGGAATTCATCATACTACATGCCTTCAGGGCCCACTGAAGTGCAGCTCTGGAACAAACAAGTGTAACCCACGATTAGCCATTGAAGGGCTGCAGGGTAGAGCGACCGGAGGTAGGTGGTAGTACTGAAGACTGCTGGCTTTCACTGTGTGAGTGCATAGTATTTTTTTCTGTTTTCTTTTATCTGTGAGCCCCACATGTGATGCGATACTACACAGTGTGTAAAATGGTCTATCAGGATAGCTAACATTAGCATCTTAGATATCTTTGTTTCCTTACACTAGGAACCTTGGAGTCCTTGTCAGCAGTTCTTTACAAGAATACAGTAAATAACTGCAAACTAGTCATTCTTCCATGGTATAAGAGAAGAAGGAGTACTTCTTTGTAACTGTTTTTGGTATGTATTATGCAGCCTTCCAGTGACTCTTCCTGTGTAACTGCGTTTGGTACCTCATTATCCAACCCCTTTTCCTTCCCTCTCCTCCTAATCTTCTAGCCTCCAGTGAGCCCTATTCAACCCTCATTTATGAAATCTACTTGTTTAGCTCCTGATGTGTGAGCTCATTTGGTGTTTGTCATTCTGTAGCTGTCCTCTGTTCCCTACTGCTGCAGGTGACAGGATTGTGTGTGTGTACTACAGCTCTCCTTGTATAGACAGGCACTGTCCTCTACAGCTCTCCTTGTATAGACAGACACTGTATCTACAGCTCTCCTTGTATGGACAGACACTACTCTACAGCTCTCCTTGTATAGACAGACACTGTATCTACAGCTCTCCTTGTATAGACAGACACTGTCCTCTACAGCTCTCCTTGTATAGACAGACACTGTATCTACAGCTCTCCTTGTATGGACAGACACTGTCCTCTACAGCTCTCCTTGTATAGACAACACTGTACTACAGCTCTCCTTGTATAGACAGCTACAGCTCTCCTTGTATAGACAGACACTGTCCTCTACAGCTCTCTTGTATAGACAAACACTGCTCTACAGCTCTCCTTGTATAGACAGACACTGTATCTCTCTCTTGTATAGACAGACACTGTCCTCTACAGCTCTTGTATAGACAGACACTGTCCTCTACAGCTCTCCTTGTATAGACAGACACTGTCCTCTACAGCTCTCCTTGTATAGACAGACACTGTCCTCTACAGCTCTCCTTGTATAGACAGACACTGTCCTCTACAGCTCTCCTTGTATAGACAGACACTGTCCTCTACAGCTCTCCTTGTATAGACAGACACTGTACTCTACAGCTCTCCATTTATGGACACTGTACTCTTACTTGTTACTGGGACAGAATAGCTGACCAAAGTAACCTGAAGAAAGGAGTTATTTTGACTCACATTTGAGAGGATAGTCTGGCTTGGTGGACAAGGCATGGCAGCAAGACATCCTCAGTCAGGAAGCAGAGGCACATGGTCATGCTTGGCTTGCTTTCTCTGTTTTATTCATTCTGGAACCCCGGGTCATGGGATAGTGTGACCAACATTCAGGATAGGTCTTCCGTCCTCAGTCACAATGCTCTGGAAACACCCTCCCAGACTCATCCAGAAGTGTTGCCATGGCAATTCTGAATCCCATCAAGTTGAGAGGATTAACAATCACAGGTACCTTGTAGGATCCATATTACGGCTATCATGGCTGCTATAACAGGGCAGTCAGGTTTCTCCAGCCTCCTTTAGAGTATCTGTCCATCCTTTCAAGAAGACGCACAGCCTTGCTGAAACAATGGAGGATTTTCAGATTTCTGCAGCAGATTATGATGGTGTTGTGGGTACTGGAGCCCTTGTTGCACATTAATGTGCGACGTGTTAGTTAGTTTAAGCACTTCATACCCTATCTCCTTTCATCAACATACAATCCAGGCATGAAGAGTTTCCATCACTTGTGAAGGTCACAGAGCGTTCACTTGGTCAGATGGGCGGGGCTTGCAGTGGTGGCAGCTAGCCTTGGTTGCTTTCTTGACTCATGTGCTCCAGATCTTCAGAGAACCAGACACACTTCACAGGGAAGGGAAAATGGGATACGCATCTATTAATAAATGTAAGATTATAAGTGAAGGACAGATTCAGAACTAGATTTGATGTCACTTGCCTGATTACCTGTAATTCTAACACTGAACTTGGTGATGTCCATGATTTCTCAGGACAGCTCTGTGACAGGCTCCGGTATAATGTCATGTGTTGGGATGCATACGTTTTAAATTGCATGTAGGTAGATCTTGATCCTCCCACATGCCTGTTTCTGGCTTTGAAGAGTTCTCTGAAAGCTACTTTTATCTGTCTTCACGGTGATGAACTTTAATGTTACTCTGTCCTAACTTCTCACATAATAAGGCATAGGTTTTTGTTTGGTTTGGCAGTAGACTTTTGTTTAAAATTCCTTTAATCTGTTCCTTCCATGCTTTTTCTATTCATTTTGATAGCTGATGATTCTGTGAAGACTTTCACATGAATTTGTTGTACTTCTAAAACATGCTTCTGACCCTTTCTCTGTCTGAACTTGCTGAAAGTGAGGTTTTCAGCAAATGGCTGACTTCTTGTCTTCCTTGGAGTTAAGGGAAATAAGAAACATTTCATATGCTAGATCTAAAGTTTCATTAAAATTGCTTATGCCCTATCTCAGGCATTTTAAGTGGGCCATCTGTCTAAACATCTTTCTCTCCCCATTCCCCCTTTTTCCTGATCATTTCCTCGACTTATTCATGAGCCATGGGGGGGCTCCTTTGTAGTCGGCCTGTATCTCAGTCTCCCAACCCCCACTGAATACATCTATGTGCTTGCATAACATAGCTTTTCGCTGCGCTGGAAATTTTGTGAACTGGGTTCAGATGAATGGCCCACTTTCTGAGGTCCTTTTTCTTCCTACAAAGATTTGTATGCAGGAACTGACCTCAGTGGCTGTGGAATTCAGATTATTCTGGATCAGTTTACAGACCACCCACTGGGAAAGTTATGACGAGGCAGTTCTTTATGATTCTTTGACCATTCTCCCTGTTCTGATGGGTGCCAGTCTCAGAAATCCACTCATTAGCGTGTTTGATTGTATGCTTTTGAGATGGCTGCTGTCTTAGCTTGAAGTCTGTAAAATCTCGACGTTTCTGTTAGTAGCTGTGCGTTTATATCATCATCATGTGTGTTTGGGATAGTTTGGTAATTTATGTTTATTAGTATTGAAGTTAGTAAAAGTCAGTGGTCAGTTTTCTCTGTAGAATATGGAGAAGTTGAGTCTTACTGAGCAGATTGATTCTGGCTGGCGGGTGCTGGAAATGGACAGGCCTGGATAGAGCTGTGGTTGGTTTGTGAGCTGCTGGTATGTGAATCCCTCATTACTGGGTTTGGTGATTTGCCATTTGAAGTCAGAGCTTCAGACTGGAGAAGCAGTTTAGGGTGCACAAAGTGAACCCTTGGTCTGATGGCAGCCCTTTTCACAGAAATGTCTTTCACAAGGGAAAACTGAACCCTGCATATTGTCACTAGGGTAACTGTGTGAAACAGCCTTCCTACCCCTCACCTTGCAGAAGGTTTGTAATAATTTTCCCTTGGCTTTTCTCTCCCTTTGCTGAGTGATACCCAAGGCCTGCTGTCTGCTAGGCAAGTGTTCTACCCTGAACTTTGTAGCTCATTTTGAACCATTTTGACTTGTATCAAAAGGTGTAATTCTTTTTTTTTTTAATTTAAAATATAATTACTATCATGTTCATGCTTTTTGAATTGAAATTGGTGTTTCGAAATAAGGATTTTGTTCTCTCAGCAATCCTGCTGAACCAGAGCACACATTCCCCCAGGCTTGTACCTGTGTCACTTTGGTGTGGTGACTCGGTAACTGGCTTAAATGCCCAGACCATCCATTTTATTCACCAAACAAAATCAAACTACCTTTAAGGCCATGTAAAGCCAGACAAAACCCTAATCCTAACCCCTCTTGGGGATTCATGCTTTCTGCTCTCTTGACACCTGGAGGTCTTGCTTCCCAATGGAATTGCTGTCTTCTATTCACAAAACGGCTTAGAAAGCATGGTTAGGAAATGCTACTCCAAGGTTAAGGCACAGAGGAAGCCTGGCTTCCTATCACCTGCCTGCTTCTGTGGGGGCCCCTCTTACAGGTTCAGATGTGGGTTCTCAAGAGCATTGCTAAGGCGAGAAGAGACTGAGACAACCTCTGGACTCTCCCATAAGCCTGTGCTCTTCCATAAGGTCTCTCCTGGGGCATACTACAATGTATATGAAACAGATGTGGATCAAAATAAAGCAGTGGAAAAATAAATAGTGGCTGGATCCCGAGGAGAGGCAGCTCTGTCTTGCCACCATCTGCAGGATGGCCTTCTGTGGGAAAGAGTCCTGGGCTAGAACAGGATGTTAGGATCCGTAGCTTCCCCCCTCCTTTGCAGGAGGATGATGATGGCTGCCTCATTGAGAAGGCCGGCACGCCCCTTTACTGCAGCATACTGTACTGGTGAAGTGGGAGGAAGACAGTGAAATCACACTGTCCTTGAGGCAGTTTAAAAGGGTGGTGATCCCCTCCGTGGAAAATGTGAGGCAGAGGAGAGGGAGTCCAAGCTGATGTAATGGAGAGGAGAGGCCTGGAGATGGGACGGGTCATCATGTTACTTGTGCATGGTTTCATTTAGTCCTCCTTGTGTGCCTATTAATGCAGACACCATTGTTGTTTGAATGTTTTATGAAGGGATGCATTCTGTCCATTTGCTCAAGGCCAGAAGTATAGGCAGAGTTCACATCACTTCTGAGAGTCGGCAAGGCCTGGTTCAAAACCACTGTGCTTGATCCTCTGCCTCTTTATTTGGCTTAATTAGAGGGAGCTGGTCCAATCAGACACAGGAGCCAGAGTAATTAACAAAAAAGAAACAGAGAATTGGGGCTTTCCTTTTAAGGACTTGAATGGTAAGTAGCTCAATTAAGAATTGACTTGGTGTGAAGTAGGATAGCATAGAACCCTAGTGGTCAGGAAGGACATAGTTTCATTATTAAAGAAAACAAAGGTGTGGGATTGCCACATCACAGGGGTCCTGGGGCGGGATGGACATTTCACCACTTGAGGGTGAGCAAGGAGACAACCCCAGGGAGGTCTTGGAACTGCAGGCTGCCCTCTACCCTGGGCATTGCAGCTACTGCATTTGTGTGGCTGGTCCCAGGAATATGCTGGGCTGTAGCTCAGTGGTAGGATTCCTGCCTACCAGGCAAGGAGCCTAGGGTTCCATCTCAGCACTAGAAAAAATAAGTCAATGAATAAAAACAAGGAATGATACTTCCTTCTAGAGACACACAGTCCGGTGGAGGACATGGATGGCACAGTGCCCTGTGGAATGCAGCGCTGGCATGAGGCGGGCACAGAGGTGCTCTCTCCTGCTGCCTTGGCTGGGCCTGCCTCCCTGTGTTCCCTGTCCTCTTGTTCACTGCCGCTCTTCTGTAGGAAGCTCTGAACAGTTCTCTTCAGGTCGCCTCACAGTGTCTTCCAGTCTGTATATTGTTGATGTGGTTTTTACCTGGCTTTTCTTTTGTAGGATTTAAGTCAGCCATCGTTAGGCAGATGAAGTAGCCTGCCAAATATAAACATGCGCTTCACCTCCTGATCTTCCTTTGCCAGGCCCTGTCACTAGAGGAGACTTGAGAATCACAGTTGTTATGATTTTTTTTTAAATGCTAGATAACACAATTATTTTGAAATTTGAGAAGCTTGAATGAAAATATAGCCTGCAACATTAATTTTAGATCATGGCTGAAGCTAGAGCCTGGATACTAGAAAGTGTTAACTTTAATAACCCTTCAAAGATATGAAGAATGTGTAAATGTGTGACACCAGGGTTAATTCTGAATTCTCTTTAAAATAAAATTGGAAAAATATATATACATATATATACACATAAACACATGCACACACACACATATACATATGCACACACACATATACATATGCAAACACACACACATATACATATACATACATATATACACATATATACATATACATGCGGGTGTGGGTGTGTATTTCCCCCTCCCTGGCTGCTTGACCTAGTCTTTCTCCGTATGTAAGACCAACCATACATTTGACTGATGAGACAGATGTCTAGAGTCCCGGCAGTTGGTGTGGATCCAGGCTTACCAGAGCGCCAGACTAGAGAAGGCATAGAGTGTGCACAAACTGGAAGCCATGTCCGTCTTATCCTGGTCTCTAGGGTGCAGTGCCAGTCACTTAGTGTTTGTCAACTTGTCGGCCGTGCAATTTAACGTAGCTTAGCTTTGCCGTTCCTTTCAGTTTTAATCTAGGTGATAGGCTAAGGTAGTTTTTCCCACATGGCATTATGGATGAATATTCTATATCTTGTTTTACAAGTAGAATAGTATTGTGGTTCATTCTTTTTTAGCAAAATGAACTTTATTATTGTGTATGTATCCGTATGTGCCTGTCTGTGTGGAGGTGGGGAGAAAAGAGGTGGTAACCTTGGAGTCCATTTTCTTCTGCTTTTACGTGGATCCCAGCGATTGAATTCAGGTCCTCGGGCCTGGGAGGAACACAGGCTTTACCCTCTACCCACTGAGATCTCACCTCTTCATTCTTTGTTACAATTTTAATTGTATCAATTACAAAGAGTAAATAAGCCACAAATTTCTATGCCAAATTATGCTGACTAATTTAGTTTTTGTCTTGGAAGCTTAGCACATTGTCACATTGCTTATTTTACTGTAATTAAAAATGGCTTGAATAGTTAGCAAAAAATAACACTGCCTAAGAAAGATTCATTATGAAGGATTGTCACAATTACACGATTCAGATTCATAGCGTGAAGTGTGAATGACGGGACCACATTTCAGTAGAGGGGCTGCTGTAGTGTTTGTAGTGTCTGCTTTTTAAAATCTCTCCAGTTTATGTCTGAAAGTTGTTTCTCCAAGGGTAGGATTAGTAAGATGAACTGTTGTAAAGTATGTCCTTGACTCTTTGAGTCCATACACTTAATGTTAAAGGAAATTAGTTTATTGATAGAGAGTAATATATAATTAACTTTTTCTTCTTTCAGAGTGCCAGTTGTTAGGCCAGATGTGGCTGCGTGGGAGCTCTCCATAAAGTTACACGATGAAGAGCACAGTGTCGTGGCATCAAATAGTGGGTCGACGTTTACTGTGAGTTTTGCCCAATATTCTGGTAATCTAGGCAAACTTAGAACCGTTTAGCCTCTTCACAGCCTCCCCACAGCTCTGTGCATGTCCTCTTATGCTAATTAGGGAACACATGCCTAGACTCAGCCACATTCTAAATCACTTCCAGATTCATTGTTCTTCAGTACGCACTGAAAATTCACAGCTTTGCCTTTGTGACAGAGAAGTTTATGATTAATTACCATTCCAGGCTCTGTCGGCTGTGCTAGGTAGTCAGAAGCTTCAGAGAACATCATCTTGAGATTCCTGTGTGGTGTTTTTGAAGAAGAGCTTACCTTCTGGTGCATTCTTTTTGTTTTGAGGTATATAAACTCTTTGAGAAGCATCCAAGGCAGAACCGTAGTAGCTTAAATTCTGGTCTGCAGTGAACACAGGTCAGCCAGACTTCAGTATTTCTGTGGTTAGCATGCATGATATATTTGAAATCTGGGACTAGAGTTCACCAGATAAACAATGAAGAGTCACTGTTTAGTGTGTTGTTTTGTGTTTTCCTGAATCAAGGAAGCAGCTGTGTAGTTAATATGGTAAACCTTGGTATCTCTACTGAGACTTAGTTGCTTTGAAATACATATTGTTTAGGGCAAACAAATGACTTGTCAGAAGACTGGAGCAGAGTGGAAACCAAAATAATGTAATTTCACTCTAAGTCTGATGAAGCTGGAGGGGCTGGGGAATTTCTTGGTCTCAGTGAGAAGTGGCTACAAGTTGGGGGTTCAAGAGAATTCATTTATTTAAGTATTTACAGCATGCCTACTATGTGTCAAGTAATTACTGGATATTCTTAATACATCAGACTCACAAGTAAATTAGACATAAGATAGTTTCCTTTAAGTTTGTGTTTTGTGGTAAAATTCTAAAGATTTGTCTATGAAGGATTCTACATCATGCAGTTAAGCAGTTAATTGCATCATCTTTTGTGGTACATTTTTGTGATTCTTTATGGCTCTCTTATCTCTAGGGTTCTTTTCCATAAAGAGCTTTGTAAGGGATACTTGAGTATCAAGTTGAGTAGCAAATTATATAAATTTTGTTCTAAAGAGTTTGCTGCTGCATTCTGGGGAGGACTGAAGCTAGAGTGCATTTGAGCATACTCCTGGGCTCTGTGCCAGTCCCCACTGAAGCCTATCTGTCCCCTGACTCCTCATGATCTGATGCAGGTGGTTCTAAGCCACACCCTGTCAAGATTACTCTTCAGCCCTAACTATATGTTTGCTTGCAGTTTCATTTTAGAAACTCATGCCCTCTAATCCGACTGCCGAAGCTCTTTCTCTAGATTGTGCATTAAAATCATCCTGGAGAGCACCCATCTTGGCATGGATATAAAAAATGGTTTCCTGATTTTTCACTTGGGTGCTGTGGACATGATATCTTCAGAGCAGCGCCTGGGGTCCTGCGGTACAGCCCAGCTTCCATAGAGCTGAGCTGGCTGCTCAGGCCGCCCCGTCCGGGTCAGTTAGACTCACACCATAGAGCTGAGCTGGCTGCTCAGGCCGCCCCATCCGGGGTCAGTTAGACACAGTGGCGTGAAGGCTTGTGTAGTGTGTCACCTTTTTGGGTCACTGAGAGGAGAATTATGTTTGTCTCATTGGTTCCCTGCCATAGCTAAAACAAAACTAGCCTAAAAGTGACAGAACAGGTCATTTTTGACTTCAGAAAAAGTATAAGCAAAGTCGTGTTTATTTAGCTCACAGTAAAGCTCAGAGAATCCATTTTATTTTATTATTTTATTTATTATTTATTTATGTATGAGTTTATGTATATATTTATTTATTTTGTTTTTTGAGACAGGGTTTCTCTGTTATAACTCTGGCTGTCTTGGAACTCAGTCTGTAGACCAGGCTGGCCTCGAACTCACAGAGATCCGTATGCCTCTGCCTCCCGAGTGCTGGGATTAAAGGCGTGCGCCACCATTGCAGCCCGCCTGAGAATCCATTATTTTAGAGTTTACATATTTTTCAGGCATTTTAAACTCTGAGGATTTTAAATGGAGAGAGTGCAGTGCTTACAGATTTCCTACTAAAATGGAAAGCAATCTTCAGATGCAGCTGAATCCTCTCCTCGCAGCCTCCACTCTACTTTGCTCCTCCAGGGTGGCCGTTTTCTGAAAGTGTCAGGTGTCCTTGTACATACTCAGGATGTGTTTGCTCCATAACAGTGAAAGGGAAAGCACACACACACAACACACACACAACACACACACACACAACACACATATACACTACACACACACAACACACACATACACACACATACACAACATACATACACCACACACACTACACACATACACAACACACACACACACAACACACACACACAACACACACACACAACACACAACACACACACAACACACAACACACACAACACACACATACACTACACACACAACACACATACACAACACACAACACACACACACAACACACACAACAAACACACATACATACACCACACATACATACACACACAGCACACACACCACACACATACACACAGCACACACACACAACACATATACAAACACAACACACACAACACATACAACACATACAACACACATACACACACAATATACACACACAACACACACATGCACAACACACACAACAAACACACATACACACAATACACACAACACATATACCACACACACATACACACACACCACACACACATACACACAATACACACAATACATATGCCACACACACATACACACACACCACACACACGTAACACATACACCACACACACAAACAACACACATACACACAACACACACACATACGAGGATAAATTTACAGACAGAAAAATGTAAACAGGTATTGAAAGTATTAAACAGGGTGCAAAATTATCCCAGTAATTTAGAAGTGCTAAGATGGCTAAGATGGCAGTGCTACTTAAAGTGGCATATAGATTTAATGCAGCGCCCATTGGAGTTTCCAGCTACACATTTGCAGAAATAGCTCATTTGCTCTAAAAATCTCAGGAAATCTTAAGTAGTCAAAATCTCTAATTAGAAGAGCAGAATTGGTCTCATATTACCATATTAAAGCCCATTACAAAGTTTTGGTTATCAAAATCTGTCTTCCTATGTAGCCCAGGCTCACACTTGCAATCCTATCACCCCAGAGGCTGAAGTATAAGAACTGAACGTTTCAGACCACTCCGGACTACATAATGAACTCTGCTAGCCTGGGCTACATAGGGAGACACTGTATCAAAAATGCAAAACGACTGGACTGGGGAGATGGCAGTGTGGGTAAGAATTTTTGCTGCACAAACACGAGGACCTGAATTTGTCAGATTCCTCAAATCTGTGTAAAAAGAGCTGGGCAAGGCTATGTTACCCCCCAGCCTAGCTCCAGCTTCAGTGAGAGCCTGTCTCGAGGGAATGAAGCAGGCAGTGGTAGAGCAGGGCACCTAGCCTTGTGTGTGTGTGGGTGTCTCAGTCACTGTTGTATTACTGAGAAGGGACACCATGACCAAGGCAGCTCTTATAAAAGAAAGCATTTAGTTGGGGGCTGGCCTACAGTGTCAAAGGTTTAGTCCTTTATCATCATGGCGGGAGCATGGCAGCACGCAGGCAGGCATATGCTAGAGTAGACGCTGAGAGTTACATCATGTTTCGCAGGCGAAGAGACAGAGTCTGGGTCTGGCATGGGCCACCCCCAGGGGCACACTTCCTCCAAGAAGACTACACCTCCTAATCCTTTTAATCCTTTCAAATGGTACCATACCCTGGTGACTAAGCATGAAAATATGTGAGCCTATGCGGTCCATTCTTACTCATCACAATGGGCATGCACACCCATGAACACACACATACACATTGAAAAAAATTGGGGACTGAACATGAATAGATACTTCTTTAAAAAAAAAGAAAAAAAGGTGGCCAGGAAGCACAAGAAGATGCTCAGTATCACAATCTTGAGAGAAATGGCAAGTCAGGTGACTAGTACAATGGGCACCTCCTCCCACCTGTGGGGGTGCTGGCAGGGAAATAGAAAAAGACAGGCATTAGGCCTGCTGGGAGAATGGAAACCCTGTGCTCTGTTGGCAGCGAGTGTCACAGCCACTGTGGGAAATGATACAGGACTTCTAAACACTAAAATCCACACCATGTGATCAACAGGACAGTTAAAGCAAACCCTCAAGACAGTATGTGCACATTCGCATTCAGAGCAGCCTTAGCCACAGGTGAGTGGAAAGGCAAAATGTGGGACCTCCACATAGGTGGGAATTACTCCTAAAAGGAAAGGACATGCTCGTGCATGCTGAAGACACGGGACCTGGAGGACACTATGCCAAGTGAAATAAGTCACTCAGAAAAGGCCACGTGCCAGAGGACCCACCATGTAGTCCCTAGAGCAGTCAGATGCCATAGAGGCAAGAAGTTGAGTGCTGATTGCCAAGCCTGGAAACAAGGACCCAGGCCTGCTAGTGCCCACCTTAAGTGCCAGCATTTGTGAGGCAGAGGTAGGAAGATTAGGGCTTCGAGGCCAGCCTGGGCTACATGGGATCTTGTCTCAAAAGAAAAAAGAAAAAAGAAAAATCAACTACATGAAATGAAAAGGGTGTGTGTGTGTGTATGTGCGCACGCGCAGTTACTGTTGAAGGAGTACAGGTTTTCCACTGTGTCAGATGAAAGTGTGTTTGACAGACTGATCTGCACGCTTCATGAGCATATGCTAGTATATCCTAACACAATTAAAAACTATACTCAGCAACTCACAGTGTGTTTGTAATGAAGAATGAAGGTTCTCAGGTAAAACTGGGATTAGTGAAGGCAACAGTGAATTCAGCTCCAAGGATGAGCAACAAAAGAATCACCTAGGAGCATGAAACCCCTGAACACACATGGTGGAAATTCTAGCCAGTCTTTCATAATATTGAACTCCAGAGCGAGGAAAATCAGCCTAGTTTATTTATAGTAGTTTTCTGGGTTCCTAAGTTTTCCTCATTTCTCTCTTATGTAATATAATATAAAACTAGTTAGAACAGCGCAAGAAGCACAAAGATTAGTGTGTTCATTGCTTCAAAGATGAAGAACTAAATTCACATTGGAGACCATTCACTTTGAAGAAAAGCATCCAAGTGGTCCTGATGTGTAAACAAACTGGCTTGCAAATGTGGTCCTCCACTGACAGACAGATGACCACTACACATGCATTTGTTTTGCCTGGTGTTTGCCTGATACTAGCCCATAAGTAAGACTTAGGAATAGATGCTAGGGCCATCCTACTAGGATCCTGCCAGTAGGACACCCTACTAGGGCCAGTAGCAGCAGCAACCCTTGTAAAGACTCTTTGAACTACTACTTAGGAATAATCAGGGTTGGAGAGCTGGCTCAGGGGTAGGAGTGCCTAGCTGCACTAGCCTGAGACCCTGAGTTCCATCCCCTGAACCCACATAAGAAGCAAGATATGGTGACAAATCCATCATCCCAGCACTCCTACAGCCTGATAAGGGGCAAAGACAGGAGAACTGGTCAGAAGCCTAAAGGCCAGCTAGACTGGAGCACAGGACAGACTGCCTCAGCAAGATGGAAGAGAGAACCCACTACTCAGTGTTGCTCTCTGATCTTTGCAAGACACCACGGCGAGCACCCATCCCACCCTGCCACTATCAACCAACACTCCAGAGGATACCCAGCATCCCTAGACTACCCATGGTATACTAAAGTAATCTTTGTACCAGCATCCCTAGACTACCCATGGTATACTAGAGTAATCTTTGTACCAGCATCCCCAGACTACCCATGGTATACTAGAGTAATCTTTGTACCAGCATCTCTAGACTACCCATGGTATACTAAAGTAATCTTTGGACCAGCATCCCCAGACTACCCATGGTATACTAGAGTAATCTTTGTACCAGCATCCCCAGACTACCCATGGTATGCTAGAGTAATCTTTGTACCAGCATCCCCAGACTACCCATGGTATGCTAGAGTAATCTTTGTACCAGCATCCCCAGACTACCCATGGTATGCTAGAGTAATCTTTGTACCAGCATCCCCAGACTACCCATGGTATACTAGAGTAATCTTTGTACCAGCATCCCCAGACTACCCATGGTATGCTAGAGTAATCTTTGTACCAGCATCCCCAGACTACCCATGGTATACTAGAGTAATCTTTGTACCAGCATCCCCAGACTACCCATGGTATACTAATGTGTAATCTTTGTGAATAAAAAGTCTAAATGGTCAAAGTAATACCTAGTTGTGCTGGTCAAAGAATAATAACTTTCCACTCTCTTAAAAACTTGAAAACTAATTTTTAAGGTTGGTATATAAAGTTTTGGTATTCATTTTGATACTGTCAAACTTTGTTGAAATTTCTTTGCTTTTTCTATTGCCTTCCCCCACTTCTCCTAGTTCTCTTCCACCTCCCCCAAAACCCTTTTTGTGATTTTAAATTATTTGTAGTTAATTTCCCTAAATTGTTCAATTTTTTTAACTTAAGAGAACACAGTATTTTCCATAAGCATAAAACTTCATGAGGCCTGTAACAAGTGCTTCTTACCCTCAACCGTCTTGCCAGCCCTAATTACTTTGTGTTTTCCTAATTTTACTGTTATTTGTGGACAGTGGGTTATAGCTGCATTATTGTTTGTAAAATCATTTCAGCCTATCCATATATATTTTGCTGAAGCAACTGGTTACTTGGGTCTGTATTTGCTGAAATCTTATGTTGTTCTGTTGCAACACTTCCCATGCCTGATCTCATTGAGTTCTTGTAGCCAGCCTGGTGGCTGGTGGGGACAGAGAAGTTCAGAAGCTGAGGCTCAGAGTCATGAGAACCATCGAGTGGTCCGTGGACACATCACTGTTAATGTGGGGACAGTGATCTGGGATAAGAGCAGCTGTTAGAGAGTGCCCCTACATCTTTGTTTAGCAATGCAGTTCAGAGGCCAAGTACCCGCCTAGTGGACACACAGCCCTGAACTCAGTCCCCACCACCACACACAGTTTGTAAGTATTTCATTTGTGTGTGTGAGTGTGTGCGTGAGTGTACACTGGCCTGCTAGCACTTGTGGGCACACCCATGCGATAGAGCACAGCCGTGGCTCTCTGCTCCTCCATGTGGGTTCCTGTGACTGACCTCAGGCCATCAGGCTTAGAGGTGTGACTTTATCCTCTGAGCTATCTCACTACCCCCTCTTAATTATTAATATTAATATTGTGTTATATATTGTGATAAATAATGGTTTTAAGCAGTGATTGCGTAATTTTATACACGTAAATATATTTTTTCAGAACTGTATAAGGCTTGAGAATAGCATTCATCTCTAAAGAGTTTAAACTCTCATTTTGTTTTCTTAATAATATTCATCTTGGTTGATTCAGAAGGTCTTATCCATGTGTGCCTGTGGTGGAAGGAGGGGAATGTTGTAGAGTATTCCTATCATTTAAATTACCACCCTGCATTTTTCTTCACAAAGGAAAGATATGGTGATGAACATAAGGATAAAAAATAATAATTACATATGGATGGATAATAAGAAATAATTGCACACTGTTTGTTTGACGTTTTTCTTCCTCTGATGTAACCAACCTTTCCCCTTTGTTCTGCCACCATATACTTTGTTCTGAATGTCTGAACTAGGAAAACATTCCACCAGTTTGTTTTGACATTTAAAGAGCACTTTGGAAATTTGGTTTTTAAGTAGATCTATGTGAGTAGTTATGTAAAATGCCATTTAAAAAACTAAACAGTAACTGAACATAGAATACCTGTTAAATGATTTTTCAAAATAAGACCATTAAAAAACCATTTGTTCATTCATTCATTCACTTAATATTTAATTCACTCATTTATTCATCCATCCATCCATCATCTATCTAACTATGTGTATGGTGTTTTGCCAGTCTTACATAAATATGTATGTATGTATGTATGTGTGTGTGTGTGTATGTATGTATGTATGTGTGTGTGTGTGTATGTATGTATGTATGTGTGTGTGTATGTGTGTATGTGCAGGAGTTTTCCTGCCTGAATGTATGTCTTGCAGTTGTGTTCCTGGTACTTGAAGGGGAGTCAGACTTAGAACCAGATGGTTGTGAGCCACCATGTGGATGCTAGGAATTGAACTTGGGTCTTCTAGAAGATCAGCCTGTGCTCTTAACCACATACCTGTCTCTCCAGCCCCTCTTGCTTTTTTTTTTTCTTTTAATGTAAATGTTAACTAAAGAATCAAATGTGTCCTTAACTAGATCACCCCATCTCCGTCCCTTCTGTAATGGAGAGAAATGTGGAGAGATGTGGCTTCTGTGACTTTATGGGACTGGGAGGCTCATGAGGTTTATTGTTGTCTTGAGGTATTGCTTACTCTGATCTAAAACTTACATGCCTGCAATAGATTTGAACTCATAGTTATTCCCCGGTTGCAGCTTCCTATGTCTTGGATTACAGCTGTGCATCACTGTACCCAACTTCAATTATCTTTTTGAATAATTTACTTTCGAATACCTTTCCTAGGAAAATGAACTATTGGCACGTCTACCATTTGCTGTTTCAGTTCCAGGCGGTTTCTGGCATGTGGCGAAGGCAGTAGTAAGCAAGGCCAGTCAAGTATTACAGTTATGACAGTGTTAGCTTTTTCATTTAAAAAATTATCTGTGACTCAAATTTATGCTTGGCAGATGGAAAAGAACATTTTTGTAGTAGCATTTGAAGACAAATATTGCATGTCCCAGAAGAAGCTTATCACAGAAACAGTGATCTGGTCCAGAAAGGTGACTTTTGCCTATGATGGAAAACTGAGATAAGGTTTTTGAAGTTACCCAACATACTCAAACTTTTTACTTCTATTTTTCTTTTAATATGAATTAAATGTTATGATCATCTGAATACTTCTTAGGCAAACTGTTCATGTAGATACTCCTCTCCATGAAGTAAAAAAAAAAGATTATAAACGAAACAGAATTTAAAATACTCTATTTCGAGAAATTATTTTCTGACAATGAGTTTTTATGAAGTACAGCGTGTAACATGGAATTCATTCGGCAAGAAGTTAATTTTCTTGAAGTTATTTTTTCCAGTTGAAAAAAATTATTAAGAAAGTAAATAGTTTTTTCTTTCTTCAAGATATTTATCAGGAGACATTACCTGTGCCTGTTTGGCTTTTTTTATCTTTGTTAAGTCTGTCCTTTGACAGTTACATGCATTCATGCCATGCACTCACTTGGTTACTGTCGGTCTCACCCTCCCTTGCCCCTACAAGTGCCTTTTCCACACTCTTGTCATTTTAATTAGCATATATGGTGTTAGATATCATTACGACATTTCAAACAGAATGAGGTAGGTTTTAGAGCCCCCCCCACTCCACCCCCGTCATGTTTTAGAAGTAAATATGTCAGCTTGTCCCGCCAGAACATCCCGTGTGGGAGCCAGTGGACAGGGAAAGCCTGTGATTCAGTTTCTTCACAAAAGGGGAGACTCCTTTGAAGAGATGGAAATGCTCAAAGATGACTTCTAGTGGGCGAATATGAATGGCTCCTGTACATGCAAGAACAAGTACAACCTACTAGACAAGCTCAGGGCGAGATGGCAGAGGGAATACATGTTCTGTATACATTCTAGCAAAAATGAAAAATTTGATAGTTCCTGATTTCACATGGTTATAGAAAAATAAGTGCTGATGCATGATGGGTACATTGATGAATACAACCCACAGGAAGCAGTTTGGCAGGGGTCAGATGTGTGGATTATACTGGGAGAGAAACATTTGTTCAAGTTCAGGCTGGGCTACAGAGCAAGACCTTGTCTCAAAATCAACCAACCAACAACATGTAGACCCTAACTGTTACCTTATGTTATGTCCAAATGTAGGAAGTATGGAGATTATCCATTGTTTGCAATGGCAGAAGAATCAAAAAGTTGATAAACCAATCATGTTGGAAATTATATACCCATGGCCCTGTCAGACTGTGCAGTGGTTAAAAATGATTGTGAATCCATTTTATGTACTGCTTCATGGAGTAGCAAAGGCAAAGTATATTCACTGGTACAAAAAAAACCGTATGTTAGGACAGATGCGGTGGCGCACTCCTTTAATTTCAGTAGTTGAGAAGCAGGGGCAGGCACATCTCTGAGTTCTAGGCCAGCCTAGGCTACACAGTGAGATTCTGTCTTGAGAGGGGAAAAAGGTGTCTGCATATTATGTGAACGAGCAAAGTGGTAATGGTGGGTTGCCCTGATGCTGGGGAGGTGGCTGCTTGGCTCCGGACAGTGCCTTGGCCATCAAGGTAGGCACTCAGATAAGCTCCTGACATAGAGGGCTGCTGGGCTGGAAGATCCACAGAGTGCAGTTCCTGAAACCTTTTCAGCGCAACTCTGAACATGAAAGTGGTTTCTAGAGATCACAAAGTAGGTTGCGTTTTAAGGACTCATCTAAATTAGAGAAAGAGTGAAAACACATTTGAATTCTCACTGTGAGGCCCCCTTTCCCTTCTTAGGTGTAGAAAGCACCTCAAGAGATGATTGTTTTGCTGATAGTGCTCTGAAGATTGTGCTCAGGCTAACAGAATTCATGGTAGCTGTGCTGACTCTGAAACACAGCTGGAGTATTTTAGGGAATGGGGCTTTAAGGAAGAGGGTCCCAGAGTTGCTTGCTGGACCCCTGTCACTTCCCTACCCCAAGAGTCAGCAAGCCACAAATATCTTTTCAGAGCAGACACAGCCAAGTCAGTTTGATATCTGATGAAGGGGGTCAAATAAACAAGGCTGTGGAAAAATCAAGCTTGAAGAGTAACTCACACAGCTTGATCTGTTTACGTTTTAAATGTAGGCTTTCCAGTGGGTATCATAATCTGCTTTCCAGCCAGAAGCCTGAATTTTCATAAAAATGTGAGGCCCCTGCCCATGTAATCTGGAAAATTGCTTGTCTAATTGGGTGCAGGGCTGCACCTGCACCCTCTTCAATGGCTCAGGCATGCCGTGCTTAAGAGTCAAGTCACTTGTTACGGCACTAAGTGAGGAACAAAATAAGCTACAGACTTCAATTCCCGCTACCCTGGAGATGAAAAGCCCCAAGTGGGGTTGGCCCTTACCGTACTAGAGTTGGCAAATACTGTGATTAAGACTTCAACTAGGTTTTAGTATTATGTTCAGGTTTCTGACACTTTCTAAAGAGTTTTATTTCAGGTAAAATGCTTAGTGTTGACACAAGATATCTAGCTTTAGCTCAGGTCATTTAACTTTATGATCTGTGGTAAAATATATGCAATAGTATGGTAGCATCTCTAGACAGTGATCAAATTTTTACAACAAAAGTATACAACAATTATTTTGTTAATTTTGCTTCTTTTTTTTTTTTTTTTTGAGACAGGGTCTCACTGTTGTAGCCCAGAGTAGCTTTAAACTTGAGTAAACCTATCAGCCTCCTTTGTGCTAAGATTTCAGGGGTTACCACCATTCTTGGCTCAATTTTGATATCATATTTCTGCATCTCAAATTTATTTACAAATTAAATGAACATTGAAACCATCTGTTGACGTGCCCTTGAGTGACTCAACTACTGCTACATACATCTTTATACAGTTGCCGTTCTGTCATCCGCACGGTTACTGTGTCCTGTGACACAGGTGCTAGAGAAACAGTGGCAATCAAGAGAGACAATGTATCTGACTTCTCAGATCTTTTGAGGGTGACAGGCAAGCGCACAGGGAGAGTGGGTGCTGTGCAGAGCAGGTAGGGGTTCCGCAAACCCAGACATGAAGATGGGTGTGGGCTTTTAGACGGAAACCAGCCACCTGGGATCTATGAAGGTGGTGGTATAGAGCATAAGGTCACAATTTTGAAGGCTTATGTAGGATGTTTAAAGAGAAGTAAAGGGAGGAAATGGAAGAGGCCATGTTTGGGTTGTGGAACTAATGGCCGTCAGGATGGTGGGATGAAGCAGCCTCAGGTCTGTGGACGTTACATGAGTTTGTGAGCCTGTTGGGGATTGGCCTGAAAGTCAGTGGAGCCCACAGAAAGCATTTCTGCAGGACATCTGACAATGATCTTATTCTCGACTCCTGTCTCCCTTCTAGTGAGTAGGTTAGAGGGCAAGGCTGGAGAACAAGACTGGAGTGAAGGAGACTATGGAGATGTGAGCCTTGACTGCGGTGTTTCCACAGTGGAGAAAAACGGATCATATAAGGGAGATTTAAATTGGAATGAGCTAAAGAATGATGCTGATAAAAACCAACATTTCTTGAGCAGCAACACTAACTGCTAAGGTTAGTGGGTTCAGCAGGGCCAAGAAATCGACGTACAGGGGATCACTTAGGTGTATAGTGACATGCATGATCTACTCTAATCTTGGAAGCACTCTAGAAAGTCATAATAAGGACTGTTATCTCTGCTGTAAGCGGAAGGAAACTGAAGTGCAGAGAGATTAACAGCCTTTTCCAGAGTCAGAAGTTAGGGCAGAGCCGGGATTGAGACTGGCTCTGGTTCCTGAGTTCACGCTGGAAGTGGCCTCACCACAGCCTTATGATGAAGACAAAGAGGAGCTAAGGGATTGGCAGCTGACTAAATGACATGGCATTTGCTGATGTGTGCAGAGAGATCAGGGACAGGAAGGCAACCGCAGATCTGTTGGTGGAACCTGGCCATGTTCACTAGGTCGTTACAAGTGACGTTCTATCCCAAGAGAGCGTTCAGTAGAAGTTTGATCTTTACTCACATAAAAAGCTGTAGGAAGGTGGGAAAGAGTGGGAGAAGTCAAGAGGGCCGAGGAATATTGGACCAGGGTATATTAAAAATGTCAACAAGGAGCAGAGAAAACTGGCACAGAAGCAGTTGTAGTAGAGTGACGCCCTGGTTCAGAAACACCATACCATTGGAAGAGGACGAAAACTGAGCTGTGTCCGTCGAGAACAGTTCAATGGTATAACTGGGCAGAAGTAGAATATTAGGGTTGAAGTAGGTCTGCGGCATGAATGACTCTTCTGAAAGCAAGGAGTTGATGTAGAGTGTTCAGGGAGGAGGTACTTCTTTCTTAGATTGGAGCTTTCTGAAGGCGAACAGTGGGACCACAAGGAGGAAGTGTTTGAAGATTAAGAGGAGGGGAGAGACAGAGCTACAGAGAGGCAGGGAGGTGCGGATGGAGGAAAGGGGCAGTCTCTCTGAGCTATGGTGTGGAGGACTGAGGGGTGCTAGACTGAGGAGAGGGTGTGGCATGCCATGAGGTGGGGCTTGATGTTGGGAGATGGACTTCCACAGAAGAGATCATCGAGGTGGACCATCCTGAGCATTTAGTTTAGGAACGGGTGTAGTAGCACCAGCTGTGTGCTTAGACTGTGCCTGAAGCGGGTCACCCAGTGGAGGTGGGGAGGGGCCCGGGAGGGACCCGGTAGGCAGGTAGGCAGGGAGGGGCCGGAGAGGACACAGCACAGCCCCACAGCATTTTAAGCTACGCGTTTTGATCTTATTCTGAGATTATTATTTTGGTCATCTCTTATATACAAAATATGTTAGATATGTTGTAGAGCATATATCAACAAACAAAAAGTTTCAGAAGCTTAAATAGTGTTCACATTATCATGTGTGAAGACAATATGTGTTTTCATTATCTTCCTGGTTTTAAGTAAACTCATTTAGTTGTTTTGAGGGTTGCTGAGGATAACCCAGGACCTTGAAGTAGTATGAAAATACTGTGCCACCAAGCTATACTGTCAGCTCTGAAAGCTTAGAAAACTTTACATTGAATTCATCTTTTATATTTCATTAAATTTTCAATGGTGTTACTAGCAAAGTTGAGTGGTACTTAATTGGTTAGTGTCTGATAGTGTTATTTCACCTTATCATATTGAAATGAATTTAGTTTTTTACATTAATGTATTTTGTGTGCGTGTGCATGTGTGTGTGTGTCTGTCTGTCTGTGTCTGTCTCTGTCTGTCTGTCTGTCTGTGTATACATCCCACAATGCAGGTATCAAGGTCAGAAGACAATTTGTGGAAGTCAGTTTTCTCCCTCTATGTAGGTTTTAGGGACCAGGCTCAGGTGGCTGTGGCTGGCCACAGCAAGCACCTTTACTTAAGAGAGTCATCTTTTAGATCCTTGGAATGCATTTTTATAGAATATCATGTAATCATTTCTGAAGATAAGCTCCAGAATGAAATATGTCTAGATTTATAAAATACTTGCAAAAATAACTTGCAAAAATAAATGCTGAAAAGGTATGATGAATATATTTTGTTGGGGCTGGAGAGATGATCAGTAGTTAAGAGCACATATTGCTCTTGGAGAACTCTTGTTAACTCTGCTCTAGGGAATCTGATGACCTCTTCTGGCCTTGCAAGGCAACTGCACTCATGTGTACATAACTCTACACAGATACACACCCATACACATAATTTAAAAATAAAAAAAACCTACATTCTTATTTGTGCTGGACAGTTTTATGTGGAAGTATAAGCCACACAGACCCTCTCCTCCCCAACTTGCTTCTTGGCCATGGTGTTTCACCATAACAGTAGCGACCCTGACTAAGACAAGCTGGCACCATGGCTATGGGGCACTGCTGACAAACCTCACCATGTTTGGGGAGGATCATGGAAGGACTTTGGAATTTTAGTCCATAAAAGCCATGAGTATTGAGAGCTCAGTGGGATGTTCTGTGGGAGCTGAGAGCAGTGCAGAAGATGGACACCTGGCTTGTCAAGTTTCAGAGGAAAGTTTAAAGACTCTATTGGGGCCATTTCTTATTTTTAATTAAGATTTTTGTGATTCTGGTGCGCTGAGGCTGAAGAGTCAACCTTGATTAACAAGAGATGGACACTATTGTAGTGAAACCTTTGCATTACTGGTACAATGAATGCTGGTCAGCTGGAGCTGAGGAATTAGCAGTGACTGAGACCAGCATGGTTGAAGTGAGTACTTCTGGGAAGTATTTCCTGAGAATCAGCACACAGAAATTAGAGGAAGTCAAAGTTATACCTTATGTCAGCATCCTAACTTGGTAGTATAAGAGTCACCCAGGTGCTACTGGTTTTGAAGGCATGAGGGGTCAATGGAGAACAGCTGAGAGTTGGCACTGTGAGAGGCCAGGAGAGGCCATTGGTGAAGGAACAGCTTCAGTGGCAGTTGAAGGCCCAAGATTGAAGGAGTTACACAGAGAAGTTGAGGTTTAGCACAATGAAGATAGCCTACGAGAGGCTATTGGTGAAAGTGCAGCCCAGTTGTAGCAAGGGACCCCATCCCAGGACCATGGGATGACCACTAAGAACAGCAGCAGCAGTGGAGGGGAGCCAGCTGGAGCCTAGAAAACAAGCTGCGTGTGCTGCAGAGGGTGGAGTCAGGGAAGTAACCCAAGCTCCTTGAAGGAGCTCAGAAGATTGTGAGTGACTCCCAAATAATTGGACATTATTTATATTTTGGAGTTTGGTTTTGCTTTATTCAGATTGTGATTGTGCCCTGCTCCCGTCTTGAAGTAAGAAAGTATTTAATTTTGATTTTTACAGGAGCTCACAGCTGAAAGATTTTGAACTTTTAAGAGATTTTAGATTTTTAGAGATTGGATATTTCATAGAGACTGAGCTTTTAATGTGTTTGAAAATTTAAAGACTGTGGGATTTTTAAAGTGATTTATATTCTTAAATGTGAGATCTTGGGGGTAAATGAGAAAGGAAAGGTTGTGGCTTAATGGTGATGTTGTTTGTGTGTCAAGATGACAAAGGGTCAATTGTGCTGGATAGTTTTATGTCAAGCTGAAGTCATCTGAGAAGGAAGGAACCCCAATAAGAAAATGCCTTCATGAGATCGTTGTAGGCAAGCCTGTAGGGCATTTTCTTAGTGATTGATGTGGGAGGACCCAGCTCATTGTGGGTGGAGCCATCCCTTTGCTGATTGTCCTGGGTTCTATAAGAAAGCAGGCTGAATAAGCCATGTGCTTCAAGCCAGTAAGTGGAAGCCCTCCATGGTCTCAGCATCAGCTCCTGCCTCCAGGTTCCTGCCCTGTTTGAGTTCCTGCCCTGACCTCCTTAGCTGATGGACAGTGCTAAGGAGGTGCGAGCCACACAGACCTTCTCCTCTCCAACTTGCTTTTTGGTCAAGGTGTTTGATCACAACAATAGCAACCTTAAGTCAGACATTGTGATGCTTCACATTTCTTCATACTCTTAATCTGAAGGTTTTTGAGCTTTTGTGTGAAAACACAACTGTGTCATGGGGGTCAGAGGACTCCCTGTGGGAATTGCTTCTCCTTCCCACCATGTGGAGACCCTCAGGCTTGGAAGCAAGCGCCTTTGCTCGTTGAGCCATCTTAACAGCCTTGTTTTATGTTGTTGCTTTTGTTTTCTTTTAATCAGAAAAAAGAAAGGAAAATGAAAAGACACTCGTCTATAACGAACATGACTTTGACCGGTGAGATGGCTCTGTGGTTAGGGGTGCTTGTGTGGGAGCCTGACGACCTGAGCTTGAGCTGTACCTGTGTGGGAGGAGGGACTGACTCCTGAAAGCTCCCACACTCACATGATAATAAATAGAACATGATTTCCATCTCTTAAGAGACAAATTTGGAGAATATTAATTCAAACTGATTAGTTTTGGTTCCGTGTGATTAGAAAAAGATAACCAGCAAAGTAAATGCAGCTTTGAACATAGGAGTGCCTGGAAAGGTACCAAGAAGTTACTGAACAGATTGTGGGGTCCGGGTGCAAAGCTTGATTCGAGAAGGAGGAAACGGTGCTCATGTGGCGGCTGGTCCATCTAAATATATCACCTGCCTATCTAGACTTTTTTTGTTTTTTTCCCCTGCAGCCTATTGTAGGGGAGGAAATATATCTTTTCTTTCTATCTTTCTAAGTTCTCAGGTGGTGCCCCTGTAGCAAAAGACAAGTTAACAAGAGAGAAAGCACACACAATTTATTTAATAGCATTTATCTGACACCGGAGACTTCATTAGACTGCATTTTAGTGGAAAGGCCTGGGGAATGCGATGGATGGGCTGTTTGAACTAAGATGGGAGCGGTGGAGGGGGCAGTAAGCAGGGCCTACTGAGACTCCTCTTGTGGGTCATTGGAGGAAGGGTGCTCTTTTCTTCCTGGGATGGGGAAGACATCTCTCATACAGTCTCATGACCTTCTTCAGGGAAGGTCAGAGAGTTTTTCCGGCACCTGTCATTTCTCTAATTCCTAAAGCTTAAAATATTCCATATGCCAAGGTGCATATTTTGGAGAGGCTTATGCCTACCCCCTGGCTGTAGAGAGAGCTTCCCAAGATTCTGGAAGCTGTTACAGCTGCTTCTGCTTTATGTATTGCATATTTTGTTAACTTAGTTACAAAATGTGGTTAACAGCATTGATATTTAGGGCATTTAAAAACTGCAGTCCAGACATGTTGGTGAAGTGAATCAGACTTTATAGTTTTGAATTCAGAAAGACATCATAAACTTTTTCATTCAGCTACTTTAATTTTCATACTTCATTTTATAATTTCACTGCTTTGCTCCGCTGGAGCCGGAGCCTGGGCCTCAGCTTGCTGAGCAGGCTCTCCCCACTGGGCTACTTGGAGCCTCTCACCTTGTTTTTCATATGCCAGGCTGTAACTGGCACTCATGTGAATCAAATGCACAGCTTTCCTGCAAATGCTACTTTTAAAGTACTGGGGTTTCCCCTATTTGGATGATAGGGTAGTTTCTACTACAAACGTGAAGTATCGGGTGTGTTTTAACCACAGGAGTGCAGAAAGCCATCTCTTTGCCACACTTTGCCCTTTTCTCTGTCTGTGCTCTGATGGTTCGTGCTTGTGTTCAGGCATTCATCCTCCACTGTAAAGTTTGCTTTATTAGTTCATTAGTTTATTAGAATATTAAGCATTAGTTTATTCATCTGTCATGGGGTACCTCAAATTTGGAGAGTCAGAGGAAGTGGCAAAGAGTAGTAAGCTTTTAGTTGTGTGAGTGATCAAGTTGTATTTCAAACTAATCTGTGTCTCCCTGAATTCACACTTGGAGAAAAGCACCACAAATCTAGAGCTGACTAGAATTTAACTTCCCTAGGCAGTTCCTCACTTCACAGGGGAAAGCAGACAGGGGCAGGAAGGTGGCCCAGTGATATTCTCATGATGACAGGGTGAGTAGAGAGAACCCAGAAACCAGGCTTTCCTGCTGGTGAGGCCTTGCCACTCATCCATCTGTCCGTCCGTCCATCCATCCATCCACCCACCCACCCACCCATCTGTCCATGAGTATGTCCATTCATCCACCCACCCACCCATTCAAGCATCCGTCTGTCCACCCATCCGTCCACCCACCTGTCTGTCCATTAATCCATGTATCCACCCTCCCATCTGTCCATCCACTTACCCACCCCACCAACCCACCCATCCACCCACCCACCCATCTTCCTGTTGTACTGGGGTTTGAATTCAGCTTCGGGTACGTATTAGGCACATATTCTATCACTGAGCCTGGCAACTGAATTTTAGCTGCTGTGTAGATGGCATTGGTTTTATCTCTCTGTAGGGGAGTGAGTTCATTTCTTCTACTTTGGGACCTTGTCCATCTACTGTAATATCTGCTAATGGTCTTTAAGGAAAAATATGATTGCTCCATGTGATTGCATGTACCTATAATTCCTAATGATGAGGTTAGGAAGCCTCAGAGACTAGATATTAAGAAGACTTCATTCTTTTGGGGCAATATTCCAAATTCTGACCACAGCTTTCTTCTACTACTTCATAGCCCAAGTAATGACTATTAAATGAAATATTTTCATTAAAGCAAGAGTTTAAAGTTCGTAGCTCCTTCTGCTGGCTTTTGTCAACTGCTAGAGCAATAGTTCTTAACTTCCTAATGCTCACCCCTTTAATATAGTTCTTCATGTTGTGGTGACCCTCCCAATCATAAAATTATTTTGTTGCTTCTTTATATCTGTAATTTAGCTACTGTTATGAATTGTAATGTAAATATCTGATATGAAGATGGTCTTAGGTGACACCCCTGTGAAAGGGTCATTTGACCCCAAAGGAGTTGTGACAGAGGTTGAGAAACACTGTACTGGGTTCTTCACATCAAAATCCTGGTTTTGTGCATCATGAAAAAACTAACATGCAATTATCGCCAATTCTTTCATTAATTTTTAGCCATACACTCTCTAATGTGTGAAGCACTTTAAATGTTGGCTTCCCCTCTCCCTCTGAAGGCCTTGCAGAAGCTTTCTAAGTAGGGCCAGAGGGTGGAAAGGGATTCCAGTGCTGATGAGTAGGAATGCCCTGTCCTCGCTTATTCAGAGATGAGATCAGTTTGAATCTTGGCAAGACTCTTTCACTCCTCGCACCCCGTAAAAACAACATCGTTGTGGAGCCCCGATGTGCAGCAGCTGCACCTAATGTTCTGATGTCTTCGCAAAAGGCGGACAAGGCTTCTCTTTGAAATGTGTGAGGCGGCTGAGATGCCACCGCTCAGATGGATTTAATTAGTCCTTCCTGGGACTGGATGTCCGCTTGCTGCAGCTGAATTCCCATTCCAGTCACCCATAACTAGAAACACCCCGCTTCAAATGGGTTTCTTCAAAGAAAGAGGGGTTTTGGGTTCTGTGTTTTACTGCTTTTTGATGTTGGCTTCCCTTTAACTGAGAGGACCTCGTGTTTATACAACTGTTGTTATTAAGCAAACATAGCTGGCCTCACCGGGCTCCTTTTGCACCAGGCTGCTTAGGGTGGCCATCCAAGATCTGTGGAATAGATCTCGCTTCTCAGACCACCGCAGCAGCTGCGCCTTTCCAGAGTTTGCTTGTGAGTGAACTTAAAGATGGCATTAGCTTGTGAACAGGGCCTTCCGGTCCTGTATGAATGCCCAGATGAGGTTGCACCCAGAACCTGGAAATGTGGCCAGTGTTAATCACAAAGCCCACAACCGAGGCAAGGGTTGTCACAGGGTCATCTTGGTGCAGGTGGCGCTTGTGCTCTGACTCACCTGCCAATGGTATAGGACCATGGTATGCTTTTCAGTAAACATCTTGAAAACAGATGCTCTTCAGAGTAAAATATGACTTTAAAGTGTCCTGGAGTATTATTTTTAAATTTAGCCCCATCTGTAACATTTCAATAGAATATCTAGTACCTTGCACCCCATCTGCAATACTGTTTTCTTCTCTCTCCTAGTTAGTGTGTGTAGGGTCCGGTGTGCCCACCACCACAGCATCTTTTATCTTCTCTGCCCACATCCTAATTGCATTTCTGGGGGTTGTGATGTTTTCCAGCATTGCACTTGTGCAGTTAGTGTGCTCAGGTGGGAACATTTGGGGACTTTGCAGGCTGTTCACCCGGGGCATGAGTTTGCATTTGAAATCTTGGCGTTAACATCCTGAAGTTTAGAAAAAATCTAAAAGATACTCTTACACTGCATATTAACTTGGCCTTTTAGGAAAGATAAAGTCAACTTAGGCTGTTGAAGCTAGGGCTATGGTGGATGGGGCCGGACCACAGTTGGGCATTGAACTCTCTATTCTTCATCTCTTGAATTGTGGCTGTTGGGCAGAACTCCCAGTGTTCGGGGAATAATAGACAGACGTGACATAGGAATATTTTATTACATTTATGTAAATGCACTCAGTTTGAAAAGTCACAAGGATGGTTTATTTGGGGTGCCCTTTTAATGGTTTTGC
The DNA here is from genome assembly GCA_026225945.1 of Cricetomys ansorgei. NCBI lineage: Eukaryota > Metazoa > Chordata > Mammalia > Rodentia > Nesomyidae > Cricetomys > Cricetomys ansorgei. The sequence continues at coordinate 1,011,566 of JAMJFZ010000770.1, forward strand.
CTTTACAACCAACAGTATTACATGGTTTTGTAATTTTCTTTATTTGTTGACAACGCTCTAAAAATCTTGGCAGAAATACAAAATATCAAGGGGCAGAATACCAGTGAGTTGTCTTTTATGTCAATTTGCAAGGTGGCTTGTTAGGAAACTGTATTTCTAGCTGTTGAAGTTAATAAGCACTACATTACAGTGACCACGTTTTCTATTATGCAGACAGGCCAGTCGTATAAGCAAGAAACAGCCACCAAGTCAGAATAAGGATGAAGATCATCATATTCCCTCCTCCATAATTTTTTAAACTTGGAAAAATTAAGCTAGCTACCATTAGCATTTACTAACAAAGTTCAGTGTGGGGCCAGGTAAGGGGCAGCAGGGAAGCATGCTAACGATGTTTCAAGAACAACAGTCTTTGAAGGTAGTGACACTTCCTCTGTCCTGGCCAATTATGTAGCTGTTCAGAAGGGGAGGCCACTTGGCTCCCCTGAGCCACAGCACAGCAGCGTTTTCTGAAGAGCTGGTCGGCAGGACAACAAAAGGGCCGTGGGCCCCAGTGATGAGCTTGGTTTTAAACCCAGACCTGGACAGGTGGGGTTGGAAGCCAGAGGGCCAGTTTTTTGTTTGTTTGTTTGTTCAGCCCTGGTTTTCCTCGTCTATAACATAGGGCTAATATTTCCTAGGGTTTCTGTAAAACTCAGGTGATATGTATGAAGACTCTAGTAGAGTGGCGAGTGAGTGTGTGTGTGTGTGTCAGGCGCCAACACCATGCCTGTTCCACCTTAAATGTGCGAATTACACATATTGGTTACACATTTTGGTTTCTCACATAATCCAGTCGAGTTCTTCTTCCAATTTGTGAACAACATGTGAATAATCTGTTTATGTGGATAAATGAGAACAAACATTGGCAGGATTTGTCGGTGCCATTACTGTCCTGAGACTCTAATCCTCTGGCGTATTTATTTCTCTTATGATGCCCTTGTCGAGGCTGTGATACAATAGCCCAAGACTCTTCTAGCAATGGTCTTCATGCCTACAAGACTGATTTTGTGAAGTTTGTCTAGTGAGATTGATGAAGCATCACACGTCTGCTCTTCCATCTTCCTGGCCCTGGAACCTGTCTAGTACTGCTTTAAAACCTACAGTTCCTTTTTCACCCACCGTAGGGCGCACCTATACTGTCACGGTGCCAGATTTCATCCTGCTCTTGGGGAGTTTGGTCCCTTCTCCATCTGCCTTTCCTGTGTCCATGGCCACTTTCCCAAGTATCTGTTTACATACTTTCTACCTCATGGATGGCCCTCAGCCACTCTCCCGGTGCTTGTTCTTTGCATTACAACATCCATCCCTGGTGTGTGTTTTTCCCTTCTCCCATTTTGACTGCCTGAGGTAACTAGATCAAACTGGCTCCTTTATTGCTATGGAATATTGAACAGCTTTTAACATCTCTCCATCTCCAAGCCACAGAAGGATTCTCTTTTGTGAAAACCTGTTCATGACTTCTCTATTGTAGGATGCTCTGCAGAGTCAGTGAGTGGGATGTACATTAGATACCTGGTTTAAACAGCTGGAAACAAAACCGAACGACATGCATAATCTCGGTGTTACCAGAACTGAGATTTCTGTTTTGATCCAGTGAATAGTTCCCTCCCAAGGGAGGACATTATAAAATAAACTGTGGTATTTAAACCTCAGTAAAAGGTAGGCATTGGATGCCCTGGTGCTTGCAGGATACCAGGGAGCCTGCTTGGTACCTGGATTTGGATAGTGAGGCCCAACTTCAGGTCAACTCTGTCATGCCTTGTCTAGAGCATGGGCCAGGTCAAAGTACACAATCAGAGCAGCCTTCTGCCTTCAACGACCCTGGTGAAGCCCGCCCTCCAAGCTCCTGCCGCACAAGCGTGACTTAATTTTTTTTTGTTGGGGGGGTATTTTTATTTTTTTATTTTTTTTTCTTTCTTTTCTGAGGGCAGAAGGAGGGTGGAACAGGGAGAAATGGGAAGAGGATGTTAATGAGATACATTGTATGAGACTCAAATTATTCACAAAAGTATTATATAAAAATAAAGTTTAAAAAAGTTGTGCATGCAAGGCCTGTCTCCATGTAGATGTGAGTTCTTGGGTCTGGTTTGTCATGGCAGCGCAGGGTGATGGGTTTATGTTACTGTTGCCTTTTGACCACTCGGGGTTTTAGGTAATGTTTGGATGTGTGATGTATGGCTCTTATGGAGTTTGTTTAAGGGACCAGATGGAGAGTATAAACATAGCACAACCTTGTGACGTAAATAGCTGTGGGCAGACTTGTTGAGTAACTATCAAATTCACTCAGTTGGACAGAAAGTACTTCTGTTTGCTCTTCATCTAGTAGCAGGACTTACTGCGACACATCCCCTTACTCACGTTCAGCACGAGTAATAGAAGGGTTGGTCTTAGTGCCTCTGTGATCAGAGCTGAAAGAAGCTTGGAAGAATTTGTGATTTTGTTTATAGGCTGATAACTAAAAATACCAAGGAAGTGTGAGAGCTGGTTGTAAATGGTGAGGTTGGTATTAGTGAATGTCACTTGTATTAGTTTATCACGGACTAAAAAAGCCTGTTCAGTCTCATTCTGCACTACTCATTGGGGTGCATTAATTGACATTTCAACCAAAAGTTGCACCAAGTCTAGTCTTTCAGTTTTACATACCACATGTGTTTTAAATGTTCAATAGACAAATTACTCCCTACCCCCAGTACATTGGAAACTTTACCTCCAAGGGAGGTGTTTCATTCTTGGATGAGTATAGCATTCCAACTTATAATTAAGCTGCAATACAAAAAAAATACTAACTTACAAGGACATTCCAGCTAGCATTCTGTAGATCATTTGCTTATTCAAGCACATAAAACTTCCAACAAGAGGAGGTAATTTTGCTTAAATTTCTTGATTTGAATTGTTCTACTATTTGGCACTGGGTGGAAAAGGGAAAAAAATCATATTGAAAGCATTGTTCTGCTAATGAAGTTGCTTGTCCTCGTTTGTGCCAAATTTGGCAGGTAAAATTACCATTTATTCTACTTGCTGGAGCCGCAGAATAGATTGTTGAGGAAAAGTAGCAATTTAAGTAATGACACCAGACAGAACTTGCTATGCTGTGTACATCTCCTGCTTTCCCTAGGTATTGACATGCAGCTTGTACTTCCTGTCAGGCTTGCACTTTGTGGTTAAGCTCCATTCATCAGCGATGGGCAATGTGCTCCATCTGTGGGATTTAAACAAATACTTTTACTATTAATTATAATAAGCCAAAGTGAAACATTCTGACCCAAAGATAAATCAAAAATTGATGAATTGGTTTGAATATTTTGAAAGGATTTCATGAGTTTAAGTTGTGAGAAGTTCTTTAAACATAAAGGTAAAATACACGCTTGAGTGTGCAGATATACAAAGTTCTGGTGCTCATGGGTTCTTCCACATTATTCCTTGGCTTGAGGTTCATAAATCATTAGAGAAATAATTAGAAATTATGTGTTAGAATGAGAAAAATCTCAAAGTATTAGATATTTGTTTTAATCGTGTGTTTAAATTAAATGTATAAATTTAACACTTGATAATCTTGAAACATTTTTTAATTAAAAATACATATTTGAAGTAAATATGTGATTTAGTACATTTCTTATACATTGAATTTTCCTTAGTTATAAAACTCCAAGTTAAAACAAAATATAGTTTACAGATGGATGTTAAATTTGACCTTCTTCTGAAAAAGAAAAAAATAGCTACTTAATTTGGAAAACTCACTTTTAAAGAACCAAGTTGAGGAATTTGTAGTCTTGCAAATGCTATCTCAGAGCCCATTGGGGTGGCATACTGCTGGAACTTACAGCCACCAGTCGCCCCTTTCTGCAGGCTGAACTGACTGGTGGGCAGGTGCAGATGTTACAAAATCTAACATGGCAATTGGCACTAATTGGTATAGTTGTTGGCAGTTTTATCAGAAAGCAAAGGGCTGAATGGCTGGATGGGTTTAGCAAACTTGAATGATAATAAGCATTTTCCTACGCATCTTGAATTACCTTTGTGACCCAGACTAATAGGGACACTTTATTATGTCCCCACCTTTCAATGAATAGAAATTAGAGAAAGCATTACATGCAGGTTATATATCTAGCGACTGTTTTTCAGGTGACTTTTATAGCTAACTGCTCTATTGCCTACTTGCCCCTCCCAGCTCTGCTCTTAGTGCTCAGAGAAGACCATGTGGCATAAGATAAAAATTGCTGTTATTGCTAATTATGAGATTTAACTTGATTAATCTAGTGCCAGGGTTTGAAGCATGTCATAGTATATGCTCAACTCAAAGCATGTTGAATTTATAGATGACATGAGCAGTGTGTGGCTTACTTACCAGTCTTAGAGCAGATGGGTGAATCTGGAAAGATAAAGATGTCACAAAATTGGCCTTGAAAGAATAAATTTTGAACTTGGATGATGGGCATATTGGAGTTACTAAGATATTCTTTTCTCTCTCTCTCTCTCTCTCTCTCTCTCTCTCTCTCTCTGTATGTTTGCAGTTTTCTAGAACACAGGGCAGTTGCTTATTTAATTTGCACAGTGACCTAACCCCTCCTGTTGGAAGGTGCCTCTACTTTCTGCATCTTTCCCAGATGCATCCTCCTCTAGTTTCTTTATCAGAAGTTGCCCGTCTAAAGTGAGAACCATGTAGCTTAACAGACTGTTTGCTGTGCTTATGTACAAGCAAGTTAGTTTCTTGGCAAAATGGACCTAATAGAGCTTGTTAAATGCTCTGCTTTAACCGTATGGAATGACTGTAGGTTGAAAATGTCGCCGAGGAGCTCTTTGCATCTCTCGTGTCCATATGTAGACCAGTCTTACCCTGACAGACGCGCTCACTTATGTAAGTGGCATCTCTTATCTTCCTGTTAGGGCTAGTGTAGTTTCCATCAGTTGAAATGCTCTCCAGAAAGTCTGTGCCTGCCTTAGGTGAGTTATGAGAGGTTTGGCTTATGCTTGCTCAAGTAGGTAGCTCTGCCTTGGGTTTCCCCTAATAACTCTGTCTCCCTGTGCTAAAACATGCTCGAATCTTGTTTCCTTCAGCCAAAGGCTTCTACTTGCAGAGGTATCCCAGAAGAGAGGCCTGCTGGAGGCTACAGCTCAGAAGAAAAGGGCTGGAATGCTACTTTTTCAATTAAGACACTTCAACAAAACTGTCATGATTTTCCATCTGATGTTATATAGAGAGCCATTCCTACTCATTTTGCACTCTGCTATTGATGCAATTTCCTGAGGTTTATTACAATAAAGTAATAAGTTAGTTAGAATGTGCTCAGAATATTGATCTTCACCTAATGAGAGCTGGAAAAATCAAGACAGTTTCTCCCTTTGCTATGATTTCCTTATAATGAGGATTGACTTGATTCATTCCTTGCTTCAGAGTGGCCATGATTGAAATATTTTAGATTTTGTTTTTATAACTTTCTAAGGAATTAAAGTATAGGAATGATTTTACCACCACCTCCAGTTGTATCGGAGATCTTTAAGGATGAAGTTAATTTGCTCATTAATTCCTTGTACCATTCCTAATTATTTCCCACTCATTCCTTCCCTTGCTGGCCAGCTTTCAGTTTGGTCACAGCCAGTGCGTCATTCCGGGCAACTGCTACCAAAGCTAATATATATCAGCCACACTGTCTTTCAAGACTCCTGGAAGCATGCCAGACTGCTTCTCTTTGGGGTTTGAGAACACAGTTTTGCACACAATGGAGTAGTTTTACTCTGTTCACAGTCATCAAGATTAAAGGATTATTTATCTAATGATGTGAATAGATAATTTTAATTCTCTGGACATAAAAGTGAAACCCCAGAAATGGGATAGAATTTTAAGTAGCATTTTTAATTTGTTTTAAACTTCGTTTTTATTGCCTGTCTTTCTTTAAATGAGCTGTGTGAAATCTGCTGTGCTGCATACATGTTGGGTGGGCAGTGAGGTGTATAGATCGCTGTAGATTCTGTTGTAGGTTTTAAGTTATGAAAGAGTCTAATGTAGTCCTTTATGTAGTTGAAACAACTGCCATGCATTTATGGATTCTTAAATGGAAGTCTTATTCACACCTTAAAGGACATTATATCTTAAAATAGTTTTAACTTAGAAATGTCCTTATTAGTGTTACCGAAGCTGTATTAGAAAACTTCAAAATAGAACCATGTTGTCAGTAATCTAAGGCCTGAAAAATATGCACTGAGGAATTTGAAGGTGTGTACTTGTGTCTCTTTGATGCCGTGGTGTTTTTGTCTAAGCCATGTCTTTCATGGTTTTTTAATAAGCCTGTAATCATAGAGATGAAAGTTGTGTTAGTCTGTGCAGTGAGATGGCTGGGCAGACAGAGGTGCTCGCCTTGTAAGCCTGGCTGCCTGCGTTTGGTTCCCAGAACCCATAGGAAGCTGGAGAAAATAAACTCCACAGAGTTGCCCTCTGACCTCCACTTGTGCTCCGTAACACGTGCAGGGTTGCACACACATGTCATACACTCAATTTTTAAGTTAGATTTTCTCCCCCTGCTTTAATATCGAAGATAGTTATCTAAAAGATAATAGGCTTCAAGATCAAGGCATTGTGTTAAGCTCTTCATGAGAAATGTGAAAGAGAAATGGTCTAACCTGCCCTCATGAACTTCCAGGGGTTTGAGTTTAACACAATGATGATCATAAGGCACCATTAGATAAATACGCAGAGCTATAAAATGCTGTAGAATTTCAAAGCAAGAAAGGACCTCATCCATGGTGTGCTGAAAGTGTGCCCAGGAGTTATGCAGCAAGCGATCAGAAGCAAATAAGTAACATGAATATGGCTAGTTCAAGTTTAGCAGGGATACAGTTGGTAATGGGTGTACATTTGCTTGAATGTAAGAGAGTGGGAGGAGAATCAAAATGGTGAGTTGGTAGATTGAATGCCAGAAGGCCAGGTGAAGGAATTGCATTAGTCATTCTAGTCATTAAATGCCTAGAAGCCAAGAAGTATTTTGAACTAAGAAAATTCATAAGACACAAGAAAGCCACAGTTTCAACTCGTCAGTGGGGGTGAATAAAGCTATAGCTGATTGGCAGTAGGGCTTTGGGGAGATTTTCCTGTCATTGGGGTCACTCACAAAGAAAAATCAGGAAAAGTGTGAGCAGGTGACTGGGCGACTGGTCAGAGTTCTGGAGGATGGAGAGGGCTAGTTTCACAGGGAGGGGAAGAACCACGAGAGTCACAACGGGAGGCATGGGCTTTTGAGTCACTCCCACTTGCTAAACTATTTCTCCCTCTGGCCAAATTGTCATGATATTTACACTGGAAATCTTTGGAGCATGTCACAACTGTCCAAATAGCTGGCCTGATCTAATGACCTATTCTCTTTCACTTTCTACCATGGAAATTCAAAGCATTCACAAAACCCAGACAACAGAATGCTGAGCCCTTGTGCTGCTCCTGGGTGCTCTGCCCTGCTCACTGTCTTTCTTTTTCCTGACTGTTTTAGCAGACTACAGTCTTAGACATTGCTTTGTTTCAATGTTTGTTGAGTTGCAGGATTTGCCAGTGTCCTAAATCTCCAAACCCTTCCTGATCTCTCTCCCTTTCCCTTCAGGTGAAGCCTCTTTCTTTTTAAATTTCACCGCAAGTGTCAAGTCAGTTGGACTTTGCTAATACATGGCCATGTACTTTCCTATAACATACTGTCTTTTCATGCACTGTGACATACACACAGGCAGAGGCTCCGTGTATACATTGGACAGATGGAGGTGGGGAGGGAAGTAATGACTCAGTGAACTAGGTGTTGGAAGATAGTTTCTCTTTGATGGGATTGGCAGGTCTTGGATGGGAAAAGACTAGAATCAACTTGATGGTTGGTAGTTGTTGGAACGTGTGTAGTAGATAGGGATAGAAACATATCTGCTTGTACTTCCTTTGAGCTTAGCATAGCTTGGTGGGAAGCATTCAGAGATAAGGTAAGTGGAACCACTGGGAGTAGGACAGATTGGCATTTGTGTGGCTCCTGATTGATGCCAAATGTATCTCAGCGTCATCGCTGTGCTTGCTTTGCTAAGATGAGCACTTGTGAGGAAGCCTGATCCCAAACTGGGAGGCGCTTTACAGTATAACTGGTATGTACCTTTCCTTCCTCCCTCCCTCCCTCTCTTCTTTCCTTCCTTCCTTCTTTTCTTTTCTTTTCTTTTTCTTCTGAGACAGGGTTTCTCTGTTGTAACTCTGGCTGTCCTGGAACTCACTCTAGACCAGGCTGGTCTTGAACGCAGAGATCCACCTGCCTCTGCCTCCTGAGTGCTGGGATTAAAGGTGTATGTCACCACACCTGGCCTGGTCTGTGCTCTTACAGCTGCCATATCATGTGTTCTGTAGAGCTTTACATAAAAGTGCTTATTTTTCCAGTTCTGTAGGCTCGAAGTCTAGGCTCAGGGCCCTGGCAGATTCAGTGGTGAGAGTTCACTCTCTGGCTTTCAAATGGTCATCTTGTTATGTATATCTCACCATGGCTGGGGCCAAGGAGCAAACACACAAGTGCACAGAGCAGGCAAGCAAGTTCTTGGGCCCTATAAGGGTACTTGGGCCATTGTGAGGGCTCACCCTTGTGACCTGATTACCTTCCAAGGAGGGATTAAGCTTTTAGCACATGACGTGAGGTGATATAAGTATGCATTCCATAGCACAGTGTCAGAAAACCAGGCAAAGTTAAGGAGCTGGTCCAGACAGAGAACAGAGAGATATGTAAGCCTAAACCAGATCCCAGTTCTTCCCTAAAGGCCATCACTGGGGTAACTAGAGAAATCTAAACAGGATTCCATGCTAATAATTGGGCTAATGTTAGCTTCTTGGTTTTGTTGACTGCTTATGGGGCGCATAAACTGAAACACTAATGGGTTCATGGGCCATTGTGCAAGTTTTCTTTTTTGCCAGAGGGATAATAGTAACTCACAAATCTGGGTAATGTACTAATGCTAAAAACTTTATGTATTTGAAATTATCTTACAAAAGGACACAGATAAAAGCTATTTAGAATATTCATTACAAGGTTAGCAATGGTTTCACCATTTTTCTATTTCCTATTTATAAGCACTAGGTTCCACTTTGCGAATTCATACTTTCTCATGATTAGCCTGAGGAATAATTATGTGTTTTTAAAAACAGTGTCATCTCTGGAATGCATTTGATGCAATGCAAATAGTTGCTGACTTATCCACGGTGTGGGTATAATGATCCCTCTGGAGCATCAGATCCTGCAGATTGTGTATCTTACAGACATGGAGTCTTTATTACTCATGCTTATAAAACATTCTGTTAATAGACTTGCGATAGACAAGCCTTTAAGACATAAGGTGTATATTAGTTCTTTTGGAAAAGGATTTGCTCTGATTTTTAAGATAAGAGTATAAAACTATCAAACATTGTTGGAATTATAATGCACAAATTATACCAGTTTTAATATGCATATTAAGAATTATGTCACTGCCATAGAAGCTCAGGAGATGATTTTGGAAAATTCTTACTAGTTGGGAGAGCTAAAAACAGAATATCAAATGGGCTATTAAGAGAAGCTTTGGATGTCTGTAAATAGTTCAAGAATGCTGAACTGCCACAGAGAAATATACAAAGTAGGCAAGATTGATAGGAAATAGTGGCAATGAGTGGGAAGCCAGGAAAAGAAAGGAATCAGTCTTGTTAATGACCTGTAGCGATGTACATGTTCTGGGATGCGTAAGCACATCACTGCCTCTGATGTCTCAAATCAGTCCTACTGTGTGACTTTGTGTAAGCACTTCACTGCCTCTGATGTCCCAGATCAGTCCTACTATGTGACCTGTGTAAGCACTTCACTGCCTCTGATGTCCCAGATCAGTCCTACTATGTGACCTTGTGTAAGCACTTCACTGCCTCAGATGTCCCAGAGCAGTCCTACTGTGTGACTTTGTGTAAGCACTTCACTGCCTCTGACGTCCCAGATCAGTCCCATTTCATGACCTGGTAGTGGGATTAAACTGGGGGCATCAGAGGCAGTGAAATGTTTATGAAAAGCAAAATAAATGCTAAAAGGAATCAGATGAAGTTACAGGCCAAATAATGAAAGTGTTTGTGGAAAGAGGAAACCAGGTGTTGGGTGCACATCTGTGACTCCAGTACTGGAAGGCCAGGACTTCAAGTTGTCCTCTGCTATGCAGTGAGTTGAGGTCCAGCCTGGCCACATGAGACCCTGCCAAGTGGAGCCAAGGAGGAAAATGGAGGCTCAAGCAACGTTACTTTGTTTTGAGATGCTTGGGGCTAGACCTCTAAGTATGCTAGGCAAGAGCTATACCACTGAGCACCCCCCCAAAGGAAAATAGGTGTGTTTGAAATAGGAGAAAAATAAGAGTGAATGATGATTATGGGAAGAGTGTGTAGAACTGATTGAACTGCTACCACCAACTGTGTTTACTGTGTGTTTTGTAAAGTGTTATGCTAGGTGCTTGACTCTCAACTGCTCCGTGAACTTTCATTTTACATGTGAGGAAATGGAGCAGGAATATTAGGGGAACTGAGGAATTGACGTTCAAAGAACTAGCCTTCTGGCAGAGAGGTGCAGGTTCTACACCTCCACCTGACCCAAGCTTCCCTTGTGGCCCATGCTTTGCATATCTTCTGGAGTCATTCACTACGCTGATTTAATTTACAGTATGATCTTCAGAGACTGACCTTACCACACCAATCCGAAAGAAACTACTAACGTAATTAAACTGTGCGCAAGATAACATAGTTTTTTTTTTTAAACCATAAAACTGAAGTTGAGGTTGTTACTGATCAGTTAATGATGTGCTAATTAAACGAACTAGACAACCAGACTATTGGTAGTGTAGATCAGAACTTAAGCTTTACTTTTGCAATTCACATCATTCGAGATATATTTAACTAATTTATAACACTGCATATTTAGCATGACCTTTATGACAGATTGATGGAGCTTCAGGCTATTATATCTAATTCCTCTTGATGTTTTGTTATTTTTATGTATATTTTGAGAAGAGAATCAGACTGTTTGCTTGGTGATAATTAAAGAACAAACATCCAAAATGCTTGTCCTTTTTTCATAAGATAGCCATTTCATTCTTTTATGGCAGGTCACCCAGGGCTCAAGAACTACATTTTAGACAGCTGTCTTAGTAAGTGGATGTGCAGTACTGAAAAACAAAAACAAAAACAAAACCCTACTCTGCACAAATGAGACGCCATAACAAGAAAGAGTGCTTGCCGCACAGGTCTGGTGGCATGAGTCTTACCCCTGGAATCCATGCAGGAAGCCGAGTGCAGTGGTGTGCATCTGTCGTCCCGGCACTCCGGCAGAAGGAGATGGAGACAGTCTCACTGGAGTCTTCAGGCTAGCAAGCCTGGAATTCTCAGCACAGCAGCAGAAATGAGAGAGACCTGCCTCAGTGAGATGCAAGACCAGAACTGACTCCCAAAAAGTTGTCCTCCGTCTCTCATGTTTGTGTATTTGCAGGCATGTGTGCATGCACACAAACACACAGTCAATAAAATGTGATCAAAGAATTTAAAAATGCTTTTTCTATTACATTAAAGACATAGACTGTACTATAGTTAATATTGAAAGTTTAAGAACCTTTGATTATAGCACAAAACTGTCATACGTCATTTAAATAAACGCCAAAGCAAACAAATAATGAAATTATTAGTCCTGATAAATCATAGGGATATTATATTTTTATTGACAAAGTCTGAAAGAATACTTATGTTTTTACATATTCAGTAAACTGTACTAATGCTAGGTAGGAATAAGACCAAATAGCTAATTGCATGGCATACAGAAGCTTTTGTGAATGAAGAGTCTAGATATGACTTTTGCTGTCAGTAGTTAAGACATAAGAATGAAAGCAACTAATATCTCTCTCCATAGAACAAGTCTTCTTTTCAGAATAAAACACAGCATTTATAATACAGTAGCCCTGTATTCTAATCTTTAGAGACTTAGTTTTAATTTATGTATATATATGCACATGAACAAATGCACACATGTGACATGGGTAAGAGGCCAAAAGAGGGCAGCAGAACCCCGAGAGCTGGAGTCACAGGCTATGCTGAGCCACCTGGTGTAGGTGCTGAGAACAGAACTCGGGCCTCTGGGAGAAAAGCAAACATTAACCCACTAACCGAACTAGAAGTCTCTCCAGCTGTTCTCTTAGCCTTTACATTCCATTTGCTGTTTTTGCTTTTAATACAGATTTCTGTGAATCCTCACAGGAGTACCTAAAGGGAATTGACTTTGTGAGTTAGTTTATCTGATTCTTTAACTTCTTTATCTGTGAGAGGAGAGGACTAGTTGGGTGTATGATTTTGCTAGTTCCTTCCAGCCTGGGAACCAAATCTGAAAGTGCTGATCTCTCTCCTTCATTTCTGTGCAGAGTGGTGATTTAAAAGGTTCATTTGCCAGGTGTACACACCTATAATCCCTGCACTTGAGAAGCTGAGGTGAGAGAATCAACACTTCTTGCTTAGCCTGGGATATACAGTAAACCTTGTCAAAGAATAAATAAACACAAAACAAAACAAACCCAGAAAAACAAAGAGCCCACCACGACAATCTACTAAAGAGCTAGAGACTACTCATGCCTTCCTGGAAAGTGGAGTTGATCAGCTGGTGCTCCCTGTCCTCCTCTTTGTTAGCAGCAACAAAGATGGATGGAAGACCTGCAGTTTAACTCAGATTGTCCTCTGTGTAACGTTTATCTCCTGGATATTGAGTAACATGAGATTTAGAGAAGTTGAAATTACATGTGATAAAACAAACTGCAGGGTGATCCAGAAGCATTTCTTATAGCCCACATCTTCCCAAAGTTTGTGGGCCAGGACTGGGAAATACTTTGTTTTTAACAATTTTTAAAAGCTTAACAGGTGCCACCACATGAGAAGCAACAGTGTTTTTACTGTGTCAGGTGGTAACCCTGAGAAAGTACTTCATATCGTTGGTTTTCAGTGATAATGTAATCTCGGTCCAATGCCCTGTAAATGTAGGGTGTGTACTTTCCTCTTATGATGACATGGATAGGAAAACCGAACGTTCCAAACAACTCACAGGAAACATTTCATGCCAGCATTGCCTCTGCCACAGATGCAGCTGGCTGTTTTCAATGGAACACAGAGTAACAGGGAGGTGACTAAATGTGGAAAAATACCTTCTGGAAACTGACAGACATCATGCTTTGGGGTTGTTTTGAAATGCCTTAAATATCCTTATTTTGAATAACTTTCAACTAAACCTATCTCTGATTATGCGGGGATAAAGTTTTCAGAAAATAACGCATGTAAGATGCATTTTATAACTACTACTCACCATAGCCAAAGCTCTGATTAATCCAAACATATAATGCCCATGACTTTAAATTAGCATGCCACCTATAGACAATAGCCGAATGGCAAGCACCTGACGTCTTTACACACTCAACTGTCTGTCGTCAGTTGTGTGTGTGTGTGTGAGCGCACACTCACTCCCTTTTACTCATTTTCATGTTGGCATTCCCGCGTCCCCTTTGTCTCAGAGTTGGAAATGACCATCTTTACGTTTATACAAAATTGCCCTGGCGTTGGTGAGAACCTATTGGAGGCATCGGGGGCTATAGGGGAGGTTTGCAGCCTGCACATCTGGGGAGAGGTGCTACAGACCCTGATTTGGGTGGCGTTACTGTGAGCTGATGGAGAGAGCTTGACCAAATGTGGGATATCCTCTCAGCCTCTATTCCTGAAGCTCTCCTTCTCTTTTCTCTGTAATCTCTCCATCTCCTCTCCACCTCTGCTGTGCTCACCTGATTCTTGTGTATTATTCTTTTCTGGCATATCCCAACACCTGCTTGCCTGCACTGGAACCACGTGGTGATTTCCTTCTCAGTGTGTGTACTCTCTTGTAAATCTCTTCTCAGAACCTCTTCATCTGCTTCATCGCTTCCCCTTCCTGTGGGCAACCTTCAGATTCCCTCCTGTGCAATAGAAGCTAAGTGACCAGTGTGTGCTCTGGCTCCCTGCCTCAGTGTGACTGTCAGTACTTGTATTCTCTCTCTATCCACAGATAGTGAGCTTAGATTTCCTGGCTTGTGATTATTGATTACAGATACCAGGAGGCAGTAGCCCATGTTAAGAGCAGATTCACTCCTTATCGGTGTACTTTGTCCAGCTGCTTCTTGCCTCAGGGTTTTTGTTTTGTTTTCCTTTGGGATTAAAACAAAATGTGTATGTGCGTGTGTGTGTTATATGATATGTGTATGTGTGTGCACACGTGTGTGTGTGTTTTTGTTATGTGTGTGTTTTTGTGTTATATGATGTGTATGCGTGTGTGTGTTATATGATGTATGTGTGTGTGCGTGTATTTGTGTTATATGATGTGCATGTGTGTGTGTATGTGTGTGTTATATGGTGTGTGTGTGTGCATGCATTTGTGTTATATGATGTGCGTGTGTGTGTGCATATGCATGTGTGTGTTATATGATGTGTGTGTGTGCATGCATTTGTGTTATGTGCATGTGTGTGTGTGCATTTGTGTTATATGATGTGCATGTGTGTATGTGCATGTGTATGTGTGTGTGTGTGCGCGTGTGTTATATGTGTGTGTGTGCATTTGTGTTATATGATGTGCATGTGTGTATGTGCATGTGTATGTGTGTGTGTGCGCGTGTGTTATATGTGTGTGTGTGCATTTGTGTTATATGATGTGCGTGTGTGTGCATATGCATGTGTGTATTATATGATGTGTGTATTATATGATGTGTGTGTGTGCATGTGTTTGTGTTATATGATGTGCATGTGTGTATATGCATGTGTATGTGTGTGTGTGTGCGCGTGTGTTATATGATGTGTGTGTGCGTGCATTTGTGTTATATGATGTGCGTGTGTGTGTATGCATGTGTATGTGTGTGTTATCTGATGTGTGTGTGTTTTATGATGGGTGTATGTGTGTTATATGTTGTGTGTGTGTGCGCATGTGTGTGTTATATGATGTGTGTGTTATATGATGGGTGTATGTGTGTGTGTGTTATATGATGTGTGTGCATGTGTGTGTTATATGATGTGCATGTGTATGCGCGTGTGTGTTATATGATGTGTGTGTGTGTTATATGATGTGTGTGTGTGTGCCTATATGTGTGTGTATGAGTGTGGGTGCATGCCATGGCACGCATATGAAGACCAGAAGGTTACATTGTGTGTTGTCTCACCTTGCACCTTGTTTGAGACAGTCTCTTTGATTTTCATGGTGTGTACAGCAGGCCGGCTGAGCTGTGAGCTGAGGATTCTTTTGTTCCCCATCTCCCATCCTATGGTGATAGCACTGGGATTACAGATACATCATATTGTGTCCACCTTTACTTGAGATCTGGGGATTTGAACTCAGGTCTTCACACTTGTGCGGCAAGTGCTTTACCCACTAAACTATCTTACAGGATTAGTTTCTTTTAAAAATATTATATCCTTCTGGGATATTCCTGTGCATACCCCCAAAACTATCACACTTACCTAATTCCTATTCATATTTTTTATCTTAACTTAAAGGCCGTCTTCTCAGAGAGATGACCTTTCTGCTGAGAGGTAGAGAATACTGAGAATTTTAATCACTGCACATCACTGGGAACTAGGGAACTAGTTCATAGTAAACACTTGCCTAGCACACTGGAGGTCCCGGGCTCAGTAACAACACTGCAGTCAGACAAGCAAATGACAAATTACTTAACTTTAAAGCTAACTGTTGTGGTCCATGGCTGTCTTCCCAGTACCTGGGAAGCAAAGACAAGAGAATTGGTGTTTGTGTCAAGCCTGGGCTATACGCAAGCCTGAGCTTTATTGGCCCTGTCTCAAAAACATATAAAAGAACAACAACAAAAATTACATATGCCTAGTTTTTTCTTAAGGATAGCACATTGTATATATTCTGTATTTCTTTGAGAGTAGTTTTACTTTAGTGCCTATAAAGATGTCTCATTTTTAGAGTTAGAGGGACTTAGAGGGCTAAGTCCCTACATGCAGAGAATGTATTTTTATGTTATTCCTTAGGGAAACCTTAGCTGGGTGTAAAATGAGGTACCTTGTTTCCTTTGATCTACTTGGAACAAATTACTCTGAGGTCTTCTATGTTGGTGTTGGTCTTGGCTAATTAGGCTGACTTTATTTTTTTCCTCCTTTGTATGTAGTTTCTCATTTTTGCCAAGTAGCCATATAATTATTTCTTTAGGTATAGAACTCCATTGATATCAATGTTTTATTTATTTTGAAGTTACTCTGAGCATAGTGGCACACACCTTTCATCCCAGCACTTGGAAGGCAGAGGCAGGCAGATCCTGTAAGTTTGAGACTAGCCTGCCTATATGGTGAACTCTAGGCCAGCCATAGCTATGCAGTGAGATCCTGCCTCAAAAAACAAACAACAAGAAACAACAAAAAAGGAAATTACTTTTGTCATGTCTTTGGCTTTATGTTTTTCCTGTTGTTTTGTATGCCCTTTTGAAGAAGACAATTATGCATCTTTCGTGTCGTCCTTCTTCCTTCTCCATGTCCGTCCTCTTCATTATTGCTTTTATATTACTGGCTCTATTTTGTTGTTTCTCTATGTCCCAGCATTTCTTTCCAGTTACATTCTATTTTTGGTTGCTTCTTCATGTGGCTTTTATCTCTATATTTTTCTCTTCGTTTTTTTTTTTTCCCGAGTTCTACCAGCTTGCTTTTCATTTCCTTCTGTTATTGTATAATCTCTTCTTTGAACCTTTGTTTTTCTTCTTTGAGCTATTTTTTTAAAGAGGGTCACATTTCCTATGGTTGCTTTGAGTCTTTGGAGAACTATTTATCTGAAGTCTTCCTGTGTTTCTTTGAGTGGTTGTTCTTGGGTTATATGCTCCTAATTTACCTTTTTCTCTATAAAATTTTCTTCAGTTTGTATCCCGAGATGCAGATTGGCTGACTTCTGATTGCTGTCTAGATTGTAACAGGGAAGCCTGGCTAGAAACAAAGGCCGCACTTTCCCAAGCTGACGACCTATGCTTTCTCTGACCACATCCGATCTGGGTTTCCTTTGTGGCGGGGCTCATTTCACATTAATTGTTACTGAAGAGGTAGCACGGCAGCAAGTTCAGCAAGGTTCTCAGTGTAGTGATGAGGAAATGCCTTCCCATTCCTCATCTGCTTCTTCAGTGATCTTGGAGGACTGGCGTGAAGAGAATATGAGACATAACGCTTGGAGTTGCTTTGCTCACTCTGCCCTTGACTTTCCATGGCAGCAAGCTGTGGTTCTTTTGCTCCCTGGTGGCTAGCCCACACTGGGTTTCACCCGTCCGATGACAGTATCAGTATACTCATTGCATCTATTGCTCACTCTGTGTGTCTTGGGGAAATTTGATTATTGATATGGGCCTAAAACGGCATGTGGTGGATTCCCTCATTTAATATTTGCGGATGTGCTCACATTTGTTACTGGAGTTGTGAGAGCTTCCTTGCTTTAGAAATAGTGAAATCACAGATTTATGTTGTTTTATATATGTGTATATAAAGAGAAGTAGTGTATTAATGTATACACTTATAAACCAGGGTATACACTGATAGCCTAGTGTATAAGGAAAAGTAGTCCCTTTGTTTCTCAGTCATGTAGGCTCTTTCTCATAAGACCTATCTACCATTCGTAGGGAGGAAAGAGGACAAGCTTTCGTGTAAACTGGATTATGGCTTTTTTCTGTGCAAAGAACACTCTTACAGGCACACTGGTGTTTCAGGCTCCTTCCTTTGCCTGCAGGCCCTATCAGAGTAGAGCTTAGGTGCATGTGCCGGGGCATTGGAGCAGTGGTCAGAGCCATGTTAAGATCATGGTGGTGGGCAGGGAGTCTTCCAGGTTTGTGCTGATGGGCTCTGGACCATTAGCTGTTGAGTAACAACTTGTGATCTCAGTTGGGCTTTTCTGGTGCTGTAACTGCATTGAAAAGACTTCTACTGCCCGAAGTTCCTGTTCCTGCTGTGGACCTGCAGCCATGGACTGTTCTGTGCCCTGTGGTCCTCATTCTGACTTAGATCTGACTTGCCATCTACTACGACATGTGGAAACTTTACATCCCTATCACGATGCACTGGAGCCCTTTCTCTAGTCAGAATGTCATAGGCCTTCCACGTTGTTTGGGTCTGTCCCTAGGGTGGACCCTTTTAGGAGCCCCAGTACTTTACAGAAATGCTTTTACAAGTCTTTGTTCATTGTTGTCTTCTTATCTGTCCCCAGGGTCCAACAGAAAGACAATAGATCTTTGACATATGATTTTACAGAGTGAGTTGACAGTGGGGAGTTGTTAGCAGCCATGCATCTTGGTTCTGTTTTAGGCTTACTTTGCAGTGTGCAAATGTGTTTAGAACTAAAATAACAATGATATTTACAGCCTGTCTCTTGTACCAAAGAGTTAGAAGACAATCTTTCGTGGGCATTTTAAATTAACTTTGGTTTCTTTTTTCCTTTCAACAACTTATATGTTACTTACTTTGAAATTAAAAGCTTCTCTCTAATTGTATCTCTGACTTGAAAAATTATGGCTTTTTTGTATTTGAAGATGATTTGGTAAAATTATTTATGATTGGTAACTGTATTGTAGAACTTTTCAAAGTTTGAATAGACTGGCTGTTCAGCACCAGAGAGTCTTATCTAATTAAAGTGTGTGTTTAATTAAGATAACAATGCTTAGTCCGTCATTAAAATTAGCACAGAGAAAGTTCTTCCCTGGTCCTTGGAGGGGACATTATATGCAAGCCCTGTTGTGTGGGTTGCAAAGTGTCAGTGAAATTTATGTGCATTACGTGTCTAATTGCAGTAAATGTAGCTAATGTCTAAATGCAGTAAATGCCCAGCGAGGTTCCGAGTTAGAAGGCTGTTTGTTACTCGAAGTCACCTGCAGCCTCAGTAACCAGAGGCAGCTGTTGACGGGCCCTTCACCGCTCCCCAGAGATGGCTGGGAAGACGCTGTTGTTGGACCTTGTCTTTCATGGCTGCAGCAGTAAACATGACAGGTTGTTTGGAAGCCATCTGTTAAAATGGCTGCTGCTTTGCATGCGGCAGTGAACTTGAGATCAGTTTCCTGTCTTTCTTCATGGTAACAGTCTCATCTGGTGTCACAACAGGTGGAAGTTGATGGGTCGAAACTAAACGTGACCAGTACGTGGAACCTGGCATCACCCTTGTTGTCTGTCAACGTCGACGGCACGCAGAGGACTGTGCAGGTAGTGTCCACATGATCCACTGAGTCGGCTTCAAGTCCACAGTCTTCACGGTCCCCATATGGCTGGTAACTGACATGATAAGGAAAAGCGGTGTTTTTATTCACTGTGTGCTTTGTATAGGTAGAAGTTGTTTTTTCTCCTTATACTAGAGGATTTTGAGCTGTCTTAATTTTACAGAATATTTTCTTATTTTCAGAGAACCTCACAAAAGTATTGCATTATATTTTGCTGGAAATAAATAATTCTCCAACTCTTAAAAATTACTGGCTTATCAGTCATTTTTGCCGTTGTAGGTTTTAAATTATAAAACATGGCTTGCAAGATTATCATTTTTCATTCAATTGAAATTATCAGTATTAGATCAGCAGAAACATGACCATGCAGGTTTACTTCCCATAGTATATCCTTAGAAAGTTAATACTATAATTTGGGAACCCCTCCCCCTGTGTACAGTGTCTTCCTCTGAGCAGGTGCCTTGAAGCCAAGAGTGGATAGTATGTTCTTTGTAATCTTGGCCTCCAAAAGTAGAAAACCATGGAAAGAGATAAGCCTCCATGGACACCTCATACTAAGGCTGAAGGATCCTGGAAAACCAAACACTAAACAAGAAGAAAGGAAAATGTGGCTATTACAAAGGAACAAGGACCTTAAATCCTCATAGCATTAAATGCTGGTTCTTCAACTCAGTTTTACATAGAAAGCTTCCTCCACACCTGCCTCTATCAATAGAGACTGTGGGTCAGAGGAGTCAGACGCTATAGTAGATATTTGATGACTGAATATTTTCCAAGCTTGGCTCAATTGGTATGTCATCTCTGGGCCTCTAAAAAGACTTGAACTATCAGTACTGAGCCTGATGTTTTGACTGTGGTATTTTGGCTTCTTCTTGTATAGTTTTTTTTCTTCTGTATCCTTACTTTTTGCCTCATTTTATTTTCTAACTTTATAAATAGATTATGAGATGAAACTTTTTTGAAACCCTTGAAAGATATCAGTACACAGTTTCGCACCACTTAAATCCGTTTGATGGGGATTAGGAGTGTGGTTCAGTGGCAGAGTACTTGTCTGGCATCACAACACCCACAATTTGATCCTTATAGCATTGTGTAAAACCAAGTGTGGTGGTGTACTTCTCTAATCCTGGCACTCAGGAGATGAAAGAGGGAAGATCAGAAGCTCAGGTCCTCTTTAACTGTGTAGAGAGCTGCAGACCAGAGATACACAAAACTCTGTCTGAACGAACGAACGAACGAACGAATGAATGATAAATGCATTTGCTGTTATGTCTTCAGAAATCAGTGGTTTTTTGGCACCTATGGTCAGTAGCATATTCTCCGTTGGGGAATTGGGTCACTGTGTAGTTTGATTGTTCTATATTTAGGTACATAGTATAACCTCTCAGTGGTGAGAAGACATATAAAGTTTTGTTCACGTTTTTCTGTCAGTGGTGCTTTTCAGCATCCACCCTGGTGTCTCTGCTGGTAGTCGTCTTGGTGGCTGTTTGACATGTAGGATTTTCAGCTATCATATATTTAGAATAATCACCAGCACCATCTTCCCTAGTCCAGGGATGATGTCCAGTACAGTCTTATTTTTCATTTTGCAAGTTCTTTGCTGCAAAGAGCATCCACAGACCTGAAATATGTGAACCTGTTGTGGCATCCTCTGGGCTTGTTAAAAGGAATTGCAGGAGCAAGCTAGTGCTCTCTAACTGGATGTAAACTCTCAGGTAAATGGTGTATTGGCAAAAATATCAGTTGCCTTAAAATCTAGATAAGACTTTTCCCTCTTATGAATAGGAATGATTTTTACGTACTTTGTGGACTTGGCCTTCAGCTGACTCGACAGACTACCACATGGTCCCTGTGGAATGAGTGCGGCTGATCAGTGACAACTGGCATGAGTCCTGCATGGGCTGATGCTGCTGAAGCGCCATTGAGAAGCTTAGCGCATAGAGAAGTGTTTTAATTTCCACAACCTACACAGTAGATGTCTTGTCACTTGGATTCAGTGAGATACTGGGGATCAGAGAAAGCAGGTGACTTGCTTAAGGTCATCTGGCTAAGAGGAGGTAGAGCAGGGATTTAAACCCACACAGTCTTCCTCTAGGGGTTGCAGGAGCTTAAACCAGCTGTGCGACCCCACTGTGCTCTGCTCCTTGACACTTTTCCTGCCAGTGTTGCTCAAGTCACGTTTTCTTGTCATTCACACTTAGTGCTGTTTTCAAACTCCAGTGTGCAGCAGAACCCTCTGAATGACTTGTTAAACTCAGGCTGTGGGTGTACCTGCTAACTGGACTGATTCACAGGTCGAGACTCCATCTGTATTTCTAGGAGGTTCCTAAGTGATTCTCAGGAAGCTGGCCTGGGAGCCACAGGTGAAAGAGCTGCTGCACATGTATGCTATCACTAGTAAGCTGGAAGGGGTGAGTAGTGAGGGGCGAGCCAAGTGCTGCACGGCCTTCACTAAGTACCATGGAATCTGCTGTAGCGTCAGGCCAATAGGGTCCATGGGAGAGTTTCCAGTAAGGTGCCATTGGTAAACTTCACGGGCACACTATCACTCCCAGTTCTCTTTAAAAGCCAACTGTATTTGCCATGTGCAAATGGCTAAAAACTCCCTTCAGTTGATCTGAAGGTTCCACTCTGACTTGACTTTGAAATGCTATCTTGCTGAGCTCCTGGTAGTGGATGGATATGCAGCCTTCTCAGGTTCCAGAATTCCTGAAGAAAGTCTGCGTTAGCTGTACTTTCATCCTGAGATTCAGATTTCCTTTCTCTCAAACCCTCCCCTAGCTAACCATTTTCCTGAGACAGGCTTCATGAGTGTTCTGTGGTGTCTGTCTAGTCCTTGACCTTCCCATTTGGTAGAGTCCACACTGAGACAGTATGGCAGGCAGAGCTCTGCAGGTATGGACTAGGGTTCCTGTGAGAGCACAGGTGGTAAGGGCCCAGTATCCCACCCAAGGGTGTTCCTTGCTCAAGTAAGCAACCTGCTCTGGGCAGCACCTAAGCCATTTCCTGCCATACATCCGCAGAGCAGCAAATGGTCTGCTTAGCTGCTCCTACCCTCTTCCTCAGAGACTTGTGCACGCCATGGCCTCCCTCTCACCTGCTGGTGCTCATTTCTCATTGCTCAGAGACGCCTGCTTTGCAGGGCCTGCCCTCTGCCATATGCACCTAGCTGCCGCCACAGCTTTTTCTTTCCTGACTTGAACATATGTTTGGAAAGAACCCTAGTTGCTCTTGATGAGCACTAGTACAGAGCCAGTGAGCAGTCTGTGCGATAGGAGGAGTGATTTAAAGAACAGGAATGTGAACATTGAAAACTGTTGAGCAAAATCATAGGTCCTCCCTCACTGACTGTTTTAGTGAATTTTTTTCTATTCATCTGACAAGTCAGTTTTCTTCAAATACCATCAGTTGTGGAAAATAAAATAACAGTGTTTATGATTTGTTTTTTCATGCTATGTGTTTGTTAGTGTTTCCCCTTGAGTTAGGGTCATTAGTTTGATGTTTACTAAGGAAATGCTAATGGGAAATCCTGTGACTCTCAAGTGTTTTGTGAAAAGATGCACTTAGAGATCCAGATTACCTGCTTTACAACTCCAGCATAAACAGTCCTCACAGTAGAAATGGATTGTGAATCTCATACACACTTGTATATTTTTCTTCTTTCTTTTAAAATTTGTATATGATTATGAGATATATTTTTTATTTATTTTTAAATAAAAAGCATTAAAATTTATTATGATCGAGTTGTGACATCAAAAGCAAAAGCTGTAATCATTTATGGTGACATAAATTCTTTTGTAGCTCTTATCTTCCTAGCATGGGAATATTTAATTACATGGAGAATCGGAGTCACCCACCACCTTCCATTTGGGCATTGTCACTCCAAACAGAAATTATTACCCTGACCCATTTCATGGGACTTTCAGTTTTCCGCACTATCACAGTGAGATTTCTGGCTTAAAAACTTTTGTCCAAACAATAAATACTTTGAAATATCTAGATGGCATTTCCTTGGGAAGACTGTGTTGGTTGTATTTTAATTGTTCAGTCCCAGATTCTTTGTTTATTTATTTTAATTTTTCTTCTCTTATACAACCACCCTCCTCCCCTCCCTCCACTCCTCCCAGCTTCCTTCTCCCTCAGATGTACCCCTTGTCCCACCCACCAACTAACAACCCCCCCCCACACCCCTCACACCCCTCACACAGACCTATGCGTCTCCTCCGAAAAGAGCAATCTTCCCAGGGCATAACACGATGGAGCAAGGCCAGGCACTACTCCCTACATCAAGGGTGGACCAGGCTACCCAGCAGGAGCAAGAGAGTCCTAAGGGCAGGCAAAAGGGCCAGAGACTCCCCTACTCTAGCCTGTAGGAGTTTTGCAAGAACACCAAACCAGACAACCAAAAGAAGTATTTAGGGGGATCCTACAGGTCCAGTGTTTGCTGCTTTAGTCTCTGTGAGCCCTCTAAGGGTGGTGGTCAGTTGACTGTGGAACATGACAAGCCTTGGGGCTTGTTCTCCTGATGTCCTCAACCCCTCTGGTCCCCACAATCCATCCTCCCCAACTCCCACAGGGTTCCCCAACCTCTACATGATGTTTGACCCTGGGTCTCTGTATATTTAAGTAAAAAAGTGAAATTAATGTATTCTATATAAATATACTTGTATATTCTAGAATATATGCAAAATATTATTTCAGTATTAAACAATGTAATATTAATATGACCCTAGAAACCACACAGATGTCTGGCATGTGTGCTAGACACACCATCTCAAAACATATTACCGAAAGAATGAAGTTGTATTTTATAGAAATATGTATTGTATTGCTATAGTTTATTTTAAAGACTTATTTTATTTTGTGTAAGTGTTTGCCTTTCCTTGTGTATATGTGTGCACCAGGTGCATGCCTGTTGTATACGGAGGCCAGAAGAAGCCGTGCGCTCCTTTGGAGCTGGAGTTACCGATTGTCGTGAGCAGCCATACAGGCACTGGGAACTGAACCTCGGTTCGCTGCAAGAACAGGAAATGTTCTTAGCCACTGAGCCATCTCTCCAGCCCCTACAGTTTTAAAATTACAACAAAGCTGATTAAAATGAAATAAAATTGAAACTTTAATTCCTCAATCATTTGAAGAAGCCCGATGTAGCTAGCCTGGGTGTTGGCTGAGACAACTTGCTAGTTGTAAAACCCTTTGTAAACCAGAGAGTGTTTCAGACCAGGTTTTTTGTTGTGTGTTTCTGAGTTTTATTGTTGTTATTGTTGTTTTTCAGTGTCCCTACATGTGTTAGCCATGGTTTTGATATTTATCACTTAAAGGTTGATTGAATTCAGGGGCTGGTAAAGTGCTTACGTTGCAAGCTAAGGACCTGAGTTCCATTCTCAGCACTCATGGGAA
Organism: Cricetomys ansorgei; assembly: GCA_026225945.1. Lineage (NCBI taxonomy): Eukaryota > Metazoa > Chordata > Mammalia > Rodentia > Nesomyidae > Cricetomys > Cricetomys ansorgei. Next base: position 1,036,235 of record JAMJFZ010000770.1, read on the forward strand.
AAGTCAGCTGAAGGAGCACACTTGTTATCCCAGCACTGGGGAGTCAGCAGCAGGAGGGCCTGCACTTGCTGGCCAGCCAGCCAGCCAGCCTTGTGTAATGGACAAGCTCCAGGTTAGAAGCCCTGTCTCACAAGACAAAGTAGAGGATGCTTGAGAAGTGATAGCTGACGTTGGTCTCTGGCCTCCACACACAAGCATACACACACGGGCATGCGCATTCACAGACATGACCACATGAGCATGTATGGCTACTCTTACACACACATACACACACACACTAATTGGATTAACAGAATTAATGAAGAATGAATAAATGAGATAAGTTCATTTTAAAGCAAAAGATGGATTTCCCATCTAGGTAACAAATTTCTCCAATCTTAAGCTTACCAAAAATCTGAGCTCTTCCTACAAGACAGTGACTTCCTGCCTGTAGAATGTAACTGAGGCAATAAAGGAAATAGGAGATGAGCTGTGTTCTCTGTGCTGAGCTCACTCTCCCCTTCATGTGTGCAGGGGCCTCTGCAGAGTGGGGCATGCTGAATTACAGCTTCTTATTGTCGTTATCAGTGTTATTGCTATGCCTGCGTTCCCTTCCTGTGCGGTAATTTTTGTAACCTTGAAAAAGACTCCTCCGTTTTACTTTGACTGACTCAAAAAGTTTCCCATTTCTTATAATGTAATTTGTCTGCTGGATTCGCCGTGTTTCTTGTTAGCGTTTCTCAGACTGGATTTTCATTTTGTGTAGTCACGTTGTCAGATGTTCTCGGGCTAAGCCGGCTGACTGTTCCACGCCTGCTTCTTTGTGTGGTGTGATTCCGTCTACCCACCTGCTCACAGCAGGTGTCTTCAGACCTGACGAGTGGCTAAACCCTTTTGAAAGTATCTGAGGACCCTGCTAAGGTCTAAGCACCTCCTCCTTGTGTGATGGGGAGCTATTCACCATGGACTTTTGAAGACTGTTTTCTCCTTTCTCTTATTCTCACTTAAATACTTCCAAGAGAAAACAGATTTATTATGAGCAGTCATAGAAAGCAGATGGCAGCACTCTTGCACTGTGTGCTGGGCAGGTCGTTGATGCAACCGAGTGGGGCTAAGTCTCCACGTTAAAGCAGATGATCCGGACAGCGCCACACAAACCTCATGCCGTTTACTGCAGAATACCAGATTGATGGGTTACTTGAGAACTGACTGTAGTATTAAATATATTGTATAACATGGTGACTTAGAGTGCCCACTGAGCCTAGGTGAGTTGGAATATTGTCCAAGCACAGGCCATGTGTACTGTCTATGGTATAATTACAAGTGTGTATCCACACAAAAATTAAATGAATTTTTTGAACCTTAACTGCAACTTTTTATTTTTAACTGAAATTTTTTTTTAAGTTTTCTACTTTAGAAAGATAAAGATAAGTGTTTTCCTTGTCAATATTTTGGATTTAAACATACCTCATAAGGTTTGAAAACACACTTTTGTTTCAATCCTGGTTCCTGTGTATTCATGCTGAAGTTAATTATGTGTGTGTGTGTATGCATGTGTGTGCTTGCTGGGGATGTACTCTCTGCCCCTAAAATTAATTTTTAATGGGAGAGTTAAATGATGGGGGCTCACAGTTTTGCTTATATTTCAAGCATGTGCACATGCACAGAGGAAAAAAATCCACTTCATAACATGTGTTCAGCCTTAAAATAAATGTTTTCCGTTTTTAAGATGTTTCTCCTCACCCCCACCACTCTTAGAAGTAATTAGCTGTTATTTTGTACTGTATGCATGTGATTATTCCAGAGTTCACCAAATGTAATATGAACCCATATATTTACTTGTGTCAGATATATAAATATATAACAGAATAAGCAGAGGTTAGTGTTTTTTTCCTAAAGAAGTAGGAAATGAAAGAGTAATTATTAACCATCTCCTTTTCACTCTCCTGAAAACATCAATTATGGTTACACATCTTAGGAACAAGCTCCCCAGCAGAACAGAAATAACTGCTTTCACTACGTCTCAAAAAATTTAATCACAGTTTAACAGCCGGGATGTACGTATGACTGTAATTTAAGGCATTAACTCCGAGGCAGGGCTACCTGCCTTTGGACAGCAGTCCCGGGAGCTGAGTGCGTCTTGGTTTTAGCAACGGGTTTTATAATTTGGACATGTTCATTACATTTTAGTGGCTGAGAGAGGAACAGAATTTCAAAGGGTGTCGGCACCAACTGTGCAGATGAGGAGAAAAGAGTAGCTGCACTGGAGACCATTATAATAACCAGGCAGCCTACAAAAATATTATCAAGTTGGAAATCCACGATGGAGAAAAACCTCCACCATCCTCCCTCTGACGTTAGTGGTAACGGTGAAATCACCTCTGACGGTTCCATCCTAGGAAGGCATTTTGGGAATGTTTGGTTTGTTATTTTGTGAGTGTCTTTGCTTCCCTGAATAGATAGCTTGTTAATTTTGTGTTTCTTGAAGTTGTTTTGTGAAATAATCTTTCAGAATTTTCATCTTGAAGAAATGAAATGAAACGTAGATGTTAAAGAAGACTCAATATAAGGAAAGAAGGAAAATTTTATCTGACTTTGAAGTACCATTTTAAACTTGAGGGAGTTGAAGTGGGAAAATATTTTAAGGGACATATGTTTTAGAACAATCCTAGTTCTTAAATTGTTTTGTTTTAGTTTATCAGGGAGGCAAGTTTGGGTGGGTTTTGGCTGGTATCTGATATATTTAGGCTTTATTTTTTGTGGTTTCTAGATTTTAAAAATATGCTTTTTTCTCTCTCTCTAAGGGAAAGGTTTGTATTCTTTTAGAAAAGGCAAAATAAGCTCTAGCTTGGGATGAAATTCATTCCCTTGTTTTTCTTGATATCAGCCCTTGTGGCTGAGATACGCCAGCTTTGACTCCTCCATTCCTTCTATGCAGATTGTGGCAGTAAGTTAAAAAGAAAAAAGCCATAGTCCTCTTCTCTGTAGTTATGACCTGCTGTAAATTGAATGTAAAGACCAGGAAGCGTGTTGATACTTTTATCTCTGCTTATATACCCATTGGTATAATTTGTGTGTTCAATGTGAAACCTAAGTGTTAAGCTCATTTCTATACTAATTATTACACACCTACTTCTGTTTGCCTGGGAATGTGTTGAGCCCTTGTAGAGCAAAGAGAGGCAGAATGATGATACATGATGCCCCCTTCCTAGGTGGGAACACCTAATGTGGCCCAGGAAGTTTATACACAAACTTGTCCCAAGGCAGAGCCATTGCCAACAACTAGCATCTGAATAATAAAACATAGCAAGCTGGCTTTTAGTTTGTTTGTTTGTTTGTTTTGAGACAGGGTTTTTCTGTATAACAGCCCTGGCCATCCTGGAACTCATTTTGTAGACCAGGCTGGCCTGGAACTCTTGAGTGCTGGGATTAAAGGTGTGTACCACCACACCCAGCTGCAGGCTGGTTTTAATATCTAAATTTATTTTTGTTTAACTGGCAGATAATGGTTACCTGTGTCTCAGATTACCTGTGTCTTGCTGTCCTAGCACATGTCATGTTGTATAATGATTAGCCAGGATAGTTCAGCCAGCTTCTCAAGCAACTGTTTGGGTTTTCTTTCAGAGATCATTCCAGGAGAACAGAGAACTGTTGGGTTTCTTTCAGAGAACATTCCAAGAGAATGCATCAAGTTTTTTTTCCACACACTTGGGCTGTCAAAAGATTAGAATAAAGAGCAAATTATAGTTTCCCTGTGGAATCACAAAGGATAGCCCATATTGTAAATCCAGTGTCCACTGCAGTCAGGGAGCCCCCATCTAAGCTGCCGCTGATGTGATAGCTAGCAGTGTCGGGTCACAGCTGGAGGTGAGTCTCCAGATGCAGCTCGGACTGATGTCTGCTGCGCAAAGCCACGTACGTGGCCTGATGCCAGTGCTGGCAACACTGAGAGATATTTTCAGAGATGAAATGCTTACGACTTTAGTAAAGATGGATCATAATATGAAGGCTCCCGTGTGATTTTGATAAGGAACACCTTGTGAACCAATTCAAACTATCCTTAAAAAAACTCCATTCTCAGTGTGACACCTGGTGTATCAACCATGATCCAGGGCAGGCCCCGTGCCCAGGAGTGGTCAGCCGACACAAGCTGGACTTGATGTGTCAGGTGTGGGGAGGGCAAAGGGGAGGGGAAGAAGTAGAGGGTGAGGGAGGGAGAGAGAAGGAATGAAAATAAGAGTGAAGTTGGGTGGCTAGGAAGGTGGGGAAGGACCTGGGAGGCTCTGGGAAGGGACAAAATACATTATATGAAATCTCAAAGAATTAATAAAGTTGTTATTTAAAAATCTATACTGAGAGTGGTAAACCAGCATTGTAGAAATAGTGTTTGGTTATTACAGTTTGAATTTGCCCCCCCCAAAGAAAGCTTTTTATTGAAAAAGAAATTTGTTTTCTCTCTTATTCTAGAAGGAGTTATATGACGTCCTGATTGTCATCCAAGGGCGCAGAGCCTGGAAGGTTAGCTCCATGGCCCATCACAGACAAAGGCTGCTGAAGCCTGAATTAGACCAGGACGGCCGCAGTAGGGACAGGAAGTGACTGGGAGGCTATTCTAGGTGAGAGCAGCAGAGGCTGGCAGATTCATTACTTAACAGGTATGAAGGAAATGAAAGCATTCAGGAGGAGCGGTGAGTGTTGATTTCCCTTACTGAGACACAGGAGAGCTATGGACTCTGCATGCTTGATAGGTGCTTTAGATATGTAAGAGTTAGCATTATGTGAGTATGCGCTCTGGATTGGAGCTGAAAACAGAAATTTGGAATACATGAACAGTAGCATGGGTCTGTCACATGCAAAGCATAAAGTGGACTGAGTGTGGTGCTCCTGCCTATAATCCCAGCACTGACAGAGGATACATGAATTCAAGGGCAGCCTGGCCTACAGAGTTAGCTGCTGGTCAGAAACATGAAAGTAACAGTATAAAACAGGACCTTTATATTAGACTTTATGATCAACTCAAGATATCTCAAAGACCTTGAAACTCTAAGAAAAAAATACAAAGCGCAGAAGCCCAGCTCCTGGCCCTGCATTGTTTCCTGGCTGTTTCATCAGGAGTTGGGAGACTTTTTGGAAGGTAGAACAGAGGTTCTGTGTGTTGACTGTGGTCTTTTGCAATCACATGTAACCATCAGAAGACATTGAATTCCACATTATGTGTGGAATACGGTCTTTGTGCATAGGCCCTACTTTTGTAAAGTTAAATTTCAAAAAGTATTACATGTGTTTGTTTATTATATATGCACGATCATTTGCCATGGGGCATATGTGGAGGTCAGAGACAATTTGTTTCAGTTAGTTCTGTTTTTGGGTTCCAGGGATCAAACGCAGGTCATCAGGCATGATGTCTTTACCCAATAAACCGTCTCATGGGTCCATTCTAAGATTTCAGTAGGTATGGCATTGAAAGGGAGAGAAGCATGGATCTGAATAGAATCCTTCAGGGGAAGAACATAGAATAGAACAGGAGAAGTGTCTAGAGGTGAAGCTAAGCAGGCTGAACAAGAAAGCCCCAAGGAAGTGGGAGAAGAACCTGGAACCTGAGATGGCCTTGAGCCCAGTCAAGGAGGCCTTTGGGTATGGAGTTCAGCCCCTCTTTAGAGTACTGATTAACAAGGTGTAGACCAGCGGGTTCTACCGTGTGGGAAGACACAAGCTGTGAATGACCTCCCCGTCTCCCAAGGCAGGAGTGGTTATATGACCTCACTGTGTCTCAGGGTAGTGGTCATGCCTGTTGTTCATGATTTTGTTTTCTGTTTGCTTTGGTGCCTCTATTTTCTGAAATTTCTGGAATAACTATTTCTAGTATTTTAAAGTATTTCCTGAATTTTGTCTTCTTTTTAGGAGATAATGGATTATGATTTTCATGTTTGTCATTTTCTGTTGTCGTATCATTATTTTGGTGACGCTAATCTTCTGTGCTTTCTTCTCTTTTATAAATTTATGTGGGTCTCAGGCATGACACTTTTTTGTAGTTCATTTTTTCTTGAAATTAGGCTCTTTGTTGTTTGTTTTTGACATTTAGAAGTGATATATGCCAGGTGATGGGGGCACCACATTCTTTTAATCCCAGCACTCGGGAGGCAGAGGCAGGCGGATCTCTGTGAGTTCAAGGCCAGCCTGGTCTACAGAGTGAGTTCCAGGGCAGCCAGAGTTACAACAGAGAAACCTTGTCTCGCAAAACCAAACCAAACCAAACAGAAGTGACATGTTATTCCCATGGCTCTCATCTAGTAGAAAAGATTTGAGTGCAGCTGGGAAAAGTCCCTCGTCTGCGATGGTGGGGCGGGAACTCGGCGCCATCTCGCTGCTCTTGAGCCTGCGTATGAAAGCTGGCGTGCTGACGCATTCCTCCCTCACCTCTCTGCTGTCCTCAAGCACTCCTTCCCTACTGTTCTGATAGCTACACTTCTAAGTTCGGCCGCCAAACAACTACTTCTGGATGACCTGTGATTCGGGGCTGTGTTGCTCACTTTTGTCTTTCGTAACATGGAAAACCTAAAGCATTCCTTCTGAGGACTGACACTGTTTCCATGTCTACACCATTGTCTTGTATGTTGATGGCCGTAAGGAGAAGCACACGGTATGTGTGTCTGGCCCATACAGAACTCTCCATCTAAGGGCCGATCGTGTAGTAGCCTGTTAGAGGTGCCACGTCCCATACAGAAGGAACGTGTACTTTTTAATGGCCTGTACTTTAGTTCCCTCGCCTCCACAAATCGAAGATGATTTGCAAGCTGAGATGTGACTCAGGGAGAGCCCACTTGCTAGATGCACAGGCTGTGGCTGCAGTCCCCAGCATAGCAGCAGAACACTGTGCATACGAGCCTCGGCCTGGCTCTCAGAGCCTTCCCAGTTTCCTGACTTGCCACTTTCATCTTTCGACTATCCCTGTTTCTGGTCACACTGAACTACCCATCCTTCCTTCAACTCTCCATGCTTGTTCCTATTCTAAACTTTGTATAAACTTTTCCATCAAGACAAAAGTTTTCCTTCACTTCCTTTTGTAACATTCCTGCTGAATGTTTTTAGTGACTTATTTTTAGGAAGGAGCTTACTGCACTGCTGTAGGAGCGTGGCACCAAGTTCAAGCTCCATCAAGCTAAAAGGCACTGGAGGGCACATCTATAATTCCAGTGCTAGGGAGGCAGAGACTAGAGGATTGCTGGCTAGTCACTAGAGCTGAGTTGTTGAACCCCAGGTGAGAGAGAACCTGTCTCAAAAATTAAGATCGAGAGCAACTGAGAAAGACACATAGCTTCTCCTGATCTCCACACACGTGTGTATGTGTGTCTCATAAACTTGTACACATAAGCGTAAAATGACTTCTTTTATACATGATAAATCATCAGTTATAAATGTTTCATATATGCGTATGTATATGTATATATACATACAAATACATATCATCAAACGGCTCACCTCACCTTTCCCATCTATTTGTGGTAGACTTAACATCTACTCTCAGCAATCTTCCGTGATAGTATGCATTAGTTGGTATATTATGTTTCTTAAAGCTAATCTATTGAGCTAAAACTTTTCACTCATTGGCTAATCACTCTTCGCCGGACAGCTCTTGACTTCTAGGAGTACAACTTTTCAAAGTTTTCCAAGTTAAAGAAGTCAGGCATTGTTTGTCTTTTTGTGCCTTGCTTAACTTCCCTTAACATACATACACATTTTTCTGTATGATTGACTATAATGGGATTCCCATCATTTGGAGAGCTGACTATTCTATTGTATGTTTGCATGTGTACACACATAATATGTACATTTTCCATTTCTTTATCTATTCACTGATGAATGCAAGTGGATTCCATGTCTTAGAGGTCAGAAATAAGTCTGCAGGGCACATGACCTAGCAGATTTCTTGTCATAGAGTTGACCTCATTTTCTTTAGGCACCCATTGCTGTATGTGGGATTCTCTGGTCGTAAGTAACTCTGAGGTTTTTGAGGCCCCTCCATCCTGTTTTCCTTATTGGCTACATCCTGTTTGTTTTTAAATACCAAACTTTAGTGTTTAGCAGTAAACCTTCTGTAACTCTTCTGAAGACTTAGCTGATCTTTCTTTTCATCCCACAATACCTAATACATTTTGGTGTGCAAGTTTATCATATTGAGGCATTAATTATTTATTTTATGATTTATTGTCTTTGCCATGGGATCCTGGAAGGTGGATATTTTTAAAGTATTTTTTATTTGTGTGTACATGTATGTGTGTTTGTGTCTATATGAATGTATGTTACATGTGTGTGGGTGTCTGTGGGGATCAGAAACAAGCATTGGTTCCCATGTACCTGGAGTTACAGGCTGTTGTGAACCACTCTATATGGACTGAACTTGGGCCCCCTGGGAGAGCAACAACTGTCCTTAGCCTGAACCATCTCTCCAGCCTTTGCAAGGTGAATCGTCATTCAGCCAGCAGGGCTCAACACTAGTCCACAGGTAGATGCATGACAACAATAGAACTGCTGTTGTCAGAAATGAAGACGCAACACACAAAATTTGTTATTTTAAAATACAAGGTCTCATTGTGCAGCCTTAGCTGGCCTGGGATTTGCTATGTAGACTGTCTTGGCCTTGAACTCATGGTGATCCTCCCCCTTCTACCTCCTGAGTGCTGGGGTTACAGGTATGAGCCAGCATGTCCAATGTCAACTGTCAGTTTTTGAGTCTCCCCTAGAACATAAAGACAACCTGTCTAGTCTGCTCTGTGTTCTTTCTCTCTTTGCTTTTCAGAGTTCTTCATGTCTTCATAAAAGAACAGGAAAAACACAAAGGAAAAAGAGAAAAAGATTAGGTGATATATCTCACCCAGAAAGAGGATTTAATTATGTATGTGCCTTACTTATCCTAAAATTTTTGGTAACATATAGATTCTTTTAAGAAGGTTTATTTTGCTGTGGTGGTGGGCACACACCTTTAATCCCAGCACTCAGGAGGCAGAGACAAGCAGATCTCTGTGAGTTCGAGGCCAGCCTGGTCTACACAGTGAGGTCCAGGACAGCCAGGGTTACAGCAGAGAAACCCTGTCTCAAAAAAAACAAACCCAAAGCAACAGCAACAAAAATGACTTACTTTTTATTTTTAGTTATAATGGCTATATACTCATAGTTCATTTAACACTTTCATACATGTGTCATGTGCTCTGTTTGCACTCACCCCCAACTTCCTTCTCTGTCCCCTCGCCCTCCAACACTCATCTCCTTCCTCACTCCAAATACTCCCACTTGTACGTTCATCTTAATGTGCATATTTTAACAAATCTAAATCCTTTCTATGAGAGAAAACATGCAATAATTATGAGTCTGGCTTCTTTAACTCGACAACTGCTAGTTCCATCCACTTTCCTGCAAATGATACAATTCCCTCCTCCTAGATGGCTGAATAAAAGTCTGTGTGCATATGCAGCACACTTTCTCCATCCATGGCTGACGGACATGCCGACCTGTGTATATGCAGCACACTTTCTCCATCCATAGCTGACGGACATGCCGACCTGTGTATATGCAGCACACTTTCTCCATCCATAGCTGACGGACATGCCGACCTGTGTATATGCACCACACTTTCTCCATCCATAGCTGACGGACATGCCGACCTGTGTATATGCAGCACACTTTCTCCATCCATAGCTGACGGACATGCCGACCTGTGTATATGCAGCACACTTTCTCCATCCATAGCTGACGGACATGCCGACCTGTGTATATGCAGCACACTTTCTCCATCCATAGCTGACGGACATGCCGACCTGTGTATATGCACCACACTTTCTCCATCCATAGCTGATGGACATGCCGACCTGTGTATATGCACCACACTTTCTCCATCCATAGCTGATGGACATGTCAACCTGTTCCATGATTACTGGCTGTCGTGGGTCCTGCTGCAGTAATTGTGGATGTAGGTACCTCTGCATATTGAGCTAGACTGTTCCTGGCATGGAGCCAGGAGCATTGTTGCTGAGGGGCACTGTGTTTCAATTTTAGGGTGTTGGTTTAGTTTTTTGAGGAGCCTCATGTTTATTTCCAGGATGGCTGTACTAACTCCCTCTCCTGCCAACTGTGTGTAAGGGCTTCCACATTCTCGCCACCACTGGTTTTTCACACAGTCCCATTTTGTCAGTTCTTGCTGCTGTTTTCTGGCTGGTTGGAGTCCCTTTCAGGAAATCCTTGTCTATACTATATCCTGTGTTTCCTCTAAAATTTCCCCAGTGATGTCAAAGTTTCAGATCTTATGTTAAAGTCTGTGATCCACTTTGAGTTGATTTTGTGTAGGGAGAGACACCCGGATCTCCCTTTTTGTGCACGTGGGTATCGAGTGTTCCTGGCACCATTAGTTGGAAAGGCCCTTTCTCCAGTGTGTCTCCAGAACTTGCATTTGTTTCTTTTCTTGTGGTTGTGGCCAAATAACCTGACAGAAGCAATTTAGAGGAGGGAGAATGTAGCTTATAGTTTAAGGAGGGTGTCAGTCCATCAGAGCAGGGAAGGCATGCTGACAGCTGGTCATAAACAGCTGGAAATGAGGCCAGGCTGTAAGACTTTGAGGCCTGCCCCAGTGACCCAGTTTGTCTAGTGAGACTTACTCTCCTCAAGGTTCCACACTGGATGGAACCAGATCTCCAAACAGAAGTTTATGAAGAACATTTTACATTTAAACCACTATTTAACACTTTAGTTAATGAGCAGCTGGCTGTCACCCTGTGGACTTGTTTCTGGGTCCTCTGAGCCTTTCGTTGGTCTACATAGCTGTTTTGGCGGCAGTGGTGTGCTGGTTTGTTGTATGTGTAATTTGAAATCAGGTACTGAGCTGGCTGCAGCAGCTCTCATTTTCCTCAGAAGCTGGCTTTAGCTTCTCACAGTCTTTGTTAAAAATGTTCAATTTCTGGCTATTATGAATAAAGCCACTATGAACATAGTTGAACAAGTGTCCTTGTGGTAGGATGTTGAGTCCCAGGGGCAGCTGGGTCTTGAGGTAGGTCAATTCCCAATTTCCTGAGGAACTGCCATATTGGTTTCCAAAGTGCCTGTACAAGTTTGCACTCCCGGCATCAACAAAGGAGTGGTCCCCTGGCTCACACCTCGGCAGACGAGCTGTCACTTGTGCTGTTGCTCTCAGCCATTCTGACAGGTGTGAGACGGAATCTCACGGTAGTTTTGATTTGTGTTTCCCTGATGTGGGGTGTTGGAAATTTCTTTATGCGTTTCTTACCCGTTCGAGATTCCTTTGTTGAGAATTCTCTGTTTAGATTCATACCCCATTTTCTAATTGGATTTGTTTTGTTGGTGTCTAGTTTCTTGAGTTCTTTGTGTATTTTGGATATTAGCCATCTATTAGATATGGCATTCGTGGAAATCTTTCCTATCTGTAGGCTGCTGTTTCGTCCTATTTACAGTGTCCTTCGCCTCTCAGTTTCCTGAGTCCCATTAACTAATCATTGACAGCCTGCATGTGCTCTATCGTGTTCAGGAAGCTGTCTCCCGTTCCAGTGCCTTTATGGTTATTTCCCGCTTTCTGCTCTGTCAGCTTTTATGTTGAGGACTTTGGTCCACTTGGATTTGACCCTTGTGCAGGGTGATAGATATGGGTCTCTGCATTCTTCTGCTGCAGCATCTGGTTAAACCAGTACCCCATTTGCTGAATCCTTTTTCCATTCTTATTTCTGGCTTCTTCATCAAAAATCAGGTGTCTGTACGTGTGTGGATTTATGTCTGGCTCTCTAATTCGATTCCATTGATCTACATACCTGTTTTTATGCCAATACCATGTGGTTTTTATTACTATAGTTCTGTAGTATAGCTTGAAATTGGGGATGGTGATGCCTCTGGAAGTTTTTATCCAGGATTGTTAGAGACTGAGGCAGCAGAATGGAGCCTGCATGGGTCTGTGCTAGGTCCCATACATGTGTCTTAAGGTTGTCTGGTTTTGTGTTCTTGCAGAACTTCTAAAAGTTTGCGTTAGGAAATCTCTGAACTTTTACCTGCCCATGGGTAGGTAGGTGCCCATGACTGACTGGGCGGACTGCCCAGCCTTGATGTAGGAGTGTGCCCTGGCCTTGTTCCCTTTTGTTAAGCACCCCTGGGAGGCCCCTCTTTTTTGAGGGGAAGCCAGAGGGGGGGTGGAGGGGTGGGTCTGAGGGAGAAGGAAGATGGGAGGGGTGGCGGGGTGGGTCTGAGGGAGAAGGAAGATGGGAGGGGTGGAGGGAGGCAAAGCTGGGGTCGGAATGTATTGTACAGAAGAAGTAAAAATAAATTTAAAAAATGTTAAATTTTTAAAAAAGAATTAATTTTTTCTGTTTTTCTACTATAATTTTACTTACTAAATTTCCTGTTCTAATAGTTTGCACTTCAGCTGTTTTTTTGGTTCTGGGTTTGGCCTCTTGATCATGTTTCTGGGTTCTTGAAAGTTGGGGTCATTCTGCTTTTTTTTTCCTGCTTTCTCCATTGGTGATGCTTTCTAGTATGTTTATTTGATAAATTCAGTTTTTTACTTCCAACATCCTGCTTGGTTTTTTTTTTTCCAAAATCTTAATTTCCTTACTGAATTTCTCATTCGTGCTGCTGACTTTCTTGCACAGGCCCTGAATTGAGTTTCTTCTTTCATTGAACTGCTTGCTTGAGCATTTTCTGGAGATCTAGACTTTGAATTCTTTGTCTGGTGTTCTATCATTTCTGTATCCTCGGACTTGGTTACTCTAGAGGACCCAGTTCCCATCATCCTAGTGACCTTGGAGACTTGAGTTAATGACTCTTCTTCTGGAAAAGGACTAAAAGTGTAGTGGGCAGTATCGATTGTCAGCTTGATTAGATTAAAGACTGGTCTTTCTGTGAGAACATTTCCAGAGGGAATTAGCTGAGGGGGAAGACTGGCCCTGAATAGGTAGCACCATTCCATGGCTGGGTCTTAGTCTTCTGCCACTATGGAAAAGAGCTGCCTCACCCGCCATGATAAATGGTATCGTGAAACCCCAAGTAAACGTTTCCTCAAGTCTCTTCTCACTAGCCGTTTGTTTACAGCAGCAAGAGAAGCAACTAATGCACCATCGTCTTCCATGACTCTTCTGCCAACCTTCAAAACTGTCAGTGCTTGCTTAGTGCGGTCTCATTTGCATTCACACACTCTCTCTCATTAGCACAGGGGACTTGGAGGAACAGCAGGCTAGGATTAAACAGAGAGCTTTATGCCCTCAATCCCAGCACTCGGGAGGCAGAGGCAGGCAGATCCCTGTGAGTTCGAGGCCAGCCTGGTTTACAGAGTGAGTTCCAGGATGGCCAGAGTTACAACAGAGAAACCCTGCCTCGAACAAAACATAACAAAACAAAGCAAACAAAAAAAGAATATGCATCCTACTTCCAGTGCACTATTTAGCGTCCATTTTCCAGAAGTATCTCTGTCTTTTAACTAAAGTCCAAATGAGTAAGATAGTAATAGTAATGTTTTGTTTTTAGTGTTTAATGTGTCGATATATTATACTTCTTTTTTTCTTTGTTACTGCTCTTCCATCGTTCTCATCCATGCTGATGATTATTATTATCAATGTATTTGTAATGTGAGCGCAGGCACGTGTGTGTCATGGTGCTTGTGTGTGGGTCAGATTACAACTTTTGGGAGTGGGTTCTGCCCTCCGCGTGGGGACCAGAGATCAAACTCAGGTGGGCAGCCTGCCTGGCAAGTGCTTCTCCCCGCTGAGTCACCTCACTGATCTTGCCATTGCTGTTTGAAAGGACAGTTGTTTGACTAGTTGTGGGTGTTGCGCCTTGTGTTTTACCACTTGGAGCTTTTGTTTAGATGGCTTCAGTGTCTTCACAGAGAGGACAGCTGTTGCCATGTTGGATTTAGATTTCTAGCATCCCCAAACCAAACCCTCACCTGTTATCACTCAGAGGCTTCCCCCGAGCCCTTCTCCCTGTGGCAGTGATGGATCTACCATCTCTGGGCTCACCTACCCTGACTTCCTTACCAAGTGGGACCGTGTGTTGTGTTCTCTGACTGGCTGTGGTGGTCTTGATGCTCATTCATGTGTAAGCCAAGCCTTCCAGGGTGTGGGAAATACGGTCTTTCCTTCACTCCTTCGCTGTTTAATGGGCATTTGCAATGTTTGTTTGGTGATTATTAACATTCAGTACAGGTTTTTTTTCCTGTGGATGGAATTTCATTTTATACTGTTTCTTCTTCTAGTGTCTCTCTCGAGAAGCGGGTGGAAACATGAGCATCCAGTTTCTTGGCACAGTGGTAAGTACAAAAAAATACTGTTTCCTCTCGGTCAGAGAGAATGCATTTGGTTGTCCCCGTGTTTCTGCTCCCCTTCATCGTGGTTGAGACATCTCTGTGTGAGAAGCAGGACGCGGAAAGCTACTGCGCTGCGCCTTCTCAGGAAGGAAATGCTTCTCCAGCTTCAGTTTGTTGAGTAGTGGTTCCTTCTCATTGCTCATTTTCTCTGTGTTCTTAAAGATAAGAGTGTATTACGTAAACACAGCGAGTTCGGCTCCTTTCCTTTTAGTTTGCTTTCTGGCTCTCTTAGGTTCTTGGTGTCCATGTTTCATGTTTATTATTATTTTCATGTAAATCCTGTTGTTTTGTGTATTGCTGTGCCACACTGATAAGCCAGATTTCTGTTTGCTCTTTTAATTTCTGTGTATGAATTTTTTTTCCTAAATTCTAAACTATCACTTTGCTGTGACTTTGTGTGCTATCACTTTGGTGCTGTCTGGGTATTTTGCCTGTATGTATATCTGTCCACTACATGTGTACCTGATGCTTGTGGAGGCACAGGATCCCCTGGACTTTTAAATGGCTGTAATCCACCATGTGGGTGCTGGGACTCGAACTCAGGTCATTTGGAAGAGCAGCTAGTGTTCTTAACCATGGAGCCATCTGTCCAGCCCCACGTAAGCCGCATCTCAAGGGAGGCATATTTAATGTTCTGATGAGTAGAGATGTTTTATTTATCTGTGAATCTCAGTTGCAAGCTATGTTAATTGCCTCCACATTTTTGCCATTATGAACATTGTGCTTTTTGGATTTATAAATTATTTTCAAGAACATCTAAGGTTTTTTAAATTTATAAGAGACGGGAAGCTGTGAATAACTGTGTGACTTGTCACAGGTTCTGTTATTTTCGAGGCTGCAGGACAGCACCCTCTGTGTGATGGAGTGCTTTGTACGCTAGGAAGTTTTAGTTTTGATTATCTAAATAATTTAACTTTATCCTCTACTGAGGATAAAGTTTTACTTTTATAGTTTGTTTTAGTTTGTTACTGTTTAGTTTGTTACTGTGTTTACATGTAAGTTTATAGTTATCACTAGTGCTAGTTATAATTTTCAGAAAATTGTCTAACGGCAAATTACAATCTGTTGTTTCTCCATTGCTACTGTTTTGAGAATCTCTGTATGTGTTCACCTATGAAGTATTATTTGCAGTCTGCAGCACACCTGTTTACAAGGTGTAATCTTTTGAGGCACCTTGTTCAGACCATACATAAAGCATAAGAGTTAGTTCATGTGGCTCTGAGAGTTTGTTGAGGGCATTAGAAAAGCCTGTGGCTTGGAAAAAAGTCATTGCAGCAGTGAGATGTGGACATTTACGTTTTACTTAGTGCTTTGCCATCTATGTGTAAAGATATCTGTGTATTGCTAATGCATAGGTGTGTGATATATGTGTGGTAGGTTGTGTATAGGCAGGCCCTTGTTCAGTGTAACATAAACTTTAGGTTTTTAACTTCAGGTTTAAACAAAAATATTGTAATGTATAGCATGAGAAGCTGTATTGGATTCAATAGGGTATGTTTATTGGTGTGTGTGTGTGTGTGTGTGTGTGTGTGTGTGTGTGTGTGTTTAAGGAATTGGTTACACACTTGCAGAGGCTTTGCAAATCTCAGACCTTTAGGGGAAGATAACAGGCTGGTAACCCATGGAAAAATCACAGTTCAAGTTCAAAGGTGATCTTCTCACTGAATTACTGTTGGTTCCTGTGAAATCCTTCAACTGATTGTATTACGCCTACCTAATTATGCAAGGCAATCTGCCTTCCTAAACTAGTATAAAATGTTATAGTTCTTCAGAGAAGCATCCAAGATAACTTAGCCAAATATCTGGGTACTGGGGTTTGCTAGATTGACCCATAAATTTAACCATAATAGAAGTAAGTATTCCACCCTTCAGAGGGATCTGAGTAACAATAGCTTTCTCTTTCTAGCCTAGGGCAACATGCCTTCCATGTAGCAGCTCATTTCAACAGTTTCCATCAGTACTCAGTGACCTGCTGTATTCTTTTTTATATGCACAGAGTTCTGTGATGAATTTCCTCCCTCTCCCGTACTCAAGCTACGAAAGCCACTGGCGCTGCAGCCTGTGCTGCTGGGCAACTCTGCATAAGTCTTGGACAAAATTTCTAGAGTAATCTACTTACTCGAGACTTTTCCAGTGGCAGTTTGGATGGTGGGTTTGTTGTACTGAGTTTTCCATGTGTGCTAACAGCGAGGGATCAGTACAGAACAGGGCTGACAGTGGTGCACTGTTGTAAGCACACATTTGCTATAGAGTTCTTTCTGCCTCTTGTGAATATGTTTCAGGACACAGGGCAGGAACAGCTGCCTCATGCCACAGGTCAAGCCTCCCAGGGAATTCAGTGGGCTTTGTGAGAATGTTTAATTTAGTCTTTAACTCATTGAGTTGATTTATTTTAGTATTGATAAGCATGGTCTTCAGTGTTCTAAGAGTTTAATTTTAGATCAGAGAAATGCTTGTTTTATGTCACTAAGATTAAAAAAACAACTGATACTATTATTTTTTCTCTGAACTTTGATGAACTTTGCTTTTCTTAGCTATTAACTAATACAAGCATTAGATATTACATAAAATATAACTACATAGTTGTACAGGTACATTTAAAAAAATGTTTTATAGTTGAATGTAGTCAAATACAGACATTGAAGGTAAGATACACATGACATATACACCCAGTCGAACTGTGCTTCTCTGGGTGTAAGGGTATAAATGTACCCTGGATACACCATTCCATTCATTCAGAAGACCGCCTTCATTCTACTAGAGCAGTGGTTCTCAACCTTCCTAGTGCTGTGACCCTTTAATACAATTCCTCATGTTGTGGTGACTCCCAACCATAAAATTATTTTGTTACTACTTCATAACTGTAACTTTGCTACTATTATGAATCGTAATGTAAATATCTGATATACAGATGGTCTTAGCCAACCTCTGTGAAAGGGTTGTTTGACCCCAAAGGGGTCATGACCCACAAGTTGAGAACTGCTCATAAAATGTCGTTATATAATGTTTACCACTTTAGAGGTGGTAGGGCCCCGGAGAATGGAGCCAATCAATGAAATGGGCTAAAGTTTCACCAATAGACAGTTGTAATGAATAATCTGAAGTGAATTCACTCTTACTCTTTTACACCTGGGAGGGGCACAAAAGCATATTCCAAGATCAATTGTGTGTTTTTGGAGAAACTGAGGTCACATGACTCTAGTCTTGTGTCCTTAGCGTTTTCACCAGCACTCAGAACTCTCTTCACATGACTTCATTTTGGAACCATGTTTTTGTATCTCTCTTCTTTTTATTTTTTTAATAGCAGGATATCCAGAGTGGTTTTGATTTGAGATGTTGTAGATAAGCTAATTGTCACTTGATGCAAGTAAATTATAAACATAATGGTTGACATTAGAAGAGTGAAAGCATTGTGTGTGACACTGCCATTAAGAACAGGGATCCAGACTGTGTCCAGTACTGTTGGTTACATTATTATGTAATGTATATTACGTTTATATGAATATTATGTATAAATGTATATTATGATCAGAGAAATCTAGAGAATATCTTAAAAAGAGACCCATACGATTAAGCTCATATTTGCCTTTTATAGGAAAACTAATGTTATGACGTCCTGTGCAAATAAGAAGTGATTCAAATCTCAAGGAAAAATTAAATGCATCCCTTCCTCAGATGAATGAATGAGTCTAGTATGGCCTCAAGGTCCAGTCATTAGCACAGAGCCATTAGTAGAACAACTTCCTCAGCCTTAACTTGGTTTTGGGTGGGCAGACTTGGTGCTGATGATGTGGTCGATACACCTTTCATGCTTTAGTTAGAGGTTGGCTGTCTTTCTGGTGACTTCCACCATCTCCTCACCCTCCGCCATTGTCCTTGTTGGCCCAGGACTGGTGGAACCAAAGAGAAATCCATAAAGTTTTAGTGGATCCATTTGCAATGCAGCTGAATATCCCTTCCCGGTTTTCTTCTAGAGAAGTAAACTAGGGAAGGTTAACGTATCGGCTTGCTTGTTTTCTTCTGCATTGTAACCAGGGAGGTTATACATGAGCATGAGACTATTGCTGGAAATAATCTTATAACATAAGCAGAATCTGAAATGATATTTAATGGTTTGTGAATTAACCATAATAAATAAAACAGCTAGTTCTACCTGATGGGCTAAGGGAAAGGAAGTACTAATAGATTGATCAGTATCTGGACCATGAGTCCTTCCTATACCCTTAGATGAGCCATCAAGAAAATAAGTATTTGTCTGTGGAATGGGAGAGGGTTGAACAATTTTTGTAATCACTATTTCAGTTCATATGAGGAAACCCCATAGCTTGCCAGCTAGATAATGATTTCCTATCCTTCCATAGTAATCTGCAAATGAAATTTGAAATCCATAGAGTTCTGTAATGCTTTTAGAAACTGATTGCTAGTTAGGAGTAATATAATGCAGGAAAGATCAAATCCATATAATTGGTGACCTCGGGCCCTCCCCTGATTTACTAGTTGAGCAAGAAGAGTAAAATAAGCAGTATTTTATGGGCCTAATGGTGTAAGTAAATCCGTTCCAAAGGTTTATCCTCTCATCTAAAATACCTGTGGGAGACGATTTAAAGGGAAAGGTAAGTGTGTTTAAAGGCAGTGCAGGGTCCACACAGCACACAAATGCTGCTTCTAGTCTGGGTTCCAATATCTTTAGTTCTCTTTTGTCTCTCAAGACAATATGCAAGAATTATCCAATGATGTCTTTCCTTCTAGAGTTTTAATAGATTAGATAGTGCATTGGAGGAATTGAGAAAAGACTTTCTGTTCTCTGCTGTGCCCTAGCTTGCCTAGGTTGTAAAGTTATCATTCTCATCAGTTCTCCTAAATCCTCATCAAGAAGTGGAGAGACTTCAAGATTAGATTGATCACCAAGCTCCTCACCCCTTGCTTCAAGATCGTT
The DNA here is from genome assembly GCA_026225945.1 of Cricetomys ansorgei. Classification (NCBI taxonomy): domain Eukaryota; kingdom Metazoa; phylum Chordata; class Mammalia; order Rodentia; family Nesomyidae; genus Cricetomys; species Cricetomys ansorgei. The sequence goes on from JAMJFZ010000770.1 coordinate 1,055,500, forward strand.
CTCAGACAGTGGAGGATAAGTATTTTAAGGAGAGTCCAGGAGAAGGAAGCTGAGGGAGTTGTCACCAGCATAGTTATCGGTGGCCTGTTTTTACTTTAGATTTTGCCTGAGTGGGGAAAATCTTCCTATTTTGCTTCTTTTTACCAATTTTAAGGTTTCATCATCCAGTTTGTGCTCATTGAAGGAACTGACCATCCTTTCTCATGGTTAATACCCTCCTTTATCTTCCTTAAGTGTTTTGATGACAGTCTAAATTAATGCCCAAGTTACCCACCCAAACTTGAGTATGGACCTTCTCCCCCAAACTTTTATGTCTTCTCAATATTCTTTTGGACTCTGTCCCATACTTCTTCATCTAAAGCTCCTTCTTCTGGAAGCAGGGATTATCCCTGTAAACAGCTTGCATGCAATCCAGTAGCCGTGATTTAATACTTATGCTCCTCCTTTATTTAAAAAACGATGGCAAGCTCAACGTAAGGCAAGGCCTTCCCTGGCTTCTCCGTCACTCGCACTTCTTTCTGGGAGGGCCCAACTCTCCTGTCTCATAGCCGACCGCAGGTCCCTGTTTGTGGAGTCACTTGTGCTGCTCTACAGGCGTGGGACCTGGGAGAATGGAGCTGATAAATGAGACAGAGAAAAGTCTCATTCAATGGCCAGTGAAAACTCACTTCTGTCCCCTGCATCTGGGAGGGACGCAAAAGCATAATCTAAGAGCAGTTCCGTGTTTTTAAAGACTCTGAGGTCGCAAGCACTCATAATTCTCCTCAATGACTCCATTCTTGGACTGTGTTCTGACAATATGATTCTGTATTGATTGCTTCTACAACAGGTTACACACGTAAGTAGCTCAGGACATCAGAAATTCGCAAATAGTCCTGAGGAAAAAACCAGCTGCAGCATGGCTGGTTCCTTGGCTCCTGTGGGAGGACTGGCGGCCCTTTCCCCAGGATCTGGCAGTGGCGGCAGTCTTTGGCATTCCATGGCTTGGCGCTGTCATTCTAAGCTCCTGCCATCATGTGGCCCTTTCCTTGTGTCTGTGTGCTTTAATTCATGTGAATCTAGGGTGCCAGTTAGGAGACTTGGGGCTCACCTACCCAACCCAGTGAATCTAGGGTGCCAGTTAGGAGACTTGGGGCTCACCTACCCAACCCAGGAAAAACTCTGAACTACTCACAGCTGTAAAACCCTAGTTCCAAATAATGTCACACCTATGAGGTTTTGGAGGATATGACATTTTAGATGACATCGTTCAGCCCAGATAGGGAAGATTATTTGACATGTATGGAATTTTAAAATGACTGAGACAGTTTATATAAAATATATTCTCTTAGCTCATTGCTTCTTAGGTCTGCTTTTCTAATGCCTCACTTGAATACAGCCATTTATTTCTACAAGTTCCCTCGTATCTGTTATCCCCCGGAACGGGAACTACCTCCCCTACTCAGATGTATGAGCCTCCAAGGGGGAATGTGTCTAGGATTCAGAACTAGGAGGCATCAAATGACACTTGGTCAAATTAACTGGTAGAGCCTGGATCAAAACCAGGTCTTACTTTTCTTAAAGTCAAGCTGGTAACCATCACAGTACAGTCAGAACAAATCCTTAACTGCCTACCCAGGGAGCTCTCTGCAGAAGTTGATAGCTGTTTGTTTGTTTGTTTGTTTGTTTTGCTCTGCCTTTACAGGATAGGAGAGAGAGAGAATGAAAGGGAGGGGGGAGAGCATGCTGTCTTCTTATGAGGCTGATCCTTGAAGCCCCTTCAGTACCTCCTCTAATTAGGGCTGATCCCTTCCCAAAGTTCCTACCTCTGAATCCTGTCACGTTGATGGTTAGAATTTGCCAGGCAAGGAACACAAACGGCTAGTCCAAACATCCACTTAGTGAACTAATGTCCTAGAACTGTCCTTAGTCTAGAGGTGCCTGTTTCAGATAGCAAGTTACTTGGACCCCACATTTTTGGTTAAGCCGTGAGTCTATACACCAGACAGTCTTAGCTAACAAAGAAACTGAAAAGGCAGTGTTTTGCCAAGCCAGAATTTCTTATGCTAAGCAATAAGGATTTTTTTTTATTTAGGAATGTGAAGTTACCATTGTGTTCATTACTTAAATTCTAATCATTGTGTCTATTTAATTTTTGAAGCACTGCAGTATAAGGCAAGCAATGTCTCACTGAGAATAATTCTCCCCACCTTGGAAAATCCACACTTACTTCCTGAACAGCCTTTGTAGCTATGGTGCTGGCATTCACCAAGGGCCTGAGGAGCTATCAGTTTCTGTCTTTGACGCGTAGCCAAAAATCTTAATGAAACCAAATGATGCTGAAGTTATCAAACCTAATTTGAATCTCAAATTGTACATTTTAAATTAAGTTTTTATTGATAATAAATATACTTTATTTCTTATTAGCCTCGAAAGCTTGAGTGATAACATCAGTAGAATAAACATGTTTTACAAAGATTTACCATTAAGGAGTCTATTAATACGACCCTTGGTACACTAGCACAATTAGATTCCAGAGTAAGGGTTTATGAAGTAACAGCGATTAATGACAACCATCGGAAACAATTTTGAACTCCATCAGTTTAACTCAGGAGGGTAAACTTAATATGATAATTCATCTAGTTGAATCGCATCAGCTTAGCAGGAAAGAATGTAAATATGTGACCCTTACCTAGCTTGTAAATGGATGCTGTGCTGAGAGATTTATCCGTTCCATTAAGGAACTTTGGGGAACTTTGGAGTTTCTGCAATTGTTCCCTCGGAGGCTGAAAACTCAACCTGATCTCATACTGGGACCATCCTGGTTTGCATATTTCCATAATTTGCCTTTGCTACTAATATGACAGCAAGACAGAAATAACCATTTCTAATAATATCAGACGGAGTTGTGGAGGACAGCGTTTTAATGCCGTGAAAGACCTCCCTGTGGGGCTGTTATTGCTGCCGTGGAACAGCAGCACACAGTTGCAGCCGCAGCCTCTTAATTGATTCGTTTAATTAGCAAGAGCTGAAGCCGGGGCTGCACCATGTCATCTGATACTGCAGGCCTCAAATCTGCATCATTCCTAGTTAGAGGTAGAGAAGCATCATCAAAAACTTCTGAAAAGTCATTGTTGGGTGCTGAATTTTAACAAAATAGCCTCCCATTTGTCTGAAAGTCGAATTATTAGAAAATGAGGACTGGGTCTGCTGCTGGTGTTTCTCATGCCTCGTCTTTGCAGTCAGTGGTGTCACCGTTTGTGTCGAGTATGCCTTCCAAGAGAAGACGTGAGGGCCTTTGCCAGTCTTTGCTGCCTTGTTAGGTGCTCCTTGGCCACAGGTGTCTCCTCAGGAGTCTCTCAGCTCTCTTGTCCCTTTTTCTGCATCTGTGGAGATCAGGAATGAAGTGGTAGCTTGTAGCCACTTCTCACGCACTGTTCCAGCCTGCCTCTGTTGCTCCTTGAGTCTGGCCAGCTTGGACGTTCTACCAGAGTCCTCTCTTCTCAAGGCCTCCAGCTGGGCTGCCCACCTCCAGCACTGATGCCCACTTTCCTTTTGTAGAGAAAAAAAGATGAGACTGAGGGCAGTGGTAGTGTCTGCTATGGAAAAGAGCCTTCCCCAAATTTTACTGTACTCTCTCACACACCCACACTTATGTACACATGCACACACACACGTGCACACACACTTGTACACACACAAACACACATGCACATGCACACACATGTATACACACAGGTGCGCACAGACTCACACAGACTCCTTTGCTGGGCCAAACTGTCTTATTCGTCACCTGATGCTTTGCATCAGAAAGCAGGTGTCCCTAGAGCAGTTAGTGGCAAGTTGCTGAAGTTTTTCAGATGTGTATATTTTTATAATACTCAGATAACAAGTACATTTATAGCATCCCATCCTTCATTCTCCCCTAAATGTGCAAAGTTTGAGCCAGAATATGGATAAGAGTTTATGAAATGTACTTTAAATATTCTCTTAGTCTGGAGCATTGTTTCTGCAGCAGTGTGTGCTCTGTGTAATGAGTAACAACTTCCAGTGTGAGACTGAGCACTGGGAACATGAGTTTAGTGTATATTCTTTTGAAATTGGTGTGCTGTATTTTTTAAATTTACCATTTTATTTATTAACATTTATTTATTATGGTGTTTGTGTGTAGCAGGACACTTTGCTAAGAAGTTCTCGGTCTTGTGCAGCCTTCCTTATGATTAGATGCCGCTTGGACTTCTGGGAACTCTGCTTAGGTTATAAAGGAGAGTGCTGGCAGTTGAGTTACAGTTGGTGGATGGTTTGAGAGATGTTAGTGCAGTTCAGCTGGTTCTCTCTGCAGATCCTGTTATCCAAACTAAGACAGCCAAAAAGGGCAGTGATTTTCCTCTTTCTTTCTCTGTCTGTCTTTAAAGGCTGCCTGCAAGAAAGATTTCTCTCTTTCCTTTCTATCTTTTTAGAGCTAGAGGGTGAAAAATAGCCACAGTGGGAATGTGTTACAAGATAGGAATTTGTCACAGTAGCAGTTGGGGCAAGAGAATCGGACTCTGTTACATTGGGTGCTTATGCCACAGTGGGTTTGTGGAGGCCAGAGGACAGCTTCTGGGAGTCACTTCTCTCCTCCTGTTGCGTGGGTCCCAGGATCAAACTCAGGTCACAAACCTTGCTGACAAGAACCTTTACCCTCTGAGCCATTTCGCTAGCCCTGGCATACTGTGCTTTTAAAAAGCTTTGTTATTAATGCATAGTTGTGTGATGCATTGTCAGCAAAGTTAAGAAAAACTATTGGTGTCCTATGTTCTCATGCTAGGAAGGGGACTAGATGAAGGGGACTAGCGACTTGATCTCTGCCCTAGGGGAGCATGCTGGCGCCAGCCACAGTGGTATAAACTTCTAATCTTAGCACTTGGGCAGATGAGGCAGGGAATTGTGATTTTATTATGATTTTCAAGCTGACTAGTCCACCTTGTCTCAAAAAAAAGAGGGAGGGCGTACAGGTTAGGGATTAAGAAGGCAGACACACTATGCTGTGACTGTGGCAGCTGCTGGGGTGGCGTGTGCATAGGCTGATGAAGCGGCAGACACAGACCAATGTACCCCCATCTGCTGGGATGGCGTGTGCATAGGCTGATGAAGCAGCAGACACACAGACCAATGTTCCCCCCATCCCCTCTTTCTGAGACAATCTCACTGTGCAGCTCTGGCTGTCCTGGAATCTGCTATGTAGACAGCCTAGCCTCAAACTCAGAGATCCATCTGCTTCTGCCTCCCAAGTGCTGGGACTAAAGTCAGGAGCCACTTTACCTGTTTTTTTTTCTCTTACTGATGGAAAACCCAATATAAAAAGTCCAGCCAGAGAGCTGGGGAGACGACTTAGTCAGCAGAGGACCCAAGTTGATCCACAGAAAAAGTCGAGTGTAGTAGCATGTGTTCGTAAACACAGTGCCTGAGAGGTAGAGACAGACAGAGCCTTGGAGCTTTCTGGCCAGCCCACCCTACTTAGTGAGCTCCATTCCAGAGGGATTATTTCTTAACAAAGTGCACAGTTCCTGAAGAGTGACACCCGAGGGTTGTAGGTTGTAGTCTGGCTTCTACATGTGCTGGTGTACACACACACACACACACACACACACACACACACACACACACACACACACACACATTCATTCTAGGCCACAGACCTAGGTCTCTGGTTAAGAATCTGTGTATGCATTTAATCCTTGCCCGTGAGAGGCAGAGGCAGATGGATATCTGCAAGTTGGAGGCCAGCAGTTGGTCTACATATTGAGTTCTATGACAGCCAGGGCTGTGTTAGAGACTCTGTCTCAAAAACCAGAAAGAGTCCTTGTGTCATTTACAAGCTGAACATTAATAAACATGGGAGTAAAGAAGCCATGTTTTGTGTCTTATTGGACATCACATTTTGATGATGCTGTGTGTTTGTCCATCTTTACGACCTTACACTGATAGTTCATCTGTTAGGTGACAGATATTTGCCAACTCAAGGAAGAAGCTGTCCCTGCTATCAGTTAGCTGAGTGTCCTCTAAAGATACAAAATGGAAGCAGCTGGTGACTATTAAGCATGATAGTAGAGTTGTATGTGAAGGAGAAGTGTTCTAGAGCTCAGATAAAGACAGCAGAGGAGATATGACCTCTTGGAACATCTCTAGCTTAGGCCACCACGCTAAGGATGAGTCAAGTTTGCAAATGGGAAAAGCACTTCAGATCCAGGCACCAAGGTCTGCAAATGACCAGAGACAGAGTTTTAAAACTGATGGGAAAAAAGGCTAAGTAACAAGTTTAAGGCCTGAAGATGTCCCAGGCACCAGGTCAGCTAGTGAGGGTAGCAGGAAGCGGGACAGAGAGAGGATTGTTTGGGAGCTAAGAGCAGGCAGCAGAAACTAGGTGGTACAGGGTGAACCAAGGAGACCAGCCTGTGTTCTCTAGACTCTGGGTTTATTGAAGGATTTGAAAGAGGAGGGTCACTATCTCCATGGCTTGTCTGAATGTCGTCTGCCTGTTGGCTCAGAGGCAGAGACCAGCACACAGAGAAACTGTATGGTAGACAGTGAGTTGGACTTTTAGACAAAGAGACAGATGGAATGCATGATGAAGTGGCAAAGGAGGCATGGCCCTGCTTTGTAGATCAGGGTAAGATAAGGGGTGCGCATGGACGAGGTGAGGTTTAAAGCTGCATGGTAGGTGCAGGGTCCACTTTTAGAGCAGAGCTTAAGGAGGTGTCTCCATACCTAAGGGAGAAGCACCCACCCTCTACACTAATAGGTTTGTTGTTTATGAAATGATGTTATAGCTTAATTACTTCAATTATATGTGGCTGTTTAATGGTATCATAGTGTCTCAGTCTCAGACCTTATAGAGGTTACTGCTTACTTCAAAGTATCTCAAGAGCCGATTTTCCAACTGCCCAAACCCTCAGAATAAAACCAGTTTTAATAAATACCGTAATGTCCTCAATGTGCATAACAGCCATAGGGCTTTAGAATTGTTCTGCATACCCCGGCTCACCTGGTGCCATCCAGTTTCTAAGATAAATAGGCCACAGAGCACCTAGTGCTGTAAACCTCAAATACAGGGCTGGGAAAGATCTTTGTGGTGGGTGAGAGTGCTTTTTAAGTTTGATGACCTGAGCTTGAATTCCCAGCATCCATGTGAAAGCCAGGCATGGCTTGCATGTACCTTGAATCCCAGCATCAGGAGGCAGAGACAGGCAGTTCCCAAGAGCTTGATGGCCAGACTGCCTAGACAAAAGGTGAGAAGCCCAGTGTCAAGGAAGTAAGGCAGAGGTGGATAAAGGAACACATCTGATGTCCTGCTTGACCTTCACATGTGTGTTCTCAGGCTGGCTAGAAGGAAGGGAAGAAGGGGGAAATGAGTCATGTAATAAACACTTTGGAATGTTGCCTTTTAAAAATGTTTGTAATTACTGACACATATGTTCACAGAAATATTCACTGCTCCGAGGCTGTCAGTGCATGTACATTCAGTGCATACGGCATGTGCGCCCCCGGTGCGTACGGCATGTGCGCCCGGTGCGTACGGCATGTGCGCCCGGTGCGTACGGCATGTGCGCTCGGTGCATACTGAAACAGGCAGTAGGAGAATGAAGCGCAAAGCTCGCCCTTCTGCATTTGAATCTTGGATCCTTTCTACTAGTTTTGTGTACTTGCTTAACCTTTCTGGCCCTCAATTTTCTCATCAGCAAGATCGACATTTCCCACTTCTGTGCAAGTACAAGGGTTGAATAAGACGCTGTTTGTAAAATGCTGGAAGATCACAGGCACTTGGCATGTAATGGCTCAGTTTTTATTCCAGCCTTCCACTTTTGCCTTGCTTCATTTGACTTGCATTCTCCCCTCCTCTTTGTCTTGTTTGCTTAGAGGCATAGCATCACCTGAAATTGTCATCACAATTTAGGATTTAGTCTACAGAAAAATTTAGAAGGAAAAACTTTTATGTTCAAAAGCCAAATTTTTGCTCATGATCTCTGAACACAGCAAACTTACCACCTGACATCATACTCTCAGCGTTGAGCACATTAAACATATGTACCGCAAGGCAGCGAGATGCTCAATGGAGGAGAGTAAAGGACACCAAGAGCAAGCCCTGACCAGAGAAGACTTCAGTGCCTTGTGTGTGAACATTGGCAAAGGCGAAGTACTTCTGCTAGAGAACATTTTATGGTGCTAGGAGACTTTGTCATACTGACCTCATGTTGAAGGGTTGTCAGTTGAGGCCTTCCAGAGCCTCGTGCCTTTACCACTGCCTAGTGTTGGTCTTCCTTGCCTATAAATCCTTGTACTTGTGGTGATGCAGAATGATAGCACTTTTCTTCTAGAAGCCATGTGAGAGTTAGTAGTTCTCAGGTTTATCATGCATGATAATCATCTGGAAGGCCTGCTGAAATGCAGCTTCCCATGTCCAGTTCCCAGAGAGGCTGAGAGGTCTGATTTCATACAAAAACCACTTAAAATATAATACTGGGGCTGGAGAGACAATCCAACAGCTAAGAGATGGATTCTCTTACAGGGGACTCAGATTCAGTCCCAGCACCACCTGACAGCTCAAGTGTCTGTAACTCCTGTCCCAGGCTCCAACATCCTCTTCTGCCTCTGTGGGCATCCACAGGCATGTAGTGTGCACACATCCACTCAGGTACATGCACACACACTACCCTGTAAATAAATCTTTTAAAGTACACCGAGACTAGGATTTGGATTATGTTCTGACAATTTATAATTAATACCAAGTTGAGCAAGCTGATCCCAAACTGCATGACACTACGAGTGTGGCGAGCCAAACACGTGAATGACGTTTGGAATGTGTTCAATAATAGAACAGTGTGTCTGAGACTTTGACTCACTCTGATGGTATTTGGTTTTTGCTTTGTAACTAGGGAGGAGTGTGATGGACTGAAAGTGTCATTAACTGTATCTCCAAGGCTTTTTATGATCCCATAGTCGGGTTACTTCAAGACTTGCACATGTATACAATGACCACTTTCTTTTTTGGTTTAAAGCAGGAATGTTAGTCCTTTTGTATGGATCACATGTTGTCATGGCGGCCCTGTGTACAGAAAGATGCTCAGCAGCTTCCCAGGCACTAATGAGATGCTAGAGTGTGTTCTCAGGTGGAGTGACAAAAGCTGGGGGCACTATAATGCCATGCCTGATTCAGCACAATAGTCACAGAGGTACTTAATAGTTGGGATTTGCATTTCTTTCCTATTTTTCTAATCTTAGTAGTGTCTCTAGAGTCTTAGTGGTCTGACGTCTACCAAGTACCAATGTACAGTATTCATTGTGGCCACGTGAATAAATACCATACATAAAGAAAATGGCAAGCTGGGCGGTGCTGCACACCTTTAATCCCAGCACTCTGGAGGCAGAGGCAGGTGGATCCCTGTGAGTTCAAGGCCAGCCTGGTCTACATAGTGAGTTCCAGGACAGCCAGAATTATAACAGAGAAACCCTGTCTCAAAGAAACAAAAACAAAAAACAAAACAAAACAAAAACAACCCAACCAACCATACAAACAGACAAAAACCCAAGAAAAATGGCAAATCACTCTGGCCTGCTTAGGAATGTATTTAACCTTTAGCTATTTGAAAGCTTGAGAGGGCTGCTTTCTCTTAATCTGCCTCATACTGAACCATCATTGTAGACCTGCCTCGGACAGCATTTGTGGAATTTAGGGTAGATTGTAACTTGTGTAATGCTCAGGTGTGTTTTGGATCCTTGCTTCCATCTGAATGGGTAGATGGGCCATCACTGTTCAGCCCATGCTGACCTTCTGTGGCTTGTTCAAGAAGCTGCTGCTCTTACCTGGTTTCCAACTTTGTGGAAGTCTTCCTGGTGATGCCAAGTACATTACAAGCATCCCTCACACAGGCATCTGTGAGGTTATCCTCCAGTCTTTCTGCCCTGCTATTTAATCATATGGCATTTAATGCTTAGTGGCATTTTCTCCCTTGGGTATGGGACTATGTGACAGGGTGCCCAAAGAGGCAAACAAGCTGTCAGATTGCAGTCAGCCTCTCAGGTACATGCTTCTGAGAGGTAACTTTCCCAGGTTAGCATATTTTCTGAATGATGCATATTCTCAATTGTGAGAGGCAGTTCAGGTAATTCCTAGGGATCCAGTGCTAATTACCTGAGTTAATTATCAGGCTTCAAGGACACCATGACATTGCAAGGTGACCTTGTGTGAAATAAAATCTCTCCCTTACTTAGGAGTAAGGGAATAACAAGTGTATAAGTTCTAACAATTACTGTCTTAGTTCATCATGTCCAAGAGATTGTCCCACCCCTTTTCTGTCTCAGGCTCTCATTAAAGCAACCTTGAAAATGAGAGTGGTCAGGGAGCCCATGCAGGCAAGGTAATACCTGTTAGAAACCTGCAGAAATGGCTCAGTGATTCAGAGCACTTACTGCAGGGTGGGTTTGGGGGTGGGGATGTCTCTGTGAATACCACAGCCAGCAGAGTAAGAACTATAAGAAGGCATTATCGTTCAACACAACTCAGTAGCTGATGGAGGTTCAGATTTTGGGACTCTGCCCCTGAATAGTTTATTCTAGGCATATTTAAACAGCACAATTTGGTGTAAAATTTCCTGGTGATTAATAATCCTGTGTGCATGGTAAAACTTAAGACATGGCTACATTGAAACTCTTTGTAAAGTATATGTGACATCTTGCATAAAGATGGGTTCTATAGATTGACAAGCTCCCAAGGGTCTGGGGGAGAATTTGATGTGGTCTCTGCCACACAATAGCACAAAGGTCACCAGATTATTAACCACATATGCTCCCAGCCTTTTGAGTGGAAAACAGGTTATACATCTTTCCCTTGAAGAGACAAACCCGTGTGTTTAACATCCTGGTCCCCCTAATACTTATCTATGAGCACAAGAATTTCCATGTATCCCACACTTCCAAAGAACCTAAGTTGCTTTTCAGTACCGACACAAGTACCTACAACCACTTGTAACTCCAGCTCTAGGGAAGATGACACCTTCTTCTGGTCTCTGCAAACATCTGGACACATGTGGCATACACAGACACATACAGATGCATATACATAGTAACTTAAAAAAAGAAGCCTGCAAAAGCCAATTGGTTTTGTATTGGGAGGACAGCTACAGCAGCACCTAGCCCAAAATGTGTCTCTTGCAACAGGTCAGCTGGGGATTGGGGATTCCTTCTGCCAGATAGGCAGATGGATGGATAGATAGATAGATAGATAGATAGATAGGCAGATGGATGGATAGATAGATAGATAGATAGATAGATAGATAGATAGGCAGATGGATGGATGGATAGATAGGCAGATGGATAGAGAGATGATAAGTGGATAGATAGATAGATGATAAGTGTATAGATAGGCAGATGAATAGGCAGATATGTAGGCAGGCAGATAAATATATATAGACCATATATGATTCATAGATGGGTGATAGATTGATAGGTTGATTGATATAGGTAGATGATATATAGATGGTAGATTTATAGGTGATAGATTGATGATCAGTAGATGATAGGTAGATGATAGACTGATAGATGAAAGATAGGTAATAAATGATAAATAGATGATAGAAAAAGATAATAGATGATAGGGTTTTTTATTCAATAAAGCTCATGATAAGTGAAAAATCTCTGATTCTAAGAAGCGCAGTTAGCACAGCTCACCGTTTCAACAGCCGACCTTGGCAACACCATCCACTGTCCTGTGCCGAGAAGCGTGAGCGATGTAGAGTTGACCGTGTCCCTTTCTGATCACAGGCTGAATAAAGCTGCTTACCACCACTGCCAAGCATGCTCACATGTACAGATCCAAGTCCCTTTCTTCCAAATGTGTTATTACTTTTCCTGGTGTTGTAAAGTGGAAGCTGAAGTTGGAATCATCTGCCATTTTCTGTGACCACACTGCTAACCTTCATGAAGTAAGACTGCTCATGGTTGCTGTTGCGAACGAGATTGAGTCAGGCGGGAAGAAGCCTCGGCGGCGGTATTGGTTCCACGAAGGATTTTATTCTATGCTCATCACACCAACATGTTACACACATTCACTCACACAGTCACACCAATACCTCTCCTAGTCTGGCCTCAGACGCAGGCAAGCCTCACGATCTGTCCAGTGGCGCTGTGTGGTCTGTGGGCGTCTTCCTCTTCAGGCTCAGCAATACTGGAACACTGGTCCGGTGGTCCGTGATGAGTCTCAGTAGAAGGACGCAGTCTCGATCGGTCACCAGAGCGGCAGCATCTCCGGAGGCGCTCGAGAGGAGTGTGAGCTGGGCCAGACCAGGGTTTTTAAGCTAAATTCAGCCAATCACACTATGGGCGTATAGGTGCGGTCAATCTTATCATTACTGTCCAGATGTGCACGCAGGCACTTGGGTACATCAGGGCGTGCCTAATGTCTGCTTTCTGGGCTTTAATGTTGCTTGTTAACATTTGGCTTTCCGATATTATTTGTCATCACATTTTACATTACTATACTATTGCATTTATTCTTGTTCACTATAGCTGCCCTCTGGGTTATGGTGCAGCTAGTCCCTCTGTATCACTCTGTAGATTATCTCACCTTAGCCTACTTGCCAAACACAGCGTTCTCCTGTTTGTCCTAATGTTTGGTGGCGGCCACGTGTGCCTTTACATCTGCACACAGTATGGGCAAAGTGTTTCTGGAGATGCCGTGCATTCCTTGGTCACTAACAGTCTGACCCAAAGGATACTGCTTTTCATGTGTGATTATATCTAAATTTCATTTCAAAAAGAACGCTTTCCAGGTCAAGATTGCCATCTACAGACTTTTCTCTTTGGATCACCTCTGTTAATAGTGTATAACTTACAGGGAAAGATCCATTTACTACTGTGTTATCAGATTACCAGTTCCTTAGCACAAAACTGTGTGATCACATACCGTGTACCCTTTGTACATTGCTTGAGTCCCAGTCTTCCTGCAGTCCTTGAAGCTTGCAGCTTGCAGCCAGCTTTCACAGAGGTACTAGTAGTACTGGGCCAGTGGGCCTGGACACTACTTAGTGTGGCTTGCCACCATCTAGTCTACAAATTGGCCTTTGGAAGCTGACTATGCAGCACTTTTTACTTGTGGATCCTGATTTATGGAAATGACTGAGATTACTGTCCTTACAAGAAGAATTTGCTACTTACTTCCCATCAAAGGGAGCAGCCATATTATACAAGCCCACAGGGAAAGCCTTGTGTGTGGGGAGGGGGGTTGCCAGGCAGAAGGAACCCCATGAGACATGGGCAGAGGCTCTGTTGGGCTCTCTGGAAAAGTGCAGGAGAGTTGGGTGGGGTAGGTAGGATTTCCTGATCAAAATAATGTAGGTGGACTTCAGGCTAAAGGGTGGTCTCTAGTTGCCTAGCCCTAAATGATTAGGGAAGGGGAAATACTGGTGTAATTGTCAGAGTTAAATAAAGGGATACTTGGCTTAGTCACAATTAAGTTCTTTACTTTTAGGAATTAACTCACTATGTGTGGAGCAGTTTGTCCTTGGGTGTGTAAGTTCCTCCTCCAGATGTTAAACCATTATAAGATATGGAAATTAAAGCTACACAGGGTCTGGAGAGATGTACAGTGGTTAGGATGTGTACCGCTCTTGTAGAGTATCCAAGTTCACTTCCTGTGTTGGGCAGCTCACAACTACCTGTGTCTCTAGCTCTGGGGAGACACTCTAACTTCCACGAGCAACTGCACTTATGTGCACATACCTACACACAACTAAAAATAAAATGTGTGTGTGTATGTGCATGCACGTGCACACGTGTGTGCATACATGCATGCATGCACACTAAGGGAACCAGTAAGTGGTCAGAGCCAAGAGAACTAACCTATGGTAACTTAACTCCCAAAGGCTGGTACTTACTTTAGAATGAGCATTTATTAATTTGAGGTGAGGCATATTTTCCCAGAGACCAAATCTTTAAGTCTACTCTCCAGAGTAATTAGGAAGTTCTGTAGCTTAGCTTCAGAACCAATCTGGTCTAGGTGGCAGTCTGAAAAAGGTTGCCACAGTGTACTGGTGCACAGCCGAAACCTGGTGAACTGCTTCTTAACTTGCCACAAGAGCGCCCCCTGTGGTCACTCTGCACCCTCCATGTACTGTGCGTCCCTTAGCCTTGCTCTGCATCCTCTGCTTGCAGAATTACTCTTGGGAGCCATTAGGCACTAACAGCCCAAACCATAGCTACAGACCTGTGCTGCACAGAACCCCAGTTCTCTGGTTGCTTTGATTGGAATTCTCAATGCTCTCACAGCCTTTGGTCACGTGCCTTCACAGATGGTGTAACTCTTGTATGCTGAGTTTTACCGGTGTAACCCTCAGAACTTGTAATTTCCAGTGTCTTAGAGTAACACCCTCTGAAGCATGCAGACTCCGGGGGAGAAAATATCTCATGAAAAGAGCCCTGAAAGAGTTCATTTCTAGTCCCAGTAATGCTTTAACCCGGTGGTGTGACCTCCTAACCCTCAGTTTTCTTTGTTGTAAAATTAAAGGTTGGGGTCAGTGACCTCTGAGGTCTCTCTCAGCACCATCCTACTTCGAGAGTGATTGCATCAGGCACAACAAGCAGTTTGCTCCAGACAGTAGCAAAGCATCACACATGCAACTGATTAGTGCCCTTGTCTCTCTCCGTTTCCCCAGCTCTTCAGTCTCATTAGGGGAGACATCACTGACTTCCCACAATGCCATTGTGTCCTGTAACTTAATTTCTAGGGACACACATTGTGCTGCTCCAGGCTCAGTGTTAATAATCAAGATTATATGTTCTGCTTACAGTGACTTTTTTGTGGTTTCTGGGGAAAAATGCAGATGCTTTTCAATTATTCTAAGGAAATTTTGATTAACCCCCTGGGTAGAGTTCTCTGTACCACCTGCCATGGAGAAGCAAGTTTTATTGAGCAGAAGGTATAGAATTGAATTGCTCTTATTTGTTTTCTTTCTGCTGCCTCTGGTACTATTTCAAGCTTAAGTATTTTAATAAAATATTTAATAAATATCTGTCTAAAATAGGTCGAAACTATTATAAAGTAAGTCTCTTTTGTTCTCCAATTTCAAATGCAAATAAATTCATTTGACTTTTAAGTGGAATTTGTAAATTACAGACCCATTTTTTTCCTTTATGTATATAACTAGTGGGTTTTCATTTTGTTTTTACTTGAGGTTTTTTTGTTTTGTTTTGTTTTTGGTTTGACGCCCGGGATTGAAACCTGAGCCTCAAGCATGCCATCCACAGGCTGCTTTGCTGACCAGCCTAGACTCAGAATCAAGGTGGCCTCCTGTGTCTCCCATCTGATGAGGTTACAAGCATGCACACCAGCCTGGCTTTAGAACCTCGGAATGGACAGCTGGTATCAGGCCAAGCAGCGTCCGAGCAGCACTGCTGCTCTTACTGATATCACAGCTCACTGCCACCCTTCATGTTCCTTTGTCCTGTGCCATTTTCACCCTTTGTCTATGGTCAGAATATTTCATATGATTCATTTACAGGGAATTGTGAAATGCATGCCTGCAAGATTTTATTGAAATATAATTTCACTGGAAGTATGCAAGTCAGTAGTTTAAATCTGCCTATTGAGTTCTGCACCCAGCACCACAATCAGCTTTGGGGCATTTTTGTTACTTCCAAAGATAAGCCCCATACCCATTAGCCGGCACACCGGTCTCTTCAGCCCTCTAGCCCCTGGCAGCCATTTTCTTTCTGTTTATTTGTATTCTGTACATTTCCTAGAAATGGAATCCTGCAGTTTATGATGGCTTGTGGATGAGTTTGCAAGGGTTTGTCCACATTATAACATGTGTCAGTGCTTCCATTTCTTTTTATGGCCGAATACCGTAAAAGTGTAAATGTGCATAGCTCTGTGTGTTCTTACCTGATGGGCATGTCAGTGCCTTCTGTTTTGTGTTTTGTTGTTTTTTTCTGATGATCATAGATTAGGGTGCTCTGACATTAATATTCCAGCTTTCACTTTTCCCGGGCCTATGCTTTGGTTCAATTTCGAGATCACACAGTATCTGTGAGCTTCAGAGGAGTTGCCAGACTGTTCTCTAAAGTAGCCACACTGTCTTCGTCTTGATTATACGAGAGCCTGTTCTTTCAGCGCCACGCTGGATGCTTGATGGGAGGGTTGTAAATCAGAGACCATCTGGGCAGCACAGGGAGCCCTGCTGCATCTCCAGCAGCACTTGCTACTCTGTTATTACAGCCACCTTGGTGCTGTGACGAAAGAACTAAGTGTCATCGTGTCAGGGTTCCTACGTGCTCCTTTGGAGTTGTGATTAATACAGAATAGTCCAAAACGCGTATTACTTTATTTTTTCATAGTGGGGTGTGTGTGTCTTTATGCTCTCAACATGACATCTTTTTGGAGGTCAGAGGACAACTTGGGGAGTCCATTCTCATCGTACACGCTATAGGCTCGAAGACTGCACTCAGGTCATCAGACTTAGCAGTCAGTAGCTTTACCTGCTGAGCCATCTTGTCCTGTTTTATATTTTATTTTAAAGCAAATTTAACTCACAAAACAAACAACATGCATTTAAATAGATATGTATTTTCTACTTCATTTGTTTCTCTTCCTTTCTTAAAATGTTTTTGCTATTAAGCAAGTAATACCTTTCATTTCCCTACCCCCACCTCCTTAATAATAATGTACACTGTGTGGGAAGGCCTTCCTATAAAGAGGCAGGGAGAATGAAGAGCAGAAGAACTTAATAATGTTCATGTCTTTTAAAAACAGGAATCTTGTAACATTCTGAGGTTTAAATCAACCAACTCATTCCCGGGCAGCTTCCTCTTGTTGCCTGTGAACCTTAGTTTCTCTTGGAAGTCAGACACCCATTTCTGTCACAGCTTCACATAGTGGTGCTTTAATTCTCTCATCACTTAGATACCTCCTGTGCTGGAGACCTCCTGCATGTGCTTGTGAGGGGTAGAATAGCTGACACTGTGTTTAATTAGCCCTAATATTGTGAAGAAGAAAAAGCATATTAAGTTGTTGGGTTTTGTTTGTTTGTTTGTTTGTTTGTTTTCAAGACAGGGTTTCTCTGTTGTAACTCTGGCTGTCCTGGAACTCATTCTGTAGACCAGGCTGGCCTCAGACTCACAGAGATCCTCCTGCCTCTACCTCCCGAGTCCTGGGATTAAAGGCGTGCGCCACCACTGCTTGGCCATGATAAGTATTTTTTCTAGACACTAGCTCAAAATCAGCCGAAGAAGGCAACTACGATCCTGTCTACCCACTGCTGTTATGTGCACAGCCGTGGCATCCACTCATTTGTTGAGTATTTGTTGGGTGCCTCCTATGTGTGCATGATATTCTGGGTGCTGGGTAACTGAACTGTTTTAACGAAACAAGAATCTGAATCACAAGCAAGTAGCCCTGCGGCCAGCTGGGGTGCGCAGTACAGCTAAGTGAAGTGTTCACATTCACAGCATCACTCTTCCCCAGCAGGGTGGACGAGGAAGTAGGGGACTTTGGATTCTAAAGCTTATCACTTTTTCCTGCCACTTTTTGTTTTGTAAATATCTGTCTCGATTTCCTTTTAGAATCTTGTTATTTCAGCGATGTATTGTCATCTGCTTGAATATGAAAGGCAATTTGTGAGGTAAAGTCCCAGGATACCCTCTTTACAGTCAGTCAGATACCAGCTTCTCTACTCTTTGACTTGAGCTCATTCACTGTCTCTCAGTCATGGTGCCCTCTACCTGCAGCTCTAGGGAGACCAAATGGGGTATTGTGTCATAACCCTGAGTCACTCAAGGGCACCCCAAGAGTAGGACCTGTTTTCCCTTTCTTGCCATAGCTGTTTCGCCGAGGGTGGCTACTTTAGATCTAGAGAATCTCTGTGCCTGTTGGAAATTCAGTGGGTGAGAAGATACTCCCCAAAGTCTGTTCTGTTTCTTTCTGACTTCATGTATGCTGTATGCTCTAGGTCTAGGTGCTGTGTCAAATCGCTGCAGTGCTTACAGCAGAATGTTAGCAGCCCATAGCTGTTTTAATCTAGGTTCTTCAGGACTCTGAAAGGATTTTCCATTTTAGGGGCTATGTGTTGAGAACTGTGGCAGATGTATGGTATTTGCAGGAGTTCAGTAGGTCTTTTTTAGTAGAGCACATTCTAACAAAGGCCATCAACTCCTCATACTCGAGTCACCTGGCTCTAAAATGGGCAGTCTGGGGACAAGAAACTACAGCTTCTGTCTGTATGCCAAGAGGCACAGCATGATCCTGATATGGCTCTCACACCAAGATTGCTGGGCTCCTCTTGTAGCCATTGGTGATGGCCCAAGAGGCTGTGGATTCAGAAATCTTGGTGCTGTTTCCTGCTATGCATGTAGCTTTGGGATAATGACAGGTCCTTTGCCCCTCTCTCTATGGTAGAATGAGTTAGTACTGCATAGGACAGCACAGCACAGCACCAGTATTAATAGTTATGAAGGATTGTTATCCAACACAGCCTGCCACCTACTGTCCCTGATAGAGCAGGGGCTTCCTCTGAGCCCAGTTCTCAGTATGTGTTTATTTACTTTAGGCATTTCTTGCACGTTGCACGTTTGTTTTTTGTCAGTTAATTCAACAATTCTGGAAACATGAAGAGAGCTTATTAAAGTTCTCTGGCTTACCTCATTGTGGTAGGTAAAAGTAACATTAACCAAAATCACAGTATACCATCCAGAACTGGGCAGGTGCTAAGGGAGTCTCTGGTTGGGGGACAGGGAGGATTACCCAGTAGGGGAAGTTAAGTGTACCCCAGGAAATGGTGCCCGTGTTAAGGACTAACTGGTGAAGAGAGAAAATAGTTAAGTAGAAGAACTAATTAGATAAAGAAGGGTGGCCAGGACAGGACTTGGAACTGCCTGTGCAAAGGCTTTGGGCTGGTGTATGTTGGTGTGTGTCATGGTTTTTGTCCTTTTCCACAAACCACCCAGGAGACTTGTGTGAAGTTACCCAGCCATACTCCCAGTGACTAACTGAGTTGCAGTCCATTCAAGAAGTCCAGGCAAGCGTGTCAGGAGCCCTCATGTTGCTGAGATCCAGCTGTAAAATTGTTTTTGTTGCTGTTTCGTAATTGTGATCTTGCTACTGTTGCGAATCATATTGTAGATATCCGATTACAGATGGTCTTAGGCGACCCTGTGAAGGGCATCTGACCCCCACAGGGATCAGGACCCACAGGTTGAGAATTGCTGCTCTAGAGGTTGGAGGGATGGCGCAGCGGTTAAGAACACTTATTGGTCTTGTATTCTTCTTGTACAGGTTCCTCAGCTAGGAGCGAGAGCTTGTGAGCCCTACCCCATTCCACATACTGTTCTTGTACATTCCAGTTTAGTCCTCGTCGTCCACATGGTGACTCCCAGCCACTGTAACTCTAGCTCCAAGGGACCCAGTGCACTCCGCTAATCTCCTACCCACTGTTGCTGTGCATAAAGTCACTCAGGCTCTGACACATACACATGAATAGCAAACAAATTTATTTTACTTTATTTTAAATTATCATCATCATCATACTTTTTTGAACTCTTTGGCCTGGAACTTGCTATGTAGACCAGGCTGGCCTTGAACTCACAGAGATCCTCTTGTTTCTGCCTCCCATGTACTGGGGTTAAAAGTGTGCACCAGCATATCTGGCTAATAAATTTCTTTTTAAAAAAGACCACTCTAGTTAAGAGTGGATGGAAAGAGCATGGGTAATGATAGGAGGATACAGTGTTAGTCGAATGAGCTTGATAGAAGATATTAATCAGAGAATTAAGATGGTAAAGAGAGCAGAACCTTTTTTCTCTTTAAAAGACATAGTAATTTTTATTCTTTGAGAATTTCATATATGCATGGATACCTCCCATCAATTCTTCTCTGTTGTACCCTCTCCCCTTCCAATTTCATATCCTCTGTTTGTTTGCTTTTAACCCACCAAGTCCAGTTTGTCTTGCCCATAATCATGAGTGTGGAGGCATCCGCTGGAGCATGGTCAGCACACCAGGACCATATCCTTAAAGAAAACGGACTCTTCCTCCTCCAGAGCCTCATCTGTTCATAGATCCTCAGCTAGGCTAGGAGCTTGTGAGTCCTACCCCATTCCATGACAGCATGTGGACAGGCTTGATCTTGTGCAGGTCACGTGCAGGCAGCCACAACTACTGTAAGTCCGTGAGTATAATGGTCCTATCTTGTCCAAAAGGCGGTTTTGCTCTGGTCCTTCCTGTGGCCCTTACTGTCACTCTGTCCCATCTTCCACAATGGTCCTCGAACCTTGAGGGGAAAGAATGTGGTATAGATGTCTCATTTATTGGGGAGCACTCCACAGATACTTATTCTGAACCTATACCAGTTGTGCTTTCTGTGTTAACTACTGTCCATTGCAAAGAAACTTCTCTGATGATGTCTGGGCACTACACAAATCTATAAATATGGAGATGAGTTTAGATGGCAATTTAGAGGGCAGAATTCATTTAGCAAAACAGTAGTTTAGGTTCACCCCTTGGGCTATGAGCCCCCTGGCCATTGTTTCTTTGCCAGATTTACAGTGGATAGCATTCTCCTCCTCCCATGGAACAGGCCTTAAACTCAAGTAGCAGGGGGTTGGGTACTCTTGTGACATCTGTGCTACAGTTGCACCGTGAGCATACCTTGCCATGCTGGTTGCTATTTTAGTGCAAAAGGCTTACAACTATATAAGACTGTTGATGACTCCTTCCTTAGTGGCCTGCAGGTCCTATGAAAACTAGCCAAGAGGTTCCTTTGAGAGAAAAAGTAAAAGGAAATCATTGAGTTAATAAAGCAAAAAGAAGAAGAAACAGAAAAGTCACCAGCTGTGTCCATTTGTGGTAGAAATGAATCTTCTATGGTGAAATTACGAAGCAAGAAAAAATCTGCTGGTTGTGCAATGTGTTGCAAAATGCAAAATTTAATGATTAAACTTTATCATAGGTGTGCATGTCATGAAGCTTGGTACTGTCTGCTTGGTACTGCTACTGTGCTCACTGGGCATCATGGACTGTTCCTTGGGCATGAGGGAACTACTGTGCTGATATTTGAGCTACATTTTAGATACAGCATGTTTACGCTATGTTTCTAATAATGGAATTAAAACATGACCAAATCGTTCAGTTTGACTTTGTACCAACACCACTCTTGGCTTACTCCATTACCCTCATTGTTAGCAAGAGATACATTTGGCCTAGACTGGTATTTTCTGGAAATCACTGAGAGAAAGTGGGAAAAGAGCAGGGTGAAAAAGCCATCTTTCACTTTTATAATTTTTAATCCATCATTAAAAGTATGACTTGCTTTATGATCTGAAGAAATGCCATCTAAGTCTTTCTATTAGGAACAAAAGTGAGCCTTTCAGGAAAAAAGGGGGGAGGGCTTAATCCTCATCAGGCCTTTGATGTATTTCTGGATTTTAAGAAGCTTCCTGCCGTTCCCAGCCATACCGCCATAGCTCCAGCCATGTGCCTGTGAGGCACTGGCTCTTCCATCAGCACGCTCTTTGCTGGGCTGTCTTAGTAAGCAGCAGTGCTCTGCCATCGCTCCTGCTCCTGACGTGTTAACCACACAAGCTGGCTCACTGGGGCTTCAGTTGTCGTCCCCCCTTTTCCACAGAAAGACTCTGAAGTTAATGATGGATTTGGAGGAATCACCTGTTGGTCTGTGGGTCTTCTTTGAGGTTGTTACTGGTCCACCCACTATACTTTATTGAAAAGTATTAACTGATAGCTGAAACAGATATCTTAGTCCAGATCCATGAATTGGAAAGTACAGTAGATAGTTTTGTTTTTAATAAAAAAATGAAGTAATGTATTTTTGATTCTTTGACATTTTAAGTTATGCTATTGCATGTGTGTGTTTATGTGTATAACAGATGCATGCCTATGCAGAAGCCACTCTCCTGTTAATTCATTTATTTTTTGAGACAGGGTCTCTCACTGATTGGCTAGACTAGTGAACCAGCAAGTCCTGTGGGCTCTCCTACCTGTACCTCTGACCTAGTGAACCAGCAAGTCCCGTGGGCTCTCCTACCTGTACCTCTGACCCTAGTGAACCAGCAAGTCCCGTGGGCTCTCCTACCTGTACCTCTGACCCTAGTGAACCAGCAAGTCCTGTGGGCTCTCTCATCTGTACCTCTGACCCTAGTGAACCAGCAAGTCCCGTGGGCTCTCCTACCTATACCTCTGACCCTAGTGAACCAGCAAGTCCCGTGGGCTCTCCTACCTGTACCTCTGACCCTAGTGAACCAGCAAGTCCCATGGGCTCTCTCATCTGTACCTCTGACCCTAGTGAACCAGCAAGTCCCGTGGGCTCTCCTACCTATACCTCTGACCCTAGTGAACCAGCAAGTCCCGTGGGCTCTCCTACCTGTACCTCTGACCCTAGTGAACCAGTAAGTCCCGTGGGCTCTCCTACCTGTACCTCTGACCCTAGTGAACCAGCAAGTCCTGTGGGCTCTCTCATCTGTACCTCTGACCTAGTGAACCAGCAAGTCCCGTGGGCTCTCCTACCTGTACCTCTGACCCTAGTTAAGGCATCACCACACAAGCTGTTTTGTTTAGGTGCTGGGGAGCCACACTTGGGTCCCCGGGTTGATAGCAAGCACTGAATGCACCAACCATCTCCATGGCTCTGTTTCATTACATGATAGCTCTCTGACTTGAAGACATGTCACAGTGAGCAGCTGGGGACATGCACATTTTCTAGATTGTAGAAGAACTGCTGAGCCAGTCTGTCTTAGCGTTCTTTCCATCCAGGAACATTAGTTCTAGAATTCTGTAGCACTTTGTGCCAGTGAGCTTCCTAGATAGAGAACAACAATGTGGGTCTCAGTTTCACAAATGCTAAAACAAAATCCAAGAGGAAAAGGAAGTAATTGATTAGCAGTGGTCACTGTGCTGAGGAGGACCTGCCTTCAAAGACCTGTGTTTTGAGCTTCATAGTATGTTTAAGAAATAGTTTACTTCAAAGGCCCTCACCACATGAAAATGGACTGTTTTCCTGCTATTCTTGTTCACTGGCTCAGTAGTACTATAAGTAGCTCATATCCGGACCTCTGTGGTCTCAGGTGGCCGTTTGTGTTTATGATCCGCAGGCTGAAGCGGTAAGAACTCTGGCAAATCCACACTGTTTGAAGGGAGCTGCTTGAGGTTCTCGTGAAATGCTTGACCCTCTGACCTATCTTAAGGAAAGTGCTTAGATGCTATAATCAGTATGCATAGGGATGATAGCCTCCCGAAATAGAAAACTAAATTTGCCAAGCTAGGCCTAGGCAGCCACCAGGTGCACCTGCAGTTTTTGATGTATTGTAATAACTTCTCACAGCCATTCTAAATTTCTAAACACTATGTTCAGTGTCTTTGAGATAAAATCCGACTGGATTACAAAGACCCCACTGGAAGTGTTTGAGCTTGCCCTTTCTCCCCGTGGGTATATTTGGCATATGTAGAGTTTAAGAGGCCACTCTTACTACGGGCATCTTCTGGATAGTACCAAGTGCATAGATGGGAATGAGATGGAAATTGGTGGTTTTCACTGCGATTCTTCATGCAGGGTCATGTTAATGGAAAGCAACTCCCAGCAGTTCTGGAGAGCCCTCAGGGAGGCCCTGTGGCCAGTGCTCTGGTTAGGGTAGGCTTCATGCCACTATTTTGTCCTTCCTGCCTATTTGACATAGGCATCGATTAGACAAAGGTTTATTCTGAGAAATACAGGCTTGAGATGATTTCAGTTTCACACTGGTTTCTCCCTGCCCTCATTCCCTCCCTCCTACCCGTACTCTTTCTGCTTTAAAAAAGAAAAAAAGTTGGCTTTTCTGTCTCACAGTGGAAGTAGAGGAAGTGGGGCCTGGAAGGGAGTGAGTAGTGTGATGTGTTCATAAGGGAGAAACCATCTACTCCACAGCGTTGACAGCAGAGAGGCTGTGGGGACCGAGGGGTGGGTGCAGCGTGTCGACACTAGCCACCCAAAGCACTGGCTGTAAAGAATCGTTGCCTTTTGCACCTTTTGCTGTCTTTTGTATTTACTACAACAACTTGCTTTGACAGCTCAGGCAGGGCACTTTCCAAGTTCTAGTTGGGGCTTCTGAGATCTGTGCTGAATCTGAACTGAGCTGATATAGTCACTTGCAGACTGGCTGGCTGTGTGGAGGTTTGCTAAGTATTCTGTGCGAGAGTGCCTTCAGGGAAACCAAGCCATGGGGGAGCCCATGGTAGAAGTTACAACAGCTAGCACTTCTCTTCTGCTGCACTTACAATGCTAAGAATTCTTAAGGAATTATTTTGGTTTATTTTATTTGTAGGAGATCCATTTACATTTCCTAAGCTTACTGCCAGGATATGCACATTGAAGCCTTTAGGAAATGTTGGTCATCCAAGCCCCAAGGAAGGCATTAGCTAGTGGTTTTCAGGCTCCTAGAGGCTCCAGATACTCCATGATACTGTAATTGTATATATCAGGAATACTCAGTATGTCTGAGGCATGTTAGATTATCTTCCCATTGAACCTCAGGAGGTAACCCTGGGGACTTACACATTAAATAGCTTCCTCAGGTCACATAGGACTCTCTGGGGACAAGAGCTGTGATCCTGTGGGTTCAATCACAGCAGTTTATGGGTCTTCCTTCTCCTGTGCACCCCACTGACTTTCCAGAGCCCTTCCCTGTGAGTCTGCCTCTATCTACAGGGCTTCTGCTCCTCTTCCATCTTGAGTTTCCGCACATGGCAGATGAATGCACATTGTCTTGGCCTCTACAGCCATGTAGATCTAGAGATCATGTTCTCCCTGCAGCCATCCCTTTGCCATTCTCGGGAGGGGAATCTGATTGTCCCACTCCATTTTTTCTCAACCTAGATGTTGAGGGGTCACTGGACTGTCTGGGGTTGACTGCCCTTCACTCTAGTCATCCAATAGCAGAGAGAGGAAGCAGGGCTTACATGCATATGCATACTGCCGTCTCAGAGGGCTCCATGTGGAAAGCACTGGGACTAAAGCCCACTGTGGCAACAGACTGGACACATTGCCACTCATCACAAAGTTTAGGAGTATCATAGATGCTCCTGAGCAGCAGGCTTTTCATAAAGAACAGCATCTGCAGCCATTGAGATTGTGATCAGTTATTACCATGCAAGGATACAATGTAGACTGTATCATGACATGAAACTAAGGTTAGGGTGACATGTATAAGGACACTATTAACACACACACAGAATGCTGGACCTAGAATACTAAACTCACAGTGGAATTCCCTTCATGCTCCTGTGTTGATCATCTGGTCTCTCCATAATGAGCAGGCATTATGCATGTATTCCATAACATGCTAGAAAAATATATAAACATATCAAACAAATGGATTGTATCGACTAAAATATCTGAAATAGAAAATAATCACAAATCGGAAAGCAATGAAAGTAAGGGAGAAGCCTAGCAGCACTGCTGGCAGCTGCTATCTGTGTAATGAAGGCTGTGCCTTCTAGATTGGGAATACATGCCGTAGAGGTTTGGTCTTTGGGGGTGGGGGATTATCTGTATCAAACACTGTTATAGTTGGGAAAACAGTCACTGAATGGGTCACCCCAGGTTTATAACTTTAACTTTATTGGCTGTAAATTTACATACAATTCTAGGAGTTTCCATTAGTGCATGTGTGTGACAGTTTTCCCCTAATTCACCTAAAGAGAAATGTTGTGTTTTACATAGACTTCCATAAACAATGGGTTAAATGAAATCATAGTTTCTTTTGCTACTTCTCAGTCTTTACTAAGTTAATGTTTTATTTGAATTTCTGAGAGGGAATGCAGAAAGCTCTTCTCTAATTTGTGTTGGCTTCAGAATCTTTCATGTTCTTTTTATTTACTTATTTTTTAAATTAGTTAATTGTTATTTTTGTGAGACTGGGTCTTCCTATGTAATCCTGGCTAGTCTGGAACTCACTATGCAGACTGAACTAGCCTCAAACTCATAGAGATCTGCCTGTTTCTACATCCTGAGGACTGGTAGTAAAGGCTTGTGCCACCAAGCCCAGTACTAAATCCTTTCCATTTAGTGGATAGTATTAGACTCAAAATACTTTGGAAAATGCCCTTAGGGGCTTTTCAGTTGCTTACTTTTTACTTTTCGTGTGTGTGTGCGAATGAAGGCATGTGTGTGCCATGGTTCAAGGGTGGAGTTCAGAGGACAACTCTCCAGAGTGATTTTCTCCTGCTATCTGTAGGATCTGGAAGTTGTCAGGCCTGAGATAAGGGGCTCTACGCAGCTGCGTCATCTCCAGGGTCCTGTCTTTTTAAAGGGGAATCGGAAGGAGCACAGGGGCATGAGAACTTAAACAGAAACAACAGCTCAGACTCTGGTGACTTGGGAAAAGGCTCTAACCCCACACAAAACAGGCCCATAATTCTATAGAAAGCACAATGATAGTAGCCTTTCACAACTACAGCAAACTAAATCAAAATAAAGCAAACTAAATTTGTACACCTCAAAGACAGAATTATGTTTTTAAAAAGGTATCCCTACCTCAGCCCAAATGTTTCAAATATGTAGGTATCAAATATAGTTAGCATTTAATATGTATGTGTATGCATATAATGTATATGAACACATATATAATATATATATTAGATTGCTAATAATTCTGTTTTTCATTGCTTTTTTTTTTTTCAGACGGGTTTCTCTGTCTAGCCTTGGCTGTCCTGGAAATCACTCTAGACCAGGCTGGTCTCTACCTCCAAAGTGCTGAGATTAAAGTGTGCACCACCACCACCTGGCTTATCTTCAATGCTTTAAAAAAACAAAACACAGTTATTTGACTTGAGTGTTAGTTTGTTTGTGGGTTTATAGTTGTTTTGGGACGGAGCCTTACTATGTAGTCCTGGCTAATCTCAATCTTGCTGTGATCCTCCTGCCTCTGTCTCTTGAGATCCAGGATTCTGGTCTTGTGCCACCATGCCCAATTTACCTGAGGTTCTGAGAAGCCTTTCAAGGGTTGTTCCTTGCAGAGGCACTGTATACAGTACATTCTGAAGCTGTTGAGAAGCACTGTATAAAGGAAAGCCACCTTCAGTTTTCTCTGAATCTGTTTTTTCCGTGGTGCAGCTTCTCCCACTTATTATTTTCACAATAGCTACTTCCATGCCCTGGAGGTAGTGTTCTTTTGAGTTCCTCTGGAAAACACTGCTTTGGAACAGAATGGCAAGCTACAGCCCACTACCTGTGTTAGTAAATAAAAGTTCATTAGAACCTGACTTAGCAAAGCCCATCTGTTTGTAGATCGTCAGTAGATTCTTCCAGATCAGTGCGGCAACTAAGACAGCATGGCATGTGAAACCTAAATTATTCATTGTCTGCCTAGCTGAAGCTTACCTGTACCTGCTCTACATGGCTGCTGTCGTATGTGTAAATTAACTTGCCTTCTGTGTTTTGTGTGCTAATACTGACACATGCAACGAAAAAGCTAATATAGGTGTACATTTTCTAGACTATAAAATCTTACATTTCAGATTACATTGTTAGGAAAAGTAAATAGAAAAACCAGTTAAATCTGTTATTGAATCAAAACGGCAGTGTGTTAAACAGCTACAATAATTTCATATGGTCTATTGTAGCAGAGAAACTTCTGAAAAGAAAAGCTAGGATTTTATAGGGGAGGTAGATGGAGCACGGAAGAGTTCAGGGTTCCATGAGAAAAGTACAAGGCCAGCCTTATGGAAGGCTATGGAAGGACCGCTCTTCCCTTTATCATTTCCTGGTGTGGGAGAGAGTCTGAAGATTCAGGAACTATTTTTGTGTCCCAGCACCAGGCTCAGGAAAGCTCAACATTGGTGTCAACAAAACAAAACCACGTGTTTCGGGTGTGGCTTCACACATGCTGTGTAGCACGCCACTACTGAACTCAGCCTTAGGCGAATGAGCACCTTTGTGTGCCCATATGATGGCGTCTAGTGTTCTATCAGCACATCAGTGCACGTCTGCTTACTGAAGTGTAAATGGCAGCACTGAAGCCTGCGTGGTTTTGAAAGGAAAGCACTGTCTGTGGACTGATGTGTGGGAGCAGTAGAATAGTTGTCACTGGTAGACTTCTCTCTGTGAAATATTCATCGTGAGGCAAGTGGCTCTTACAGTTCAAATGTGCAATGTCCCTCTAGACTTGATGTTTAAACACTTTGTCCCTAGCTGGTGGTACTCTTTAGAAGGGTATGAAACCTTCTGGGCCGGGGTGGGGTGGCAGTGGGGGGTAGCTGTTAGAAGGATGGCAGTAGTGACCCTGACTGAACATTATATAGGCTAGCTCTGCTTCCAAGCCCAAATGCTTCTTGATCCATCAAGATATAACATGCCCTGCTGCAAGCTCCACCTCACCTTATATGGAGTCCAGTCTCCATGCTTTTCCTCTATGATAAACTGAATCCTCTTTACCTTGAGCCTAGGTCATCCTCTTCTCCCTTCAGGTGGTTCTGTCATGTGTTCTGACACAGTGATAACAGGGGTCATAGGTTTAATTTACGTTTGGGGGAACATGTAAAAGTATATAGGAAAAGTAAACACTGTCACACTTCACTTAAAGACAGGACATGCTCAGAGAAAATGTCCCCTTTGTTGGCACAAGCCTGTAATCATAGCACTGGGGAGGTGGAGGCCAGAGGATTAAGAATTCAAGGGCACCCTTAGCTCTGTATTGAGTGTGAGGCCAGCCTAGGCTGCATGAGACCTTGCCTCAAACACAGAATTAGAAAGCTGTGTTGCACAAGGAGCATGGAAGATATTCAAACAAATTAAAACGTTATGGTGTCATATGTAGTGTAACCTGTGGGACCACTGTCGTATGTACAGTTTGCCCTTGGCCAAAAACATCTTATGTGGTAGGACTATACTGCCAGTCCTGTGGGAAAGAAATGTATGCTCTGGGATGAAATGGTGTACACAACCACTGTACTGTCTGAAAGGTGACTTTCATTGGGGAAGTGGCATTGCTACTTAATACACGCATGCTCACACACATGCATGCGCACAAACATACACAGACACACATGCATTGTCTTGGATCATTTTGTAACCTATGTGAAAAAGCTTCACGTGACTCTGCTGTTTTCATTTCTTCCTTTTAAAAAGCACTTTAAAAAAGTGTTCACAATAGCAAGAAGCAAATTCAAACTTTGTTCTGAGGCAGGAATGTACAGGGCAATTCACCAAACAAGAAAGCACTGACTCAGTGCAGGCAGCTGCAGAGCATGGCCCTGGCCATGAGAAGGTCGGCTCCGTTCTGAAATGGCTCACACTCTTAGTAACATTCAGCCCTGCGGAGGGCACCTCTTGTCTAATACAGACACAGAGGCAGAAGGGATTCAGTTCAGTCCTGGATCCACATGAAGCTCTTTGTGCAAACTCATTTGTAAATCTTATTTTAAATTTCCTCAAAATATAAATATTTGTGGCACTCGTTTCCTGTTTTGTTTTTAATTCTGTGGCATCTGGAGATGGAAATCTGGGGTGCTGCTAGTAATGCTAGGTATCACATTTAGGAGGGTAACCATAGCAAAGGTTTGTCTGGACTTTGTGATGTGTTTAAGAAACCTACCCCTGGTGCTGCCACTGGGAAAGTGGGGCTTGCGTAATTTTCGTGGTGGGTCATCTGTGACTGATAGGAAAGAGCATTCCATGGTGGAGCAGCCTGGGCGATGCAGAGGCTTTACATTCTGGTGGTACCAGAACTTTGCCACCTGTTTTACTGGAGAACTTGATTAGAAATTGTCTTTTTGGGTTGAGGGTGGGGATTAATGATAGAGTGCTTGCCTAGCATATGGAAGGACATGGGGTCTGTGTCCAGCACTGGGGAAAATCCAGAAAGGCAGCCATCTTCCTGGGTTAGATTAAAATCTGCATTCTGTCAGTGGCATTAGAAATCCATTCCTGTGGGGCTAGGGAGATGGCTCTGTGAATAAAGCACCACAGAGCAGAGTTTAGATCCTCAACAACAAACAAAATCCAGTCAGGTGCTGCTTATAATTCCAGTTCTAGGAAGACAGATATAGGGGATCCCCAGGGCAGTCTGGCTAGACAGAGTAGCTGAATTGGAGAGCTCCAGGTTCAGTGTCAGACCAGGCCTCAATAAAGAAAATGAGAAGCAAAGAAGAAAGATACCCAATGTCAACTTCAGTCCTCCACATGTGTGTACAGATACTTTCATGCGCTCATACACACACACACACACACACACGCTATCCACATATACGCACACACTATCCACATATACACACAACAAATAAAAAAGGGAAGCCAATAGTCCCATCGTTGGATAGTGAGCATGGTTGTGCACAACTCTAATCACAGTGCTCAAGATGTGGAAGCAGAAAGGGTCACCTGTTAGGGCCAGGCTGATCTTGGCCGTAGCTCCTACAGCTAGTACTCTCTGGAAGAATCGGAGGTGGTTCCACTGTGGCGGCGAGTGGCAGTGGACAGATTGCAGTGGTGCCAGCACCATGTGTCCTCCCCGGCAGGCTCATGAACCTGAAGGTACTCCATGCAGGAGCAGAGCCTCATTCAAAGTCTGTGAGAATGCCCTTTCTTATGAAGCAGGGGAGAGCTCAGTTCTTTCTTGCTTCTCATTCGTGAGCTCACAATAGTGCAGAGATGTTTTACTGCTCTGCCGTCCAGTTTGTTGGGTTAATTTGGGAGACAGTGTCAGCGACCTGGAGCTGCGCCAACTTCCAATTAGCGCTGCCTGTAACCACTGATTTCACTTTAAAAGTAATTACTGCAGATGTCCTCAGCGGCCCTGAACAGGATCCACACTCGTAATCCTACGCTTGGTTTTCTCATCCAACATGAAACGTTTATCTCATGTTTTTAAGATTTAGTTTTAATTCCTAAGCTTACTTAAGCATCTTGTCAGACTTACTATAAGTTCACAGACACAGTACAAATGCCGTCTGTATCATTTTTGCCAGATTCCACGTGTGAACCATGCACTGTGATTGTTGTGTGTGTGTTAGTTTCCTGTCTGTCTATCCAGTCATCCTCCAGCACTCCGTTTACTCTGCGCCATTCTCAAGCTGCTAAAAATACCTTTGTGCTTCTGCAATCCAAGCCAGCACCCCTTTCCACAGCAGCCTGGCTGAACAGTTTTCAATACCAGGAAGTAAACGGCATCAATAGAGTGTGCTTGTCTAAACAACAAATATTTCCAGTTTTGCTAGTTTTCTCACTGTAAAAATACTGACTTACAGTCAAAGAAACACGAAGCAAATGCCTTTTCTGGTCCCAGGCATGCTCCAGAATCGCCCGCTGCGTTCTATTCTCTGATTCTACCCCAATTCCAGTTTGTCCATAGCTGTTCCTTAGTCTCTCTGACTAATGTGATTCTGGACTCTGGGGGTTCTTCACAACTAGGCTGCCATCAGGGGCTCACTCCTCATCCCTTCCCAGGACAGTGCTGTGACTACTTGGCTGAGTTGGTGTTCCAGGTTTCTGTACTGCAAAATGACCAACCTTTCTATTCTCATTCCATAGCAAAGGAAACAAGTACCTAAGCTAACAATTTTTTTTTTGGCTGGGGGGGGTGGTTGATTTGAGTTTTTTCATATGGTTTCATATAGTTCAGCCTAGCCTTGAACTTGTTATGTAGCTGAAGTTGGCTTTGGATTCCTGATCTTCCTGCTTCTGTCTCCTGAGTTCTGGGATTATAGGCATGCACCACCATACCACCTCAAAGTAATAAGGCCAAATACAAGCAGAGCCATGATAGCCCAAGAGTCAGGAGGTAGAAGTCACCCCCAGCCCCACCCTAGGAGCTCAGAGGAGTTGATGACACCTTGACTCTGACTGAAGAAGTGATTGTAAATCAGCCAGACAAAGTCGGGAGGGCAGTCTAGGACAGAAAACTGAACTCACCACAGGGCCATGAAACTGCCTACTGTGCTGGGCCCCAGCAACTGTCACCGGCAGCCTGCATTCTCAGACCCTGCGGTCTCCCAAGATGGCAGTGTGAGAACACTTGTCTTAAGAGGGCTGGTAGAGAGTCTGTGTTCTTCTAGACTTCTGTGACCCTCTTATCTCTGAAATCTGTAATTACCAATCCCCTAATTAACATAGAGCCAAAAATAGCAATGAAGAGGAGAATTCAATAGAAAACCCACAGTATTTGATGATCACAAAAGTTACATCATTAGGATGTTTATTTGTGTTACACTGGAAAATTGGTTTTGTTTTCATGGAGGCTAAGGATCATCTTTGCCAAAATTAAGTCACTTTTCCATTTCCATTTTGAATCAAAGGGGCTGGGGTGTGGTTGACAGGTGTAGAGTACCTCTGCCTGGCCTACACAAGGCCATGGGTTCAGTGTCCAACATCGCAGTGAAGAACCAAGAGAGGGACTCAGGGAAGGAGGGGGCAGTGAGGTCCAGGAATGAAACACTTGCTTAGTATGTGCCAGGCACTAGGTTTGATCACTACATTGTGGGGGACAAATATGAAAAGTATAAAATAATGAAAATTTACTGAATTTGAGTTTTGAAGTTTCAATATATGTTCAAGAAATGCCATTCTTTCTTTGGCTTGAGAAAGAATCAATCATATGACAGAGAAACAATCTCAGCTACTATCTTTGATCCAGCATTTTACATTTTGTTTTAGTGGCAGCAGGTTCCACCCTTTCAGGGTCCCTGGCCACAGATCAAGGCAGAGCTATAGGACTTTCGCAGGCAGGCTCCTATCTAGAAACCCCTCCAGTCTCCAAGACACTCCCCTGCTCTCCTGTCTGTGAAGTCATCCATGCAAGGTATATGTTACTCATATCATCAGCAAGAAAAAACTTTATGAACCTATGTCTAAATTTTGATGATGTCAAGACAAAAATACATTTCAAAAGAATTCAGCAAGGAAAGTTCCAAGACCTGGTGAGTTTCTTCTTATGAGGAACCACCGCTGGATATAGAAGCTCCTGTTTTAGCTCTTAGGTCTTCAGCAGAGATGTGTCTACAACCACATGCTCTTTGTCTCTTCTAGTGACAGATGTATACAGATGGGTCAAGGGAAAAATTAGAGGTCTACTTTTCTGTTTTAATTTACATATATTGCTGTGAACCAAACATATCCTTTCCCCAATAGATTATTACTGTTTAATGGAGGGGGGATAAAGAGACAGTTGCAACACACACACACAACACACACATACTCACACACTCACAAGTCACATGACACACGCACCCCCACACACCCACACATACCCACACTCACACACACACACCTGCACACACCCACACATACATACCCCCCCCACACATATACACCTCACATACATACACACACACATATTCACTCACACACACACACACGCATGCATACCCCACATATACACACACACTTACTCTGTCTCTCATACACACACACACTCACAAAGTCACACGCACATATACACACATACACACCATACACACATATATATCCTACACACATACACACATACACACACACCCACACACACTCACACATCCACATCCACACTCACACACACACATATACAGACATGCACCCCACATATACACACCCACACCCACACATACATGCCCCCCCCCACATATACACCTCACATACATACACACACACATATTCACTCACACACACCCACACACACTCACACACACTCACACACACCCACACATCCACACTCACACACACACACACACACATATACAGACATGCACCCCACATATACACACACACACAAACATATACACACACCCCTGTGGGGTGGGATTTAGTATATTTGTAATGTGGTACCCTCATTTCTCCATTTCCATTTATCCAATAAGCAGATACTCTAGCAACTAGGAGTTTGCTGGATTCCCTACTCTGGGTGTTTCATATACATTTAATCCCATTCTTTGTGACTTCTACCTGGCTTCTTTTGTTGTTGTTTTTTGAGGCAGGGTTTCTCTGTTGTAACTCTGGCTGTCTTGGAACTTATTCTGTAGACCAGGCTGATCTCTAACTCACAGAGATCTGCCTGCCTCTGCCTCCTGCGTACTGGAATTAAAGATGTGCACCACCACCCCACTATGCCTGGCTTCTTTTACATAAAATAATAGGTTCATTAGCATGCATCAGCTGTACTCCTTCTGTTTTATGGCCAAATAGTCTCCCAACATAGATAACCATATTCTTTGTTGTTGTTTTGTTTTGTTTTGAGACAGAGTTTCTCTGTGAAGCCCTGACTGTCCTAGAACTTGCTCTGTAGACCAGACTGGCCTTGAACTCAGAGATCCATCTACCTCTGCCTCCTGAATGCTGGCTTAAAGGCATGAGTCACTATGCCTGACCTAACAACCACATTCTTTCTGTTTGTTTTTTGAGACAAGTTTTCTCTGTTGTAACTGTGGGTGTTCCAGAGTTCACTCTATAGACCTGGCTGGCCTTGAACTCACAGAGATCTGCCTGCCTCTGCCTCCCAAGTGCTGGGATTAAAGGCGTGTGCCACCACTACCTGGCCAGACAATCACATTCTTAATGTTTAAGATTAGCTCATCTCTATTAAGTATTTTAGAGCAATACTTGTTGGTATCTGGGCTTGTGGGTAGTTTATTCTTCTCTGTAATGTTGGCATATATATTTGTTGTAAAGGAAAAAAATCACACCACAGCCTTCCTGGCCCCGGGGGAAGCCTCATGGCAGCATGTGTCTATGGCAAATCCATGGAATCTTAGATTGGAGAATCTGTGAGCCAACAGAAACATGCAGAATTTCCAGGAGCGCAGCAGGGCTTAACTCAACTTTCAACTTTATTGGGGGGACAGGTTACATATATAGCTAGAGCAAGGGTCCCTGCTATCCATGACATCATTGGAAGTTCATTGGTTAGGACAGTGCAGGCGTAACAGTCCCATTTACATATTGCAATCGCAGCCTGGACCTAGGATTTTTAGGGGACTGGAGGGAGAGACCTTATATGGTCATATAGGGGGAAGTGCTACAACTCCAGATAAAACAATTTTGCCAGGTCACATACCTTTGACAGAGCAGTGTCTGGCTGGAGCAGGCAGCATAGCCTGTGACCTGTCAGAACTGTGGAGGGGAGGAACCAAACTGATGGTCCTCTCAGAATGAGAGTTCTGGGGTTCTAGACAGGTCTTCTACCTCACCTCAGCTCCGGGACAGCCCCACATATATTAGTTACTTTCTGTCGCTGTGTCAAAAGACCATGGCCAAAATTGACTAATGGAAGAGTCTATAGTAGTGGGGAAGGAAGCCAGGATCACATCTTTCTCCACATGAAGGGAGCAGAGTGAAACTGCAAGTGGGGCTAAGCTGTAACCCTCAAAGCCCACACCCAGCCCCACTTCCCCCAGCAAGGCTCCACACCCTAAGGGTTCCATAGCCTCCCCAAATAGCGCCACCACTGGAGACCACATGTTCTCATCCAAGTTATCACAGCACACTTCCTCACAGTGTATAATGCACTCTGTCTACCTCCACGCCTTGACGGAATCTATACCAAAGCTGATTCGGTCTCTAGGTAAGATCTTGTCAGTGACTGCAGAGGAGACTTCGTCAGCAGAACAGCACTGATGGTGGCTCACGCCATTGTCTAAGAGTATGAGTGGTGAGTGGTGATATTCAGAGGCTTCCCCCAAACCCCAATAGTGTAGGTGTGTGCTCAGTGCCGAGGGGACTGTATTCACATGGGCTGCTTCAGCAGCTGTCAGTGTCAGCAGCCTCTGCCGTTCCAAGGAGGCGTGGAAAGGTTTCTGCCTAGTTTGCATCTGTGTGCACACGGATGCTGGGAGGGGTCTGTCCTTCTACTCGGTGTTTGGAAGAGAGAAAAGACTTACCCACTGGCCCGTCTGTGTGTGTGTGTGTTTTGTGTGTGTGTGGTATGTGGTGTGTGTGTGGTATGGTGTGTGTGTGTCTGCTTATATGTGTGTGTGTGTTTTGTGTGTGTGTGTGTGTGGTGTGTGTGTGGTATGGTGTGTGTGTGTGGTGTGTGTGTGTGTGTGTGGTGTGTGTGGTGGTGTGTGTGTGTCTGCTTATGTGTGTGTGTGTTTTGTGTGTGTTTTGTGTGTGTGTGTGGTGTGTGTGTGGTGTTGTGTGTGTGTGTGTGGTGTGTATGTGTGTGGTGTGTGTGTGTGTCTGCTTATGTGTGTGTGTGTGGTGTGTGTAAGAGTTTAATGAACTGTTGCAGTACTGTAGCTGGTGATGGTCACTGCTGGCAGATCAGCATGACTGTGTTCAATCCCCAGCACCCACATGGCAGCTCACAACTGTCTGTAACTCCAGTTCCAGGGGATTCAGCACTCCCCTACACATGCGTGCAGGCGAAACAACAGTGCACATAAAAATAAAAATAAATCTTTTTTTAAAAGTTTTTTTCCCGCAGGTCACAGAAGGTCACAGAAACACTGATAAGGTGGTGACCACATACACCAAACACTTCCAAAGCTCTGATACCTCACATGGGCAAAACTGAGCTCAGGCCTGCTGGCCTGGTAGTAAAGGTTTATAATCTCAGCTGCCTGGCAGGTTGAGTCAGGAGAGTAGAAGGTTCAAAGCCAACCTGGACAACTTAAAAAGGCCTTTGGATTGTTTCCTGATTTGATTTTTTTGGCCAACAGTACCACACAATTCTAATCATCTCTGGCTTTGCTTACTTTGCCTTTATATATGTCATTTCTGTCCAACATAAGCCAACATTTTGTCCTATTTGATTCTGAGTTTCTTCAATTAATTCATGATATGAAAACTTTTTATTGTTTAAACCATCTACACACAGGCCAGAGTACTGTGGAAGAGGCCTGGCATTGACACGTTTCGCAGCCTCTGGTGTTGTAACTCCAGACTGAAGAACTGCAGAGGGAAGGCCGAGCTCCCCATCTGTTCCCCAATTGCTCTGCGTCCTGCGGCAACAGTACTTTCACTTGAGATGAGCAAAGAGTTCAAATGAAAGAGAAAGTAGAGGGGGTGGGGCCATAGCAAAATGATGTGCTCCCACCTATGTGCCTATTTACATAATTGTGTTGTTATAACATTTCCTGTACTTCCCTGTAAGCTGATGCTGCCCTAATTACAGATTTTCAAGAGAACACTTCATTGTACCCCAAATTACAGAGTGCTTTACAAAGGTACCTTCTTACTGACTTACCAGCTACCTTATAAACTCGTAATTACATAAAACAATTCAGGGTGCAGAGTGGAAACAGCTTGTGCTGTTAGCAGATGTTGGCATTGTTACATAATTGAGTACAGGGCTTTCAAAGATCTATAATATTTTTCTTGCGTAAAAAGAACCCCCCGGCTCATTATAGTCATAATGTGTCGTGTCGACTCCTGGGCAAACAGAAGGCACATGCCCGCTTTGGGATCTGTGCAGTGCACTGCAAGCCGACTTGCCTTTGTGGATGGGAAAGTGCCACTTATTTTAGCAATTACTTTTGTGGTCTGTGCATTCACTTGTTAGACAGCCTCTGGGCACCTGGCTCCTTTATCCTCTGTGCACCTGCATGTGGGCTCCCTAGTACTGTACACTTGGTGGGGGGTCTCGGTCCTCAGCAGACTGGTGCCCTGGGAAGCCTGCTAAGGACTCCTCAGTGTCCCTCCTCCGTTACAGGCCTCTCTGTGGGCCTCAGAAGACTAGGATGGGGCAGGCTCCCCATACGGCTCTTTTCCTTTCTCAGTTTCTGTGTAAAGATGGCAATTCCAGGGGCCAGGAAAGTTGCCTCCCAGGAGCATGCAGAGCAGTGAGTCCCCTGTTGGCAAGAGTGTTGCTGGGCCTACGGATTAATTGATAGGGAGAAAGTTGTTCATTTTAGGACAGTGGGAGTGGGTGGAAGCTGTGGTTACAAACACAGAACAGAAAGGAAATGACTTCTGTGCTGTGGATGGGCATTTCCAACTGGCCCTCCAGAGGGTAGGGTTGCGGTCACCTCAAACCAGGGACACAGCCGAGCTGCAGCCCCCGCCTTCATCCCCAGAGGTGTTTCCCTTTGTTTTTGTTACATATGTGCTGTGTAGTCTCTGTGTGTGTGCACAGGCGCTCTGGCCTGTGTGTGGACAGAGGACACCTGAGGCGGTTGGTTCTCTTCTACTGTGCAGGTCCCAGAGACTGAACACAGGTCGTCAAGCCTCTGAGCTGTCTCACCAGCCCAAGCTGGTCATGTTACCTTAAAGACAGTTCATTTCCAGAGAAGCTACATCTTCTGGGGAAGAATTGAAAATGAGTCTCTTGCTTTTGTTGTTTTTGTTTGTTTTGTTTGTTAGAGCTTTTCTTCCTGCCTCTATTTTTGTCATTTTTTTCCTCCAAAAAGACAAGACTGCCCTTGTGATTTCTTGTGGCACATTTATGGGTCTAACCAAAGGCTGAAGTTTAGGCCTGAGTTTGTAGCTCAGTGGCAGAGCACGCACCCTGTGTATACAGTGCCCTAAATTCAGTCCCTAGCATCAAAAACCAAAAACAAAACAGAAGGGAGAAGAAAATTAGAGGATCAAAGCAAACAAAACAAAAAGAAACAAGTTGGAACCCGCTTGACCACTTGAAGAGTAGGACTCCAAGTACAGACTGACGGCGCCTGCAGTGGAAAGCCGTGCCCGTGACTGCACGGGCTGTGGTCTCATGTCATGAGCAGCCAGACACAGTCTGCTTCTCTAGCAGCGGTGCTAACCACAGTTTCCATGAGAAGGAGCAGTGTTGAGTCAGAAACCACAGATTTTTCACACCATTATCATTGACCCCCAAGCCATCGCTTCTGATGTAACTCTGGCACTTAAACAGGCGAGAAAAGTTGGGGCGGGCCCTAAGCACTGCCTGTAGGGCACTTGCTCAGTTCCATCTGCAGTGTGGGAGAGGCCCCTTTAGGATAGGACAGTTGTGTTTGTTTGTTTAAGATAGGGTCTCTGAGTAGCTCAGGTTAGCTCAGACTTGCCTAGAACTTGAGTCCCTGCCTCTGCCACCTCCGTGCTTTCATTCACTGGCCTGTGCCACTATGGCCCCTAGCTTCCTGGCCTTTTAAGAGTTTTGTCCCCAAGGCTTTGGAGATCAAACGCAGGGCCCCGAAGATGCCAGGCAGACAAGTGCTGCACCATTGAGGTACTTCTCCAGCCCATTTTGATCTCTCTATTCTGTGCACAGGACCTTGTGTTGCCTTGTAGGCTTTTGTTAATTGTCATGCGGTAGGTCTAAACGACATACAGGGCTACCTTCACCGTAGCAGGTAGTAACAGTAGCTGCCGGCAAAGCAGCTTCGGCTATTCCCTCCAGGTTTCCGTTGTGATAACTTAAGCCAGCTGCCCCAGTTCCTTGGGATATCATTTGATTGTCTTGCAAGCTAAGACAGTGTTTGTGTTTCAGGAGGCTACACTGTATACAGTGTTTCTGAATTGTGCTTTTGTGAGAGATGTCAACTGTCCCTGTGAAGTGGGGATATTGGACTACTAGCTAACTGATCCCCTACATTTGGTCTCTGTGTAAAATTGTGTTATAACAGTGCTAATTACTAAGCAGCTGAATTGTGAAAAAGTGCACAGCAGTAATTTGCACCTTAAAAAAGTGAAAACACACGCAGGGCACATGCTTGATTTCTGAACTTCCCAAGGGCATGTTTAGTTGTGGCTCACTAAGGGCTTGACTCTTGTTCAGTGTTTGGTTTCTGTGTTTGTGCTTTCTAGACCCTACTAAGAGCTGTTAGAACAAGGAAGAACATCTGGAGACAAAAGACTGGAGCTATTAGATCAGATGTTCTTTTGTTTATTTGTTTTGCTAGTTTTAGAACAGCTAGAAAAAAATGGCTCCTTTGAAGTTCTTTCCTTCAATGTGATGTGGAATTATGAGCTGGAATGGCCAGATTTTAGGGTTCTAGGGTCCTCGTTGCTGTATCAGTGGGGGGTTACTGTGTTCTGTTTGCTTCATACCCTGAATCAGTGTAATTAGCCAGGCAGATCTAAACCTGTGTAGATTTTTCCCCTTCTAACATTGAGAAGAATTTCAGCCCCCAGGAAAACTTGTGTTTTGCCTTGTGGATGGGTCAGAAACACATGCATCAAGTAGTTTAGAAGGGTTGTTCCTTAATCCATGAGTCATATTCCAGATAAGATGTTCTGGATTGGAAACCACACATTACAGTATTTTTATGTTTTCAGATTAATTCAACATACCCACTATTTGATGGGCAGAACTTTTACAAGAAATTTGTGTTTGTTAAAAGGAAAGTTGATTTTTTTTTTCTTGCCTAATTCTATACTTGACGGATTTCTGCTCATGGGCAGAAAACAGAGGTTTCAAAGGAGCCTTGTCTCCATATGGTTTTCCTGATAATCCCTTATCCTCCATCTCAGCTCCCATTCCTTTGCTTTCTTGCCTGTGGCTACATTTCCTATCTCTGCATCAATTAGCACAGTGATTTATACAACAAGCAAGCAGTTTAGAGGTAATGGTACACAATTAACATCTCATTCCATCATAAAGGGTATGCTAAACACCCCAGCCATTGCTTTCTCTGCCTGGAATTGAAATAAGTGTTTGTCCTAATTCATAAGCTATCTGATGTGAAGTGGGCCCGCTTTGTCCTGCACTACACCATTAATCTAATTATAGATAGCTGCAAATGAAGTGCTGTCGGGGCTGGGAGACTGAAGAAAATAGCCTTTTGTCATTTAGCATGACTCTGTGAAGCAGGATCACACTTTACAGGGTAATGCTGCAAAATGGAAATCTCAGTAATATTGCTGCCTGTTGCATCTTCTCTAATTACTGCAGCGTTGTAAACACAACTGGGCGCTGATATAAATAGAGCTGTAGCTCTGCTGTCATGTGGGTTGTAGGAGAAAGTCCTCCGAGTGCTGTTGGATTAAATGATGCATCCTGATTGACAGCTACCTTGAGACTGCACTGATGGAGTTGTCACAGCATTTTGCTAACAGGACGAGCCACCACTGCAGGCTGCACGAAGTCTGGGCAGAGCCCGGCTGGCGTGCCACTGGCCTGGTGCTTTAACTACAGCCTGCTCCCTCTACCTTTGTCACTGGGTTGCACTTCTGAGAGGGAGCCACCAGCTCCCATTCTGTGTGCTTTCATTATGTTTTCTGGAGATGCCTCTTTTGAAAGATAGCTAATGGGCTCTATGTTCAAGTAGAGAAGCAAGTGCAGTCCATGTCTTGGAATCTTGCTTTTCCTTGCATTAACTGTGTGCTTGTTCGGCAGAGAACTGGGGACTTCTGATTCCACTGTGGTTTACTTTATGGCTGTGGTTTTCCCTGCCATTCTGATGAACTGGCATTTGAAAAGACACTTCTCATTTCTGTCACTTCCGAAACACCAATGATGATTTTCCTCTGGCCGAGTTAGGGAAGAAGGTCTTTATGGAACCACACTAGGCAAATGAAGATGTGGCTGAAGGATAGAGAGTGAGGGGGTGAGTTTAGGGGTGTAAAGCTTCAAATAGGAAGACAGCCTTTGAAGGAAATGTATCTGTCATCATACTTGGGAGTATGTACAGTTTTTGGTCAATGTTTCCAGGTAACTCAGAGAAAAGCTAGGTTGTTCGCCCCTGACTCCATGCTGATTGAGATGGCCAACAGCTGACATGAAAAAAAAAAAAAGATCAACTATGTATATCTTAATTGTCACTGGGGGAAAATGAGTTAAAAAGGGGAAATCAAAGCTAAATCCTCCTTCAAGAGAAATCTCACAGGCTCTAAAATTGAAGCTGAAGGATGTGTAAAGCAGACTGGACTTCACCTTGCAAAGGGCCACACCCTTGAATTGAGCCAACTTTGTAGTGCATGGCTTGTAAAGTCACTGGTATATGCAGAGGCCTTTGAAAGATATCCACAGGCTTTAAACTCCATTAGGAGTCCTCATGTACTAGACAAATACAGAGCCCATCAGGTTGGAGCTGATCACACAGTGAGTGAGTGGTTCTTCTCTGTCTGGAGGTGCTGGATTGAAGAGTTGTGCATGTAATCCACTGGTCTGGGCATGTTTTCCCACAGGTGGGCAGCCCACTTGCAGGATGCGGTGGTCAGTTGAGCACATCCCTCTGGAAAAGCCCACCCGTTCCCACTTCTGCTCTGTTCTTCCACAGCCACGCTGGCTGCCCTGTCTCTTTTGCTGGGGTCTCTGTTGGTCCCATAGCCTTCCTCCTAACCATCCATTGCTTGCAGTGTTCTGACTATACCATTTGTGTTTGCTGTTGATTGTTCTTTCTTTCTTTTAATGTTTTGGGTAATATTTTCATGTTAGACATGTTTTTACATTATAGACACCATAAAATGAATTAGTTTTGGAGAGTTAGCTAGGGGGTGGTTTTATATAATTAGGTCAAATACCTTCCCTGATTGTCATATTTGGGTTAAGAAGCCCATCCAGGCTGCTTCCAGAGAGCACCCGTTTCCTAATTTACCTGGTGAGGTGTTTTAATAAACTTTTCCACTAGTATGACCATGGTTTAGAGACAGCTTCCTAAAGCCAGTAGAGGGAAAGCTTGTCTTGTCCAGAGATGACCAACCTCCTCCACAGAGCCTTCTGCTCACTCTGCTCTTCTCTTTGATGAAAACCTGCCATTTTCCATGCCCAGACTTCTCTCTGTTAGCATCTAGCCTTGAATACTTCCACAGTGTGCTTTGCTTGAAAACGTAGGCACACGCATACATCTGAACTCTACGTAGACATTTTGCAGTTCACGGAAACATTTAAGTGTCAAGCATACAAACAGACTTGTGCTTTGCTATTGCTAGAAAGGTCCTTTCCTGAAACCTCAGCTAGTTGACTGCCTTGTGTTCCCAAGAACCTAGAGAAAGCAAGAAGTCCCAGTTCGGATGATAAGCTTAGAAGCCTCAGTGCAGACCCTGCAATGCCTCCTTTTCTGGAGAAGGCACTAGAAAGTCTACTTGGATGGGCCCATGTACTGGCCTGTTTGGACTTTGGCTCCATGCACAAGTGCAGGGCTGACAAGAGGCTGTTTTAAGATGGCTGTGATGATCAGGACAGCATCAAAGGTAACCTTAGGAAGCCTAGCTTCTCTCTTCTTTTTTCCTAATCAGAAAGGTCAACTTCTAAGTCAGCTATATTCAACAAGCTCTCTCCTGAGGCATTTGCTCCTTGTTATTTTTCACTTGTGATTACAATAAGTCATTTATCCCCAAACAGATTTAAGAACAATAAACAAATACAAAAGGGAAAGGAACAGCTCATCAATAACAAAGGCTGTGTCTGAAGCACTGAGTTTTGGGCTTTTACATCTCTTTCCAAGCAAAGCAGGGGCCCCACCGAGAAAGGAATTCAGGAGATATGAAAGTTATAAAAATAGCAAGGGACGCAGTTTTCCCCGGGATCTGGCCCTCTCTGAGGAGAAATGGCGCCGAGGATGTCTCAGCACTTGGTTTGCAGTGAGGCTTGTTTGTGAGATAGCTGAATTACTAGGTCTTCAGCCTATTTGCTGTGTGAAAAGCTGTTAAATCATATTCTCAGGATATACTTTTCCTAAATTCGAGGTTCACATTTTGAAATCAAATTCTAAAGAAAAAATAGGGAAAAAATAAATCTGTATGCTACATTGAAAACTAACCCCCAAGGTGGAATGCCAGCTGGTCACATAGCATCGCCACCCCGGGTGACGCCAGCTAGAAAGGGAACCCGCCTGGGGCCTCGCGTGCCTCTAGTGGTGCTGAATTTTCTTTTTCAAGGCAGATAGAGCACAGATACTAAAACTGTGCAATTTGGCCCAATTATGCTCCCCCCCCCCCGATTTAATGAGGGACTTGGAAGTACAATTCGCAGTGATAAGTAGTCCTCTGCCCAGAGTGTGTGTTAGACTGACAGCGGCGTGCTTTTCCCTCGCCACTTACGACTCAGATGAATTTTAATAGGAGCAAAAAGCTTTTATTTGTGCTGTAATTTCACTTAAGGATCATATCCTTCAGAAACTGGCAGACATTTCTATGTCTTGATTGCAAAACACACGCTCAGGAGTAAAGAAACATGCAGAAGATGTTATTATTCAACCTGTCACAGTGTCGAAATCTGCTTGGAACCTAGGCCATCAAAGCTCTTCTGTTGGGCCTCCCCCACCTGCTTTAAATAAGCCCTGTAAAGAGCCACTGGGAGATCGCCTCTGCCCCCATGCAGAATCAGAGTGGGAACCAGACTCTGCCTTAGCCTCCCTGCCAGCATGGTGCCCACAGGAGGCGTTGAGTTACAGCAGCTTTCTTCCAATAAAACGGAGCTGCCCAGTGGGCGCTGCTTCTGTCTTATCCGGAGAGACTGAATCTGGTGGGAACCAGAAACCTGGTGCTGGCTCCAGTTCCCTACCTCAAAGTATTTTCTGTTTGGATAGAGCAAATTGTGCTTCATATATTTATCCACGTTTATCTGGGATGTAGGAATTGTCTGTTAGAAACGTTGTGATTGTCTGGATTCGCTGGCCCTCCACCGTCGCAAGCCACCCACAGAAGATGCCATGAAAACCGCTGTGCATGGCTTCTACTGCGTTTTACGATCCTGACG
The DNA here is from genome assembly GCA_026225945.1 of Cricetomys ansorgei. NCBI lineage: Eukaryota > Metazoa > Chordata > Mammalia > Rodentia > Nesomyidae > Cricetomys > Cricetomys ansorgei. The sequence goes on from JAMJFZ010000770.1 coordinate 1,099,986, forward strand.
CTATCGTGTCTTGGCCCAGAAGACATATGATATTCCTATTATGTCTTTCGCCTAGCTGTCTTAGCATATCAGAGTGATAAGATGCCTAAAATGAAAAACATTTTTGATGTGAATGTAACATTTTATGTCACTGAGAAATGCTTGAATGTTAAAGACTTTTCTTTTTTTCTCAAAATGAACACTGAAGCCTTTGTCTCAGTTTATCCATCTACCCAGTGTGGCTGCTGTAGTGATGTGGGAGGTTGTGCAGCAATCTGCTGCCATCTACTGGGGAGCACGCACACACGGCGCCTTTATCCCCGAGGCTGCTGGACTCACAGGATTTGACTTCTCGCTTTCCACGAAGTGGAGTGTTCCCTCAAGCAAAATCCTTGCCGTTTTCTTATAAAGTCCTGAAATGATTTTCTTAAGGATCCACGATGCTTTTAATATAACATTAACGACTGTATTTTTCTTTTTTAAAAAAACTGTCTCAATATGTTCCACATATGACTAATGTTGAACGTAGGGCTTTCTAATGTTTGACTTAAAGGACAGTATTGTAATTTTAATTTCAAAACCAGGTTTTGAATAAGTGCTGTTTTGGAAGATAGGCTCATCATTTAACCTCTTTTGTGCTTTTCTCTTTCAAGTACACAGTGCACATTTTAACCAAACTTGCAGCAGAACTGAGCAAATTCATGCTTGAAAAAGTGACCGAGGACACAAGCAGCATTCTGCGCTCCCCGATGCCTGGCGTGGTGGTGGCGGTTTCTGTCAAGCCTGGAGACATGGTAAGAGTGCTTCTGTCTGAGGGACATTCTGGGCTCACACTTCCCCTACAGAATAACGGCACGGATAGGATCAGGGCCCTCTGTAGTCCTTCTAACGCATGGGATGGCCTTGGGAAAGCAGGCTGTGCACTCACTCTGCGTTAGTTGGTGACTGAACCCTGAGAACACCTCCTCCCAAGTGGTGGGGGTGAAACAGAGTGAGGGTGGGCATTCTCTTCTTTCTCAAGTTCAGGGTTTGCAGAAGCATTTCACTTCAAATTGATACTTACTCCCCAGCCCTCTAGACATGAAGTGTCCTTGAGGAATTCATGCCAGGAAATAACCCTGAGAGGAAACTGCATGAAAGATTTCTGGACTAAGTGTCTAATTGGGGAGGAGAGTTAAGGAAATTTTAATCCTATAATCTGTAAGGTGGAAAATGAAATTCAGAATCATATCCAGAAGTGCTGTTCTTGACTGTTTAATATTAAACCATACTGTACCCCTCACCCGCTCTGCCTCATGATGACTTCTGTGGACAAGTGTGGCGGATGCATACGCGTTCTTAAAAATCAGACACTTACCAGCAAAAATAAAAAATTATTTAAGATGCGACTGGGAGATTCCAGAGGCCTTACGTACTTGTGTTTTGACTGATGTGCAGGAAAATAACAGCTACGAGGCGGACTTCTGTGGGCTGTATGCTGATTCTGTTTTGTATCTCAGTAAGCCCATTGGGGTTCACCTAATTTTCTGTAATGATTATATTAAGATGGCACCTGATGTTATTAATACAGATAAAGGATCATGTTAATAATGAGGAAAAACTCGTGGAGTTGACATTGGTTTCTAAAAAAAATATGGAGTAAAAGCAATCCAGTTGGACTGTTTTAAATGATTAGTCCGCACGCACACTAACAGGAAGCTGGGAAGCTGATGGAGGGCGGCTTCCTGGTGGTCAGGAGAGCTTTCAGCTTTGCAGGAAAGCACAAGGGTCCAGGCAGCCCTGACCGCCTGAGTTCACTTTGCAGGTACGGATGTTCCTAGAAGAGCGGCCGCGAGGGCTGGGTGTGGGAGGCGAGATGTGGGAGCCAGAGGTTGACTGCCGAGTTCTGGAGGTGTCTCCTTGTGTTTTCATACAGGGTTGGGGTTGAAAGCAGGCTCTTCCCTGGTCTTGGCATTAACAGTCACAGACTCACACGCTGCATTATCAGAGTAGTCAGTGAATCTTGTGTCTAAATGTGCAGGCGAGTGAACTGTGAAGGGTTTTTTGGTTCCCTGTACCCTGTAGGGTTTTCTTTCTTTTTGTTTGTTTTGCTTTGTTTTGCTTTGTTTTTCTGGAAGCCACCCAGTCTATGTACTGCCAGCCTGAACTTGCCGTCCTAATTGTGTGGCTCTAATTAGAAAATCACGTTTGTGTGCCTCCACCCTAATAAGAAGTGTTTACCTTCAATTCTAGTTTTCTAACACCTGAGTCCAAGATGGACAGAGGAGGGGGAGTCCGCTCTTGCCATGGAGGCTGCCACCCTGACCCCCATTGCCTACTGTGGCTGCTTAGCTGGCAGTCAGTGGGGAGATGCACAGAGGCTTTTCAAGTGCAGCCTCCTGGCACCACCTTCCCGTTTTCCACTCTGTGGTCAGCAAGTTAACATGGGAGAGCCAGGCGATAGCAAGAGGGAACAGTCCGAAGCTAGTCTTGCTTCACAGGGGACTCTCAGATTAAAAGCACCACCGCCTACCTATTCAGCGTGGGTATTGGAGAATGGCTGCAAAATGACTCCGTAGAGAACAGGGCCTGCTGCATGTGCTCCTGAACCCGGATTCCTGGGTCCACCTTCTTTACGAGCCGTGTGTCTACAATTTGTGTCTGGCTGGCCAGGTGGAGCATGCCTGTCTTTTTATCTCTCTCTTAGGGTCCCTGAAACACTTCTTTTCATATCCTGTGCCACTGTGCTGTGATGAAACTGTTTTCTCGTGAATTACTAGCATTTGTGGACTGTATCCTGAACCACAAATACTGAAGCTCCTCCCAGAACCTCTGTTTGACCTCTCCTTGGACTCAAGATAGAGAACATAGTGTTGGAAGAAAATCATTTCTGTGTGTTTTCAGGAAAAACAACTAAGGCCATGCAAGCACTCTTGTTTTTCCTTGAAGTTTTGTTCATAGTTTAAATTCCCATAATCTATAGTTTTATACTGATCTTTTTATAAGACTTAGAACAGTGGGTCTCTTTTGCTGAGGTGTCACATAAATTCTACGTAACAAGTCTCAGTTGCTTTTTAAAAACTGAACAGTTTGAAGAAGATTTTAAAGCCTAAGAAGGATTTGGGTGGTTGTGTAGAAGAGATAAATCCCTTCATAGGGCTTGCTGCAGAAGGTCTAAGAACTGCTTCATTCGAAACACTTCCCCTGCTCTAAAAACTGGAGTTGAATTTTATTCAAAATATTCCTTCAGGATTTACATGGCAGGAGTTCCCAATGCTTCTATCTATTTAATATTAGACGTAACAGCTGGTCACTTTCCATGAGGTGGTAGCATGGCATCTTTAATATATGTGGAAGGGATTGTCAGATACAATAAGTTGCAAACAATCATAAATATAAGTCAGGGGACAGTTGATAGAATGATTTTCCTAAGCCCTTTTTATTTGCCTTCTGGAAATATTTTTACAGTGACCATCATTTCTGTTTGAAAAATGCCCAGTTTTCTATTAAAATAATGCTACTCATATAGTACAATACTTCTTTTACAAAATATTATCGACTTGATTAAAAAAACTTATATCTTTAACAAAGATATTGAAAATAGATTCCTGAGCATGTTGATGCAATGCGTGTGTACCATGCATTAACAGTAGACTAAGTTACTACATTTGGTGCATGATTTTCCCTTTGTCTTTAAAATAAAGTCTTTATGAGCATATTTGTTTCCTTAACCCTTTACTAGACACAAAACAATAAAAGCTAATAAAAAAAGAACCATATCAAGATAAGATTTTTTTAAAACACTGCTTTTAGTTAAGATTCTTTCAAGCTATATTTCAAGCAATATGCACTTATCTAAAATTTGCATCAGAAAGAATTCACCTTACTGTATCAGAAAGTTCGGGAGATACAACCCAGAAGACTCTTAGGAGTTTGCAACATCAGGAGAATAAAGCTTGACCCAAGTGCCCACTGCTGCTTTCTTCCCCCTCTGCCCGTTCACATTTGCAAGTCAGCTAATTCTTGGGGTCCCAAGATGAGGCCTCTCCACTTGGTCCTTAGACTGGCATTAGCAGAAGGGCGGTTGAGATTGAGGACTATTGCTTTCTTGGACAGTGCCTTAGGCAGAATATGAAACCAGTAATAATACCGCCCCCCCCCTGTTTCACCATGGTCTTTTCTTTCTTTCATGTGCTTCTCTGGGGGAGGAACTCCCAGGCAGGTGAGTGGCTGTGGACCAGGAGACAGAAGACACATGTGCCCCACTGCAGAGCTGCAGCCTCCTCTTGTCTCCAAAGCTCGTGCAGTTGAGCCTGCAGCCAATCTTGGGGAAGGAGCACATGAACTTGGCTGGAGACTTTTCTTTCTCACTGCTCAGAGAACCAGCTTTGAAAACTCCGAAGCAGTTAGGGATTCTAGATGGGAAGGGTTGGTGGGGCCTCCAACACCTGTGTGTCTGGCATTGCTCATTGGTGCCTCTTGCAACCTAGCATTCATTACTGCCTCTTTCTCTGGCAGAGAAGCCTGGCTGGCTGCTGGATAGATCTTCCAGTTTGTGGATGTCCTGGTTTACAATCAGAAAATGATGGCAATAATTAATTTACATATTTTATAGCAGTGACTATTTAAGCAGTTTGAGAAGAAGCCAGTTTTACACCAAACTGCAGACTGTATTCCCAGCACAGACACAGAACCACACCATCGGGATACTTTCAAGCCTCCAACTCATGAAGCATATCGAAAGTTGGGAGGATCATCTCCCAAGCACTTGTGTGCTCTCTGCTCACCTTAACCACATTTGCCTCAGATTTTACTAGCAATAAAACATAGATAGTATGAAGTTGCCCTGTGACCCCTCTCCAATCTGATTCCTGCCTCGTCTTCTTCAGAGGTAAGGTCTCCCCTCAACTTAGCCTTTTAATCATTTTTCAAAGTAACATTTCTTTTGAAATGTTTAGGGATAGTTTTTGTTGAGGCTAACATTTAGATTTTTGATTTTTTATAATTTAATGTAATGCAGATTATCAGATAAGATAAAACTGTTTTGATGGTCAGTCTGTACAAAAGTCTTGTGCAGCTTGGCAATGGGTTTATTTTTCAAGCAATAGTCTTCCTGGGATGATAGAGCATGTTATCTTTGAGATGCTTTTAAAGATGACCATTCTCAACCTTACCAATATTCAAAACACGTTTTTTTCTATTGACTGTATGTGCGTGCACGCTCGTGTGCTGAAAGAGAAGGCATCATCTGTCACTGAGTCCTTTAAAACAGCCCCCTGACTCAGAGGTAAGTCAGAGTGACCTCTTGCAGGGCTGAAGAGCACGCCAGTTTCCCTTTGTGACTGTAGGCGTTGCCTGTCAGTGAGCTAAGTTAGAGGGCAGTAGGGAGTCATGTTTTTCTTCATTTTAAGGAATTTTTACAAAACCTGGCCTTCATTTACATTGGCCACGATCTGGATTCCTTCCTGAGTGCCCCCCCCCCCGCCGCACCCACTTCCACTGCACAGTTCTAGGGGGTCTGAGGGCAGAGCCGAGGGCAACACCACACAGACACCACAGACTTGAGCCTCAGAGCCCTCAGGCATGCTAAACATGTGGTCTCTTACTGTCCTTCATCCTTCAGATTGAGTGTGCTGGGCAGGAGTGCCTCCAGATGAGGGTCAGCAGTTCTGCCCACTGCGCATCCTCTTTGTAATTTGATGCCAGTCCTATCCTGGCTCAGACAGCAATCTCCTGGGGTCCCATCCCTCTGGGCTGCTTCTTCCAGGAAAGATCTGGGCATGTTTAGCAGCCCAGGTTAGTAGCTCAGGAAAAGGGAGTTAGAATAATCAGATTCCAGCCTGCCTTTTAGTAAATTGAGGCCTCCTCCTTCAGATCTCAGGACCTTAATATGTGTTCTAAGTGGCAAACCTTTAGATGTGAAATGGAGGGATTTCACTTGCGTTGTACAGACAGGAGGGTTGATGTGGATCCCTGGTTTTCGGGGGATCAGTGCAGCAGAAGGGGAGACTGCAGTGGGCCCATAAGCCCTCTGAGCCTTCTGTCTCACTTGGCAGAAAAACACAGAACACAGAACAACAAAAGAAGGCTCCTTTTCCATAAAGGTTTGCTCCCCCCATCCCCCACTCCCCTTCCCCAAAAGGGGCTTGAATTTTTCAGCTGCGCACCGATTTGGTGCTCACTCTTGCAGGGAAACAGTTGCTGTCTGAACAGGCAGGAAACAGTTTTCTTTTAATTGCCGGAATCATTCGGAAGTGCTTCATGCCCTGCTTCTATACAGCAGATGCTGTGCATTAATTGGCCTGTGTAGAAGTGACCCGGGGTTCCTTGCAGCAGGCCCAATTTTAGGCAGAGGGTTTAAATAGCTTATTTATTATTTTGTATAATCTGCCGTGCATTATGTGCTCCTGCATGTATCGTGTGTCATGGTCTGCAGTTTCTAATGTCATGCGGGTTTCAAAACCTGTGTTTCTCTGGTAATGTACTAGCAGCAGGTAAGCTCAAAATACCATCCATCAGGAGCTAATTTTTTATCCAGATACTCCAGTGACTGATGAACCTGTCTTCTGTGTGAATGTTCAGCACGGTAGAAAGCCATATGCCACTGGCAGCCTCCTCTGCATTCTTTACAGTTGCTAGAGAGTGGGCTTCTTGCGGGGGGGGGGGGGGGCACAAACGACACCATTTCCATCCTCTGGCCTGTATTTTAAGCAATAGCATCTTTAACACAGCCCTGGGTTTGGGTGACAAAAGAGTGTAGGGACCACCTTAAAGGAAACCCGACTACCACAATGATTTTCTCCATCAGAAATATGACTGCACCCTTAATAGGGAACCTTGTTTTGTTCCTCCCCGTCTGTTGCAAACAGACCTCAGCCCATTAGAAGGGCCTCCCTTGTGTGGGAAGACCACAGCTGTCACTGTAAAGCTCATCCAGTCACTGTATCACCCCCATTTTGTGGCTCTGAAGGATGAAATTGAGAAATGGAGCACTGTGCAGTCATCCTTTACGTCTCCAATTTTAGGCCTTTGCCATCATTTTCATGCTTTTATTCCAAATCAAATAACATTAGTGGGCTACAGCACCTTCTGATGAATGTCTGGTCTCAAGCAAAGCTTTCGAGGTGCCACTTTGAGGGGCTTCCTTTATGTCTGGCCGAGATCCCTCCTTCTCCCCGCCCTGTGCTTTCTTTGAGCTCTCTTAGGGGCTATGGCAGTCTGGAGTTTGAATGTGGGTCCCAGTCAGAGCATGTTTTCCGAGAGGGGCATGTGCTGGAGAAGGCCCGCATCTTTTAATCTTTGTGGAGGAGTGAAGGGTCTTGGTAGAAGGGGATTGGGCTTTAATCAGAACTAAGATGTGGCTTAAATCATTAGCACAACAAAGCATGCTATGAGCTTCAAGATAAAAGTCCCCTGGGAAAGGGGTGCTCTGAAAATAAATGGGACTTGATAGATTTCCATATCATTTATAACTTCCCTTAATTACACTTGGAAGACTTGCCAGTAAAACTGGAAAATTGGCAGCCTCTCTCCATGAGAGTCATTTTGCCGACCATGGCAAGCAGCTGGCTTCACTGGATTTTATTTCCCATCACTCACAATTAATCATCAGCTGGAGATGTCTGAAATCCTCAGCACAGAGCGATGCTGGGTGACATTCAGACCCCTAAACATGTGAAAATCTGCTGAGTGAATGGACTACGTCCTCTCACAAGCTTACTCGTTTGGGGGCAAGCCTAGCTCCCACTTAATGAGGGCTGCTCTGTTAATCTGACTCAAATGTGAACCTTGACCCTGTGTCAGAGGAGAGGATGCAATAAGCTGGATGAAAGGCATGGGTTCAAGTCTCCAAACTTTACACCAATTAGACAGCAGAGAAGTACATCAGGCCGAATGTGTTCATCAGAAAGAATTGTGAGGCTTGTGACCATTTAATAAGCCCAACACTGGATACATCCTGTCATAATCAGTAAGTCTTTGTCAGATGATTCACAAGTGTTAGAGAAGTGCGTGTGCAGCCATGCTGCTAGGCCTCGACACAGGCACCGAGTGGGGACCGCTTTGGTGGGTGTGGACAGCACGGGTGGGGGGCTCTAGCAGCCAGGAGCTAAGCCCGGAGATCCTTCTTGGTGGGACTGGAGCCTGGCTGGGAGCAGTGATGGTCATAGCTCAGAGACTGCATTTTTTCTTTTTTTAAACACGAGCGTATATTGCATTGATTTCCAAGGAATGAAGCAGGTTGGACTTATACCAAGCTCGTCTGCACACCTTTCTATACTTGCTTTATGTAGCACGATTCAACTGGGCCACACATATCACTGTTTTGTAAGGCACCTAGGGACATTTTCTTATAGTTGCCTCAAGAAAATGGCCTAAACATGGCTGAAAGGAGAGACAAGCTAGAGGTGGGACATATGGTTTTCTGCTCACAGCTGTATGATGCGGAGCCAGCAGACAGTGAGAAGTACTGCGGTGGGGGCTGAAAGGCAGATGGAAGGCCCAGGCCTAATTCTATGACTTGCTGCTGGGCTGAGAGTTGGGCAAAAGACAGGCCCCTTTCCCATCAGGAAAAGCTTGCTTTTCATCGAATTACCAGTTTTGCAATTGGAAGAGGGGGGTCTATATCAACTTTGAGACTTCTCGTTTCTGATCAGATTAATAATTTGGGACCTAGTACTTGCATTCACTGTTACAAGCATCCAGAGCCATCCAGGGAGTATGGTCATGGTGTCAAGGCACCCTAAACTGGCCCACATCCTTCTGCCCCCAGGCTCTAGCAGGGCCTAGAGGGGAGTGAGCTGTGGCCTGGTGAAGCTGCCCCTTCCTGTTCACTGTGGGAATGGTTGGCCCCTGGCAATCACCACTGGAAATCTCTAGCCTCTTACAGAAGAATGTAAGGATGCTGGTGTGTATGTGTGTGTGTGTGTGTGTGTGTGTGTGTGTGGTGTGTAGGAGGGGTCAGGAGGCTGCTTCGCAGTCTGGCCGAAGTCCTGAGCACTGTGATGAGAGATGAGCAGTGACAGGGCCCAGCTGCTGGCAGAGTGAGGCTAGCCCACCTGCAGAAAGCTGAAGGGATGGGATAAGACTGTGAGCCAACCCACAGAGGAAGCCAGGCCAGGTGAGTGTGTAGAAGGCTACCACACAGCATTCCGTGGTGAGGGAATGTTGTCCATCTGACAGGAAATAGTGACCAGAGGTAGAGATTTGATTTCTAATTTTGGACAGAATTTCAAGGTGTCCTAAGGAGCCATCTGTGCTGTTGCCTGGAGGGCAGGGTCAAGGACATTTCAACCCGGCTGCTGGGTAAGATCTCAGCTCTGTTCTGGCCATGGCTGGCTCATACGCCTTTCCTGTGCGGCTCAGTGACACCTGGCCTTCTCCGGCTTTTCTGACCTCCTACCTGCCTTTGAGAAAAGAGAAATGGCTCTAATATGATTTCATGAAGGAACAACTGTTCTGACACCTCCGGCCGGGGCATCTGCGTCACTTTGGCGCTGCCCTCTCCTGTCCCCCACACTTAGAGGTGCTGTCTGTGCCTGCACTGCAGATGCCAGGTGAAATGAATCAAGAGCGGCAGTGAGCACTGCGCTCCACGCCCGCTTGTCAGCAGTGCCTCTCCTCCGTGCCAGCACCAAAGCCTTGGCATCTCCTCTCTTCCTATATTCCTGTGCCAGAAAAACAGCCACCACCTGAACAGCAGAGGAAAGAACGCACAGGGCTGCAGTGCTCACACTGCCAGCGAGACAGCTTGTACCACACAGGGAGCCGGGAGGGGACGTGGAGATCATTTGGGGATGGCAGGAAAGAACATTCTCCAGGTCCTTCTGCGGCATTGGCCAGCACAGCCACAGTCCTGACTGTCCAGGAGCCCCAGCCAGCATACCCAGCAGCACCCTGTGGAGCCTTCAGCCTACACCTCATATAAAATGGAAAAAGAAGTCTGGCCCAGGTCCTTGGTGCTTAACTATTAAGGCCAGAGAAAAGGCGTAAGTAGTGTAGCTTTTAGTCACAGCTGACTCCTGGATGGAAGTCTCCGATTAACCTGTGGCTATGTGCCTGCCCAGCCTAGGTCTCCCTCAGGGTCAGAGGCAAGCCAAGCATTAGAACACAGGCTTGAGCAAGTGTCTGTGGGGCACTCAGTCCTCCTTGTAAGGACTGGATGTAGCTGGAGAAGTCATTCCCAGTGTGGGAGGGTACTTCCCAGAAGCCACCTCAGAGTTAGCACATGCAGGTCTTGTAGGTGAGCAGTGGTCCTGTTGGCCCTGATGCTGGGTTTATCTTTAGCTCCCAGGATAAAGGCAAATACGTGCCATCTTTGAGTAAGAGATTACTTATGATTCTTGTGTGGTGTGTTTCATCCCTTTGAAGCAAATTTGCTGGTGGTGTCTGTGCATAGTTGTGCACTCACCGTCTCAGTCAATTGCAGAACATTTTTTTAATTACCTTGTAAAAAAACCTTTACCCTTTGGTAGCCACACCCCTTGTCCTGCAAACCCAGAAAAGCACTAATAAGCCCCTTGGTCCTTAGGCACCTGCCTGTTGCAGACATGGAGAGAGATGGAAGTACTGGTTTTGTAGCATCTCTGGCCGACTCTTAGGGCCCTAGGGGAGGCCCAATACGCTGCACTCCTGACTTTCCAATACAGGCTCTTCTAATGAGCTCTTGACAACAGACTGGATGGTCTTTCACTGCTGTCTCCTCAATGCACTGGAGTGGGAGCCGTCAGAGATAGCTGGTGTTTCCATGACCAGTCAGCATGTATGACAAAGGCTTCACTCTTGGACATTACTATAGAATTAGAATGCTCCTAAACATCTATTTTTAACCTATTTTCCAGGTAGCAGAAGGCCAAGAAATCTGTGTGATTGAAGCTATGAAAATGCAGAACAGTATGACAGCTGGGAAAATGGGCAAGGTATGTCCCCAGTCTCCTACTAGCCTACTCCAGCCTGTGATGGACACAGGGTCTCCACATGTGAGGCATGGCTGGATCTCCTGAAATAGAATGTGGAGGTGACCTCTGCCACCTGTCCCTTTCGTGGGGGAGGATATTAGGACTCAGGAGCTCCACTCTGTCAGTGCGTTTCTGCCTCCTGGAGAGCAGGCCTTCCAGGAAGGGGGTCTGTTATGTTCAGATAGTCAAAGCACAATTGTTCTCCACATTAATGTCTTTCGGATGAAGGGGTCTTTAATTTTTAATGTTTACATCTGTCTTGGAGGCAGTTAGTTATCTGAGACTTAGGTGACACAGTAGGAAATGGTTTTACAGATTGCAAAAATTAATGTAACTCTTCAAGATAATTTCCCCTTGAAGGGAACAATTCAGTTGTAGATGGAGGAGCTGAAGACCCACATACACATGAAGGGCTTAATGATTCAGGGAGAAAAAGAGGTACCAGCACTAAAACTTAAGGGTGAAACTTTTCTTGAAGAAAACAAAAAACCTGGTAAAAAGCAGTCACTTGGCTGTTCTCCGTGAGACTAAGGAGTACGTCCCCTTCCAAAGGATGTTTAGGTGTGGGAGCATCTGCACAGTGGTCTGTGTCTGGGAGGTGAGGACAGCGGCAGAGGCTGGCCGTGTCCTATGCTGTGGCCTGCACCATGGCCACAGATGGGGACACTGGGTTGAGAGAGATGCCAGCTACAACCAAGTTTGTATCACTCAGCTTCTGCATGTCACTCCAAAAGGCAATGAGATGGGTTCTCAGAAGAGGGCCTACAAGCTACCCACCTTGGGAAATTACAAGGCCCTCTGTAGAGTGAATGGCCCCAGTCGTGTTGCCAGGCTGGAACAAGTTAAAATAGCCATGCAGTATCTGTGAGCTCTGACAGTTTAGAATAGATCTGCAGGGTCTTAACAACCCTTCTAAAGTTGAACGTGGTAACCGAGCACAGTGGCTCATGTTCTAGGAGATGAGGCAGTTAAATCATAGAAAAGCTCCCAAAGACACACACACACACACAAAGTGAGCTTCGGTCCACGTAAGACTCATTTTATTTGTTCTTGGTGAACACTGCATTAATGTCAGAAGATCCTGGTCTTGTCATGGGAAGCAGGAATGGGTGTGTAGTCGGGCCAAGGGGCCCTGTGTGGCCCTGTTGAGCTCCTGAGGCAGCATGGGGCCCAATAAGCGGAGTGTCTTACTTGCTCGCTGTTGGGGCACCACAGCAGTGAGGCTGCTCCCTCTCCCTCACTCTGAGCCAGAACTGCTTGCAGGAGTGCTGTTGGGCTAAGTCTACTTTAGCCAGACCCCGGCTAGCTCGATCCCTCCTGTCCATTCATTCCATCTCTGGTCTGGAGTTCAACCCGTAAGACAAAGGAGTGGTCCTGGCTGGGTCTGGAGCTAGCAGTATTGATTTTTTTCTCTCTCAGAGAAAAGGCTCAGGGTAAAACCAGATCCATAGGCCTAGTCAGTGTGCCAGCATTAAACACATACCACATATCACCACCTACTTCACTCCAGATAGCATCTGCCCATCAAGGCTTTTGAGTACTACTTGCATAGCTTTACACTGTTCTTAGGAACTCTGGGCTCCAGTTTAAGAGAAGAGCCTGTTCCTTCTGCTCACAGTGGAGGGACAGGGCGCAGGCCTCAGGCCTGTGCAGCAACCCAGACAATTCCTGGAATCTTTATTTGCTTAATGCCCATGTGACCATTTAGGTGAAACCCTCTATTTGTTCATGGACTAAGCAACCATTTCCAAGGAGGGAGCTGATGACCTCCTATGCACTCCAGTCTTCTGCCTGCTCCTTTTAAATCTGAACACAAATCTGGAGAAGAAACACAGGAGAAATCAGAAGAATACAACACAGATCTATATTCTGTGTCACACGACCAAGGGTGTGGTATTGAAATAATTTCTTTCAAGAAGGGCAATGGTCAGGCTAGGAGATCTCGCCTTTCAGTTCATACCTGTTTGGGTTGTTGTGTAGTTGTTTGGTTTTTACTGTGAAACTAAATACACATTCTAGTCTCAGAACCATAGGATGAGGCAGGGATGGGATGTGTCAGTCAGCAGTGTGGGTGTATCAGACCTTAGAGCAGCTGTGGCCCTGCTCTGGTGGGCCAGTATCAGGGGCCTGTGAGCAATCCACAGCCTCAACTCCCGTAGAATTTTCTTGGGCTAACAGGACAGAAAAGACAGGAGGAGGAGTGAAGCACATGCTTCTGTAGGAACAGGGTCCCTTAGACCAACAGTTCTCAACCTGTGGGCCGTGAACCCTTTTGGGGGAGAAACAATCCTTTCACAGGGGTCGCCTAAGACCATCTGCACACCAGATATTTACATTAGAATTAGTAACAGCAGCAAAGTGACAGTTATGAAGTAGCAATGAAAATGACTTTGTGGTTGGGGGGTCACCACAGCATGAGGAACTTTATGAAAGGGTCGCAGCGTGAGGAAGGCTGAGAACCACTGCCTTAGAGACACAGATGTGAGCAGAGAGGTCTGGCCTAAGTTTTTAGGCCTAGGGCTACTTATTTCTCAAAAGAGATAGGATGACTGGCTCTCCTGGTTCTCATCTCTGTTTCTCACTCCCCCCACCCATTTTAACTCAAGGTGAAATGGGTGCACTGCAGCTCTGGAGACACAGTTGGAGAAGGAGACCTGCTCGTGGAGCTGGAATGAAGTCTTTCTAGCCTGTCAGCTGTCACTGCTGTAGTGAGCATCTACCATTTCTCTAACGCTCCGTCTGCTCAGGTGTGCACAGGCGCACTCCTGTGCAGCTCCTAACAGGCTGCTGTGCGGCGCAGCACCCTGATTAGTCCTCAGAAGAGGCAAAACTGACATTCTGCCAAAAAAAAAAAATAATCACCAATGGAAATTTTATTGATATACTTGTACATATGATTTGTACTTCTGCTGAGATCCCAGTGTCAAAATTACATCAATAAACCAAGTATTTGCCTGAATATTAGTTTGCCCTTTTTTCTGAATGAAGACTACACACAGAGGTGACAGGCTATGCCAACTGACTGAAATTCCAGCATTTCCTTGTGATTCTTTAAAAATTTATATAAATTCCAGTTCTCTGCTTCTAATTTTATTAAGTTTTTGCAATTTTGTAATCTGATTACCTTGCTTCTGCCGTCATTCAGGACGGATTCCTGGGGCTCATTCGTGACCGCCTCAGACCAGGTAGCACAGATGAGGGTTCTGGAAACCTCCTCCTGTGTGGGTCAGATGTTCACACTGGATGGCTAGAAAGTCGTAAGAGCATTTGGGGTCTGACATGGGGTGCTGCCTGCACTGGTCCAAGGACAAGCATGCTGTCCAGGTCCCTTTTCCTCTATGTCTAGGTTGACTCTCCCTCTCACTGTTGTGAGTGCGGCTGCAAACCCATCAGCTGACACCCATCTTTGCCTCTGTTTTGTGAAGCAAGTTTCCAATTAAGAAAAAGGGGCTAAAAATAACTGCCAGTTGCAGTTAGTGATCACAGTCACCATTGAACTGAAGAGTGAGCGAGCTCTTAGCAGAGCGCCAGGGTACTCAGCCAGCAGCTGCATTTGTTTCTGCAATTCTTGGAATCCATTTTCTACTTCACTGGGAGGCAGAAGCAGAGTCATGTGCAACTTGCATCTATGCTGACAGATTTTCAGATGGAGGTGGATGGTAATTGGTACTTCCTGTCTTCCTAACATCATTTTAAGTGCTGTCTGTATCTGGAAGCAAAGCCTTCTGTCAGGCCTGAGGAACAAATTACTAATGTGTTGGTTCTTCTGAAAGGCCCACCCCCAAGGGCTGCACCTTCAGGTGGCAGAGATGGGCTAGGCTGCCCAGAGCCTGACACCCATCAACAAAAATCTAAGGGCTCAGCTGTGTCTCCCAAGAAGTTGGTGCTCCTGACTTTGCTGAATTAGAATGAAAGACACCTTCTACCAAGTAAGTACACCAAAAAAAGGACCAGACAGCATGCTTGTCTTTTAGCAGTTTGTGTGTGATCTGGAAACTGCAAGGACTGATGGAGCACATGGTCTAGGCACTGAGCTTTACACTGAGCTGTCCCAAGTAAGCACTGCCCACCCCTTCCTGTTAGGTTCAACATTCAGCTCCTGAGACCCACTGCAGCCAGTCTTCAGTCATGGAGGATGCTGTCTTCAGTTAGAGCAATACAGGAGCACCAGGTGCTCGTGACTGCCATGTGGGGACTTCAGCCCAGAATGTTTCTCATCTAGCACCTGCAAGCTCAGGCGCTCCTTGAAGAGCAAGCAATATTAAGTAAAATCAGATTATTTAAAAATTGATGTCACAGAGAGACCTTTTGTCAACATGTTTTATAGACAGATGTTGAGCTTGGAAAGCTGCTTCTGCAGGCAGCTGCGGAGCTCCCTCCATCCTGCTGGTATCTAGGGCACGAGCCCTCACCTGTGTTCCCGAGGGTTGTATTGCAGCCCATGTGGGCCCTCAGAATCGTAGCTTTCACGGAAGGGGAGATCCAACCATTCGGGTGCATAGGTGGCTGTACAGTACGCGAAGCACTCAATGGTGTTCCCAGGGGCGTCATCACCCTCCCACTCAAGCACCCGAACCTTTAGGGCTGTGCGCTGGTACATGTTGGGGCAGCCTTCAAAATCGTCCAGGAAGTGCAACATGTTTTCATCCACCTCATAGATCTCACCTGCCACAAAGTGGCCCTTGCCTGGCAGGTTCAGCAGCCATGGTATATTGTGCTTGCCTGCGATTACCAGTGGGTAGCGATCGACTGTGGAGCCTCGGCCTCGGAAGGCTGCTGTGCCATGTGTACGGTCCAGCATGATTTTATGGTTGGGCTGGTCTCGCTTCAGGGTGCCATACACGAAGACGTGGGCCATCTGGCTGCAGGCACTATGGAGGAGAGAGCAAGTGGGCATGTTAGCAGGTAAGGAGCTTTGTCCAGGCATCTTCTGGACTTCTGGGCAGTCACATCACAGTCTCTCTACTCCACTGGCCAAGAAGCCAGAGTGTCCTGGTTAAACTTTGCCTATAAAGAAGATCATGTGGTTCTCATGTCATGAAATGATTTCTCTAGCTATTTAAAAAACTGAAAGAGGCACTAGGTCAGCCTGCCCTGGAGCCTAGAGAGAGGAGCAAATAACTGCCTTTAAAAATCTGGACTAGGGGCAAGGTGTGGTGGCACACACCTTTAATCCCAGCACTTGGGAGGCTTTAGCAGGTGGATCTCTGAGTTCCAGGCCAGCTTGGTCTACATAGCAAGTTTATGTCAGCAAAGGCTGTCAGTGAGACATAAAATCTGAGCTAGGGGTATAGCTCAGAAGGAACACTTACCCAGCATGGTAAGCACCATGGTATGTGTGTGTGGCGGTGAGATCCATGTGTTTGTAAGCATGTGATGGCAGCTCTGAGTTCAAGTGATCCTCTTACCTCAGCCCTCTTGGTAGCTGGCGTTAGAATACCACCACACCTGGCAAACAGCCCACACAGCGATGCTAAGGTAGGAAGAACAGGCATGTCAGCCACACTGCACCACTAGGACAGACTGATCCGGGTGTCACTGGGGGTGGTCTCTGAGGTTTTAAAAGCCTACAGCAGGCCCAGTCTCTCTGTCGCCACTGTGCTACTGCTCTAGCACCATGCCGGTCAGGTAGTAACCCTCTGAAACTGTAAGCAAGCCCCCCAATTAAATGTTTTCTTTTATAAACTGCCTTGGTTACAGTGTCTTTACTTACTACAGTAAGTAAAGAAAAAATACAAACTTTAAAATAAATTGCTGTCGAAATCCTGATCTAAACATTTACTGTGACTTCAGGCAGATCACAGAACCTTGCTGTGCTGCAGTTTAATCAGATGTAAAATGAAACGGTCACATAAGCGTGCCTCAGAACTCTGGAAATGGCTGAATAATGAATTTGTGCCCTGGACAGCCTTTCGTCTCTATAAGCTGGCATTTATCAGGTCATGTCCAATGCTATCCTCTGTCTGACCTGTCCTCCCGAAGGACTGGCACCATTTCCACCCCGTGCATCTGACTTCTGTACTGGAGCTATGCAGACTCCAGTAAAGCACACAGGGCCTGGGGTACGAATGCCTTTCTCCAATGTGTTCTGATTTTTGGTGGTATGTAGAATTGCTCTGGTGTTTTGTTCTGCATGGGCCTCCTGCTCAGGTATCTCTGTGGTAGCCCTAGTCTCACCTTTTCTGACAGCCATCAGGATGTCTCTAGCCACTCTAGTGTTGGAGCTGTCCCTTCCTTGGTGGACTCTGCAGAGCTGACATGAATTCTCTGCTTCCTGGTAAACAGTGTAGCAGGAAGGGAATTGAGGGGATGTTGCCTTGAAGAGGGTTCAACTGCCTTCCAGGTTCCCAGGTACTCGCTGGGGTGGCATAAACTGAGGCTCTCAGGTTCCCTGGCCCCTTGGATTCTGAAAAGTGATGATGGTAGGAGCTCAAGTAGACTCTGCGTTCATTGCTCTGGGAGTCCCAGCCCTGGTTGCTTCTAGACGGTGCCATCTCCATGAGTACGGGATGGTATTTCACTGTGGGCCTGACTTGCTGTCCAGCCTTCAGCATCTTTGTGTATCTCTGAGGAGTCTTTTCAAGGTCTTTACCCAGTATTTTAGCCAAGCTGCCTGTGCCATGCTTGAGAGCATGGATAGTCATCCTCTTTGGATACAAGACACGCACTCACTTTCTCCCACCCATAGTTACCTTTTCATTCTGTGAATTGTGTCTACCAATGAACATGAATTTTAAAGTTTGATACAGTCCAATTTAATTTTGGTGTCAATCCAGGAAATTATTCTCAGATCAATGTCATGTGTCCTTTCTAATTTTTTTTTACTTTAGTTTTTGTTTTTATGTGAAAGTCTAACTTCATTAATTTGCATATGGATATACAGCATCATTTGTTGAAAGAGCTTGCCTGTCCAGATCAAATAAGATCAAATGATCTTAGAATTTTCTGCAGATTTTTTTTTACTGTATATGCAAGGATCTAATTCTAGCCCTCTCCTAGCCCACTTGACTATTATGAATTTTTAAGTCGACTAGCACACTATTTTGATTGCCACAACTTAGCAGATTTTCTGATTTAATATGTTTGTTGTTTTTCCAGACAGGGTTTCTCTGCTGTAACTCTGGCTGTCCTGAAACTCACTCTGTAGACCAGGCTGGCCTCACACTCACACTCACAGAGATCCACCTGCCTCCCAAATGCTGGGATTAAAGATGTGCACCACCACCACCAGGCCTTGATATGTACTTTTTTTTTAAAGACAAGAGTGTTAAGGGTCTAGTCAAGACCCACCCTACTTGCTACTACCCACAGATCCCTTCTGTACCACATCCCACCTCTCCACTCAGCCAGATTTCCCACATTCTTTTCTAGAATCTAGCCCAGTGAGTCTTCTTGACCCTCCCCTTCCATGAACCCTCCCCCCAACCCACCAGATCTAGCACAGGTCCCACACCCACCAGTACACAGGCTTTGTCTGGCCACCCCTTCTCCTGCACTGCAGTCATCTCTAGGGTTCTGCTTGGAACCTCCCTTCCTACACCTTCTTATCCCAGGTCCCTCCCATGCCACCCAGCCAGATCCTCCCCCCAACTCTGCTAGGTCCAAAAAGCACATCCTGCACACCAGCAGTCCACACTGTCCATCTAACTTTATCCCACCAAAGCCATTTCCAAGTTCTAGACTCAGTGCATCCATACATCCTCTCTTTTGCCCAGTCTGCTCTGTCCATATCAGACTCAGAATTAACAGAAGAAGTTCATGTGCCCAGATATCGCAAAACTACAAACAATATGAAAGATCAAGCTAGTATTTACTCTTGAAAACCTACCAGTCCTATATGAATGTTTGCCAACAAATGCCAGTGAGAATTACTTAGATGAACCTAGAACATAAACTCCAAAGAGTTCAAGGAATTTAAAGAAGACACAAACAGCTCAATGAAATTAAGGAGAGTAGCCTGAGTGAAGTCAAGAAAACACAAACATAAGGCTGACTGAAATGATGACAATAATCCAGGCCTTCGAATGGAATTCAATAAGGAGATAATAAACATTAAAGTTGAACTGAAAATGGAATTGTGAACCCAATAACTCAACTAGCAAACTCAAAAAGCCTTACAAGTAGAATCAATCAAGCAGAAAACAGACTATCAGGACTCAAAGGTAAAGTAGAAGATCTAGACAAAATAAGGAAAATAATTAAAAACAAGAAAACATACAGGATGTGTGGGACACCATGAAAAATCCAAACCTTTGAATTATAGGCATAGACGAGGGAGAAGAATTCAAAGTCAATGGCATAGACCAGATCTTCAACAAGATCATAAAGGGAAACTTCCCCAAACTAAGAAAAGATGCAGATATAAGACACATGCAGAACAACAAATAGACAAGATCAGAAAAGAAAATCCTTACAGCATATCATAGTTAAAGCACTAAATATACATACAAAGAAAATATATTGAAAGCTGCAAGAGAAAAAAAATAAGTCTAACAGCTGATTTCTCAGTGGAAAGTTTGAAAGCCTGAGGAGCCTGAAGCAATGCATTCCAAGTCCTAAAAGACCAGGACAGCTAGTTTAGACTGTACCCAGCAAAACTATCTGCCATAATTGAAGGAGAAAGAAAAACTTTATATAATCTCCAACAAACCAAACAAAATAGAGCAATATTTTGACCTAAAGAGAAGAATGAGTATAGCTGAAAAGAAATTCAAAGCCATAATTATTAAACACAAATTATGACTGGAACACAAATACCACAGCCAAAAGTCAATAACACAATGACTACAATTAACACACATATTTCAATAATAACTTTAAATATCAATTACTTACTTAATTCCCCAAAGATACAAGCTGACTGAATAGCTCAAGAAACAAAATCCATCCTTGTCTACAAGAAATACATAACAGCTTTAAACACAGGCACTGTTATAGATGGATAAAAGTATTCCAATCAAACTGGACCAGAAAGCAAGCAGGTATCACTCTCCTAATATCTGACAAAATAGACTAATTACAAAAGATAAAGAAGGACATTTTGTTCTTATCAAAAGAAGAGTTAGCTAAGATAACATTATCATCCCAAATACATATGTACCAAATTCTGGGGTGCCCAGTTCCATAAAAGGTCTACTAATGGATTTAAAGACACAGATTAACATGAACCCATTAACAGGTCATTTCAATATAGCACTTTCACCAATAGATAGGTATCTTAGTCACTCTTTTATTGCTGCCAAGAGACACCATGACCAAGACAGCTTATAAAAGAAAGCATTTAACTTGGGGCTTGCCTACAGTTCCCAGAGGGTTAGTTTAAAACCATCACTGTGGGGAACATGGTGGCAGGCAGGTAGGCATAGCGCTGGAGCAATAGCTAAGAGTTTCATCTTATCCACAGATTAGAGGCAGGGAGAAACTACACCTGGCTTGGGCATTTTAAACTTCAAAGCCCACCCCCAGTGACACACCTCTTTCAACAAGGCCACACCTTCTAATCCTTTCCCCCCCCCGCCCCCGCCGCCAACTAGGGACCAAGTATTCAAGTATATGAATCTACGTGGGGTCATTCTCATTCAAACCACCTGAACAACAGGTCACCTGAACAAAAACAGTGAAACACCAGAATTACTTGACATCATACACCAAATGAAATTAACAGATATATACAGAAAAACCACACAAACACCAAAGAATATACACTCTACTTAGTATCACACAGAAGCTCTTCTAAAATGGACCACATCCTGGATCAAAAACCCTTTATAAATTCTATCTGACCACAAAGCAATAAAACTTAAAACTGACAGCAAGCAAATCTTTAGTAAGTATACACAATGCAGATTAAAAACTCATTACTAAATGATGAATGGGCCAAAGAAGAAGTCAAGAAAGCAAGAATTTCCTGGAGCCAAATGAAAATGAAAATACCACAAATCCTCTGAAACACACTGAAGGAGTTCTATATAGGAAAATGTATAGCTCTTATAGGTACCTACATCAAAATGAATAGCATGGTGGCACATGCTTTTAATCCAAGTACTCTGGAGGCAGAGTTAGATGGATCTCAGAGTTCCAAGTCAGCCTGATCTATGTTTTAAGTTCTAGAACAGCCAGGGCTATGTAAAAAGATCTTGTCTCACCACCACCACCACCAAAAAAAAACCCAAAACTTCAAAAAGAGCACAAACAAATGATTTGATGATGCAACTAAAAAAGTTGGAAAAATAAGAACAAACCAAACCCAAACCCAGTCATGGCAGGAATAAAAATAAGAGCAGAAATCAATGAAACAGAAATAAAGAAAAAATACAAAGAATCAACAAATCTAAAAGCTGGTTCTTTGAGAAGATAAACAAAATGTATACACCCTTGACCCAACTAATCAAAAGAAATAAAAGAGAGAATCCAAGTGAAACATCACAACAGACACTAATAAATATGCTTCCAGTTAAGAAAAGTCCAGGGCCAGATGGATGCAAAGCAGACTTTCAAAGACCTACAGCCAATGCTCCTGAAACTATTAAAAAAAAAAAAAGGAGCACTGTCAAAACTGTCAAACTCCTATCACTGTAACACCAAAACCAGGTAAAGACTCAACAAAAAATTTGTAAACAGAATACAAACATACATCAAAAAGATCATACATCATGACCAAGTTGGCTCTATTCCTGAAACACAGGGATGGTTCAACAGAAACAAAAGACAAAATCATATGATCATCTCAATAGATGCAGAAAAAGACTTTGAGAAAATTCAACATGACTTCATGATAACAGTCCTGAGAATGTAGGACTAGAGGAATATACCTCAACCTAATAAAAGCTACGTACGAGAAATCCATAGCCAACATTGTTGGTGGTTAAGGAGTCTGTCTCCATAACAGGAGGGAAAGATGGGCTCCTGTGCCAGGGCGAGTACCTTGGCCCATGGCACACTGCACATTAAAATGCAGGATCCTGGCACACTGGTTGAGCCCCAAGATGGGAAAGCCCACCAGGGCATGCCTACATCCCCCCCTTCTTGATGGAAGCCTTGTTCACCAACATAAGCGAAATGTCCACCCCAGAAAGCTTTAGATAAGCTGATTTAAGTGTCTAGTAATCATGGAACAAAGCAATTGGACCTCTCCCTTATACAACACCCTGCTTCAGCAATAAAGAAGATCTGCAACACGAGGCTGGTCTCTGGAGCCTGAGTTTCTTGGGCGAGTGGTCCCATTACCCTTACCCGAGGCAACTCCCTGTTCCAGAACACCCATCCACCACAACATTATCTTAAATGGAGAAAAGCTTGAAGCAATTTTACTTAAGTTAGAAATGAAGCAAGGCTGTCCACAATCCCCACTTCGTTTCAATATTGTGCTTAAAGTACTAGCTGGAGCAATAAGGGAACAGAAGGGATACAAATGGGGAAATAAGTGAAACTATCCCTATTTGCACATCAAATAATACTATACATTAGAGATCACCAAATTCTACCAGAAAATGTCTAGAAACAAATTCAACAATGTGGATGGATACAGGATCAACTTGCACAAAACAACAATAACAAAATCCCAGACTTTGAAATATGCCACCAATATGCATAGAAATCATGGACACATTCCAATTCATAATAGCCTCAAAGAAATTAAAAAATATTGAGGAGTATATCTAACCAAGGAAGTGAAGAATCTCTACCATGAACACTGTCTTTCTGAAGAAAGATAAAGACCCCAGAAAGTGGAAAGACATCCCTTGCTCAAGAATCAGTAGAATTAATGCTGTGAAAATGACCATTTTACCAAAAGCTGTTTACAGATTCAGTGCAATCACAATGAAAATCCCCATTTCCTTCTTCACAGAAATAGAAAAATCCTACAATTCATATGAAACCTCGAAAGAAAAAGACCTCAGACAGCCAAAGCAATCCACAGCAAAAGGAGCAGTGCTGGAGACAATGGCAGTCCAGACCTGAAGGTGTATCACAGAGCCACAGCAATAAAAACATGGTACTCGCACAGAAACAGACCAGTGCAACAAAACCAAAGGCTCAAAAGTGAGTACACCTAACTTCAGTCATTCAGTATTTGAGAAAAGAAAGCACCTTCAACAAATGGTGCTGGAAAAACTGGATATCCACATGCAGACGAATGAAATTAGACCTTTATCTATGACCTTGTATGAAAACTAACTCTACAAGTATCAGAGATCTAAACATGAAACTGGAAACAATGAAAACATGTGTAATACCCCATTAACACAGGCAGAGGAAGGGAGTTTCCGAATAGGGCCCCATTTGCCCAAGGATTAAGGCCAACAACTGACAAATGGGACTTCATAAAACTAAGTTTCTGTACAGCTAAAGAAACAATAGAGGAAGCCCACAGAGTGGAGGAGAATCTTTGCTAGGTATACATCTGACAGAGGATTAATATCCATAATATACAAAGAACTAAAAAAAGAAAAAACCCAAACAATTAGAAACAAATGATCAATTCAAAAAATGGGCCTGAGATATGAACAGAGTTCTCAAAGAAAAAAAGAAAAGTTCATAGTCCCTGGCAGGGACAGAATGAGGATCCTGCTCTGAGGCTACTGCCCCAAGGGATGGCCACAGTGAAAAAGGATGCTGCTTTCTGAGAGTCATGCCTAATTATGTCTTCAAGTCACCTCTCCTTCCACACTGTGGAATGCTGCTACTTTCCATGACAATGAATTAAGTTAGTCAAGTATAAAAATGCAAGAACTTAGTTAAATAAGCAAGGGGCAGAAAACACAAAATAAAAATGGCTGTTTATCTTGGTGAATGTTAAATAGATAGCCCAAAGTCAGCCTGTGCATGACACTGAAAGATACTCATCTTTCTCCTGAATCAGACACAGTATGGACCCAGTCTCCCCAGTGAGCATCAGACAGTGCACCCACAGGTGGACACTTCAAGATACGGAGCCAGGCTAATGTAAAGTGCAGGATGGGACAGTAACGGACCTAAATCAAAGCCCGACCTGCATGCAACAACTGTAGATTTTTGAAAAAAATGTTGTCTCTGAGCTTCTGTTTTCTACTTTTAAAAACTGGGTTCAGCAATTTCCCAATGAGCTACTCTCTACTGACCACTGACTGCCAGCCATAAGCTCCTGGTGACCTTAGTTCCCTCTTCCCTCTGACCCTTCCCTCCCATTTCCCCAGGTTTCCCCACCCCAGCTCCTCCTTCCCCAAAAGCTTACTGTAGGGTTCTCAAGTAAGCTCCTGAGTGTTACAGGAAATGTTTTGGAAGAGGGATTCGAGTCTTATGAAATGGTAGTTTCAGAACCAAGAAGCAGTCTCAGGAGGGGAATACTACACCATGCAGTCATGATGTTGACAGTGGATTACTTTAAACCGTAGAAAATGAGCAACTGTTCCCTAAAGAAAACAATAGCTTATTTCTGTAAAAGGTAACTAACTAGGCAAGAGAGGCTAGTCTTTTCTCAGAAGTGTTTGGTAAGGGGATCCTTTCTAATATAAAATCAGTCTGAGAACACTACTTGTGCAGTACAAAATAAATGTTCTGCATTACTGGCTTTCATAAGAAAAACATTACCTTTTCTGACTGGGTTTTGAACAATACACACAGATCCTTCAGGAAGCAACTTGTCCCTGTGGGGATTGAGAAAGGATCAGAGTTAAGCACTGAAACAAGCAATTAATTCCTATTAGAGGATTAAGGCATTCATGTTCACTTTGAATCAGAAAAGCAAGTTGAGAGTGAACTGTTGTATGACCAAGAGGTTACTTGTCAAAGTGAATAAACTAAAGATCCATAGAGCAGCTAGATGCACAAGAGGGGCTGGGTAGGCACATGACATTGGCCAGGGCTGGGTAAGGTCTCAGGTCTATGGGAAGGACTGCCTTTCTCTTCACAAACACTGAAGCAGGGGCTGTGCCATTATGCTGCTGTCTTCATTCTAACAGATGTGTCCTGTAGAAATAAGTATGATTCCTTCATCTTACCACGCGTGCAGTCTAGACAGCCACACATGGCTGCTCAGCTGTTTTGCTGGGAGCTCCAGAGACTGTACTGAGTAGATTTATGTAGTGTCTCTGTAGAGGATGTCACGGGTCTAGTAAGGACCAGGTGGGAGTTCTACAGTCAGGACTGAGGTGCCCCTGAATAGAATAAAAGAGCCCAAAACAGAACCTTTGCTCAAACTTTGCTATATCTGGGAACAATATGTCTATCTACAAGTCAGCTCAGAGGCAGAGCAGGGTCAGTATCTCCAAATGCGTTAGCTCAGCAAAGCCGGGCGAGTTAACATTGTCAATATTTAAAACAAAAAATCATCATAGAAATACCCATCTGGCAGGATGCTGCCTGAAATGCTGTCACTCGGCAGTTTGCTTTCCTGTAGTAAAATCCACCTACTTCCTATTTCGTCACTGATTCCAAGTCCTCCGTGTAACTGCTGGATTGGTCTTGATTTTCTTTTGTCACTAGCCGTCTGGTAGCAAGAGTGTAAAAGGTAGGGTTCTGGAGGTTGTTAGGGTAGTTATTAAGCAACGAGCACTGCACATGGCCAATCCATACTCAAAACACACCAGGCGAGCCAAATAAGAAAAGGGCTAAGGCTTAAATTCTTCCAACATTAATCTGCTAAAGGGTTTTCAGTGGCTGTTACCCTTCTAGCATAAGAACAACCTTCTAAACAGGTACTCCAATAAAGTACCCTCCTGTTTGTATTAAAGTGCAGTGACACAAAGAAGTGTTAGTAAACTCTGGGTGCCAGCACTTCGGCTTCCCCACATGATGAAATCAAGCCACTAGCAGTCTGCCAATTGTCAAGACAGTGATGCGAACAAGTGGCCAGACACAGGAGGTACAGAGCTCAGCCTCTGGCCAGATGTGTCTACCGCTCAGTACTGGCTGTAGAAGAGCCATTCCAGAACCAGGCACTCCTGTATGTAGACCCACAGTCCTCGTCTTTACCAACTCTACTAAATAGCAGCCCCCAGCAGCCACTCACAGGGCATCTACCCAGGGTCCACACAACATTCCCAAGTGTAAGGAAACTGATAAGGAGTTCGTGGTATGGAGGAATGGGGTGGGGTGGGATCATGTTGACAGGGTTCTCTGTTGTTAACTTCAGCTGTCCTCGATCTCACTCTGTAGACCAGGTTGGCCTCGAACTCACAGAGACTCCTGCCTCCCGAGTGCTGGGATTAAAGATGTGCGTCACCACTGCTTGGCTGAAACTTATTTTCTAGAAACCTTACATCTCAACAAGGAGTCACACCCCCACCCCCACCCCGCCGGCCAATAAACCTATTTTCCTTGAAGCAAAGGCTGGGTATCTGATACAGTTACTCATTAATTCTTCGGAAGTCTCCAAACTGTAGGAAACATATGAAAAAACAAGACGCTGTTAACTTTAAACCTGGCCTGGCCTGTGAGGAGGAGGAGGACCTGAGGCCCTGGGCTTCTTGCCAGGGAGGGCTGGCCACATCCTGCAGATGCTTTGATACTCTCTCTCATTTAGTGCCTGCTTGGTTCTTGTAGGAGAGACAGAGCTTCATGCTAGAGTCAGCCTTGCCAACTCCACCAACAGCACAGGGAGACAGCAGGCACTGACCTTACCTTTGTAGCACTGGCTGCCTGTGCAGGCAGGACTGGCTGCTGCGTCCAAAGCTCCAGACTCTCAAGAGCCTGGGAAAACAAACCTTTATGGCCCTGATGCCACAATGGGCTACACAAATGTGGCCTTGGCAACCATTCTGTGAATTTTTAAAGGTTTGGTCATGTCAAAAATGTTGATCATGCTGCATTACTTTTAAAACTCAGCAGGTAAAGGTCCTTGCCACCAAACCTAGTGACCTAAGTTTGATACCTGGGAACCACATGATGGAAGAAGCAAATCCTGACCTCCACATGCGCGCTGTGGCACACATGCTCCCTCCGTGTGTGTATATATGCATGTATGTATGTATGTATGTATGTATATGTACATATACACACACGCATACATATCTCAGTGTGATTTAAAAAACTTAAGGCAGTTACGTTACCATCTTCAAAATATAGTAACCAACAGTGCAGACACAGCCTTCTCTTCATTCCTGCCCATTCTGAATAGGAAAGTGACTGGAAAATCCCCAAACAAGGCCCTGGAAGAAGCCTTGTGCACAGAGGCCAGGTACATTGGGAAGGAGACATGCTGGCCTCTGCTGTTTCAGGTGGCTCAGCAGCCAGATACCTGTCAACAAGTTGAGCTGGCACCATCAGGCCTCAGAAGGCGCCAATAACCCACCGGTGCCACCTGCAACTCAAGCTGAATCCAACAGGGTGGCCACTGTGAAACCTGGCCAGGTTTCAGGCTTACATCTTTCAGTTCCACTCTCAAGTTCATGCTCCAGGCCACACAAGTGTGGGTGTTTAAGTCTCCAGTTTGCAACACAGTCTGGGTACAGACCTACAGGCATCACACTCACTGCTGGTCAACTATAGGCCAGAGGCCAAACAAAAGAGAGCCAAGTGCTCCAGATCCTAGGTAGTGACTCAGGCAGGAGCCATTTTCTCAGGGAGGCATGTTCAGACAGCCATAAGCCTGAAATGGGATCTAGAATTTGCAAGTTCAATCTCAGCAAGGGGGAAAAGGCTCATTGGGAGGATACCACTCTCTGGACAGGGCACAGTGACACTCTCCAACTTGATCTAGGTGCTTCCACAGTGGTACCATTTGTGAAAAACTTTTGGTATGTAAATTAATAAAGAGTTGATATAGAAAACTAGTGAGCCAAGCATAGTGGAACACATCTATGGTTCTAGCACTCTGGCTCACAAAGAAAGACGGCAAATTCAAGGCCACTGTGGACTACAAAGACCCTATTTCAAACAAAACAAAAGAGACAAAAAAAGGGAGGCAGCTTGCAGGCCACTGAGCCTCCTGTCTTTGCCAGTGTATCAGGGAATTCAACATGCCTCCTAATCCCCATTCAGAAACAGGTTCCTCATCTTACCTTCAGGGTTCCCACCTGGTGTGGTCTTCTGAAATGGACTTATGCCGCCCTATTAAACTCAATCATTTTCTGGAACTCGACACATAATAAAACAGAACGAGACATGCTTCTGTGCAGTTGCTATATAGGCTCAAGGAAAGGAGGCCGAGTCTGGGTCAGCAGGCACAAGAAGTGAGAATGTGGCTGCATGGGGCACCGCATGCCCAGACACTGGGACGTAGAGCCAGAGCTTTTTTACCCACTCAGGGCCCCATCCAGGCAAACTGCTGACTAAGCAGTGACTGCCCACACTTGGCTAAGAAACACAGCAATGATCTGGCTTTTGGGATATTTTCCAGGCTACTGGAGGGAAGTGTGATCTTTGCACACTTGGCAACTGCTCAGAATGTGTTTACTCTGTCTGGAGCAAGCACTCTGGTTAGGGAGGGAAGAGCTAACAATCCAAGTCTTGTCCTAACATCCTCTGTTAGTGGGAGATGCAGGGAAATGGGACGGGGAGATCTGGCTGGAGGTGGGTAATTTCCAGTCTGCCCCATGCTTCAAGAGCTTTGCTGTTTGGTGTTAACTTGGGCAGAAAAACAGCCCACGCCAGAAGACTGCTCTCCCGTCCCTCCACTTCTCTACAGCAAGACTCCGCTGCATTGTACAACTTTTTGTTATAAGTAATCTGACTGTTTGAAACAGGAATGTCCACATTAGAACATGTTTTGTTTTTCAAGGACAACTTAAGCTGTAGTAACACTTTGTATGTGCGTGTGTGTGCACGCATGCGTGTGCGTGTGTTTTCTGAGGATCAAACTCAAGGCCTCAATGGTAGGCATGTGCCCTACCAATGAGCCATATTTCCAGCTCAATTTAACATAAACTCTGAATTTCCAACATAAAAACTAAGTCAGAAGAAGCCTAGGAGTGCAATTTAAAATACGGCACAAAGCCATTCTCTATATCTCTAGATATTCTGCTAACAAAATATTCCAGAAAAATGAGAATTTAACCCATTTAAACAACTTTTCTACTTTAGAAGTATGACCTACTCAAAGTGAAGAAATTTAAAAATACATGTGAGGCTCCTGGGTAGGCTGCCAAATGTATTCTCTATTTAGAAGCTTACTAGTCAATGTCTTTATGCCAGAGAGCCAAATGACTACATGGAGTTCAAAGTCAAGGCCAAGCTCTTGGTCATCATGGGTCAGAGAGGTCCCTGGCCAAGAAAAAGCAAGGCCCAGTGGCAGGGGACATGGGATCCACAGTTGAACCAGGCTCAACACAGGACAATGAGCAGGAATACTTAGAAGATGATCACTGTGTTCATAACTCATTGCAATGACCAAACACCTGACAGAGCATATCCAGGTGGGAAAACACTCATGCTCTCAGGAGACACAGTCCACTGTGGGAGCAGGCAGGAGAAGCTTCTGACTGTGGCAGGAGTGCGAGGCTGCTTAGTTACGTCTGGGTACAGGCCTCAAGGCTCACCCCTCCCCCAGCCACTCACTTCTCCCATCTAGGCCACTTTTTTAAGATTCTGCAACTTCCCCAAACAATAATGAGGACAAAATGTTCAAACACATGAATCTATGGAGGCGATACTTGAAGCACAATAAGCACCAAATATAATAAAGACATCAAACTTGAAACTCCACTTACAGTACTAAAATATCCTGAATACAACCTAGAAAGCCACCCCAGGTAGCCATGCCTGTTAGTCCATCTAAATACAAGTCACCAAGTACCATAGGAAAATCCACCAAGATGACATTTCATTTCAATTCTTAACCTCTATGCCCCAAACACAAGGCCACCCATGTTTATAAAAGAAACGCTACTAAAGCTTAAATAACATAGTGACAATCACATACTGATTGTGGGAGACTTTAATACCCTACTCTCATCATTGCACAGGTCATTCAGACAAAAACCTAAATACTGGAGCTAACAGACATTATAAACCAAATGGACCTAACAGATATTTACAGAACATTTCACCCAAACACAAAAGAATATATTTTCTTCTCTGCACCTCATGGGACTTTCTCCAAAATTGACCACATACTCTGACATAAGCATGTCTTAGCAGATATAAGAAAACTGAAATAACTCCCTGCATCCTATCAGACTACAGATTAAAGCTGGATATCAACAACAGAAACAACAAAAAGCTTACAAACTCATGGAAACCAAACAACTCTCTGTTGAAAAATGGGTCAAGACAAAAATAAAGACTTTCTAGAATTCAATGAAAATGAATACACAGCACACCCAAACATATGGGACACAATGAAAGGGTTTCTAAGAGGCAAGTTCATAGTACTAAGTGCCTACATAAAACAAAACAAAACCGGAGAGATCTCATACTAGCAACATAACAACAGCTTACCTGAAAGCTCTAGAACAAAAAGAAGTAACCACACCCAAGAGGAGTAGATGGCAAGAAATAATCAAACTCAGGGCTAAAATCAATAAAATGCAAACAAACAATACAAAGAATCAATGAAACAAAGAGTTGATTCTTTGAGAAAATCAACAAAATAGCAAACCCTAATCCAAACTAACTAAAAGAGAGAGGATATCCAAATTAATAAAATCAGAAATGAAAAAGGGGACATAACAACAGACTGAGGAAATCCAGAGAATCATAGGACATACTTTAAACACCTGTACTCCACCAAATTGGAAAATCTAAAAGAAATGGGTAATTTTCTTGATAGGTACCACTTACCAAAGTTAAATCAAAATCAGACAATTTAAACAGACCCATAACCCCAAGTGAAATAGAAGCAGTCATTAAAAGTCTCCCAAACAAAATACAAAAAAACAAAACAAAAAACCCAAACAAACCCAGGGTCAGATGGTTTTAGCTCAGAATTCTACCAGACATTCAAAAAAGAGTTCATGCCAACACTTCTCAAATTATTTCACAAAACAGGAACACTGCCCAATTCATTTTATGAGGTCACAGTTACCCTGCCCAAACCATATGAAGACCCAGCAAATAAAGAGAATTACAGACCAATTTCCTTTATGAACATAGATGCAAAAAACCTCAACAGAATTTTAAACTAAAGTAAAAGCACAGAACTCAAAATTAAGCCTGTTTTTTTCTAACTACTTTCCCCAAAGCATTCACACTCTATCAGTGTTTGTATTACCCCAAGTTGAATTTATGTAAAACAGCTGAGAGATAAATTAAAACTCAAATCACAGAAGAGGTTTTCAAGTTTAGTATATACTTGTCCTATAAATTTACCATTATTTTCACCACCATGAGATTATTCAAACAATAATGCTGAGCAGAAAGTTTAGGAAAATTAAAACCCACAATCCTTATGAAAATTACATTCTTTAAAATAATCTGTTCTTAGGTCAGACTTGAGAAAAGGGGGTGATGTCAAAAGGAAGACTTGGTCTCTGAGCATCATGACTTAAGATCCAGAGCACTGACCCGCCAACAGTTTCATTGCTACATCTAGCCGCCATGTTGTATGCCACCTTGTTCTGCTGATAAGGCTGGAAAAAGGACCTATTTTACAACTTAACAGTATGTTTGAAACTTGCTTTTCCCTGGTTTCCAGGAAGCAAAAGGGCCCCTCGAATCACCCTGCCAAAGCTGATGTCTATCTACACAAGTGCATAAACCATTTCTTTTCTCCCAGACCCCTCTCTTCTTCCTTTTTTTTTTTTTTTAGACAAGATATCTCTTGGCTGTCCTGGAGCTCAGTATATAGATAAGGCTGGACTCAAATTCATAAGAGATCCACCTGCTTCTGCCTCCTGAGTGAAGGATTGAAGGAATGTGCCACCACATCTGGCCTTATAAACCAATTTTCTTAATAGTAAGTAACAATGAGAGTTGGTGATCTGTACTTTCTTTAAAGATTAAATTATATGCATGGAGGTGGGGGGCAGTCTACGCACATGGGCAGAGAAGTACTCTCAGAAGTAAGTGGGTATCAGACCCCCTGGAGCTAGAGTTATACAAACTCCCTTTTCCCATGGTAATTTGAATGAGAATGGCCCCAATCTTAAATACTTAGTCTTGAGTTGGCAGAACTGTTTGGGAAGGGTCAGGAGGTGTGGCTTTCTTGGAAGAGATGTGTCACCGGAAGGCAGGCTTTAAGGTTTCAAAAGTCATGCCATTCTCAGCTCTCTTTCTCCTGCTTGTGAGTTGAGATGTGAGCCCTCAGCTGCTGCTCCAGTGCTATGCCTGCCTGCCATGATGGTCATGGACTCTCTCTATAAGTTCCCTTGGTCCCTTGTCTTACCACAGCAACAGGAAAGTAACTAAGACACCCCACATTGTTTTTAAAGATAGGGTCTCATGTAGCTCGGGCTGGCCTCAAGTTACCCATGCGGTCAGAAATGACCTTGAACTTGTGACGTTTCCATCTCGGCCACCATCTCCAGTGTTGAGATTATACATGTGATTTAACAAACCTACCATGCGCTTCTGGGTACTCAACCCAGGGCTTTGTGTATGCTAGGCAAGCACTCTACCACCTGAGCTACATCCCCAGCACTGGTCTATACATCTTAAACAGTAGAGTCATCACAAGAGGATGCTCAAGGTGACATTCACCTGTGACTGGATGCTGTCAGAGAGAGGGACATTCGTGCTTCCTAATGTCCTTTCCCCTTTCCTCCCCCACCTTGTTGCTACTTTTCTAGCAGTTTGTTATACTGATATACTTTACTCCATCTGGGATGACCACCCAAAATGTCTTGCTTCTACATCACCATGGCTAGGTAACCCCTCCACAGCACATGCAAGACCATGCCTCAGCCTTTTCCTGGCTAAAACATTCTGCTAGGCAATCAGCCCATGGCAAGCTCAGCCCTTGGCTCCGAGCACAGGGGCCCAACTGACAAAAGAACACTGAAGCCCTGTGCACTGGCCCAGCATCTCTCAGGTCTGCCTCTCCAGACTTCAGAGAGGACTCAGACCCCAGCAGCTCTGCCTAACAGTCTGGCACATGATGGGTATGCAGCAAATGTGTGCACACAGTAAGTCCACGTGTAAGCTGCCATGTGTCTGTGTCTATTTCCCACTGGTTAATGGCCATCATCCCTCAACATCAGGCACCAACACCCATTCCTAGCACTACAATACTTTTAAAAACTCTGTCCATGATCTTAGTGATGTGCTTTACAGCAAAAGAGCCCAGTGCACAACCCACTTGCATGCAACTGTTGTGTGTCGAGAACAATTCCTCAGTCTTGGAACATTTACAGACTCTCAAGATATTGACTTCACTGAATGACCCTCAATTTTCTTTTTCTCCTTGCCCCCTATCACATGGCACTTGATTTCAATTTGTGTCATTTTGACAGTGTTCATTCCAAGCACCTTATCTATGTAGTGACTGCCAGGTTTCCCTCAATGAAGCCTCACCCTTTCTTTGAGAGGAAACCATGCGCAGACCTCACTCAGGACCCTTGTCTGTTAATTTGCTTCTGTGCATGTCTGTAGACAATGCTATGTTATTTTTCTGGATGCTCAAACTGTTCCTGATCTAGACAGTGGAGTCTATTTTAGCAGGTTTCTCTTTGAGTTGGCTCATCATTTTCTGACTATTTCCCTTGTTTTCTGACTCAAGATGGTCCAGATTCCTCTTAGATGCTATGTCCCAGCCCAGGGATGAGCCATTTCCTCAAGGAACCTGTACTTCTTATTAGAAAATGGTATTTAGAAGCCAGGATCTGGAGTGAAGTATACTCACTGCTACTGGCGTCTCATGGCTACTGGAGTCCACCTGTTTCTGCATCTCTTGATGAGGTACAATCTTAGTTACTATTCTACTGCCGTGAAGAAACATCATGATGAAAACAGCTTATAAAAGAAAACATTGGGGGCTTTCTTACAGTTTCATGACCATTTGGTAGGAAGCACAGTGGCAGGCAGGCATGGTGCTGGAGCAATAGTTGAGAGTTTACATTCTGATCTGCAGGCAGAGAGAGAGACTGGGCCTGGTGAGGGCTTTTGAAACCTTAAAGCCCACCCTCAGTGACACCCCCCTCAACAAGGCCACACCTCCTAATCCTTCTTAAATAGTTCACCAACTAGGAACCAAACATTAAAATGTATGAGCCTATGGGAGCCCTTCTCATTCAAACCGCCACAGGTACATGTCTCTATCTACTCTTACATGTGTGCATATACTTACTTCTATATCAATGTTTATTGAAAACCACAGGAGTGTAGTACAGCTGTACTACAGCTTCCTAGAAAAAAACAAAACAAAACAAAACAAAACTTTGACACTGAAAAGCCTGGCTGCACTGGACTTTCCTGGTGGATCCTTCCAGATGTCAGCCACCTCCATCGCTTCAGGTTCTGACTGCCCACAATAGGGAATACCACTTGAGGACTCTCTGAGCAATGCTGGGAGAGGAATACAGTGCCTCCCTTTATCAGTAGGGCTGCAAACCACACTGTATGGGTTCCTGTGCAACAGGGAGGAAGATCAGCGTGTCACCAACAGCCAGAAGTGGCGCACCTGGCCTCTGCCTCAGGAAGCTGCTGTCACACAGGCAGTGACTGGCTGATCTTTGTTGAGTATGCCCCAGAAATTAGGACAAACCATTCCCTATTCTTGTATTAGATGTGCTAAATAAGACAGAGGAGTAGTTAGCTTTTAAAAGTAAATGTACTGATCTGAACAGATGAACAATGTCTGGTACCTCTTCTACTCTCACTTAGGCCTAACTCAAAATGTCATTTCTTTCCCTACTCTCTGCTATGTGGGAGGCACTAGAGGCCAAAAGAAAAAAAAGAAAGTATAGCTGTTCTTATCTAACTGGAGTCTGAAGTCCAGCAGAAGATTAGTAGTATACAAAAGTGGCTAGTTCAAGGCCAAATGATGCCCAGCAAATACACCAGGAGGACAAAGAGGGGAGACACAGCTGAAGGGATGGGACAGAATCAACAGTTTCTACTTGTTTTGTACAACTTTAAGAAGTTGTATACTTGGACCCAGATTGCTATCATTCAAATGTTCCCTCTGCAAATGTTCCCCCAAATTCATAGAAAGTTAATTCCCAAAATAAGAGTGTTGAGAGAAGGAACATGTAGAGGTGAGTTATGGGGTCTGCCCATATGAATGGATTAATACCATTATCTCAGAAGTGAGTTCCCCTGTTTGAACAAATTCAACTCCATCACTTTCTCTTTTGCTCCCTGCCCTTCCACTGGGGCTGGAGAGATGGCACGGTAGTAAAAGTACTTGCTGCTCTTCCAGAGGATGTTGATTTTGATTCCCAGCACCAGAGTCGGCCTGCTTCTTACAATTGCTGGTAACTCCAGTTCTAGGGAATCTGTCACCGTCTTCTGTCCTCTTCAGCCTCTTGTATACATACACATCAATACAGTAGGAGAGGGTGGGATGAGGAAAAAAATAACACTATTTTTTATATATTTGCTTCTCTCAAGATATACAGGCTAACAAAATCCTAGCACCCAGAATGAGAAAGCCCCTTTTGAGTTGTAAAGGTCAGAAGAATCCAAGAGACTCCCAAAACAATACAGGGTATTTCTGTTGCCTTGGTTGCCTCCCATAGGTTGAAGGTGAGTCTCTATGGCTAAAGACACCACATACTTTGGACACAGGATTCAGAAGATCTGAGCTGGATGTGACCTGAAAGCCCTGAGGACTAGTTTTCACAGTATCTGAAGGCACTGTACAAACTGCAAAGGAGGGAAACAACCAAATCTTACCTAGCTGTGACACCTATGAACCACAACAATGACCAACAGGGCAAGAGATTGTTAAGGTGAAATGGTGCCACTCATATGTTGGCAGTAACCAAGCTATCTAATTGGACTTAAACAAAAACAGCCACAAAGCCCAGAATGTGTAACCAGCCAAGTAATACAAAAAATCACTGGCATTTAAGAAACCCTTGGGAAGCAGCTCAGTGGGTAAAGGCGCTTGCCACCAATCATAACAATGTGAGTTCAAGCCCTGGAACTCACGTGGTGGAAGGGAGAACTGACTCCCACAAGTTGTCCTCTGACTTCCACATACATACACATGATAATTTTTTTTGTTGTTTTTTTAGAAAAAGGAAGGGAGGAAGGAACTCATGGGTTGTTCTAGATCAGAGTTTGCCAACCATGGCCTGTGTGTAAGTTGAGCCTTGCAGGGAACTTTAAAACAACACCACAAACAAACTCCAGGCGGTGGTGGTGCATGCTGTAGTAGGACGCTTTGTCGGTAAGTCTTTTGTACTTCCTTATGGTTACACACTGCTTGGACTTCTGGGAACAGCGTAGGAGTCTTATTTAAGAAAGTGTTATCAGTTGGAATTGTCAGTTAGGCAAGGACAGAGGAGTTAGTGACAGAGGAGGATGATGGTAAAGCATGTTTTGGGACAGTTAATGGAAAAGAAGTTGTTAGGTTAGTCCAGTTCTCCAGACTTCAGATACAGAGCTGTGATGAAATCTTCCTTTCTAGCATTTCGTTTCTAACCTTTTAAGCTAGGGAGTTAAAAAGCTTCAAGTTACGAATCTGTTTTAGTAGTAGTTGGGCAAGAGGAATCGGGAGGAGTGAAAAAGTAACGGTTACAATTGGCTTCAAACAAAGAAGGCTTCAGAGCTTAGATACAGCAACAACAGAAATCAGTTACAGCACACCTTTTATCCCAGTACCGAGAAGGCAGAGGCAGAGGCAGAGGCAGAGGCAGAGGCAGAGGCAGAGGCTGGTGGATCTCTGTGAGTTTGAGGCCAGCCTAGTCTAGAGTGTGTTTCCAGGACAGCCAGAGTTACAACAGAGAAACAATGTCTTGAAAAACCAAAAAAAAAAAAAAAAAAAAATCCCCAAAACAAACAATCCAGAAAATTAAACATTATTTGAACATAGTTATGTACATTTAATATGTATCAGCCATGGTTACTTTTATATGGCAACTAAAGAACTAGGCATTTGTATAAAGATTTCAGGGTCTGCAAATCCTCAGCTTTTATTTGCCCCTTTACACGGAAAGACTGCTAATTCCTTGCCCTAAGCCTGAAAGGGACAATCAGCAGATACCATCGATTTGCACAATATTCTACACAAACTCACATAAAAATTAGCATTTTGAGGCACTCTGCTTAGAGGTGATGATGACATTGTGGTCCCAGAAGAAAATATTCCTTCTTTGGAGGTACAAACTTAACTATTTAGAGGAGAACTGGTATACTTTGTAGTATAAACTGCTTTAAGTCAATCACTTTTGTTTTTCCTTGCAGAGTTGAGGGTAAAAGCCAGGACCCTGCAGATGAGAGGCAGGTCTCTACCCCTGAGCTCTATCTCCAGTCTTAAATCAACAGACAATAGGAAAAAAATGCATATCAGACTGGCCAGAGTCATGAGATCTAGGTAGTGGCTATCTGAAGCTTCATTAGACTATTTCTTGGTTAAAAATTTTGCAGCTAAAAAGGAAAACCAACAACAAACAACAACAACATAAACAAAAACCTCACAGAACTTATCATCAGAGAGCCTTTCCTTCCTGGTTCCAATCTGGCCCAGTTCCCCTACGCCCTGGTTCAGTCTCAGCACACCTGCCAGCTCCCTCACTGTTCTCTCAACAGTGCCATTTATTCATCCTGTCTTTTGCTCATGGTATCTAAACCCAGCAACATTACTGTGCCATTCCTCCATAAAAAGTCACTCTGCTCAAGACCTGGCCTCAAATGACCTTTGCTATGTTCCCCAGCCCCAACACACACAGGGAACGTTCACCCCAATAGCATATGGTCTCGGCTCCAGCCTTTCCACTCTAAGGGTAGTACCTATTGACTCATAATGCTGCATAAACCCAGAGACTTTCAACAGCTGGCTTTGTCTGTGACCTCAGTTGAGGGAAGCATAACAATACCTCACAAAGTACCCAGGGCCTACACAGCTCTGGGTTCTGGGGGGGGGGGGGGCTGCAACCTAAGCAAGGTTGTCCTGCCCAGAAGCCTCTCATTGAATATGAACTTGTTAGTCAAGATGCTGGATGGTTATGCTTAGCTCAGACTCTCTGAATAAAATTTCTAGTATCTATTGGCTCCAGATGGGGAATGTTCTAGAGAAGACTGCCAAGATCACTTGATGTTGTTCTCCTATTGCTACCTTCCTATGGCCCATGTCCATCTTCAAACATGGCAGTCTGTAGAGGAGAGGGTCCTTCCTAGCTAGGCCCTGACTATTCAAACACGGACAGAACTGGAGTTCTCAAATACCCTTACAAGATAAAGAAAAACATTTTCTTGGTTTTGTTATTTTGGTCTTGCATAGCCCAGAATGGCTTGCTTCAGTTTTCTGAGTGCTGGGATTACAGACATAAGCTACCACACCTGGCTTGAACATATAATTTTAAACATTAACTACTGCAGGGTTTCTATTTTGGTTCTGTCATCCACTATCCAAGATCACCACAAATAGCCAGCTCACCACCTTACACATAATAAGGAGGCATTGTACCATTGAGCTACATACCCAATCCCAACTTGCTGTATTTGTTTTCCAGTGCTGGAGATCCAACCTTGGGCCTTTTGCATGCTAAGGTCATAGTTAAGTTTACTAGTTTAAAAAAAAGTTCAGTACAAACCCCATCAATTAACTTTCCAAACTAAGCTTTTAAAGACAAACGTTCTCCATTTGGGAAAACTGGTCTGCTTACTCAGGGATCAGGGATTTCTCACTTCCCCTGGGAGCAAGTTCAGGAAAATCAGGCTACAGGTTACCACTTCAATTACAGGAACCAGGCCAGGAGAAAGCCTTCCATTAGCAGAAAATAAGCACGTGTGTGCTTAAGAGTTGCCCATCAGAGATTATTCCAATTGACTCAAAGATAGCCTTTATTTTAACTCATGATTTCTTTCTGGAACCTTCAGCCTACTCTTAAAAAATGACTCCTCCTCTACTGTTTCCTTATCAACACGAATAGACTAAGCTTGGAGTTAAGAAGCGAGGTGAGAACCCACGCACACCTCTGATGGGTTTTGAGTGAGGCTGTGGCCGATAAAAGCGAAACAGCAGTAATACCCACGACCACAGTCAAAAGCCAGGCCCGCCGAAGACCGAGGTGGTTAACGGCCCCGAAGTGGGCTACGGCCGGAGAGTGACCGACAGAGGGTCGCTCTGCAGTCCGTCGCGGGTTTCGGTCTCATCACGCGTGAGAAGCCTGAAACCAAGAGGCAGAACTTCTGGAAAGGGCCAGCCTCCACCCTCCTGGGCTCTGAAACTACCTGCCGGAGCCTTCCGTCCAGGAGGAGCAGAGGCCCCGCGCCCGCGCTTCCGCCCGCGCGTGCACCGCGTGGGCCGTCCCTGGCGGCTTTCCGGGGTCGAACGCGCGCTCCGGCCCGCGGGTTCCGCCCGGGGACCCGCATCCCCGGGGACGCCGGCGGCCGACCGCAACGATCCCAAGCCGGCAGACTTCCACCCCAGCCTGCCCCAGCGCCTCACCTGCCGGAGGACCACCGCGAGTGCGCCGGCCACAGGGCGGAAATGCCCGACCGGGAGCCGCCGCATCCAAACTGCCCCGGGCGGCGCCCCCTACAGGCAGCCGCGGCCCCGCCCGCCCCCGCGGCGCCCTCGCCTTGACCCCGCCGCACGCACACCTGGCCGCGCGCACACCTGGCCGCGCGCACACCTGGGGCGCCTCTCACGCCTCTACCCGACACGGCCAGAGCCGCGCAGTTACCTATCAGAGACCACCCTCTCTGAACTAAACGCAAGCCCACAGACACACGCACACATAGGCACACACACACACATATAGACACACAGGCACACGCACACATATAGACACACAGACACACATGCACACACAGGCACACAGACACACACGCACATGCACACACAGGCACACAGACACACACGCACATGCACACACAGGCACACAGACATACACACACACATATAGACACACAGACACACGCACACACAGACACATACACACATAGACACACAGACACACATGCACACACAGGCACACAGACACACACGCACATGCACACACAGGCACACAGACACACACACATATAGACACACAGACACACATGCACACACAGGCAGACAGACACACACGCACATGCACACACAGGCACACATACACACACACATAGACACACAGACACACACACATATAGACACACACACAGACACACGCACACACAGACACATACACACATAGACACACATGCACACAGACACGCACATGCACACACAGGCACACAGACATACACACACACATATAGACACACAGACACACACACATGTAGACACACAGACACACGCACACACAGACACATACACACATATAGACACACAGAGACATACACGCACAGGCACATAGACACAGACACACAGACACATAGACATATAGACACACACACACACACTGGATACAGGTAATGTAGCCATTCTGCCCATTTACCAACTCTTCTTTTTTAAATAAAATCTGTCAGCCGGGCAGCGGTGGTGCACACCTTTAATCCCAGCACTCGGGAGGCAGAGGCAAGCTGATCTCTTAGTTTGAGGCCTGCCTGGTCTACAGAGCGAGTTCCAGGACAGCCAGAGTTACAACAGAGAAACACTGTCTCGAACAAAATAAAATAAGATAAAATTTGTTTGGGTCCTAATGGAAGGACTAACTGTATCCTACGCCTAGTACTAAGTAAGAGCCAGAGGAGATGGATGAGAACCCAAGGCTGAGGGCAACTTTTTTTCTAGAGATTTTCCTCATGGCAGGTGCAGCGCTTTTAGAGTTCAGGGGAAAGCACTGTCACAGAGATGGCGAGAAGCCCATTGTCTCCTCCAAACTAAGTATCAGACTATTGATTTCCTTTCATCTTTTCCTGTCCCTTTGAATCTCTTGTGTATGTGGAGTACTTGAAATCATTTTGTATTTTTGTTTTTCAGGAAGTAGTTGTATTTTAAAAAGATGTCCAAGTCTAGAGGAAATACACATCTAGAAGAAACCTAACTGATCATATTCATAAACCACTAACTTTGTAGAAAGAGGACCTGGAGAGGGAAAGGGGGGTCTTGAGGGAGGATCTGGGAAGGGGAGACAGGAGAGTAATAGGGTACATGTGACGTCAAAGCAGGATCAGTAACAACACGGTATGTATGAAAGGCTCACAATGAACCCTCTAATTTGGTATGCTGATTTCCAAAACTAGTTTAAAAAGTTTACATAGAGTTAAGTGTCTAAGTATGTTTGAAGTCACTGGTTTACTGCAATCTTCTCATTTCACAGTGAAGAAATTAATCACATTGCATTTAGTGGAAGTCACTAGAGCAAAAATTAAGCAACTAACCCCAGGTTCCAGATAAATATGATGAGATTGCACTCATTTGTCTTTGATGGAGTCACTGAACATTAAAAACAATGACTCATGGCAAGAAAGCTGACCCCAAGACCCATGGTCTTGTTTCCAAATTCTTCCAGCCTTACCGCTGTGTTTGGTGAAGATGAGAAGCTACCATGAAATCACTTTATCAGAATGGTTTTAGAATTTTTTAAATGTGTTTGGTGTTTGGCTTGTATCTCTATACACTTCTTAAACCTCCTCATACTTTTGTGAAAAGAACTATTTTCCATTTTACTGATGAAGCTTAGTAGAAACAAAGAATAACCTTAGCATCTCACAAAGAAACACATGAGCAAAGTTCAAGTAGCTCAGCAAGGCAATTCTTTTTGTAAAAGGCTGAATCAAGACCCAAACTAGGCTAGCAAGCACACCTGGCCAAGATGGTGCCCATCTTTTATTCCAGACATAGGTGGTGACTGAGTCTCATCCCAATGGTGGGAGGGAAGTCTCACACTCTGACGTGATTGGCTAATCTGCTTGAAGAGGAAAAGTTCAGAAAATGCGTCCTTTGATTTACGCCCCCCCCCTCACAACAACAACAAAAAAAATTAACTACATTTGATTTAAAAAAAAGTTCTCAAAGCAGAGTTACTAAGAAATTAAGTTACTTGCTGCATTACCTTCATAGAGCTACTATTACAAGGTACCACAAATGGGTTGGAAATTTTGGCCTTTAATGCTGGGGGTAACCCGAATATAAACTATAAAAGTAGAGGTCTGTGATATCATTACAAATTTTAAAATTACATTTATTTATGTGTGTGTGTATGCCACAGTGCATGTGTGGAGGTCCGAGGATAACTTGTGAAGGCCAGTTCTCTCTACCAGGGGGTTCCCAGAGTCAAACTCAGGTTGTCAGACTTGACAGCAAGTGCTGTTACCTGATGAGCCTTCTTACTGGACCCTACATTATTATTTTTGCAAGATTTGTGCCCAGAAAGGCAAGTGTCAGTCCTTCCTGTCTCCCATTTACTCCATCTTCCTCCTCTCTCCACTGTGTGAATGTACATGCACAAGAAGGCCAAAAGTTGATATTGGGTGTCTTCCTCATTCACTCCCCACCTTATGTTTTGAGATAGGGTTTCTCAGTGAACTTGGAGCTTGCTGCTTGCTAGACTAGCTGGCCAGCAAGCCTATGGGACCCTCTTGTCTCCACCTCTACAGCACAAGATTATAGGTATAGGTAGGTGTGCCTAGGTCTTCCTTCCTCCCTCCCTGTCTCTCTGTCTCTGTCCCTGTCACTCCTGAGTACTGGGGATTGAACTCAGGTACTCAAACTTGCTCAGCAAGCACTTTACTGATGGAGCCATCTTCCCCAGGCCCCACTGCCTTTATGTTGCTGGAAAGCACTTAGTATCAGTTAATCTTTACAGACATGGTATGTGTTCCTTCCCTTCCTTTTGAGAGGGTGTCACCAAGTAGCCTAGGCTGGCCTGGAACTTGCTATGCAGTTCAGTATGACCTCAAGCTTACCATCCTCCTACCTTAGTCTCTCAAGTGCTGGGATTATAGCCTCGTGTCTACACACCCAGCTTTGTCTATCTACCCAGCTTTGTTTATCTATGTTCTTGCATAATATCACAACAAAGTTGACATCATTTGTAGTTTTTAAATTTGAAGTCAGAATGCAAGACAGCACTTTTGCCTAGAGTCACACGGAACTATTAATTCTGGAATTCTTCCTAGGTGACTATGTAACTCACAAGGCCTCACAGCAGGAGTCACTTCCTGATGCTAGTTATCAGGGAGCTCAGCTTTCTGGGCTTCAGGAACCCTCTGCTGCCGAGTTCCCCACTGCCTCCCGACTAATGGTTTTATTCATTGCTGATCTTTGCTTGAATCAATTAATTCTTTTGGGACAAAACCCAAACAAAGGATGATTTTCTAATCGACATTCTTTCAACATTTATTATGAATAGCTCTTGATTAATCCATCAAGAAGACTTTCTCATCTGCTCCGGCTGTTTGCTAACCCTGTGATCTTGAGAGGCATGCTGAGTCCAATTTTCAGACAGGTGTCTGAGTTGTCCACTCAGGAAAGCCTTAGGGAGAGCAGTGGGAAATGCAGCCCTTGTGAGTATCCAATAATGTTAAAAATTAATCTGACTTCAGTAATTAGATGCAGTAAATAACTTAAAAAAAACAAGCTAAATTTCTAGGTTGGCACATATATTCATGTCTTATTACTCTAGAGGCACAGCGTCCACAAGAAATGTACAGTGAACATAGCTGCAATTTTTAGAATGTTAGTTCTAAAGCCTATGAGGTCTCTGGCACATAGTAGGTATGGCAGTTTAAATGAGAATGTTCCCCATAGGGCTCAGATGTTGGAATATTTGGTAGCACTGATTGAGTAGGGTAGAAGGCATGGCCTTGCTAAGGAAGTGTGTTTCTGCTGACAGGCTAGGGTTCCAAAGCCTTTGCCATCCCCACTGTGCTTTTTCTGCTTCACTTGCCATTGGAGATGTGAGCCCTCAGCTTCTGCTCCAGCCATGTGTCTCCACTCCAGCATCACGGACTGTCTGGAACCATAAGCCCAAATAAGCTTTATTCTGTAAATTGCCTTGGTCATAGTATTTTAACACAGCAATATGAAAGTGACTAATACAGTAGGCACTTAGTTTTTTACTGAATGGACTATTTAATGCTAGCTCTGCCTGTGCTGCAGCTCCTCTTTCAAAAACCCACTCTGCCATTTATCATTTATCTCTCAGTCCCAAGCTTCTCATCCATGTGTACACCTGCATGCCAGAAGAGGGCATCAGATCCCATTATAGACCGTTGTGAACTATCATGTGGTTGCTGGGAATTGAACTCGGGACCTCTAGAAGACCACTCAGTGCTCTTAACCACTGACCCATCTCTCTAGCCCAATAAAATTCAAATTCTTATTTTTTCGAGACAGGGTTTCTCTGTCGTAACTCTAGCTATCCTGGAACTTACTCTCTGTAGATCGGACTGGCCGCTCTGTGAGTTCGAACTCACAGAGATCCACCTGCCTCTGCCTCCCAAGTGCTGGGATTAAAGGTGTGCGCCACCGCCCCCCAACTTGTCTTCTTGTAAAACAAATCTTGTGGCCCACTTTAAATTTGAGAGATGGATAGAATAATGAGATGGATCGCCTAGGGTGTTGGAGTGGAAGAACCGAGCCATCTGGGCCTATCACCTCCAGATCCAAGCGGGCTGAACGAGAATATGGACAGATGTCCACTGCTTTGATGCTGGGCTCCCTCTGTAGGTCATTTCAAGTCAGTAACTTGAAGTCATATGCAATGAACATGCTAGGTAATATGAGACCCAGACCCAGAAGGCCATATCAA
This sequence comes from Cricetomys ansorgei, assembly GCA_026225945.1. Lineage (NCBI taxonomy): Eukaryota > Metazoa > Chordata > Mammalia > Rodentia > Nesomyidae > Cricetomys > Cricetomys ansorgei. The sequence goes on from JAMJFZ010000770.1 coordinate 1,144,543, forward strand.
GGTTATGGGTGTGAGGCTGTGTCTAATGGGATGAAACTTACAAGGACAAGCAAGGGTATCTGGACAACCATAACCCATGCTGAACTATGAAGCGAGTAAAACCCAAGGAAGTGAAGGGTTGTGATGAGATTTCCTCATGTTTAAATGCTGCCCTCATCTATCATTAACCATCAGTACCTTAGAGTAAAAAAGCCATTAGCCAGGTGTGGCGGTGCATGTCTCTCACGCCAGCTACTTGGGAAGTTGAGGCAGAGGATCATGAGTTTGAGGCTAGCTGGGCTGAGTAGCAAGACTGTCTCAACACAAACACACATACATAAGAGTTATTAGGTAAGTAAAGAAGTTACTGAAGGCAGCCTTCCACTTCGGCCTTATCAGGGAGGAAAATCAAGAAACACCCCATAGCTCTTCTAAGACAAGAAAAGGAAAAGAGCAGGAGTGACTGACTTCAAATATCTGCCGACATAAGACTCAATCAAATGACCATTCTCTCTGACAAGAAAACAGTTGCAGAGCAAATCCTGACAGATGAAGCAGCAAGAGTTCGGGGGTTTGTTCTGCAAGCAGGGGATCAGATGCACGTCTTTATTGGACTTGAGAGTTTATCAGTAGGAAGGAAAAAAAGACTCCCAAAGGAGCTTTTATAAGAAATATTCTTTACTCTCAAAAAAAAAAAGCTACATACATAGTATGTATCTATTTCTGCCAAGCTAGGCCCTCCAGGAAGATAAATACTCATATATCCTCAATCTTAGATCTGTGAACTGTTAGTGTTTGGGGCCACTTAAAGTAATGTCTGAAACATAACCATTTCTTTGCTGATGATTTTCAATTACTACAAATGTCTGGTCTACAAGTCTACACAGCTCTGTTCCCAGAAGGTGAGTGCGGGTTGCAATCTACACTATACAGACATCACTACAACTTTAGGATTCCTGATCGGTCATCCACTTGACCGGCTCTGGAACCAACTGAAAGGTAAACCTTTAATCAAACCTGTGAGGATTTCCTTGATTAGCCTACCCGAAGAGGGAAGACCCATCCTAAATGTGGGCTGAATGATCCTGAAGCAGCCCAGGTGCAAGGAGGTCCAAAGGAAAAACTTTCAGCTTGCTTGTTCTTACATCTTGCTGGCGAGCTCATCTACTCTGGCTGCCACTGCTGCTACCTTCATTGGTACTAGAACCCAGTTTCTTTAGCTTTACAAAATGCAGGCTTTATAGCAGTGGCTCTTCAGGAATTCTCCTGGCCTTCAGTGTCAGATTAGGACTGCTGAGGGACAGCTTTGTGGACCAAACATCAACAGACCTCAGCCTATCTACTGTTGGACAATCCAGAAAGTAAACCAATCTACCAACCTTTTCAATATATAAACATACATATATATTCGTTCTATTGGTTCTGCCCTCTAGAGGATCCTAGACTATCAGACCTGTCATTTTATTTTTAAATTTTGAGACAGGGTCTCACTGTGCAATATGGTCTTGGATTCAACCTATTCAACCTGCAACCTAGGCCGGCCTTAAATCTGTTACTCTCCTGGGTAGATGGGATTACAGGCATATACCACCTGTCTGCATATTGACTCTTCCACTTGCTTTTAATTAAAAATGAAAGTTCATTATATTTTTTAAAAAGTGAGTATAGAGAATCAAACCTATCAATATGATCTATGCATCTCATTACCTGAACTTCAGTAACTTCATAATATAATTCTATAAAATGGGCTGGTGATGGTTAATTTTTATTGTAAACTTGACTGGGTTTAGAGCCACCTAGGAACAAAGCCTGTGCACCAGGATGGGTGTTTTCAGAAGACCCTGCAGAGATGTGAGCAGCAGCACCTACAGGCAGGGGACCTGCAGGGGATAAAAGGAGAAAGGGGGCAGAGCAGCAACACACATCACTCCTTCCTGACTGTGGACACAGCAAGGCAGCTGCCTCGAGCTCCTGCCACCATGCCTTCCCAGCCACAATGGGCTGTACCCTGAAACTGTGAGCTAAGATAAGCCCTCCCATCCTTGCACGGTCCCTCGTTAGCAGTGGGAAAGGAGTGAGCAGTGGGCCTGAAAACTGCAAACAAGCCTAAAAAAGAACTGACGTCATTGTAAGGGAAAGAGAACAAAAACATTCACTGCTCAGAAGAAACTACGACAGTCCCATGCCAGTCTGTGTGGTAATTTTACTACAGAGAGTTTGCATAAATCATTAGGCCAACAGTATATACAGGATAACTAAGTAAATTGTTCAGATCTAATAAGACAAGGAAACAGCCCAATTTTTAAGAACACATAATCCAGAATAAACTTTTTTTTTTTTTTAAAGAAAATTAACCTTTTTGCATTTTCTGGATAGAGTAATGGCTGTAGGTACATGATGTGAAATGGAAATCCACTTCACAGCTAACAACAGGAAAACACAGACATAGCCCTCTGAACACTGCACAGAAACCAGGACATTAGGCTGCCTGCTCTTGCCTACAGCACAGCAGGGTACTCCGCCAACAGCAGCAGGTTTCGGTAGAATGCTCTCCTGTATACTAACATCATACATGCTGGAAATCACACACCAAAAAAGCACGGAAGTCAATACCTTCTATGAAAGAAACAGTAACATAGATTATACAAGACATTAAAATTCTCCTTCTTCAACTATTTACCCTGTCCAACACAAAAATGTGAATAAATAATTTCTTACAAACTTCAGGTTATACTATTGCAAAAAGAGACTTAAAAAACCCGAAAGTCTTAATTTACTTTGACATTAAATAAACGTGCTAATATACAGACACATTTGGTGCTACTGTAAGCTGTAGGAGTCACCCATCCCATCACGGCAATCACACCGCAAATGCAGGTCTAACACAAGCAAAAGTCGCTCAAGATGATTTTTTTCTGTTTAGTTTTCTTTTTGTTTTTTTGTTTTTTTAAAAAGGCTTCCTTTGGGGGATTTTAGAATCGTATTTGGGTTATCTGAAAAAATACCCTTTCAATGCAAAAATCCTATCAAGCATTCAAGAGTGTATTGCTGGTGTTATAATCTTTTTGCATGTCTTTGTTTTCATAGAAAAAAATAACAGTAGAATAAACAAAATGTCTGAAAAATGTCAATGGCTAAACAGCGCACAGTCTGAATGGAGGTCTCACGCACACACACGCAAACTCAAGACGCGAGGGGAAAATCAGACATCCTTCTTCTGCATTTGTTCCAGCTTTCTTCTCAGAAGACTGTAATTCTCCTTGGTGCCTGCTGCCCCGGGGTCAAGCTGCAAGGAGATCTCATAGTGTTTCTTGGCCGAATCGAGATGTCCCCAGCGATGATAAAGCACAGCTGAAATAGCAGGACATGAATTTGGTTGGAAGCGCTTCTGACTAATTTGCAAAGTTCCCAAACACGTGCACAAAGAACCATTACAGGGCCTTTACAGAAACCACTGTTTAAAAAAATATTGTTTTACTGCAAGCTTTATTTATTGTGACCACACACCCTGGGAGTCTCCCCTGAATCTCTGCTTGTTACTCACCGGGCTCTTATCATTAGGTGGGATTCATGTGCTTTCAGAGATGTTATTACAAAAAAGGGCACATGATTATTTCAGTGCTGTGAAACTTCTAGCTAGTCAGCACTGCACTGAGCTCAGGCTATGTCAACATCGAGTCTTGTATTACTTTATTTTTTTATAAAGACGTCCACAATTTATTTTTTGAAGATTTTATTTATTTTTATTGTATGTGTATGAGTATTTTGCCTGCATTTATGCATGTGTACCACATACACGCATGAAGTGCCTGGTGTCCACAGAGGCTAGATGATGTCAGATTCTCTGGAACTGGAGACTTAAGGTTGTGAGCCTCCATACTGGTTCTGGGAACGGAGACTGGGTCCTCTGTAAGAGCAGCCAGTGTTCTTAACTGCTCAGCATTCTCTATAACCATGTGCTTTAAGTGAAAATTTCCATACACCCTCTGGTGACACAGCAGCTTGTGTTTCTAAGTTGAAATAGGGGCTCTAACATCAGAACCAGACTGTAAAATGATAGTTACGATAAAGTGAAATCTTCAGCATCTTAAGCCTGACAGGTGTAAGGAGTGTTGTTCCTGAGGTACTGGAGCATGGACGTGGGACCCCCCAGCATGGTAGGCAAGCTCTACACGGAGCTGTATCATTACCCCATTTAAAATAATATTATTTTGAGACAGGGCAAATATATGTTCTTTTTCAAAAACTACCTTTGCAAAAAAGATCTTATAGACATATACATATAAAATAACACAGAATTTCAATACAATTCAAATGGAAAACTTTCTTACCCAAATTACCATGGTAACTTGCAACATTTGGATTTGCTTTAATTGCCTTGAGAAATAAAGCTTCAGACTCCTAAAAAATGAAATACATACAGAAGGTATTATGCTTGAAGCAGAAATAATCATTATCCTATTTCTTAGCATTGTTGTTCTGTATCACCATATACTTTCCAGAAACAGCCTTACTGAGAAGGGGCTAGAGGAGCTAGAAACGGAGGTGAGACAGGGCAGCAGAACACAGTGGTAATCAGGGAGAGGAGACAATGAAGACGGTGAGCTTCACCTCAGAAGTAGCTGGGATTTTGCAACTTAATTCAAATGACTTGATCCAGGATGCAATGAAGGGAGAAGGGAAAGAAGAGAAAAGGACCAAACTATCAAGGATGAAAGCATGAGAGCAGCGTGCCTAACCTGCATTGATGGGCTCATTGCAGACTCTCAAGGTAGGGGTATGAACTTGTTTGATCCCCCCACAAGACACAGGGTATCCTTTGGAATGTCAGACGAAGCTGCTTCCCTCATCCAGCAGCAATGAGCACAATGAATGAGGAAGAAATGGCCACCTATGATGGGAACCGTCCAGTACTGCGTATAATTAAATGCCTCTGTGTATAATTAAATGAGCATCGGCTGATTTTTGTACAGACTTACATTTCCTCTAAATTATCCTTACTTGCAGTGGGGTCACTATGAAGCAGGGTGAAGTGTTTTTCTACTTGACTGGTCCATAATGCCCAATCTGTCCACTAACATAAGTGCAGGCCACTATGTGTGTCTCCAACATGCCTGTTTTAAAGAGCCAAGCTCACTGTCACTGGCTTCAAATGTTGAGCTTATACAACTCATGCTGTGGGACTGGGGGCCATTTTGGCTTCTCACATTCTTCATGACTTTTCTGAGTGGGCTTCCTGCCTCTCTGACCCTGCATTTTCTAAAATGCAGGAGCAGATGCTTTTTTGCCATGGAATAGCACCTGGAGTCCTGGGAGGCAGGCTGGGCGTCTAGGTGGACAACTCTGAACCCACAGAGCTCAGAGGAAACCTGGTCATGTAGAAGTATCATTCCAAAGAAATTGAATAAATATACCAGTCTGACATATAGGATGCCAGTGAAGTCAGTGTCCATGCCCCAGCTCCAGCAGCTGAACTGCCTTTAGAGAGAACCAGGGTTTGTCCATTTTAGGTAAGCTGCAGAACAACCGAACCAAACCAAAAGGTACATTTAGTCTCCACTCCTTGACACTGGGGTTACAGGCACCTGCCACAGTGCCTGGCTTTTATATGGGTTCTGGGGGATTTGAACTCAGTTCATGTTTGCACAGTAAGTACTTTACCCACTAAGACATCTCCCCAGCCAGATAATCTACTTTAAGATGCTCTGGTACTTCAGAGAAGAGTCTGCTGGAACAGACCACTGCAGGGATGAACGACAGTTTTCTAGGGGGTTCCTAGAATTTCCCATTTCCCTAACTGCTCCAATGTCAAGGCCATGAATGTCCCTGGGTAATGAAGAATTTGTGAGACCAGAGGAGACAATGACACTGATGGTAGGGAGGGGCTTGGGGTTCACACATCCTTAGGACGTGGCTACTCCTACATGGCAAGGTTGAACTGCAGGGAGAAGATAAAGATAAAGGAGGAAGATAAAGGAGGAAGCTCAAATCAAGTTTCCAAGACTGGAAATAGAAACACCCCAGCATGTAGATACAGGGACATCCCAGAAAAGTCAGGTCTGGGGGCAAGTGAATGTCTGCAGCCCCAGGGAGTGCCAGGGCTGTCTGAGTGCATACTTCAGTAGTCCTGGGCTGCTCTTGAGCCTAGAGGAGACCACAGGCCTAAAGGTGTTCAAAGCTCACAACATGCTCATCCATCCCATTGGCTTTTAATGGTCCTGTTCAAGAAAGCACTGAACACCTTATAAACTTGCCAATGAAAAGATCTGGATGCAGTCAGGCCCAGGCAATGCTCTGGTTCATACCAATGAATAGACACAATACTCATTCAAAATCAGAGATTTTGTTTATGAACACACAGGAAAAGCAACACACCCTCTTCTGAAGTGTACTATACAGTGGATTTAACAAAGGTTTAGAGCTGGGAATGGCCTTGCAATTCGGGTCTTTAAGAACAAGTGGGGATCTGGGTAGAGAGGACCTAGAAGGCAACACATCACCGGAGCAGCAGGCCCTTAAGCCCAAGTTTGTGCCCTCTGAAAGGGTGTCCTAAGGGTCATCTTGTATCCTGCATGACTCAGGAAAAGGAAGGAGGCAGTCTGATATGAAACTGAAACCACAGCACAGCAAGATTGATCACTTTCCTTCTGATTCACTCAGGCAAAAGTCAGTACAACTGTCAGCTGTAGCTCACCCCTTCCCCTACCATGAGCCAGTTCCCTTTAAAGGTAACAGAAGGTGAACCCAGGCTCAGAGCCTGTGCCTGGAATAGTTAAGTAGCTGAGACTTTTTTACTACATTTCTAGTAATGGCCTATTACCTTTTATACACTTATCTGTATCAAAAAGTATTCAAAGGTCTGGAGAGATGGCTCAGCAGGTGAACACACTAGTTGCTTTGGCAGAGAAACCAGGTTGGATTCCCAGCACTCACTTGACTTCCCACAACCATCTAGAACGCCAGCCCCAGGGAATATGATATCTTCTGGCCTCCATGAGTATTGCACACATGTGCACAGACACACATGCACATAAAATAAAAAGATTAAGAAAATTAAAAAGATCTATTTAAAGAGAAGCATCAGCTAGGTGTGCCACGCAAACTCGTACTCCCAGACTCTTGGGAGGCTGAGGCATGAGGACGGAAGATGCTGGGTTATACAGCAAAATACAGCAGGACTCAGTCTCTTAAATAAGCAGATACAAATAAGTAAGCACATAAAGTAAATACATCAGGGAGAATTCACATGAAAAAAACCCAAAGAATTCTTAATGGTGTGATACGTACAACCAGAGTTTGGGAAATCATTCTCTCTGTGTGACTTGCTCTTAAACCCCAAGGCAGTGAAATGAGCAATGCAGAAAGGGAAAGGCTGGGAAGTACCACAGTAAGAACTGAACATCACTTTTGCTCTCCCACATTAGCCCCAAATTGGAAATTAACATAAATTCTAAATGGTGTAAAACAATCCATAAAGATTCACCTAACGAACATTGAACTTAAGTTTTGTATTCATGTATTTACCATTCAGTAGATGCAAATCCCACCCTGATCCTGTTCTCCTATCATGCAGCCAGAAGTCCAGCAGACTGTTATCTTCACTTTACACAAGAACAGACTGAAGCATGGACAGGTGAGTGTCTGCTGTTAGGCTCGAGGGCTCTTGACCGAGCACTAGAACCACTCAATACTGTAGACACATTTTCTGTACACCCAAACTGCTAGCAGGCTGCTGAAGTCTGCATCCTGATGTTGATGAGAAATTCATTTGGTCACTTCATGACCACAAGAACAAAGACCTGAATTTGTATTCCAGTGTCTATGCAAACCCTGGAGTAGTGTGGGGGGAGCCAGAGACAGGAGGGTCCCTGGAGCTCTGGCTAGTCAGTCTGGGTGAATCAGTGAGCTCCAGACTCAGCTCAGACTCAAAAGATAAGGTGTACGTATACACACACCCCTAGCCAGAAAAAAACCTTGTTCAGAATGCAGACTCCTAATCTCTGGGCTAGAAGATGAACCTACTCCAATCCTGTAAGTAACCACTACCCCTGTTCCCTACTGCATCTGCCCAGGGCTCTGCCAGGAAGACAGTCAACAAGAAGCAGGACAAGGCACCCTGCAGGCCAAGAACAAAAGATATTCTCTTCCCATCGTGACAGAAAAGCTACACAAATATTTACATTCCAAATCCTTAATTAAAAAGAAAAATGTATCAAATGCTGGAGCCATGGCTGGACATGGCTACCCCCCCGACTAGAAAAGTCCCGCCATGCTCCCGCCTGGTAGCTGCCCAAGAGCTCAAAATGAGCTCCTTATTTCAGATTTCATCTTGTTTCCTTATTGTAAGCTCAGCACTCTGGCCTTGCCCATTAGGATGAAAAAATGTGTAGAGATATGGGCAACCGATCGCTCCATTCTGCTATATGGAGTATTTTCTACTTGGGCCACACACACAGCGTGAACAGGAAGCCAAGTGAGCCCTGGGTTCAATGCCCATAATAAAACTGCACTTTACAGACTGTAAGATGATAGAAAGTCGATGCAATGGTCACAGAATCGGCCTCGAAGAGGCTTGATGTAGCTGGGTGACATGAGAGCACATGAAACAGTGTACAGACGATTAAACCAATAATGATGTCTAACGACACAAGGAAATGATACTCGAGAGGTATTAATTAATGTGTTAGTAGAGTTCTCCAAAGGAAAAGAATTAATCACTACTCTTAGGCCTTGAATCATAGCCATGGCCTCAGGGAGTTCAAAACAACATACAGCTGTTGTAACTCTGAAATAAAATTATTCAGAATAAAATATTGATATGAAATATTAATAAAATATTAACTGGTATTTTAAGTAGTAACTCAAATATCTGTTAGCCCACAATCCTGAAATATTTCTTCCTCCAAAGGCCATGGGACTGCTTCTTAAAGTACTTCAAGGCTGTCTGTGTGGGGTGCCCAGGATGCCAGTTAGAAATAAATATCCCCTGACGTGACTCACTCCAGGCCGATTCTCCTGGGGAAGAATCTGTGTTACTGAGCTCCCTCAACAATTCTGATACATAAAATAAGAGTATGGGGTCACTGGTCCCATAATAAGGGTGTGGGGGTCACCAACCCCATGTATCCACAGTTCTCTGCAGCACACAGGGAGCGAGGCCCAGCTAACCACTTGCCACTCTTGAAAACCTTGGTGGAAGAGGTGTGTGTGTGTATGTGGTGTTTGGTTTATTTGTGGGGCTGGAGGTCAAGCCCAGGGCCTCAAATGTCCTAGACAAGCCTTATGTCATTGAGCTACATCTCAGTGCCGTAGTTAAGATCTTCTTCAGAGAAGGAGAGAATGCTGGAGACTGCCAGATCTGAGCAGTAATGGATGCCAGGATGATGGGGTGGATGATTCAGGTCCACATAGGATCTGCCTTCAGTTCTACACTGAGAGCAATGGACTCTTAGTTAAGGTATAATGCTAATGACTCATTCTGATTTCTCAGCTCTTCAGAGGAGAGACCTTGGCAGCAGTGGGAACTACTGTACAAAATACAAAATACACCAACCATAGACAACCCTAGTACTCCTATCCTTCTGCAAGGGACAGGGCCAGACTCTGCACACAAGGCAGACTCTGCACTGCTAAGTTGTCTTGACACCAGCCATGTAGCAGAGGAGGCCAACACCAGCAGCTCATCTAGTTACTTTCCCTGCCTGGGCTTCTCTTCCCTCTCCACAAGGGGACAAGCCGGTTTCTGATGAGAAAGGACACTGGGTTGGACTCCACATGTCTATCTGTTAGGCAACTTCTTGAGGACACAATCTGACCAAGAGCTCCCCGGGTACTGCTGTTCCAGCTTAACTCTACATTGAACCGGGCATAAGAAACACCGACAGCTCCCGTCAGCTCCTGGCACCAAATGTAGGACGTCACCGCCTGTGGTTTACGCACCTTGTATTTCTGGGATTTCCCCAGCACGTTTGCCAACGAGAACATAAGAGAGTGATCATTAGGAATTAATTCCAGGGCCTCTCTTCCAACTGCTTCAGCCTGAGCTAAATTACCTAGGAGGAGAAATGAAACCCATGTCAGTATTATACGTGTGCACATCTCTCTGGAGCAAGACTTGCACGCACTGTTCGAGACCATGAAAACACTACTGGAGAAGACCCAAACAGAATGTGAAGTCATACCCACAACCGAGTGAGTGGAAGTCCTAGCGACCCAGCACAGTCTGACAGAAGAGGTAATACTTTGCACGACATTCTAGACAGCCACATTTAAATCCCCCAGACACCAGTTATACTCAAGCTGGAAGGGAGTCTGAGACATAGCTTCTGAATGTTCTCATGCCCAAGTACATATCCTGTATGTTGTCTTAGAAAACGAGTGTCTGTCTCTTGTCTGCACTGTTAAGATGGCTTGCTAGCTTTCAATTCTGTCAAAGTATGACCACGGTTTCTTAAGGGATGGCTGGATTTTAAAAAGAAGTCAGGTAAGGGCTATGGATATAGTTCACTTGGTAGAGAAATTGTCTACTACATCCAAGGTCCTTGGACTGATCTCCAATATCTCAAGAAAACAAAACAAGGGTAGCAAAGTCACCCATAACTGGTTGAATCTAGTCCACCATGGGCTGAGAAATCGGAACAAGTCATCAACATTTTATCTTAATAATCCACTGCTCTCAGTGTAGAACTGAAGGCGGATCCTACGTGGACCTGAATCTTCCACCCCCATCAACCCAGCATCCAGTACTGCTCAGATCTGGCTGTCTCCAGCATGCTGGAAGGTGGTATGGCTAGGTGACAGACTTCAAGACAAAGGAGACCTGATCATACACTCTCCTCCATGGCTCAACAGGAATTCTAAATACAGTATGATTTTGTCACATGTTCCGACAGGTCAGAGTAAACCTCATTTTCTGGAAAGGTAGACATTTGAATTACTGTGTGTTGGAGGATATTGCATGTGTATGTGGTCAGAAGTCAACATCAGTGTCCTCTTCAGTTGTTCTTCACCTTATTCTTTTTGAGACAGGACAAGGACATGCTTCTCAATGAACTTGGAGCTCACTAATGAGGTTAGTCTAGGGATCCTCCTGTCTCTACTTCCCCAGAGCTGGGGTTATAGGTATCTGCCATTCCTGGGTTCCTTTTATGTGGGTGTAGCAGATTAATCCTAGGTCCTCGTGTTTGCACAGCAAGCGATTTAACTGACTGAGATATCTCCCTGACTCCTAGAAAAGGACACATTTGAAACACCAAATAACCCAGATCGATTTTCTTCCTCCCTTCCTCCCCAACTCCTTTTTTTCCTTCCTTAGAGTCTCACTATATCATCCTAGCTGGCTTTAGATTCAGAGATCTGCCTGTCTCTGCCTCCCAAGTGCTGAGATTAAAGGTGGGTACCACCATACCCTCTTATTTATTTTTTCAAACTGTAGGAGTAACACTGGTCTGCATGCCCTGGCTATCCTGTGGGGATGACACTGGTCTGCGTGTCCTGGCTATCCTGTGGGGATGACACTGGTCTGCGTGTCCTGGCTATCCTGTGGCGATGACACTGGTCTGCGTGCCCTGGCTATCCTGTGGCGATGACACTGGTCTGCGTGCCCTGGCTATCCTGTGGGGATGACACTGGTCTGCGTGCCCTGACTAGCCCACAGAACTGGATGGTGGAACACCTTCTCATCATCTCATTCTCCTCTGCACCTGTGTTGTCCAGGAGTATGATCATGTTGTTCCATGCCAGGCTGTGCTCCGGCTTCAGTACAGTGGCATTTCTCCATGCGTTCAGTGCATCCACGTGGCGATTTAGATCTGCATACTGAAAACAAAGCCCCCCACCCAAGTCAATATTCCAACTCTACTTCCTTTTTCCTTTGATATTACCAACAAAGACAAACAAAATCCCACAAAACAAACAAGAACAACAACCTTACCTTCACTCAAGAGCTTCTCATTTTCCCTATCAACCCATGTACTTGAAAAAAAACCCCAATGAAGTAGATGCCATCACACTGCCCCCTAAAGATGCAGTAACTAGGACAACAGGGAGATGAAAGACTTGGGGAGGTCACAGATCAGAAGCAGGTAGCCTTGGGTCCTGGGGCAAGAAGCATAACTATATAACCCGTTATCTGTGATAGCAGGTATGAAATCAATTTCAAGCTACTGGAAAACACTGATTACTACTTCTTTTTTCCAGAAAGGTCCCCATAGTCCATCTTTGATAAAGTATTATTTAGGGCAGTAACCGAGTATTTTACATAACTAGGAAGTTGTAGTGGGCTGGGGAAGACAGCTCAGTTGGTAAAGTGCTTGCACATCCTCCACACACACATAAAAACAAAACCTGGTAGAACTCACATGGAACCCCAGCACAGGGCAGGGGACAAAGACAGCTGAACCCCAGGAGGCTCACTGGTCAGCTAGTCCAGTTAACATGGGCAACTGAAACAGTGAGAGACCTGTCTCAAAAAATAAGGGGGAAAGCCACACAGAAGATACCCAAAGTCAATTTGGCCTCCACGTGAGCACATGTAATCTCTCTCTCCATCTCTGTCTCTCTGTCTCTGACACACACAGAAGTAGCTGGGGGAGGGGAGAAGCAAGAGCTCATATGCATGTTATATGCCTGATTTGCTTTTGAAGAATGGTTTAGAAACCTTATGAATATCTAAACTCAATATAAAAATATGATCCATTCAGATATATTTTGTGAACTCCTTGGAAAAGACCCATATAGTCAGTCATATAAATCCTTCAGCAGTGTGGATCCTCTTTGCTTGTTTGGGAAGAAGAGAATTAGCTTTACTTCTCTGGCCAGGAGATCTGATTGAACACCTGTAACAGTATGAAACAGCTAGTTCTGATCTGCAGTCAGTAAGAGTCACAGAGAGACGTGACGGATTCATTTCTCTTTCCACTTTCGTGTGTGGCATGTGTGTGTGCTTGCATAAATGTTTTTACATGTGTGTAACTGCATTCACACATGTGAGCATGCACAAGTGGAGGCCCAAGGAGGATGTCAGGGATCATCCTGCATGGCTCCTCCACTTTCTTCATCGAAGCAGAGTCTCTTAACTAAACTCAGAGCTCACGATATGGCTAGTCTTGCTAGCCAGCTTCCTCTGGGGGATCCCATCTCCACTGGCCACCATGCCCACCTGGCATTTACATGGGAGTTCTAGGGACCTAAACACAGGTCCTTGCATGTGTGCAGCAAGCGCTTTAATCTCCCTACCTAGCAACATGTTCTTCAGTGGGTGACCTGACCCTCTTAAACTCCTAAACTCAGGTCAAAGGTACACTTCAACTGAATGCACTCCATTCCTGAAACTGCACAAAGTTCCAATACAGGAATCTATGCCAGCTTTAGGTTATTATTTCCTTCCTGCTTACTGTGTTTCCACAGGATAAAAGAAACATTTTGACTTGTCCTATGACCCACACAACAGAAAACACAAGTATCTTTTTGTTAAAGATGTCAGAAATTCTCAAATGTCTCATGAGGTTATAATGTCAGGTTACAGTGTTTTATCCTTTAAAACCATTAGGAAATGGTAGAAGTTTTCAAATAGATAGGGCTGTTTAAGTATTAAACATTGAACTTTGGATGTCTCAAGTCAGTTCTCACCAGCTGCTAACACATGTGAGTCACTTGGACAGAGCCAGTGGTGACACTGAAATTCCTTATACAACATACGTCTTCATATGTTTCCGACTTAAGCCCACTATTACTCTGACTGTTCTTATCACTGCTTGTTGAAAGATGAAGCAGGTAAGAGGTTTTCGTTTTGTCCCCAGATACTTTTCCTTTACACACACTTTAAAGAAGCAGAGAAACATGTGACTTAATACTCAGCAGGGAGTAGAGGTGTTATTCATCTACCAGTCTTTCACACATCCCACACTCTGCTCTGGGATGCTGGGCGAAGAGTTGATAAACTTTGTTTCCCAGGGTACTTTACCACCTGACTGCTTGACACATTTTGGCCAGTCTCAGAGGATGGGGGCAGAGAACCACGCTCTTCTCCTCCTGGTTGTCTCAGAAGGGCTCTGTCCCCTCTTCCACTGTCCCAGGTCTGGAAGCAGTGGTCTTTCCTCCACATGGTAGCTTCTTCTGAGTTTAGTTCCCTTCCATCCACATGCTGTCCCCAAACCTGTGGGTTCCTGTAGTTATAGCTCTGATTATTTCCATTTTGGTTCTTCCCACAGCTGACTGACAATTCCCCGTGCTAAGCCTCTCCTGTCTAAGTTCTAAGCATGACTTCCGTCTAGGAGAGCCCATCATGACTGATATGGATGACCAGCTTCTGCCCAGTGCAGAGTCCTCAGCACTGCGCCAAGCCACTATCACCAGTGCCCTCAGGATCAGCACTACGTCCAAATACCCAGCTCTTCCTAATTGCCTCTATAATTGCACTGTATCTTCTTTTCGGAGTTCACAAATCAAAGCAAATGCCTGCCTCTCATTATAAAAACACAGCCCCTAAAGCAGACACCTTGAAGTTATTAAGTTCCTCTTATTTGCGGATATATAAATGGGCTGGTTGAGCAGTTAAGGATTAAGTCTTAATGCTTTTAAGCTGTCAAGGGCAAAAGCTGGATAATTAAACCACAGTGGAGAGTAATAGCCTTACACAACAAGCCCTGTGATAATGCCATTTCAGGGGGGCATAACAGGTAAACAATACCAGAGCCTCCACTGCTTCAGGGCTATGAATGATCACCCAGTGAACCATCATGAAGCCCAAGACTGGAGCTCGCCATCCAAGCTTGCACTGTATATTCTGTGCTCTTTTCTTTGCATGTTAATCTTATTGGGGCTCATTTAGCATAAATTCTGTTTTTCCAAATCCCAAGAAGCAGCAGTGACAGGCAGTGAGTAGGAAGGAAGAGACAACTGTGGAGCAGAGCTTTAATGTGGAGACTGCAGATGGACACACTTGCTTTGCAAACAATAACCTGAAAGGAACTATCTCTAGAAAGAGAACACCAAACACTTCACAGGGACCAAGTCTAAGGTCATTAAATGCCAGTTTGACAGATCCAGTAAAAAGAGACAGGAACTGCACCTCCACGCAAGATTTAGGCTAATACACCTGCTCCAGCCAGCCCGTCTTCCCTTTGTTAACTCTGAGGACCTGCCCTGCTTTGTATGTGACTGAGGTTTTAAAGTGCCCTCCTCCCCAGCTTTTCCCAGAACAGCTTTAGTACTTCTTAATCTTCCAGTTTCACAGAGAAAGCTGCTTCAGCCTTGATGTGTAGAACAGATCATAAAGCATGCATTTTGAAACGTTAAAAGCATGAGGGCCCCAGTAATCCTGAGACAGCTCATGAGCACAAGAAAGCATGCTATCAATCTTTGTTCAAAGAGAAAGTAACACCTCTTGTTGACGCTGGTGTAGACTCCTAGAGATGGTGTCTTCCTATTGTACGTAACAACTAAAACAAATTTTGTGTTTTAAACAGAAACATGGAAGCCGTGTCATTCTAAGACTTATAATACAAGCATTATCTGCCCACTTAACGTGACTCGTCCAGCGTGAGAAAGGCAGCCGTTACTTCTTGTACCATGTGTCTCACCACTGTTTCTTCCATTCATTCGACCTGCGCAGCTCACGAAATCACAGCACCTCACTCCAGAAACAAACAGGTTAAAAGCCAAAGTTATTCCTATCACGGTAAAAATGGAAGCCTGTCTTACTATTAAACAAACAAACAAGCACTACCAAACATCTAGTGTTTTCTGGGTTTGCCTTCTGCTTTGACCTGGTCTTCAGGAATGCTTCCCAGAGGCAGGGCCATATTGAGGGGTCACATTTTTTTTTTTCTCTAGAAAATACAAATATTATATGGAACTTCTGAATTATCAAATATGAGAGGAGGTGGCTATTTGGATGAATAACTAATGTGGGGGAACTACTGGTTTTGTTTACAAAAAGATTGCATAAAATGGATATGCTTTAGGCATTTCAAATGAGGATAAACAAGCGTTTTTTTTAAAGAACCCATGGATGCTACCTACCTGTGAAGCTTAGCTGAGCAAACTTGCACAAGTTACACGTATGCTCACACACTCGTTTCAGATGTCCTGTCATTGTGCATACAACCCAGTTGGCTCACACATTACATGTATGCTCATGTGCTCATGTTAGATGTCCTGTCATTGTGCATACAACCCAGTTTGGCTCAAACAGACCAAAAGTATTTCCTTTACCAATTTCACCTAGTAAATCTACTGACTCCTATTTAAAGAATTATGCTGTTTGGGTCCCCCCCCTTTTTTTTTTTTTGTCAAGAAAATAAAAAGCAATCATATTGCCTTAAGTGTTCTGTCAACAACCAGAAATACAGACTAATTCAAAGATCTTACTTTCTATTTCCATAAAGCAACTGCAAGGATCTTTCAGATAAACGCTCTAAAGGAAGAGGTCTGCTCCCTTGGGGAAAGGGAACAAGGAGGCTCAGAAATCAGTTTCAGGTTTGTTTTTAAATCTTAGTTTCAATTCAACTCATGTTTA
This sequence comes from Cricetomys ansorgei, assembly GCA_026225945.1. NCBI lineage: Eukaryota > Metazoa > Chordata > Mammalia > Rodentia > Nesomyidae > Cricetomys > Cricetomys ansorgei. The sequence continues at coordinate 1,161,041 of JAMJFZ010000770.1, forward strand.
GAAAACAAAAAATAATGTTTATCGAGAAGTGGGCACTCGGAGTATGTTTCCAGGGCGGAAGGGACACACAGCACTTTCATTCCATCCACTGCCTTTGCAGCTTCATGAACTGCCTCATTCACTTTGGAAGGCTCATCAGTTAGAACGCCAGCAGCGCATACAAGGAAACCAAATAGTCTTTCAAACGAGACAAACACGTGTAGAAGAATTTAATGTGGAGCGTGCTGGGGTTTAAGAGGGTCATTCTGTTCTAGTTAATGGTAAACTGGAGCAGCCTGCCCTTACCAGCCGACCGAGGTTGTAGTAGCAGTCTGGGTATTTCCGCCTGTGTTTGATCGCAGTCCAGTAGCTTTGCTCTGCTGCCTCGAACCGTTTCAGGCTGTTCTGAACTATACCCAAATTCATCCACGCAGCTGCAAAGTCTGGCCTGGAAAAGCATTTTTTTTTTTTTTTTTTTACAAAAGATAAACAAGAAAAGAGAAGATTAGATGACTGCCCAAACCTAGAGATTCGTTCTTTGTTCTTGGCAGAATGCTAAAAAAAAAAGAAGAAGAAAAAAAAAAAAGCTTACTGTATTTGGACAGCCAATGATAGCAGCTCTTCAGCTTCCTGTAGCTCATTCCTTTCTTTTAAGATATTCCCGAGGTTATTCATGGCATGTACGTACTTGGGGTTTAGTCTGGAAATGGAGAGAAAAGTCAAACAAACTGTTGCTGTTCAGGTATTTTCACCTAACACAGAAACCAGCAAAGATGGAAGAGCCTTTCAGGGAACAGAGGCATCTCAGAAAGTGAAAATCCATGCATACATGTGTTACCTGACTGCTTCCCGGTAGTATCTGATGGCCGCTGTTTGGTTGCCTTGATCAGCTAAGTTTTTGCCAATGTTGTAGTGAACCTAAAAACACAGGTGACAATTTGGCCATCAGCATAGACGTCTTTGTTCAAATCCAGACACCTATCACATCTAACTGAAGACAGAGAAGAAGAAATGACCCACCAGAATGAAAAAGCCCTATATGAGGAGGGTTACAAGCTTCTGTAAGTCAGGGAGGTAACAGACAGACACGGGTGTAAAATATGCCAGGAAAATGGCTACATCACACAAGAAAACCAGAAAGCCACAAACCAAGCTATTCTGGGGAGCCCCGTGCCCTCCTCTCTCATACACCTGAGAGCCGAGATCACAATCACTCATACACAGACCTGAGACACAAGTAAGAGCTCCATCACTCCCTGAACCAGTCCTTTCTGGTCCAGCATATTCCTATGGTAGTATCGCAAGCATTTTGCTTTCTGTGTCACGAGTGGCATGTTTTTGTCCCCCTCCTCAAATTCATACAATGGCACTCTAACTCCTAACTTGAGGAGTTAGAAGGACTCTGAAAGGTGAATAGGTCATAAAGGTGCCCCCTCACATTCTTTGTTATGTGAAGGAATCACTGAAAAGATGGTCCTTCACAGGCACCACCACTACCCACAGGCGCCTTCACTGTGAGCTCCCTAGCCTCCAGAATGTTAAGTACATATCTGCTATTTAAACCTCAGCCCACAGTGTTCTCTTATGGCAGCCTAAACTAAGAGGGTACCTAATAACACCCACCATCCTTCATCCTTCAGGCAGTGACTGATGGTGACTGAGTAAGGCCAGCAGCTGGGACAGCATGGCAGCAAAGGTCCAAAGTCCCGGCTCATGGCACCCCTGGCTAACGACTAAGCCACTATCTCAGCACCACGTCTCTTGCACAGGCCACGAAAGATATGCAGGAAAGAAAGGTTATGTCCTGGTTTCGGAGAGCCTGGAAAAAAGTCCTTTGGGATGGATTCCCCGGCTGAGATCTGAAGTAGCTGCTAGGCAAAGATTTGCTGTGGATGCTGCCCTGGGAAGAGGAGGCAGCCCAGGCAGAGTTCAGGATTGGGAGGAAGCTGGTATTGAGACAAGAGGCTCAAGGTTCCTGGGGTGTGCGGGCAGGAGTTCGGGTTGACCAGCACTAGGTTGGTGAGACACTGCTAGGGAGCAACAGTGCTGGTCGGAATTAGTCCTTGGGCTGTCATGACAAGGAGCCACCAACTGGGGCTTCACACAGCAGTTAGTCTCAGTTCTGAAGTACAAGCCTGAGGGAGAAGCTCTTCCATCCTGGCTTCCATCTTTGGGTGCTTGATGGTGACCAGACGCCTCTTTGCTCCTGTCTTCACATACCATCCTGCTTTCCTGCCTCCATGTCTTTCTCTACCCTGTCTTATTCTGTTTCTTTTGGTATAAAGAACTCACAAGTTGCTGGTTTTTAATATAGAAGTGTATTCTGTTCAGTTTAGGAGAAGATGTGAATTCTAAAGTGTGTGTGTCTGTGGAGGGGGGTGTGTGGCTGTCCCAGCTGAGAACTCAGAACACAGTGGAAGGCATCATATGACAGGACGGTGGGTGTGTGCTGTCTGTCCTGGCATTTCTTTCAGAGACGGTCACTACTGGTTTACTAAGACAGTGTGCCAGGTCAAGCCTGTCTCCTCATGAAGCCACATCTTTATCAAGCCTCAGTGGAGGCCTGGCAGCAAACACGTCACCTACTGACTGCCTCATCTTGTTGGTATTAAAAAGCTTAATTTATATGATGGCAGTAAGAATGAAAGAGAGCATGAGATCATCGTTAATGAGCAAAGAAGCCATTTGCAAAGAAGACTGAAGAAACAGGGTTCACAGGAACTTCTTAGCCTTACAATGAGGACACCGGGGAAGCCGATGCAGAGGTCTGCTCAGTTACACAAGGAGAATATATTACAGAGAAAGGTCAGGTGTGGCGGACCCTCTAATCCCACAATTTAGAAAGTAGAGACAGAAGATCAGATTAAGGCCATCTTTGGCTACATAGAAAGTTCAAAGCCAGTCAGGGCTACTTGAGACCTTATCTCAAAAACACCAAACACATAAAAATAGAGCTGGGACCTGGACCAAGATCTGGAAGGCAGGATTGCCTTGACCCAGAGGTCTCTACTATGACTAAAACCTTCTTCTCTTCCCAGAATCATGCAGCACAAAGGGCAGTGGGAATCCCTGGCGGGGGTGCCACAGACCTTTGTTCAGAGACAAGACTCAGGGCAAATGACCATAGTATCACCTCATGTGGAGGGCCATGAAGACTTGACATGTCCCTTGCCGGTACCTTCTCCCCACAGCAGCTCTGAGCTAAGAGAGCTGCCTTCCCTTCTGAGCCAATAAACTGCATTGGTTGAGTGTCTTATTAGAGACTGAGGCTGAGTAAGAACCCAGTTCCCAAGTGCATTTATGGGCAGGCTGCTCTAGGCCATTTGGATGCTTTCCTTCTTAGAGCCGACTACTGTCTTTTGTTATGTATCACGGACAGAACACAGTTCCCTCACTGTTCATACCGTGAGGCGCTGGACCTTTTAATGTGACTGTAGAGATCTGGCCTTTAAAGTGGTAATAAGGTAGAAGTGAGGTCACACAGGGGGCCCCAATGCCCCAATCCAATCTAACTGGATGCAGACAGAGATGAAAGCCATACACAGGAATGACCACACAAGGACACAGTAAGAAGACAGCCATTGACACACGGAGCAGAGAGGACTCAGGAGAAAGCAACCCTGCAGACATCTTGGACTTCTAGCCTTTAGAACAAATTTCTGTTGCTGCAGGCTCATGGTCTCAGGCACTGCGCTGTGGCAATCCAAGCACACGGGTGAATTCGGAAACAGAGATGTCCTGAACACATTCCAGCAGGGGTGGTGCACTGTATTCTGAAAATGAACCTGTCCTGCACTGTAAGCTTCAACCCAGTGACAGCACTGCCTCCGATAACGCTTGGAGTTCTGGAAGATTCGGGGCACTGCGCCATTCTGTAAGCACAAGTGTTGTAGAATCCTTTCACAAAATCAATTTTAAAGCAGCTACATTTATATTCACCTAGTTCGATGAAAGAAATCCCAAGCAGAGAAATATTAGGTTGAGTTAGCGTGCATTCCTCCCTCCCCCACAACACACACACACTCTGTGACAGAGACTTCCTGGACCACTATACTGTCCATTCACGCGTATTCTCATTCTTACATTACAGCTTGGAAGCAGTTCAGTAAACATGTCGCCAGAGTAGGCTGTAGTATTTGTGAAGTTCATCCCATTCCATGCACAAAAGAAGGAAAAGCTAGAGAGTGCTACACAAGAGGGAGGCCCTCCTGGTCCCCAGAACACAAACACAGCTTCTACTCCGATGTCAATATGACTCTGGCCTCCTCTGCCCACAAGCTCCTGCTGCTTTCCTTTGTTCGGCATAAATTTTGCTCTCTCCATAAACCGCTCTCAAAAAGAGTTCAGCTGCCCTCTGCAGCATGGCCAGGGTTCTGCCAGAAACTCAGAATGCCAGGCCAGAATCCCAGGGGAGAGGACAGGTCACTGTGAAAAGCTGGACAGCAATTATTTAAATGGAATGAGCTAGAAATCTGACTCAGGCCTAGAAGACATTCTCACTTTACAGGTTCGACAGGGAATTATGTGAAAAGAAAACAGCTGCCTAGAAAACAAACCTGACAAACAGGCGACTTCTAGTAGTACTTAGAAAATGAGTGATTTTTTTGTTTACCACGGTATATAAAAGACTGAAAGAGCCCATTTATCCAACTTTCCCTCCATCCTTTGTGCCTCATATGCTGAGACAATGAAGCCAGATTAAAACAGATACTGCTACCAAATGACATACTCGTGAAAAACATAACAACACCCATAATGAAAGGCACTTTAATATCGTTGCTTTAGAAACTGGCTGTATCAAATATTCTGCCAGCGTTGAAGATTGCTAAACCTAAAATGTTTAAACACATAAAAATTCAGTAATCATCTTCAAGGAAATACCTTGGGGTAGTATACAATCCTTTCATTGTTAAAATAATTTAGAACTGTATCATGGGGTTGATATTAAATGCAACATATGCCTAAGCCTTAAAAACTAAAATGACTGCCAATAAATTCAGTACTTGGAATCTCACACATGGTAGGCTTGATGAACACAATTTCCATTTGGCCCAATTCAATAACTAATATTAGGTTCTTACCACATGCAAGGCACTGTGGGTAATTTTAATGCAGGCCAGGGTCCAGCACTACCTACACTACTGATATCTCAATCTTTAAAAAACACACACACACACACACACACACACACTGAATCTCAGTTTATAAATCTGGCTCTAAACAATAGCCAGGTGCCAAATGCCTACTTAATAGTCAGAGGCTATCAAGTTGAGACCAGAGCAGAAAACTAATCCCCTGGAAAGGGATCGAAAAGACACGCAGTTTCCAAAGTGAGCTTTCTTCCCTGAGATCAAAGAGGAAGACATTCAACACTTTAAGAGTATATATAGGAATGTTTAAAACAGAACAGAAACACCTGGAGTTAAAAAAAGAAACACACATACTTGTGACCCTGTGACATTCACGTGTGTACCCTCTGTTTTCCACTTTATTATGGCTCATCTCATATGCTGAGATTTTCAGGCCCAGACAGCAAATATATTCCATGTCCCTTGTTAACTATGATCACCTGGGCACAGCAAAACAATATGCTGGATCTCTACCCAGACACCCAAATGACTTAAATAGTGCCAGCTTCCCCTTCCTGTGCTTCAGTTGCTCCCATCTGGGAAAATAAAGCAAGCAATGCCCTCTAAATCCTTAGCAGAAAGACAATGGGATTAATCATAACACCCTGTGCAGAGACTGGGAACTATATAAACAGAATGGGAGTTACTGCTGTCCATGCGGGAAGGTAAATGTAAAGGGAATCTTATACCTATGGAATTAAACGCTACTAAAGTTAGTTTACAAAAGATAGTGATTGGTCGGTAAAACTAAGATAAAAGCTTGAAGTAAATCAACATGAATGAAATATTTCAGCCAAAAAAAACTAGAAAAAAGAAAAAAAAGAAAAGGACAAGCAAGGAGACTTTGGGGGTCACAGTAAGATGTGAAGAGCTCATTAGTTTTATTTACATAATTCTGTCTGAAATCATTGCTTTCCTTGACTATAGACTACAGAACTGAGAACTTCATCTCCCCCATCCAGAAGGACCGTATCTACACACTCTGAGCAATTCTAATCACATGAGCTATGACAGCTGTCAGCATGACACAATAGCCTGTATACTAACCTATGTCTTGGCCCAACTTCAACAACTGGCATTTCTTTCTAGTGAAGTCAAATGAACACAAAAATCTAAAAAGCACCTACTATGTGCTGACCACTGTATTATAGTGCCATTATTCATGCAGCTCCCACCATAAACCTAGCAGGCAAGCACTGATTCCCTACACAAAAAGAACACTGAGAGTATGCACAGCTGGGTGAGTCAAAAGCTTAGATTTAACCAAAAATATAAGTGAGATAAATCCCCACTAGCTCTCTCCAACGAAAACACTGCCAATTTCAAAGCATACATACCCATGCTCTTCTATCCGGGTAAGAGGCTTACCAAGCAGAGAACTCAGGGTGACGTGTGTGTGTGCTGCTGTGCGGGTCTAGGCTACCCTTCCAAGCCTGTCCACAGGTATTGCCACCTTCATTATGGTTTCAAGGAGGCTCCTCCTGTCATCAGAGTGTGGAACTGAAAGGTGTGCTCGGGAAGATTAGGGCGGGAGCTGAACCCAGCCCCAGCCGCAGATGAGACATGTCCCCAAGCCTGGCTGCAGAGTGAGGTGACAAGAGCCATCGGGGGATGGGCACAGCTCTAAGTGCTTCTGCCTATTGATACTGCTTGGCTTTGATTATTTCTTTTAGCTAAGTGTAATGGGTCTTAACAAACTCACTGCAAAAAAGCAAAAAATAAGACAAAACAATAAAAAGCCCCAAGTATTTGATGATGGTCTTAACTGCTCCGTGGCAAACGTCCTTACTCCACTGGAGGACTTGGAACATTTTCTGGTGACGTGCTGAGTAGGGATCTGGTGGGCACGCAGTACCTTAGCATTGAGGGGACACACAGACAGGGCGCTGCGAAAGAGCCGGTCTTCGCTCCTCCACTCGCCGCTGCGAATCACGCACCTCAGGGCGTTGATGAGGAAGATGCCCAGGACGACAGCAGCAACCGGTTTCTGGACAGAGTTGGCAGACGTCATTAGTGAGCCACGCAGTGCTTGCGTTTCTCTGCGGCACTTGCTTCTTTTCTAAGTTGACTTTTTACGGTTGGTGTGTGCGTATGTGCGGTGCGAGCACATAGGCGCACATGTGTGGGCACCCACCTGTGCCCACGTAGAGGCCACAGGATGTCAGGTGTCTTCCGTCACCACTCCTCACCTCACTCCTGACAGACAGTGTCGATTACTGAACCCGGAGCTGTCTGCTTCTGCCAGGCTGGCTGGAACGTGAGTTCCCAGGATGAGTCTGGCATGGAGCTCCCTAGCTTAGTGTTACAGCATGCAAAGCCACGCCAGGCGTTTTACATCTGTGCTACGGTTCAAACTCAGTCCTAATGCCGCAGAGCTAGCTCTTACCTGCTGAATCGCCTTCCCGGCCTCATGGTACCTTTTTCTTAGTGTGTCTGCTTAGGGCTCCAAATCCAAAGGTCAGCAGCATGCAGTACCCAGCACTGGGGAGGTAGAGGACACGCTCTGCGACCACGAAACCCACTCGGAAAAACAAGTTGCTTGCAGGAAGAAAGGGGATCACAAGAAATCCCAGGCCCAGAGTAAGGATCCTGGAAGATGAGAAGTATTTACATAAATGGCTAATTTTAGACTTTTCAAGAAAAGCACCTTACTTGACATAATTGTTTCTTGCCATCAATTTAGAAAAGAAAGCAAGGAAAAAGTCATCAGTAGGGGGGAACAGAGGGCAGAACAGAGCAAGGCACTTAGCAGCCAGCACACAGGAAAACATCCAAATCATACGTTTGTATCAAGTTAGAAAGATTACATTTAATCTATTCCTTGATTAGTGAATGCTGGTCCCAAATAAATCCATACAGTTTTTAATGGGAACCCCCTCTCCTTAACAAGAACAATACCTAAACAGATTAAACTTCTTTATTACTGTGTTACAACCAGTCAAGCAGAGACACACTATGCAATGGAGCACACCTAGTACTCGCAAACCACTTCCTATGCCTCTGTGTCTCGTAAGACGCGAAGGTGTAAAAGCAGCAACGGGGTCACGGTCAGCGGCTCCCTCTAGGACCCTTTGTGCCTTGCAGTATTTTGCTCTAAATTCTACTTTGCATATATAAATGAATTAATTGGGACTAAAGTTTGTTGCTCTTTAGAATCATTAACCAATTTAAACACACAAGTAAACACAAAACATTCATTTATTTTGAGAAATTACTTATTTAATATCATGCACACGTTGGCTTCGTGGAAATCATCTTAAACAGTTTTCATTTTCATGGAACATGCTTGTTTTCTCCAATTATTTTCTCAGTAACCCTTTGTAAAAGATCCTTTTATCTGCTGAAAAGTGTAGCATCTCTTTGGGGCAGCAAAGTACTTTGTGCCCAACCACAGAAAGGACCAGCACAGAGTTTGCAAGGGCTTCTTTGAAGGAGAACTGTGAAATAGTGGGACCAACACCCGTCAATTATAGTCTCTGTTCTGACCATAAGTTACACTTTACCTCCTATAGCGAGATCTCCAAATGCTACTTGGGGCGGGGGGCGGGGGCACGTGGCAGCCACGTCTACTGCTCCTCCAACTTCCCTCCCCGCTAGTTGAAGCCAGACATAGATCCCCGTCTTGTCATTGCCATACATTCAGAACAAACGTTCTCAGACAGCCCTATGCAGAGCTGTTAAAAGCAGAGGATGCTGAATTTAGCAAAATGCTTCTGGGTGAAAGTTAAAATTCAATGTTGCCTCTTACCTTCTCTTGCAGCTATCTTCAGAGCACAGGGCTTGGAATATTAGGCCAATTAGGCAGAGCCAAAGTGCCGCTAGAGCAATTACCCTCCAGTCACCAACTGACTTAATGAGGGGGATGCAGCCCATTGACCAATCAAAACACAGCCACCAGGGACACAGCAGCAGCCAGGCATTCAATGAATAGTAGTAATTATAGTTTATGGCCTGTCAGTCAAAAGAAAAACAAACAGTTACTTGATGCTGAACTTGAAAGAACACACATATCCTAACTTCACTTCCAAACCATTCATAAGGCTCTATTCCAGGAAGCAGTTATGTAAAAATAAAATACTGCCCATTTCCGAGCATAGGACTGTAATCCGTAATGTATTAAATGCCACATCTTTAGAAAAACAAAACAGGTGAGCTAAGTGAATAATTTTGATACTGTCAGACACCTACAATAGCATCATGGTATTATATTTTGTCTTATCCACGCCAATGGGGTCAGAAAGCACGTTAGTAGCATCGTAACAGAAAGGGCCACTAGTCCTTCTTTTCATGAAAGGAATTACGGTTGGACCTTTCTCTGTGGGCCTGAATCCATAGATTCAACAAACCAAGATTGTTTAACCACAGATTGAAAGTATTTGGAAGAAAATAAATTCCAGAAAGTTCCAAAAACCAAAGCATAAATTTGCTGAGCAGTGAGTGCTTCACTGAACCACGTAAGAACAAAGAGCAGGCGTTGTGTCAGGTACAGTACAGAAGCCGGGGCAGTTCTGAGCAGGGGAGATATGTATAGGTTATATGTAAACACTACTACTTCCGGCAAAAAGACTCCAGCACCCCTGAATTGTGGAAATGTGGGGAGGGCGGGCCCTTGAAACTAATTCCAAAAGATAACTATACAAAGAGCCAGTATACATCCTTCCCAATTACATAATGAAAAGTTGGCTTTATTCTGGAATATCCTAACAATGATAAGACATACATAAATGTATCCATTTATTAGAGACTTAATGTGGTGGTAAGCAAGGGATGGGGATGGGAAGGGATGAAGGATATACAGATTAATAGGGAAAGAAAATAACTGAAAAGAAGTCTAGGTTCAGTACTTACCCTGACCAACATGCTGTCAGCAAAGGAAGCTGGGTTGTCCACCTCGGTAAATGCCGGTGGACCCGTGCCCATGATTTTCCAGCGTACATAAAGCATGCTGGCCCCTCCAAAGGTGAGTAGGGTCATTCGGAAGAGGAGGCCTCCATTCCTGAGCATGCCAGTGTTCTGAAAGCACACCACCAAGTTTCTGTTGCTGAAGATTTTCAACTAAAGCATAGCATGTAATCCCAACTATTTAGGAGGCTGAGGTAGGAGGGTGGCCATCTTGATGGATATAGTCTGCCTGGGGGTTATGTAAGTTCAAGTCCAGTGTAGGCAACTTAGTAGGACTGACTTCAAAATAGAAAGTAGAAAAAAAGGGCTAGAGATACAGGTTAATCATAGAGCACTTGCCCGGAATGATTCAGCATTGCGATACACAATACAGCAACTCCGAGTTGCTGCTCTTCCCAAGCTGTTTTCACACACTGCATTAAAAAGTGGCCTACTTTAGAATTCAAATCACAAGAAATACTTGGAAAATGGCATTTTAAATTGGCTGGTACTTGACATTTTCCATGTTTGGGCTCAAGATAAAATATGTAACTCACCTCTAATGACTTGTCCTTACTCAGTACCCTCTGGATCGCTTCCAGAATGTTGACTTTGCCTATCACCAGGATATCAAATACAGCATTCAAACCCTAAGAATCAAAGTCTCATAGTTAGTTTGGAGGGAGCATGACTCTGACAGAAACTAGAAACTAGAGTCACATTTCCATTATTTAACCCAGACAAGAAGTTCACAGACGACCATGACACAAACTCCCACGGATAATGGACAAACTCCCAAGTATTTAAGAAGCACAGTCTCATGTTTGGATGGAGCCAATCCATAGTGCAGACTATACCAGTGATAATCCAGCAAGGGGCGCCTGGCAGTAATGATCCCACGGCTTACACTTAGGAGCACTGTAAGACTTGGGATAGCTAAAACTCTGGGGTTCCCATGAAAAGTTCCCAGAAGTCTTTGCCACCCCCCCTTCCTTGTCTATACATGTAACTTAAGTGGTCAGCTATCAAGGCTGCAAGAGAAAAGCAGGCATCAACCTGGCCAATGCAGCCCTGTACATAAACTTCAGCTGACTGAGGCCTGGCGAACGGGGCAGACACTCTCTGAAGGAGTCCCAGATCTCTTAGGTAGAGCCCTAATTGTTCACTAGTGTTTTCTGCTCCCTGGGCACACAGCTGGACCCCATTGAGAACGGAAGATCAACTGAAGATCAGCTCAGGTCACACAAATGGAGTATGGCGCCCAGGAGAAGTGAACATACATACTATTCTGGAGCTTTGGTTTAAAAGCTGGACTCCCTCTCTGTGTTCCCTGCCTGCGCCATGACAAAGCTGTCTAGATCAACTCTGGACACTGCCCAGAAAAGATGCTAGAGTGCATACAAGCAAGCCTCAGACACGATGCAGAACTGCCCTCGACTGTTAGGTGAACAACAAATGACTTCAATTGTGTGAAACTACTGGGTGGCGACCATGGCTCCTTCTACACTAACAGCTCCCATGGGCACCATGATGGTCGGGCTGCTTTGACAGCTATTCAGAGTACAGCTGTGTCTTGGATCTAGCCTTTACTCTGTGGATGGCTTTCTGTAAATGTCACTTGAGTAGGCAGAGTCATCCACTGACATCCCCTGCCCAATCTGCATAAAGGGTCTGCATATCCATGGTGTGTCTGGAGAAAGCCGCCCCTGCATGACTGGGCTATCTTTAATGTGGGGTTTTGTGGCAATGAAGATCAGAAATCATCAGAAGCCAGTGGTAATTTGTGGTTTTCAGAGAAAGGATGACATCCCTGCTTAAGCCTCTCCCACAAACGCTGGGATTCACTAATTATCTAATCCACAGGCCACTGCCGGGTTAAACATTTCAAAGAATCCTGATTGTATTCACTCATGTGACACAGGATCACCATGGGTCACAGAAAATCATCTCTGCTCGCCTGTCAACTGCTTTCCAGAACACAGGAACTCCCTATCCACTGCTACTACCTTCTCCCACTGTTTCCTTCTCTGCCTGGAGCTGTGGGACTGCCACTGGGGGAAAGGAGTAACATGATCAAGAAGACGGAGCCAAACACAAGATTGAGACTTACTTCTCCATCCAAGTTAGAGGCCGCTAGCCTCAAAATGCTCATAGTTTATTTAAATTCAACCTAATCTCCAGTCTCTGATATGTTAATAAATTCTGGAGGGGCCTGCAGACCTGGCTACGTGGAATTCCTACTCAGTAGACCTCGGGAAGACTCTGAACTAACAAGTTCTGGGATGCGGATGCTGCTGCTGCTGCTGCTGCTGCTCCTCAAACTACACTTATATTAGTATCAGGTTTCAGAGCAGGGGTCCTCACTAGGAGATTCTGTCAAAGCAGTGCCTAGCAACTCCAGAGGCATCTTAGGACAACTAAGGGATTCACTCCTATTGGCTTCTACTGGCTACAGGTGGGGATGCAGAGAAATGCCCACAATGCATAGGACTGGCCTGCCACAAGAATCAGCCTATTTACTAAAACACCCACAGTGACAAGGCTAAGAAAAACAACTGAAGACAGGAGCTCATGCTGTAGCCCAGGCTAACCCCAGATATGTAATCATCCCAGCCTAGTCTCCTGAGGACTGGCTTTATAGGTTTTAACCACTATGTCTAGTTTCTAAAGTAAACTTTACATAAAAAACTAATTCAGGAGACTCAAATATCTTTTTAAAAAAAAGTTAGCCAGGTAGTGGTGGCTCACCCCTTTAACCCAATCACTCAGGAAGCAGAGGCAGGTGGATCTCTGAGTTCAAGGCCAGCTTGGTCTACAGAGCAAGTTCCAGGACAGCCGGGGCTACACAGAGAAACCATGTCTTGAAAAACCAAAACCAACCAACCAAACAAACAAACAAAAACCTTATTTATTTTATGTGTATGAGTATTTACCTACATGTGTGTATATGTACCATGCTCATGCCTGGTGGCCACAGAAGTTCCCTTGGAACTGTAGCAGGCAGCTGTGAAGTGCCAGACATGGGTGCTGAGACCTGGACCTGGGTCTTCTGCAAGAGCAGCAAGTGCTTTTAATCACAGAGCCACCTCTAGCTTGAGACGTAAGTATCTTCACACAGAAACTCTTTGTTATACCCTTGCTTGCTAACCTTTGTCATACAGACAGAGCCACTAATACAACCACTAATCTTTGTTCTGACTTGTGTCAGGCCCCAACATCCTGACTGCTCTTTCTCTCCCAAGCTACGCAGTCACTCAAAGTCTACATTTTGCTTTTTATTTCTTGGCTCATACACTTAGCCTCTAAGTCTTTCCTGTAATGACACAAGGCCAACAGAGGCCATATGGGAAGAGAAGGGAAGTGGGTTTGTAATGTCTCTGTTGCTCAGACTCAAACCCGGCCTTCATTCAGGCCAGACCTAGAAGTGAAATACCCACCTGCTTCAGGAGTCCCGCCCTGCACAACACACTCAACATTTAGCTCACTGGCATCCATATGAGGTGTCACTTAATGACTGGTTCTTTCACCCATTATTAGAGTCACTGAGAATTTGCTCTGTGAGCATAGCTTTACTTATATTTCACTAAATAGAATGTACTCCACAATTTAAAAACAGTGAAGATGATACAAGCATTATATATACACACAGAACCTTCAATTCTCTAAATTGTAAAACGTGTAATGAGGCACATCCTTCATAGAAGCAATCTTTTAAGAAATTTATGTGGGTGTGGGTGAACATGTAGTCATGGGGTATGTGTGTATGTGTGTGTGTGTGTGTAGTTCAGAGGACAAAGTATAAGACTCAGCCCTCTCCTTCCACCATGTGGGTCCTAAGGATCAAACTCAGATTATCAGGCTTGGCAGCAGTCACCTTTACCTGCTGAGCCCTCTCACTGGTCCCTACACACCTCTTTAAATACTAGACTAACTAGGCCAAGGCTTTTTTAACTGTGGGTTATGATCCCATGTGAGGCTGAATAATTAACTGCAAAAAACTGGCAACAGCAAAAGGTTTCTGAATACAGAATAACCAAAAATTAATTCAAAAACAAAACATATACTGAGTCCAAGATGTTTGTGGTAGCCCTTGCCCAGGGTGCACTATGTAACCTCACAGAAGCCTGGGTCCTAAACACACACATTCTCAGCATGGTGTGCCGTCACACTGCACAATGCCTGAGATACCTTGGCTCAGATTCCGGACTACTGCATGCCATCCATTATAGTCTCTTAACATACTAAGTTCTCTGCTCTTACTGAAACACAATGGTTCAATTATGGGAAATAAACACTTTTAATCTCTTCCTACCATCATTCAAAAGCATTTAAGTATCAAATTAATGTTTCGTTGGATTGAATTTTGTCAAATACGCACATCTGACTCATGGCATGCAAATTTACTTTCCTGTTTAATAGATGGTAAAATTATGGTATACTGAAGAACTGCTTTAAAATATATTTATGATTACCATAAATGTTTGATTGTAAACCTATCTTATATACTAGTATATCTACCTGGGGTTGTGTAAAAAGGTCTTGGGTAGAAATGGGCTGTGAATACACAATGCTGAAGTAGCTTGGGGCTGAGAGTTCGGCTCAGTGCCACAGTGCTGGCCAGCAGGCACAAGGATATGGGTTTGTCTGCTATAACCACAAAAGCAAAACAAGCCCTGAGCTGGACCAGCACTCTTTGTAAGGTCAAGGTGTCTCAAGCATTCTCTCAAGTCTCATTCTTGGGTGAGAAGAATCAAGGACATAGGTGCCTAGAAGCTTTTGGTGGCTGGCAAAGTTCCCTATTGTATGCAGGACTGCTAAGTATGACAATGGAATGCAAACCATTCTTTTATCTTTTTCTAAGGGACTGCTCTACGAGGAGGAACCAAGCTCCACTCCCTTAGAAACAAGACCAGTTCCCATCGCTCACTAGTCACAGTCAGAACCAGTCAGTTCCCCATCTAAAATGCTGATATTGTGGCAGCCAAGATCATTGATCCAGAAAGGACTGAAACCTCAGGCTGGTGATGGCACACAGAAACAGAGGCCTGCCCACAGTGTTTCTTGCAGGGAATGGATGTGTACAAAAGACAGACACATCCGTGCCTGAGCTCTTACCAGCACAGTGATTCCTTGCTCTTTACACAGCATGGCCACTGCTCCGAGAAAGATACTAAGCAACACCCAGAAGGTGGAAGAACGTGTTCCCTCCTTGTTACCTGCCAGTAAAAGATAAACACGAGTCATGTGATATGTTCTATCTTGCTAGCACCAGGAACTAAAATTCTGAGCATACAGCTCACAGAGTCACTATCAGAAACCAAATATGCATATCTACACTCTGGATGGACAATGCCCTTGAATTAGGACACATCTCACCTCAAGGCATTGAGAAGCACTGTAAATAAGCTCTGGCCACACAGATGCCACAACCAAGTCCCCATGGAGCAAGTTCCCTCCTCCCCGTCTGCCCATCACTACAGGACCATTGAGACCGCAAATGATCCATCTGATTGTAAAATGACAGTCCCCACTGCTGTCACAGAAGAAGTAGCTCAGAATGCCCACACATCACCCACTCTATTATGTCAGGGTTACGGGCTGGGCTCTGTACACCAGAGGGCCTACGCTGGGTGTACCCAGAGGGCTGGGTCTGCTCCTCTCTGTGTACAATGGCTCTAACCCTACCACCAAAGGGTGCTTGGCTACTGCTAGATGGCTCATCTTGCCTAGCACTCGGGACAAGTAAAGCCTATGGTCTGTTTGTACTGCCACCTTAATGGGACTCACCATCAACTGCAGATCAAAATACCACTCAACACATAAATTGATAAGAAACCTGAAGGTCAGGAGTGGCAGCCAGTATCCACTAAGTTGCTCACTGACCACTGCTGCCTGTGGTCAGTAGAAAATACGATCTACTAGCCAGAGTAGAACAGCTGGAAGAGACAGAGTGCCATAAGTAGGCCCTATCCCCTAGTCCTCATCGTCTTGGGAGAACCAATTGTTAGCGTGTCTGGATACTACTATACGAACTTTAAATCTCACCTCTGCTCTGCCATTCACATGAACACACTGCACCAACAAGTTACCTCCCTCCACTCCCCTCATCTATAAGATGGGGTAATGAGCCTACCTCAGTAAATGGCAGGGGGAAAACTGTAGTGGAATGACTTGCTACTGTGTTATAAATTACATGGAAGCAGAACATACCTCTAGAAAACATGTGAGAAACTGACTGTAGTAATTAGTGAATGAAGAAAACTAGAGTAGAGGAGGAAGTTGTACTTTTCACTGTAGACCCAAATTCTTATGCTATATATACTATATAAAAACTACATCAAGCACTAAGCACTTTTTAAAAAATCACTTGATGTAGTGTGGAACCACAGGGGCCCAGCTGATAAAATGCTGTATGGGAACCACCACCACTTCCTCAGTCAGGGTGACGGAATTCCCATGGGGCTTCCCTGCAATGACAGTCAATGGGAGTGGCTGGAGAGTCAACCTGGCACAGAATATGCCAAGCGTGTAGTGCGGGTTCTACTATGGTATGCCATAGTTCTCGCTAAACTGTTCACTCCAGGAGCATGTGTGTGTGCAGGGATGTACGTGAGTGTGTGTGGGTGTGTGTGGGCGTGTGAGATGACGCATATCCCGACTGGATATGTCTTGTGATTTATTAAGGACTGATTGGCAAAGCCCCAGGATGGAAGAAAGTCTTTCATGTCCTGCCAATAACCACTGGGACCTGGAGTTTACTGAAGTGACCTCAACCTCATTTGTGCAGGCTGAGCTACCTGTCAAGGTGATGAAGCCTGCAGCCAGCTGAACCCCTTGGAAGCTCACAAAAGCCCAAGTAGCAGCACCACTTTCTGCCAGAACTGACACCTGCTTTTGCCTTTAGGCAAGGGTAACCCTTGTGAGTAGGGCTTTCATTAGTGGCCTTGCTGCTGTGACCACCTGGCATCCCTCTAGTTTCCCTGGTCTATATTCCATCCCAAGCATAGTAGCCAACTCAACAGATTCACACTTTGCTTTGCTTGCTTGTTCCCTTGGGCTAGTAAGCTTCTGGCAAAGTCCTACCCTTCTTATAAAGCTGTCATATGTCACCTAAGCTGTGAAGCTACACCCCCACTCAGTCTCCTTTCCAAATTCACTTGCTTTACTGCAGTTACAAGAGCAAGTGGCCTGCCTGATTGCCTGTGGGTAGGTGTGCCTAACTGACCCCTCAGGTTGAGTTAGGAGGATCCATAATCATAGAACTGCCATAATCATAATCCACAATCCATGAAGACATTCTTCAGTGTATTATAGACACTGGATTTTCTGTCATTACCCAGGTGAGAATTTCTCAACATTAGACATTTGGTTGGTGGATGCTTTGTTGTGGGGGCAATGTTATATACCACAGGAAATTGAGGTGCACTTCTACACATCAGGTAACAGGAGCATCCCTATCTGTGTTACAGATATTGCCAAATGACCTTGGTGTCAAGGGGATCATGCTTATCAGGAAACCATGGCCTAAACCAGTGCTATCTGGGGTTGAGGTACTGGAGCCTGAGCTTAGATCTTGCTAAAAGTGCAGAATTATAATCCTCTCAGGCCCACTGAGAAAGGAATTCTGAGATTGGCAACTAGCAAGCTATGGGACCTTTTAACATGCTTCCCAGATCTTTGGAAACTCCATAGACCCACAACATCACCCCTGGCAGCAAGCTTGCATTCAGCCACATTGCTGACACCCTGCCTGGCTGGAGGAGCAACTGAGAGCTGTACTGACCAAACAGCAGCAGGACCCAACTGACTCTGGAGTGGCAACACATGTTGGGCGGATGAAAGAGAATCCTTCCAGGATGCTTCCAGCAGGGGGCCACCTGGCCTTGACTTGAGTAACCAGCACAGGCATAAGCATCTCATAACACAGCCCATTTCACTTTTAAGCTCTGGTCCATTACGAATATTATTCCTTACACTGAGCACAAGCTTGATTTTCTAAACTTCATGGCTTAGCTCCAAGCTGTTCAGGTGGCAGAGGACCTGGAAGTCAATGTTTCTCATGTTCACAATGTTTCTAAGAACCACTACATATTTATCTAGTTCTAACAAATGAAGGATGGTTTTACTTACAAAAATAACATATTTATGTAATTCCAAAAAAAAAAAAATCACAATTAGAACTACCACCATTACCAAAAGCTGCTACACTAAGCAGCTAAGGATTCTGGTTTGAGGCTTTGTATGTCCCAGCATGAGGTGCTGTAGTTCAGCCTAACTGTCCTATAGAAGCCAATGTACTTATTCTGCTCTGCTCTCCCTCAGTGTATTACCTGGATTTGATTTATTATTAAAACTGTATGTAAAGAATTGCAAATAAAATGCATTACACAGGGAGATTAGACAGACCTGAAGTCTGTGCATCTCACTGAATGCTTACAGTTAGCACAGACATTTTGCAGCTGTGGAGCTTTGCCTTGGATCTTACTTTCACTACCAATTATTTTATTTTGTTTTATAACTTTTATTTATAAAGCATTATCATACATCATACCTTTCACTTAAGCATAGTATGAGCTCCCAAATCAACTCCCGAATTCTTAATTTCAAAAGCTCATCCTGGATTATTTTATGTGTCTTCCTAGAAAAATGCAACTACTTTGTGTTTTACTTAAAAATAACATGGATGGATTTCCCCCCGGGGTGTAACAGGAAACAAATTCCCAGTTCCCCCATTAAGGCAGGCAAAGGATAACTCTCGAAGGCACCCTATTGACACAAAGCTAAATGCTATGTGTGTGAATATGAAGGGCCCACGTTCCACTCATCTTGTCTACAATTCTAAACAGCCTTCTTCATGGATGGCTAGCAGACTTAATGGAAAGCAAAAACAACACGGAAAACTGCCATTGGCTTTAACAAGTGTGTTTCCCCAGGGTCCCTCCGCAACTTTACTGCACCTCTCATGCCTGTGCTGGTTGGAGTTTGTCAACTTGGCACAAACCTAACATATCTGGGAAGAAGGAATCTTATTGAGAGAATGTCTCCATCAGAATTGTCTGAAGGTAAGACTCTTGGGTACCATCCTGAGGAATGATTGATGTGGGAGAGCCGGCTCCCTGTGAGCAGTGTCATCCCTGGGCTGGAGGTCATGGGTTGTATGAAAAAGCAGGCTGAGTAGCCCAGAAAGAACAAGCCACTAAGCAGAATCTTCCATGTCCCCTTCAGCTCCTGCCTTCAGGTTCCTGCAGTGATGGACTGTGATGTGGACGTGTAGCTGAAATAAACCCTGTCTTCTCCAAGCTGCTTTTGGTCCCGCTTTCTCACAGCAGAAGAAAGCCCTTAAACCTTCCTCCACTGCAATCTTCCCTCAGGCTTCTGACTTGACACTCCCAGGACAAAAACCTATGCGGTGAAGACACTGCTTCTCTGTCCAGGTTTCTTCAGCTTCAGTAGCTACTAACTATTAGGCATTGCCTCTGAAGTTAGTGGCAATTTCAGATCAAAGGCAACACTTCAATGATCAGCTATTAACCTAGTGACAGCTTCACCTGCAGAGAGCCACACTCCAGACCTGCTACTACCTAGAAGCAAGTCATTAACACTAACAAGCACTTGAAACTCATCTAGTCCAGCCGAGATGTGCTGCACTGCGACACACACGATTCTGAAGACGATGAAAAAAATATTTCCAAATATTTCACATTTTTATACTGATTCCATAGAAAATTGTATTTCTATTAGACTAAAATTCATCTCACTCCTTTTTTTTTTTTTTTTTGGAGACAGGGATTTATATCCCAGTGTGGCCTCAAACTCGCTGTGTAGGAGGGGATGATTCTGCATTTCTGATCCTCTTGCTTCTACCTCGAGAGTGCTGAGATTACAGGCCTGGTTCACGTGGAGCTGCAGACTGAACCCAGGACTTGGTGGGTAAGTATGCAAGCACCCTACCAACTAAGCTACATTCCCAGCCCACTTGTTTCTTCTGTAACTTAAACATTAGGAAACTGAAAAGGGTAAGTATGTCCCTGTTATCTTTCTACTCCATGGCAGTGTCTGTAGACTTCACGATCAGAGCCTCAGCTCACACATGAAAGGACCTGCATATTGCTATGTCTGTATTCCAATCACACCTTTGAAATCTTGCAAAGTATGAAATGAATCTGCTGACTTAAATCCAACTTTTTCTCATCTACTCTTTGTCACAGACGTATCAGTATTTTATCAGGGTCCGTATGACTAAGCATTCACACGTGCTAGGGTGTCTTCCAGAATCAAAACTGGAAAGCTTAATCTTTTAATATCCTATTGTCTGGGGCTGGAAAGATGGTTCAGCAGTTAAGAACATTCGCTGCTCTTCCAGAGAACCCCAGGCCCTGTAGCTTTTGCACACAGGTGCTTGCCTGCACGTGGTGCACATACATATACTCAGGCTCATCGTTTTACACACAGTAAACACATAAATGTCTAATATCATATCGTCTAAGTCAAGGGGTCTTCTTTACAAACGTGCAGCATGCCTGTGCATTATAAACCAAGGTCAACCAACCTACACAGTATTGGCAAAAATGTTCCCACTAGAGGGCTGGGTAAGAACTGGAGAACTGGGGAACTGGTTCTGAGTTCTCAGGCAACCCTGTCTAGCATAGTCTTATCCATGCAGTGTCCATAAACTAAGATTTACTTTTAATGCTGGTTTGTCAAAGCAAATACTGCTAATCATTGCCAATATGCAACACAACCTAGATGGATCTGGACTTCACAGTTTTGTGGGTATTTTTAGCCGGACAACCAATGCTAGCAACTCCCACACCAAGTGTGAACGTTTCAGCATCGTGACAGAAAGGCCACTCTGCACACAGCACTGAGTTAACAGTTTCTTTTAGGTCCATGCTTATGAGAAGTCTTTTACATTGCCACATTGCTTATGCAACTTATGCAATCATAACAAGAAGTTAGTGTCTTCTCAGAGTGAACAAATATAGTTACAAGTCTTTTCACTTTTCATTTAGCTTTCAAACCTCTTTAGTTTGTAAGCCTCCTCATCATGTAAGAGGCTATTTAATTTTTAAAAAATGTAATATAAAAAGCATATGGAAAATAGATTAATTTTAAACTTAGGGACAACTGTGAGAAACAGTAAAAATAAATCTTGAAGCAAATGTTGCTCCCAGTACAATTACATTTATGAATATTTTCGTGCAGAAATAAAGTCTCCCTAAGACAGGTAATTCTAAGTTGTACACAGCTCTACATAAGTACCTTTATTAGAGTCCACCAGCCCAACTTTGTCCAGACTGATAGATTTTAAGCTCAGAAGATACCAAAGAGCATGACAAAACCATTTGTAGCCATCCTGTATCTTTCACCTAAAGACCATTTTCCAAGAATTACACAGCACAGCAAACACTGACAGCCTGAGATCCAGAAGGTGGGAGATCCACGTCCATCACACTCTCCCTGCCTCAGTCCATGTCTCTGTTATCTAAGATGACACATCCCTTAGGTCGGTGGAGACAAACGCTGGAGGAGTGAAGGGGAAAACCCCAACCAGCAGAAAGACACTTGTCAGCACTAACACCCACAAGTGCCAGCAGATGTGACCAATTTAATGAAGCACGTGCCTCCGACTTGGCACTCCTGCCAGAGGGAAGCTCTCCTTTCAGCAAAAGCAGCACATTGTACAAGCTAGCCCTCTTCACCACCCTCTGCCTGGCAGCTCTGCCGAGTGAAACTGGCACATCATGGTGTGTGTGGGAACTGCGCCACCACGACAGGTGGTCACAACTCTGTAGCTGCCAGAGCTACACAATGAGCAGCAGACTCATGTTCCGAGCACTGGAGCCAACCAAGCCTGCTTCCACGTGGAGAACAAGAGTCAGACTTGCTGTCCTCAGACAGGGGACCACGTGGAGAAATTCAAGCAAGGGAGAACCAAGGAAAATGAAGGCGGCGAAGAAAGATAATAGGAATAACACTACTCTAACGTTTCATCAGAGATCACGCCGGACCTAAAAACACATGTCCAAACAACACAGTTAGGCAGCAAACTATTTGTATCTAGGCTGGCCTCAAACTTGCAACCCTCCTGCCTCTCCCCCAAGTATGAGGATGCCAAGTGTGGGGCATCCAATTGGCTGGCTAACTTTTTAAGCATCATGATTCTAAGTCAAAGAAAAGACACACCTTAAACGGAATGTGAGGGAATGAAAACTCCGGTTTCCTGCTGAACTACAACAGGACAGCAACAGAGTGAGAGAGACTCACGGAGTAAAAGCAAACCGACTGAGACCTTGTCGGCATTTGGCTGAGCTGAGACCTTAAAGTGTGCGCTGCAGCAGAGCAGCAAGACCGCCCTCCCCACACGAGGGAGATCTCCAGTCCTAGTGTAAGGCGCTAGTTGAAGAATGAAATAGTTTTTATCATTCCAGCAAGTTTACTGTACAGGGCTTACCTGTCTCCAGTCTGAAATGGCAGGCTTTGAAAGAACTTTCAGTATTGAAAAAAACATCTTATGAGAATAGCACTTTTTTGCTTTGGGCATTAAAAAAAAAAAAAAAAAATCCACATGCCTTCAACTTTGATTTAATGATTTATTAAAAATGTTTAATGCCTTTTTAAGGACATTTTCGTTTTAAAAAAGATTCTGTTCCAAAAGAGCTTCTCTGATGAAAGCACAAAAACTAAAAAATAGTTAAAATGAAGGAAGGAAGGAAGAAAAAAGAAAGAAAGAAGAAAAGAAAAGAAACCTGGTCAGGCAGAGCCCTGGAAACGATAGAGAGTAGATTTCCCTCCATTTTCTGAAATGCCAGGATGCCAGAGCTTAGCAGAGTTGCCTCCTAATAAACTCAGGCAGTTAAAGATTGTTCGGACTTTATAATAATACCGACTGCGACTATAAAGAAAGCTAATGAGGTTGCCAAAAGGGAGCTGTAGCCTCTCAAAGAGCCTTCTAACAAGTTAAATCATGATACAGAGCACTTCATTTCTGTTTCCTTACAAAACAGTATTAACTCAGCTCCAACATAAAAAGCCTCCTGAATGTCAAGTTTATGTGGAACTAAAACTGGACTTCCTTTTTATTGACCTTATATATTCAAATTCTCCAAGTACAAAGACCAGGTCTTTAAGTTGGTCACTTTAAACATTAAGCCTAAACATTAAACAGCATGATTATTTTCATTCCAAAAAGACTATACTTCTACTACAAAAGAGTTTAAATGCTCTGCTGTACTTATAAACACAGGCAGAACGTCATGCCATGCCACGGAGCCATAAAGATTGGTTGGCCTGTGATCACCTGCATTGATTAGCTAGGGAAAAGAAAACTGATGATTTGAGACACATGGAAATGCAGACATTTAAATGCCTCTTAGTATGAAAAGCTGTGTTCTTCTGGACCAATGGAAACCCTACAGACTGTCAAAGGTATTAGTGGTACAAAGGCCATCCCTGTCTATTCAGCAAATAGCATGAAGAGGTATCCATGGAGCACATGCTGAGAGGTAGAGAGAGGGAAGACACAGTTCAGGAGAAGAATGGAGAAGGGGATCATTCAGCTCCTAGGGCATTCTAAACAATGCAAGCTCTAAACAAAACTAACTGGACTGGGCTGGGGATGTAACTCAGTGGTAGAACATCTGACTAGCACATGCAAATCTCTGGGTACGACCATGTGTGCATGTTTTCAACAACTTTTCTCTATTCACTGTTTTCTTGACTCTTTTTTCAAAAGTAAAATGTTGAAACTATTAAAACTATGAAAGACACATGAAAAACTATTTATACATATGTAAGTATAACACGTGTGTATACACACATACACACAATACATATGGAACTATAAATCTCCCCCTTGGGGCTCTATGGACTTTGTCTCTTTCTACGTTTGGCAATTCTGGCATTAGGCAAAGGGCCGGGTACAAGAAATGCTTTTAAGATGTGGCTGACTGGTGAGGGAATGAATGATCTAAACTGAGAAGCGTCTGTGATACTTTGGAACAGGGTCAGAGAACAAAAGTACTTTTCCCCAATATCTTTTATGTACAGAGAACTTCCTGTTTTTCCTTTGTGAAGATTTATGGACCCTGCATACCACTTAGAAGAGACAGGTCTTGGGTAACACATTTGCTAAGCTCAATATCAATGTTTCCAAGGAGCTGGTACTTAGTGCCAACAGAGAACATTCTACTCTTGACATGTTTGAGTCAAGAAAATAATTAATATAGAAAAGTTACTGAAACATGGCAGCTTTGTCAAGAGACAAGGGAACACTTTGGGGAACACGAGGGACAGTGTGGAAGTTGTGATAGGGAGAAGACCAAGTGGCTGGTACAGAGAAGGGTTACGCCACTGGTTAGAGGGGCAAGACAGTTGTTCATCAGGACATAGAATCCTTAGGTGACTATAGTGAGGACCAGGCCTAGGACCTTGCTCAAAAGGCAGAGGGACCTCTCTGCGAGGAAACTAATCTGTAGAGGAATAGGCCTATGTGAAAGCTGGGAAGGGTCCATATTCCAGGGGTCTACATTCAGAGGCCTGTGTGGTGTGGATGGAATGTAAAAACATCTTTAATCCCAGTATTCAGAAGGCAATGGTAGTGCATGTCTTTAATCCCTAAAACAGAAACAGAGTGTAGAAGCAGACACAAGAGGTAGTGTCATACAGAAAGTGATGTCTAAAATGAGTCAGAGTGAATGGCAGGCAAAGCGACTGATCAGAGGAAGAGTTAGCAGAGTCAGTTATAGGAGAGTCAGTTACAACAGGCAGTATGAGGTGAGCAGTCTGAAGCAGGCAGATGGGGGATAAGACAATGAAGCGAACCGACTGGGGATACAGCAGAGGAGCACAGAGTCACAGAGGCAGTTCGGCAGAAGTCAGTATCAGACAGAAGAGTGAGTCAGTTTGAAGCCCAGCAGAGCAATTCAGTCAGAGAAGTTACAGGAGCCAGCCAGAGTCTGCCAAAGTCAGAAGAGTTTGGTCAGAAACAATAGGCGGGCTCAGGTCAGTTTGAACCAGTCAGCTTGGAGTCAGAACCAAAAGTGAGTTGAATTAGAAGAAGAGTAAGAGTTCAGAAGGAGCTAGTCAGCAAACATTTTAGATTATATGCTGTCTGACGCTGAAGCCTTCCAGTTCTAGGCTTAAGACTAGATTGTACAGAGGCCAAAATGCTCCAAGGCTCCAGGACTAAGGACCAGGATTGAATTAGGCAAAGAATAAACCACCCTTTGAACCTGAATCTACATCTACCCTAATCACAGTGTATCTAGGGCACTCCTAGGTTACTTGAACCTCTAGATTTACCACGGAAATGCAAGGCAGAATTCCACCCATCTGTAAACAGAAAACCCAGGAGTGCAGACAAACAGCAGTGAAATTAATTCACAATGATGAAGACTGGAGCTCAGGAGACTGGGAATTTCAACCACCCACTTTAAACTCTGCAGTAACTGTGATATCTCCAAGCCTACCAGAGCTAGTGAACAGTTAGAGGGCAAAAGGGATACAGAGATCCAAGGCTGAGAGTAACTTTCAGGGTCAAGGCACTGAGACCTGAAAGGAATGCACCAACTACCACAGCTTCACACTTTTCAGAGACCAAGCTGGAGGTGACTCTACAAGCTCCATCTGATCCACTCTTCCCTATCCTAAAACAAGTTCAAGCTAATCAGTAAACAGGTTCCAGGGAGACGAGGTGAACAGAAGGGATTCTGTGAAGGCTCCCACATCCACCCTCGTGTCTTCTCACTGTTGCAGGAACGTCAAATCAACATCTATTCATCACCCCAGCAGGGTTCCACACGAGTGGTGCTACTGATCTGCACACATGAAACATGTCCAGGTTAACCTTATTGGAGACATTTATAAACATCTCTTTGTCATGCTAAAGTGCTAAAACAGTGTCACTGGACCGAAACAGAAAGGTTATATGGCTAGTAGTTCTTCACCAGCTTCCCAGGAATCAAGGTATGAATTAACTGAAAAGACATCTCACACTGAAGTACCTTCAGCCTCACTCTGGTTTCTAAAGACTTCATGTGTATTTATTTTGTCTTTTCAACCCTAGGAATAGAACCTGGGGCCTTCTCTATACCAGGGAAGTTATCCAGTACCAAGCTAAACTTCTAGCACTAAAGGCTTCATAAACCAATTACTTTTCCTATGGATGGCCCTTAAAAACAATTTTATGTTTAAAAAGGAACTCAAAACAGATATACATATACTATATAAATATTAATGCTCAAATTCACAAACTGGAACACAGAAGGAATAAAGAATCCAGGAAGGGAATACAAAGTAGCTTCAGTTTCTCCACCACTGTGAAAGAATACTGTATTCAAAAAGCCTAACAAATTTATCAGTTCACTCAATAGAAGCAGTTTTAGTGTTGTGATGATTTCCCCTGTGATTTCACAAGAGCAATCTTTAAAAGCAGTGGGAGGTAATGACAGATAACCTTATATGAGCAGACTAATTCACTATCTGTTAAAAACACTGCTCCAAAGACAGAAATATGCAGAAGGTGGCAAATGACGAAGGCAAACATAATGCTTACTTTCTTTAAATGCTTGACAGTAGCCAAGGAAAGATAACAAAAAGAACAGGGCACACAGGAGGTCTGCACGGCCAACAACACCAGCAACCTTAAAAGAAGGAGGGGGGGAGAAAAATTTACATAAAAAACATTTAAGCATTGCTAAATTTTGAATATACAAAACGTTCCTTAGACACAACTTACTAGACCCCATCACCTATGAAAACATGTTTGCAGTTCTGTACAAAGTCAGTAGTGTTCTCTTTACCCTTTTGGTACAGGACTTCATTTCATGCTTTAAGAGAAACTGAGCTGGTTGAATAGATTGTTCTGGGCACAGCACATGTCTAGCAAAAGCACCAAGAGCACCAGCGACCCAGGTTTCTCATGTCCCACAGATTTTCAGTTGAAAATGTTACCAGCTCAGAGGGCACACCAAGAGCACCAGCGACCCAGGTTTCTCATGTCCCACAGATTTTCAGTTGAAAATGTTACCAGCTCAGAGGGCACAGTATTGATAAAACAAGTCCTGGGACCAGCAAGATGGAACAGAGGGTAAAGGTACCTGCTACATAAGTCTGGAAGCCTGAGTTCGAGCCCCAGAACCCACATAAAGATGGATAGAGAGAACCAACTTTACAGAGGCCTCTAGTCCTTACATATATACCATGGCATGTGTGCCCCCCCACCCCCCCTTTTCAGGCATGCACATACATCAGGCATGCACCCACACCCACATCCACAATATTAATAATAAAATAAAAAAAAAACCTAAAATCCGATTAGAAACACATAGGACATAAGCGTAGGAAATATGTGTCAAAAGTCAGTCATTTAAGGAGAAAGAAAAAGTTAGGCTTGATGCCTCTGAGCTGCCTCTGCCATCTTTTCCTCCCTTCTGACCCAAACTGGTTTAGAGGATTAACTTCTGATGCTAGGATGCATCCAGAGTGACCAATGAAACAGAGCACTTTCTCCCTTTCCCTAGTGACAATAAAGCTATTTGAGGTCTCTGTTCTTTTCTTCCAGGCTGATGACCCCAATAATTGTTCTCCAAATATTTTATAACAAGGAAAAACACAGAATTTTACTTGTGAGAACCGCTCCAGTTCATGGGGTGTTCTTTACTAACTGGCACCCAAATGTGGCATATACCAAATCACTCTAATGGGTGGCAGATTAGTGGCTTCTCAAAGGACAGATAAAATCCCATGCCTATGAAAATTAGCACACACACATATGTTTCCCAAGGGCATGTATGGTCAACAGATGAACACGAATGCCTTTAAGAACAGTTTTCCTTTTACATATGAAAGGCTGAGGTGTACTGTCCACTGTAGTTGTAATTCCCCAATGGAGGAAAATGGGAAATCCAATGGTGTCATGCAAGCGGTAAGAGGACAGAATGAGCAGATGAATCCATTATCAAGAGCATGTGTGAGAGGAAACCTACAGAGGCAAGCATGATGGTTGGTACGGTCAACTTGACAGGATCTAGAGTCAGCCAGGAGACAATCCTCTTGGTGTGTCGTGAAGGAATTCCTAAACCAGTTAGATGAGGTGAACCACTCTTACTGTGGGTAGCACCATCATTCCTTTCTCTCTGCCTTCTGACTGGATATGCTCAGCCAGCTTGTGCTCTGCTGCCATGCCTTTCCCATGGACTGTGCCCTCAAACTGTGAGCCACCATCAACCCTTCCTGCTTAAAGATGCTCTGTCAGGTATTGTGTCACAGAAATAACAACCAGTACAGGAACCAAGGGGCAAGACAAGCTTAAGGGACCTGAAGAGAACATGGCAGTTCACTGGAGGGTTAAATGAATACATAATCAGAGTTCTGGATATTCAGAGGTTAAGTTCATTCAATCAAGGGCACAATAAGCAATCAGAGATGCAGCTATGGTAAGTGTGGCTTCCTGTTAGTTCCTCCCATGAATTCCAGAGCGGCAGAGTGGACAAAGTGGCAAGCAGGGAAAGGGCTAAGGACATCGATGTTCAAGATGGGGCTCAGTACTGCTTCTGTGGCATGGTGGCAAGCAAGGAAGTGATTGGAGCATCCAGGCTTTGTGGGCCTCCGGCCAGGATACAGGGAGAGAAGCTTTTTAACACCATGGCTTAGGACAGACCCCAAGCCCTATCAGAACAAAAGCAATTGAAGCCGATGCAGGGTTGCTGGCCAAGGAGCCAGAGCAGCAATCGAAGGAGGCAGGACAGGGAACCAGGGCTTCCTGGAATGACTGAAGGGGAAAGAACAGTTTGGACAAGAATCAGAGATGACACCAATAGAACCAGGCTGTTGAAGGCTCTTCTATCAGGGTGGTTAAGGTACATGCAAAGAACTGCCAAGAAATGAATTTTAAACAAATAAGCTTACTTTGTAAAGGAAAGCTTTTCTTTTGGTAAACTATGTCCTTCTGATTGAGAGCTCGGTGTCTGACAGCAGAGCCGTCTCTCCATCCCTATTTTGGTAAACTATTAAAGACAATCTCAAGTCTTTAAGTGATGGAGGTTATACTATCTGACATAAAGAAAAACAAAAATAAATCTATGGCAAGTGTCTTAAAGAAGCACTTAGCACATTAATGAAGAGCTGTCTAAAGTAATTAAAGAGAGTTCACAGAATAGAATGTCAAAGGCTATCCAAGAACAAGCTATACCCAACCACTGAAGTATGGACATAAGGAAGACAAAGCTTGCTCTTTCTTTTCCTTTACATACATGTATGTATTTGCAAAATATGTATTTTCAGGTAAACTTCTCTCCAACAATTTTATTTTTCTTTCAGACTACCTCAAATACCCTTGTCACTGTTCTGGAAAGACCAACTCACCCTCCCTCAATCCATAAGACAGGAGACATCTGAGTTGCCTTACAAGGACAAGAAATAAGACTCGGGACAGGAAGAAGGGATACGAGGGTTCCCTAATTCCTTTTGTGTTGAAGTCTGGTGTTCAAGCCTGAGTATGATGGCGTATGCCCACAACCCAGCACTTGAAAGGTGGAGGCAGGAGGACAAGAGTTCAAAGCCAGCCTCATCTAAATAGCTACCAGTGAATCTGAGACCAGCCTGGGATGCAAAGACCGTATCTTGTCCTTCCCTGGCAAACATCTGGGCTCAGTAGACGGGGGGTGGAAGTCTTGAAAGGCCTGAGTCTGGTACCAGAACCAGGCAACCTGTCATCTTTATTCACTCTTTGAACACAATAGTACTCATGTCCTCAAGGAGGCCTTGGGGTTATCTCATCCTGATGGCTGAGCCAAACCAGACCTCATGTGTCTACTAACAAACCAGAATGGTTTGGGATGGAACACTTGGCCAGGGGGAGGCGGTTGGTTTTGATTTCTATTAACTGAGGAACAAATCAATCTGGCTGTAATGATTTTATTGCCAATCAGAGCCCAGAAGGGGGTCAGACTAAAGGATGACCAATTCGCCCTACTTCACCTGGGGCCATCTTGGCTTTGGTCAGAACCCTCTATTGTAGGCACACTGGATGGCTAGAAAATGTTAGGTGCCAGGTTGATTATGGTGGCATATCTCTGTAATTCTGGCACTTGGGAGGCTGAGACAGGAGGAGCAGGCATTCACGGTCATGACACCCTATCTCAAAACAAAGCAAAACAAAACCCCAATGAAAACATGAAAGAGAAAATGTAAGTGCTTATTTGCACTAGGCAAAAATATCTTCAGTGTTAATGCTGGGGTGGGGGTAGGGCAAAGGCACAAAACACATGAATATTAATTATAAAGAAATGCGCATCATTAAGGCCTGGTAGGGCTCATGCTGACACTCCATCCTCTTAACACATACACACAGGCACATTTACTCCAGTCTGCACTGTCCTCACGCTACAGGGAGCTGCACGCAGGCTGGGACCACCATGGCCACAGCACAGCAGAGAACCAGCTGTCTCTCCCATCCTGGCAGGATACCTGTGAGGAACTCCCTGCCACCTGAAGATAAGCTCCAGGTGATTTGCTCTTTGCACATGTTTAAAGCTGGCATTAAAAAACGTAGAGTGGGAGATAACAGAGAAAAGCCGATAAGAGGAAATTGGATAGTGTGTCAAAATAGTGAAAGGTAAACATACAAAATATCTGTCTGTGAATGCTAATTTTTAATTATCTCTCTCTTCTCAAAATCTGAGTTTAAATGGCTGTCATGAATGGCAGAGAGATAGAGAATTTCCAAATACTCCTTTTTCTTACAAGTACCCACCACCTGCCTTGTGTGTGTGTGTGTGTGTGTGTGTACATTTGGAATCCAGAGGTCAACTTGGGTGTCATTCCTCAGTGGTGGACCATCTTAGTTGAGATAAGGTCCCTCATGGGCTCAGAACTAGAAAATGAGGCTAGGCCAGTTGACCTTAGGGAACCCTAAGGATTGCCTGTCTCTGCTTCCCCATTATCGGGACTGCAGGCACACTCTCCTATGCCAGGATTCTATGTGGGTGCTGGTGATCAAACTCAGGTTCCTATGCTGGCAGAGCAAGTACTATACTAGCTGAGCTACCTCTCCATTACCCTCAATTCTTTTTAAAGATCTGAGATGTGGCCTTTTAAGATTAGCAGATAAACTGCACTTATCTGCAGCGTGCGCACGTGCGTGTCTTTGTGCATGCACACAAACGTATAAGCATACCCAAGCCTTGAAACCTCTTTATAAATCAACTTCTTAATATGTAAAATCAGAACTTTGGAAAACCTTTGGACAATCATTCAAATATTCTATGTTGTCTTTACGATCATGTCCAATTAGACAAGAATCAAATAGTTTAATCAGGGTTTTTCCAGAAAGCCCTGTTTGTCAGAATGCAAACACTACATCTGAGGTGCAACAAACACTTAGATCCGAGAAGTGAAGCTGAAACCAATTCTGAGCTGGTCACAGCCCTGCACCAAGAGATAAAGGGTTTTAAGTGGACGCCTACAGCAGTAGCACACAGCCTCCCACAAAACATACAGAAGGCAGCAAGGAAAATTCCAAGGCATTCCTGATACCAAAGAACAGTTGTCATGAGTTGTTTTGTGCCCAAAACAAGAATTCTGCTTAACATTTTAGAACTGACTTTAAGACCCTCAACAGGACAGTCAGTGAATGTATTCATTTACATGTCTGTTAAAGGTCAAAGTCTACTGTGACAGGAACAGCACGTGTAGCATTCCAATCCAGGTGCTTTGTGCTACCAGTATGACTAAACCCAGTCTCTCCCCTCAGCACGAGCTGCCTCATGTTTCCCAAAGTTTCAGGTGTGCCTAGGGGTTTCTTGACAGCCTCACCAACACACAGTAAATCTCAACAGTCTTCTCTTCATGCCCTAGGCAGACATGGCCACAGGGCAGCAGGCTAGGCTCCTGTCACTGCTGTTCATCACCTTGCCAAGTCTGTGAAAGGGGAAGATACCTAGGAAGGGAGGAGGAAGGTGGAGACTCCATGAGCAGTTCCTCTGTGCCAGCACGGTTCATGGAACCTGAGTTTTAGTATGCCCTGCACTCACTTTTCTTCATCCTATTGGGCTACAGACCATCTGATGTCACTGCACTTTTATGCCTATATTAAGAAAGTGTTTTGTAAGCCATAAAGTCAGCTACCACAGAAAAACTGACCCAGGCCAGGTATACACGCTTTTAATCCCAGCTCTCAGGAGGCAGAGACAGTGGACTTCTGTAATTTAGAGTCCAGTAGGGTCTACTTAGGGAGTTCTATGCCAGCCAGGGCTTACATAGTAAGATGCTGTCTCCATCTAAAATTAAGTAAATAAATAGAAAAACCACCCTGTCTCTGAACTGACTGAGGAGGGATTCTTAACTGCTGGCCCTTAGGCTCCAAAGTCAGGCAACATCAGTATTCACCCTTGAAGCTGATGCCACCACACAGGCTACACAGACAGTGCCACCCAAGATCACAGCATACTGGGAGGAGAAAGTCTCCCGTATGGTGGCTATTATTTGTCCATAAAAAGCTGTCTCTGACCTAGCACCCGCTGTTTCAGATGTCTGACAGGGAGAGCACTGTGTATTTTCTGAAGACAGTGTAATATGTATGCTAACTCTGCAACCAAGAAGAACACATCAAGAGCCCGTTCAGAAAACCAGACGGCACACAGATGTCTTCTTAGACACACGCAGACTGTCACACGCCGGAGATACTTACACACTCGGTGTGCACTGGATGGACAGCAAACAGCAGCGCCGCCAGCAGGGAAGCTCTGGGGGCCAGGTGGACCCTCCGGCCTCTACTGGTGTACTGTAGACCACCGAACAGCACTGAGAAGACATCGAGCATGAGGACAGAGACGCCACCATGCAGGAGGATGTTGACCACATGGAAACCCACCGGGTAGAAGCCTCCCGACAGATAGTAGTTGATCCTGCAACGAACGGAGGTGCTCGTGGTGGATGCACAAAGCACACACGACGGATGGCAGTTGTCGAGAGAACTTAGCGCCTCCTCCGTGAAAACAGCTCCCAGTTAATGACGCCTGTCCAGCTACAAGGCCTGAAGAATCTGTGAACGAAGTTAGCCACAGAGGACAGCAGGGGAGACGGCCATGTCACGGGGAAGGGGCTGAGAATACAGGGAGAGGAAAATCAAAAGGAAGCTAGACCGTGTTTTTAGAGCCCGAAAGGGATTATTTTCCAAGGACAAAATAAACCACGTATTTCTCAAGGCTACCCCACAGGCTCCTGGGTTATTAAGTTAGCCATGTAAACCCATCATCTGCACCCCAAAGTGCTTTAACAATACGTACCCCCAGCCTTCTTCCAGAGACACCTTCCTGCTGTTAATGTGATCCTTTCTTTTGACCATGTCTCAATTGCTGGTAGTTGTTAACTGTTTTTAAATGTTTCTCTGCAAGACCTATACTCAAATATTTAAGTGCATCCCAGAAACAGGTATAAGAACTCTGTCACATGACTAGTAGTTCTGAGGCCAGAGAAGTCATCTTTAACTTCATTTTCATTTTACTATCGACTTGGTAATGGTAGGATGATTCAGAGCTTAATTTTGTCATGAAAAAAAAAATTATGGGCTGTCTGTGTTGCTTTGATACATATGCTGTTCCCTTAGTGCTTTGCTAACCAAACAGCAGAAGGTGGGCTCTCTGAGAACTAGAGAGACATAGCTGCTCTGCTGATCTGAACTTCACCTCTGCACAGGGGCCAGGCTGATCTCAGCACAGTTACAGTTTCAGTTTGTGCCGCTGAGATTTGAGATTCCTCAGGACATCCTCTCAGCCTCCCTACAGTACACTTCCTAAGACCTGAACTGAGCACAGACACCTTAGACACACACGTACTCTACCTACCTAAAAACTAATGACTGGACTGCACCCCCCCCCCATGTCATCATGTAGCAACCCCATGATGCTCCTGTTCCCACTGTCACACCTTACCTGAAAGTCAGGACAGTAAGTGGCCGGTAGGACTTGTGGCTGGTGTTGCTGCTCAGTCTACTGCCCCAGAAGTCATGATGCCACAGGTCCCCCAGTGGCGTGTCTGATTGGAGGTCCTGCAGGAACATATGGGACATTCTGGACAAGGAGTAAGGTTCCTCCCCTAGTCTTGCACCAAAGCCTTGGAAGCTCCCCCAAACTGTTGACTCTGCCCACTGCATCCTTCCTGCTAGCCCTAGCCCCTGCTCCCCAACGTCTCTTCTACAGGATATGACCAGGCTCCTAGAAGGGCCACCATACTCATATTTTCTACACAAAGTACTTCAAAGTGCACATCAGCTTACATCCGGTGAGCTCAAAGCCTTTCGACAGCTTCCCACCTTCCTGGGTCAGAGCTGAGGTCCTCACAGAGCTGCCATAGCCTCAGTGCCCATGAGTCTGATGCCATCCTCCTGCCTCACTCTCGTAAGTTCCTTCCCCAGAGGCTTTGCCCTAGATGGTCAGCCTCAACCCTCCGACATTCTAAGTGAATCCCAACCCATTTCTGTGGATTCTGGGGCATCTCAAGTCCCCCCAGCACCAGGCACACTGGCTGCTCACAGCTGTGGTTTGATAATCTCCATCACTTCACTAGACTGGAGCTCCACAAGGCCTGAGCCATGTGAGATGAAATACAGAGAGAGTGCTTCAAACATGCCGAATGAATGGACCGTTCGGCTGCATATGGTCACAACTGTCCTTTCATAGTCAAATAAGGTAAAGTATTAAAACAGCATCCAGTTTAAACAAGTATAGGCAAATATAATTTCTAAAGTTTCCACTTCTGATCAAGAGTCAAGCAGACTGTAGTTAAACTAGAGGGAAAACCCTTCTATACAATTTTAAAATATAAAATTACTAAATATTAAACAAAGCTCTTTCTGCTGAGAAAATTTAACCTTACAGTATAACAAGCATGTCGAAACACACTTCCTCTTACATTTATACTATGAATTGTGAGGGGTGTGGAGAGACAGCTCAGCAGCTAAAACCACGTTCTGTTCTTTCAGGGGACCCGAGTTCAGTTCCTAGCACCATGTCGGGGTGGCTCACTACTTCGTCTAACCTTGCTCCTTTCTCCACATGATTAGCCCGACTCTAGCAGGTGGGTATACCTAATAGGGGAAACTACACCATTCCAGCTTTCTAAGGATGGTCTCCTGAGCACGGAAGGATGCTCAAACACTGAAGAAATGGCTAAGTGGGTGAGAACATACACTGCTCTCTCAGAGGACCTGAGTTTGGTTCCCAGCATCCACCCTGGGCTCATAACCACCTGCAATTCCAGCTCCAGCGAATTCAATGGCCTCTTCTGCCCCTCTCAGACACCTGCACACATGCAGCACGTTTGCGTGCATGCATGGACAAATGGACACA
Organism: Cricetomys ansorgei; assembly: GCA_026225945.1. NCBI lineage: Eukaryota > Metazoa > Chordata > Mammalia > Rodentia > Nesomyidae > Cricetomys > Cricetomys ansorgei. The sequence continues at coordinate 1,196,379 of JAMJFZ010000770.1, forward strand.
CACACACACACACCCACGCACACACACACAAACCTTTTACAAATTTCTTCCGAAAAGGAGAGGTGGTTAAATAACAGATGGCCTCAAAGAACAAATAGCCATGTTGCAACATGCTGCAACTTTAGTACTTACTACTGAATACAGTGCTTGCTAACTCAAAGGGAAAACCTTAAGAGGAGGAACAGATGTAAAGCCAATCACTTGATTCTCACCGTGACTGTCACTTCTACCAGCTTCAGTGGCCCTAAAAATCTAGATCATCTATCCAAGGAGCCAGTCAGATGTTTTTGGAAAGATCACAGGATCCATCTGCTAACTCAGCAACAAAAGTGGAAGCTCAAGTCCTTAAAGTGTTTGTTCAGTTGTGAGGGGGTTGGGAGCAGCATCTCATCCTCCCTCTGAACAGTAAATGAACACCAAAGAAGCTTTAAATATTTAATTAGGCACAGCCAACACGAAGCAGAGTGTGAGAGAGAAAGGTCAATTTTTTTTCTCATGATTTATGGGAACACTAGGTTGCATCTGAAATTCCTAACACCACTTTCTCACAGACCACCTTATGGAACAATAAATGGCAACAGCACAAGGAAGCATCTCGCAAACAGTATCCATACCCCCAGATCCAGCAACAGCCTGCTTGCACCATGAAGACAGCCTCAGACATAGTCAGGTGCATTCCTTCAAGTACTGGACACAGGTAAGCAACACGACGCGTGTGCGAGTAAGAGACCATCACAAAGGCTGTACTTCATGCCACTTCTGAGCACTGGTTCTGCCTGCTCCCAAGATCCTCACTCTTGTTGTCTTTTAGCTCATTTGAATCTTTTCCTTCCCATTTTACAATAAAAAGATGACTCTTCCCTGGCCTCACACTGTTGCAACTGGTAAAGAAGACTGACTAGGATTTTGCAAGGTCTGCAAACTTGAGTCTCCAAACATGAAATGAGCAGGAACACTGTATCCCTGAGCAGCACACTGCCCTCACAGTGAAGGACAAGAGTCATAGCCAGCTGCCGCCTGCTACAGATCACACGCCTTTCAATGGGTGATTAGATCCATCCATCACTAGAGCAAATGGATGAGTCTCTTTCTTTCCTCTTACAGTTCTGGAAAGTTTCATAAAACCTGAAGTACTCAATCTGTGATGCTCTAGATATATCGCTGACCTTGTCATCTTAGCAGAATGACCTCTCTGGTACATGTGTGGATGGGGCCTCCTGAGTACAGGCAGGTGCTGCAGACCTGATACAATAAATTTAGGGAGATAATACAGAAAATGAAATGGGAAATCCACATAGCTCAAGTGAGACCCAGACCAAGAGTCAACCCAAGCTTACAGAGAATTAACACCAACTTGGATGATTACTGAGATGGAAGCAAACTGGCATTCGTAAGCTTCCTAGAGGATTAAGATACAAACCTTATTGTTAACAATGGCTTCAGAGTCATCGAAGACAAAATCTCCATCATAGCTCCTTGCAAAGCACACGAGGGAAACAAATCCGACTACTAACTTAGCCCAAAAAGGGGGAAGGATAGAAGATGGGATGATGTCATCCAAGTAGGAGTCCAGCTCGGCCATCTTGAAAACTGCAGGCTGCCAGCCTCCTGCTCCAGCATTATGCTGGTTAGAAGTCTGCAAGAGAATAACATCATGCAGACAGCCTTAAGCATACTTCGGCAGTAGACATCATCTCCCTAAGCAAGCAAGAGCTAGAACGGTAGGCATTTTTATTGAATGTGGTCAATAGACATCTTAAGTTGTGGTTTTCAAACTTTAGTGAGCAGAAAAGTGACCTGGAACTCAAGCAGATTTCAAGGCCCTACCATGACCTATGAAATCTGAAGCCCTTGCATTTCTGATGTTTCCATTCAGAAATTCTGACTTAATACAATCCCATATTTACTAACCCCATAGAAGCAAGTCATTTTTAATTCTCAGAACCAGTTTACAAGGCTTTTTTAAAAAAGTAACAATCAACTTCATCAATTCAGAAAAACCAGTAACTGTGCACTGCTAGCCACTGAGGGTGGGGGTGGGTAGTTAGAGTACTGTGTGAATCATGGCTGCCACTCCAACTCTGACATATTCTGTGTCAGAGCTCAGCTGAAAATCTTACAGCGGGGACGCATGAGGCTAGGGCACATGACGGTGACTGATTTAACAGGAATTTACAGAGAGAGAAAGGAACTGATTTCTCTGGAAGGTCCAAGAAAGACCTGAGCTTTCCCAAAGAAGGGAGGCATTCTGCACAGAGATCTGTCATGTTAGAAATAGATACTTATTCAGAACTTAAAGTGGTTTTGCCACAGCCTTGCCATTTATTGGCTGCGTGGCCCTGTATGAGTCTCTATGTCTCTATTTCCAGTGGAACAATGCAAAATGTAAGACCTTTCTAGCTGTGAGAGTGGTGTAACAGCCCAGGCCAATTCCAAGATTCAAATACAAAACCATGTGAAAATCAGTTATCAGTCCCTAGTCCCGCCACACTCCCCAAGTGCTTTCTGTGTAACTGCCAGGACCTCTTCTGGTCAGGCTCCTCAATTCCAGTCTTATAGAAGTTTGGAGAGTTAGTTAAGCTCTCTGAAACTACACTCTCACTACTAAACAGTAATGAGACTAGCACTAAAGGAGGTTGTGGAAGGGACTCAAACCAGGAACTAGCTGCAGAGATCATGAAGGAATCATCATGACTGACTGGCTTAGCCTGCTTTTATACCACCCAGGCTCATCTGCCCAGTAGTCTGTCTGAGCCCTCCTACATCAACCATTAATCAAGAAAATGCCACCACTGGCTTGCCTACAGGTCAATGTGATGGAGACATTTTCTGAATTCAGTCCCTGGAGTTTTAATGGATATTTGGGAAAGCTAGTTGTTATTATTCTACCCTTGAGATTAAACAGTCTTTGGAAAATCCCCTTTAGTACTGGATTCTTAGTGTAAAAGCTCTGGTCTTCCCTAATAAGAGAACAGCCTCCCAGCCTCCATTTTCCAAATGCTGAGACCCTTTAAGACAGTCCCTCATGCTGTGATGACCCCCAACCATAAAATTATTTTCACTGCTACATCGTAACTGTAATTTTTTGCTACTGTTATGAATCTGAATATAAATATCTGATATTTATATGGTCTTAGGCAACCCCTGTGAAAGGGTTGCTGGATTTCCAAAGGGGTCTTGACCCACAGGTTGAGAACTGCTGATCTAGATCAACAAGAAGTCAGCCAATAGGAATCTCAGGCCACAGATTTTTTTTTTTTTAAACAGTCTTGTGTCTGAGTAAAGATAGAGGCAGCAGGGTACACCTTGCCATGGCAGCAGAGATCCTTCCCAGAGGCAGAGTCCCACTTAGAATCCAGACACAAAAGCCTGCAACCCTGTCTCTTGTCCCCTGAGCATCAGTGCCTGATGTAAGGCTTGCTCTTAGCAAGCGCTGGGGGATTAGTCCACCTACTTTCTGCTGCTTTCATTTCTTTCCACTGAAAAGGTAAACTGTTGTTTAAATCCTAATTGTGGTCAGGTCACCGTGAATACCTTGATTGCGTTTTAGATTCTAGCTGAAGAAATTACTCCTGCTACTTCAAAATTAAAGAAAAAAGAAAGACTGAGTACTTAGGAAGACACTGACTTTAAAGTGGAAGGAATAAATGTGTTCTTCAATTTAGAAAATCAATGTGCAGGAAAACAAATGGTTTATACCAATTCTAAATGTACAGCAGACTATGCGGGAGCCACAAAAGGTCATATAACTGGTTTTGATATCCTCGGGTAGAGCCCTAACCATTTGAATATGAAATCAGTTTGTTTTAGAGTTCAAATGGCCTTATGATTACTGATTGAAGAAACAATCTGTACTCCTAAATGAGCTACTGTGCGTCCCCTGACATTCATATTCATAGCCCGCGCCAATCATTTTGGTATTCAAGCAACAACAGTGCACAGATATGTAGGGTGGACTGTGGATCCCAACACCCACATTTTGGAAGTCAACTGAATAGATGAGTTGACGTCAAATTGATTTCCTCTTCCCCATCAGGGAGCAAAAGCATAGGACCTACAATGCAGACATTCTGTCCTCCATCCTAATTCCCAGTCCTCATTGGCTCTCACCATTTCATGGAAGCATCTCTGCTCTGCTCTCAGGGAACTTCCCCTTGGTCCGATGCTTTTGCTGCTTTGCTGCAGTGAAAATATTCATACACTCTCATTCGTTTAATAGACCTGTGCTCGCATATATAGCAGAACAGTCTAGAATATGCCCTTCAGCAAATGCAAAATGTTAGGGTACATTAGAAACCATGTGACGTTCTCAGAATCTACTCCGGCAGTCCGCAGCAAAGCTCTGGAGACAGAGGAACATAACTGGTGGCTGCAGTTCCCTGAGCTACACTGTTTATTCACCAGTAGAAGGTACCACTGTGTTCTTCAGGCTATGGTAAGGGCTGAGGTAATACTGAGAAAGCAGTTAGTCTCCATTTCCATATTGTTTTGGTCAGTTCCTAGACCCCATCCCCTGTCTTAATGCTTGTGGTGCCATCATAATGGCCAGCACAGCCCAACAGGTAACAGATGTACCCAAGAAAGGGGAACTTTTCTTTTGGGCAGATCTACAGCATATGGCTTCCTTGGTGAGGCATCTTTGAGTCCTGTACAAACTCCACTGCACACAATGACCCTGAGCTCAACTCTCCTTCCTCCAACAGAAAATGAGCCTTATTCCGCAAAAAGGCTTGGTGCATGGGTAGATGAAACCATGCCACCATGGCAGGGAAGGGGACCTTTATAGTATACGACCTTCACAGTACAGGAAAGGACACTGTTTTTGACAAAGCAACATGTCTTATTGGTCTTCTCCAGGTGATACCCTGCCTGGCAGCCCTGGCTCCTCAGCCACAGCTTGGATGGTAGCTCACTGTATGGAGAGGCCAATAGGACATTCATTACAGCTCCAGTTCCAGCAGTGTTTCATCTACATGAAACCTATCGTGAGTAGTCTGAAAAGAGACAGAGTCACTGTAACAAAGCTGGTGTCCTAGTGGCTACTGAACTTGTGTCTGAACTGGCTCCTTAAGGATGGTCCAATGGAGAACAAACCAGTAGTTTCTATCCCCATTTCTTCAACTCCTAATATTAAGCCTCAATTTTTAGAGGGTGAAATTCATGTCAATCAAAAGGTCAAAAACCCCAGTGTCTCTCCAAAGGCTAAATGGCACTGAACTGTGAACCACGAGTCCCCAATAATAATGGACTCAGCAGCCCAGGCTGCAATAAAGCAAAGGGTGATAACCCAATCTAGATGATTCACTCTGGAAAACCAGCAATGGCCACCTAACTGAAGAATCTTCCCCAGGCATGGAAAGGCTCTTGTCCTCTACGTTAAGGGCAATGCATCCAGGGCCAGCTGTCCTCCAGGATGGAGCATGACTTTGCCTCTGGAAATCAGATTAAACAATGTGATGGTTTCTGACCAGTATTCTGGCACGATGCAGGAAGAGCCAACACAGAGTGCCCAAGGCAGAGGAGCCAGCCATCCTCTGTCCTTTGCAGTGCTGAGCCAAAGACAGAATAAGGTGCTTCCTGTAGTGACCTACCTTCCTAATTCAAGAATGTCCAAGTGGCTGCGGGCGGGAGGCTTCACACTCAGAATTCCTGCCTCAGAAAGTCTCCGCTTTGCTAGCTTGTGGCCATGTTCCCACCTAGGCCAGCCAGCCCGCCTCACTTTGCCCAGTTCCACATGGAGTGCACAGCTTGTTAGGGATGCAGAAACGGGGACAATAAGGGGATCCAGTCAATCCTGACTATAATTGTCTCTCAAAGAATTCTCTCCATCCATCTGTTCCCAGGAAGAAAGCAAAGTGTGGGTGACTCAGTGGCTAGACTTTTCCTCTAACTCCTCCTGTCTTTTGTGTGTAGTTAAAAAAGGAAAACACAAACAGCCCACAGCCATAACATCAACAACCCAGACTCCCCGTAGAGTTCCCAGGAGGTGAAGCGGTTGCTGCACCACCGGCTTGGCTTCCCCAACTCCTAGCAGCTCTGTGGCTCCAGGCTCCCAGGCCAACGGTCCTGGCTTTGCTCTACAGCGGAGTGCGGAGTAGCTGGCACTCCAGGCGCTGCAGGGTGGCTCACTGCGTAACCCTGGGCGGGCGGCCAAGCTACCCGTCTGTGTCCAGCCGTCGCCCGTACCGTGGCCAGCTGGCAACCAGGCACGAGGACCCCAACAGCCAGGTGGCCGCTGCACCGGGTGCACTCCCGGGCCACGAAGCTGTTGCACGGCTGGGGCAGGCAGGGGGCTGGCGCGACGACCTCGGCCGTGGCAGGGCAGCGCGGGAGCCTGAGCCCGGGGCGCGCACCCTTTACCGCGCGCTCTTTGTCCGGGGTGCGGCTTCTACCGGGAAGCACACCGCCCCGGGCCCGCGTCCGCCCGTGGCAGCTCGAGTCCCGGAGCGAACTCCTCCAGCAGAGGTGCAAGGCTCGGGCGCCGCCCCCGGGCCGCCGCGCAGGGAGAGCAGCTCAGCTGAGAACCCGGGAGCCCGCGCCTGCTCCGCGCCCAACTCCGCGCGCCCCGCAGCTGCGCTCGGCCCTCCGCCGGCCGCCCCGCGCGTTACCTGCAAGGAGCCGGAGCCGCAGCTGCATCGCCCTCCCTCGTGCTTAAACTCCGGCGGCTCCCAGAGCCCGCGGCCGCCAGGGGAGGGGCCGCCCGCCCGCCGCGTCCCGCCCCCCGCCGCGCCGCTCCCCACTCCCGGCCGCCCGCTCCCGCCTAGTCCTGCCCCTCGCCGCGCGGCCACCGGTTGCCCTTCCCGTCACTCACGCGCCCCTCTTCAGCTCATTGGTCTGTTTGGGGGTGACGTCGGAACGGCGCTCGCGGCGAAGGAGGCGCAGGGGCAGACGGGCTTCGCTGGGGAGGAGAAAGCGCAGCCAGGACGCGGAGGAGTCGCGGCGCCGAGGCCTGGCCCCGGCGCCCCGTGGATTCCGCGCGCTCTGAGCCTGTTCCTGGCTTGTCTCGGGCGCTCTGCCGAGGGCGTGCGCACTTCCTGCAGAAAACCCCAACTCCAGCTTCTTCCTGCCTGAGAGCAGTTGTTGAAGATGCGTCTCCACTTTCTCCCCCTTGAAACGGGAAGGGAGTTCCGCCTCCTTTTCCGAGCAGAGCCGTCCAGCGTTCTTCCACGGTCCAGTTGTGACCCCTAGGCGCTACACCCCCCTCCTGATGGGAAGGTCACCCACTCACTTCCCTTTCTCAGCCCTCACCACTGCTGTCACCTTCAAGGAGGAGAAAACATTTGTACTTTCCACTGCCGTTCCTGCAGACCCCAAACCTCCAATGACCACCGACTCCCTCCTTCCGACCCTCCTTAACGTGTCAGTCTCTAATGTGTCTCTCTTTGGAGTGGAGTCCGTATCCTCAGCATCAAGTCACTTCCAAGCTCTCCTCTACTCTGCGTCATCCTGCCTGCCCCTGTCCTTCATCAGTGAAGTAGAGTGCTGGTTTCCCCACCCCCGAACCCGCACCCCCAGCTATCTCCAATTCCATACTAAGGCCAGAGGACTTTCTGCTTCCCAATGCTGGATTCCTTCCTCAAAATGCCCCCTTCCCAGATCTACTGCCTTTCCTGTTTTCCCCCAGTCTGCTTGTCTGGCTTGCCTGTCCTGAATGAATAAGCGTTTTAAAGGTCGCATCCCTTTTCTCTTACTCCACAAATTTCCCTGTATGACTTAATCTGCTGCCAACACTCCAATCAATGTATTTCAGATTTACACCCCTACTCCTTTCTCCGAATTCAAGCCCATTTATCTAGTTCCCTATTTAGCTTCTCACCTTGTATGTCACCACATCTCAAATGGTAAAGCATCCAACACACACTTTCTCTGCTTTCCTTCTACTGGTTTGTGATACTCAGGGTACCACCATCTGGTTAGTGTTTTCCAAAGTCTGCATCAATCCTGGCATCTAACAAATCGCCAAGATCCTGATTCCTAAGTGTCTCTACCTTTGTTCACCTCTACTTGATTGGTTGTTAGGAGTATATGTTTTTAGTTTGGGGTTTTTTTTTTTGTTAAAATATTAATTTTTATTTTATGTATGTTGGTGTTTGTCTGTAGGCTTGTATGTGCGTGAGGATGTTGGATTACCTGGAACAGAAGTCATAGACAGTTGTGAGCTGCCATGTGGGTGCTGGGATTTGAACCCCGGTCTTGTGGAAGAGTTGCCAGTGCTCTTAACATGAGCCATCTTTCTAGCCCCACTCTCCCTTTTTAACGTTTTGTGTAACTTAGTAACCATTCTGTGTGACTTGGATAACATAATGCACAGATATTAATTAGACAAATATTAGATTAATTAGATAGAAATTAGCCACCAAGCAGCTCTGATAGGAGAAAGGCCAGGAAACAAGCTCCAGGCAGGCCACCTGGCAGCTCAGACACAAGCCAAGCCCAGGACAGGCCTAAATATGCTAATGAACTAACCCAAAGGTGGTTAGTTGGTGTGCTGGTGAACCAGCCCCAAGCTGTGAGTCCTGATAACACAAAACTACCACCGAAGAGACTATATGGAAATTGGAAAGTTGGGCATGGTCTCTAGGATCACACTGTCATGCTCCTGAGACACAGCTTCTCTAGCCTCTATGTTGATACCCATTAGCAAGAGGACTTGGGACTGTGTCTGGCTTTGGCCTCAGTGACCACTGAACTTCTGGCCCTGTCATGGGCCCACAGAGGCCTGTCAGTGACAGCCACTGGTCTGTGCTCTCAGGGACATCCTCCTAGCCTGCCACAGCTGTAGGACTTCACAGCAGATGAGGGTTGAGCCTGCAAACTTCCAAAGCATACTCACCTGAGAAGGTTCTCCAGTGAAACCCACACCTGCATTTCTGCCCAAACATCTGTTTCCCTCTGGGTGAGAAGTCTAACTTTTTTTTAAAAGTGTGATATTATAAGGAATGTGTGAATAAACCAAGCATATTTGAAAGAGAAATCTTGTGTGGACATCCTAATTACCAAGCACCTTACTGACCATAGGTCCATTCTCTCCACACTGGCACAGGTACAAGTTGAGTAAACCATTAGATCTGAAAATCTCGAATTTAAAATACTCTAAAACTTGATAAATCACCAGTTTTGGGTTTTGGAACATTTTGGACTGAAGCTGATTTGGTTACCGTTGGGGAGTGATTATAATGTTTGGCATTTAAGATGACTTTGAACTCTGAAATATTTACATTTGTGGTGCGTTTCAGTTAGTGACTAGAGATTTTTAAAGTCAGGCAGGGACTAACTCTTGATGAGATCCCCTTGACCCAAAGGAGAAGATTAAGAATTCAGATCCTCTTCTACTTAAAACAAAACGCAAACTTTACGTCTTTTTTCTCTCTTTTCTTTCTTTCCCCTTCCTTCCTTCCTTCCTTCCTTCCTTCCTTCCTTCCTTCCTTCCTTTCTTTCTTCTTTCTGAGATAAAGTCTGTATGTTTTAACTCTGGCTGTCCTGGAACTCACTCTGTAGGCCAAGTTGGCCTCAAACTCATAGAGATTCACCTGCCTCTGCCTCCCAAGTGCTGGGATCAAAGGCTAGCTGGCTAACAATTTATTTCTAATTGTGTGCGTGTGTGCATGTGTGCATATCAGGTTCTCTTCTCCTTTAATAAAACAAAAAAGTTTCTAATTGTGTGGGTGTAGGTGCCCACAGAGTCCAGAAGAGAGCGTTGGATCCCTTGAAGCTGGAGTTTCAGGCTTTTGTGACAAGTGCTGACTGCAGCCTGCATCCTCTGCAAAAGCAGTACAGGCTTTGACCACTGAGCCACCATTCCAGCCTCTCAGGTTTCCTTCTCGCTTTTCTCCCTAGTGCACTGGGAAAATGTTCCATTTATAGTGTACAGTGGGTAGCAGCACCTACCTCGAAGTCCACCTAGCAAAGAGCAGGGTGTGGGAAGAGACCTCTATACCTGTTCCCAAAAATTTACATTCCAGAAAGGGAGACAAAACACTTGTAGCTCACAAGGCTAAACAACTAAGTGGTAAGTGCCACAGACAGTGTTAGGGGAGGGAGTCAGATGATAGGGGATCATTTTCTAAAGGTGATAAAATGGAGCAGTCTGAGGCTTGCTGTGATGGTAGAGACGGTTAAACAATGCTATGACCGTGCTCTCTGGGACTTAGTCCAGTGGAGCTTTCTTTCATGCCATAGATGAGTATCTGCTCCACACAGTTCTTCATAGACTCAGGTTCTTTTACCTGTGCTGTGGCTTTGCCTTCATTTTGTGACTTTCCAGTCTCTTCTCATTATCCAAGGAAGATGGGAATGCCTGCACATCACAAGCATTCCTATTTCATTTGAGAAAACTGCCAAGCTGCCAGGAGGCAGGAGGATACAGATGACTTCAGAGGTAACTGATCTAACTGGAGAGACCCGTAGGACCAACATTGTAACAAAAAACAAACAAACCCCTAGCACAGGCTTTCGGAATGCTCTGGCCATGTTTGTAGAAAGTGGGACTGTTTGGCCACATGCAGAACAGGCTGGAAAGGTTGAAAGCTTCTAAATTGAAGCATTGCAATGTTATAATAAGGAATTTGGACTTGATAGGCAGTAGATGGCCCCTGAAGTTTTCCGTGGGAAATGAGTTGATCAAGTCGTATTTACAGAGAATAATCATCAGAACCTATACAGAGTAAGATGAAACAAGGCCAAGGCTGGGGTGTGATCTTGTTTTCCCCCAGTGAGTGGAATATTCACTGGAAAAGAAAAGAAAAATGAAGCATTTGTTTAGTAAGACTTGGTTCCAGAGACCAGAGAGGTGCTCCAAAAGGCCAGAGTCAGTCTCCCTTCAGCAACCCACTCCTAAGAGCAATTAGTCTAGTTCTTTGAAAATTAACCCAGTCCCATCGTGAACTTTTCATCTTTTAAAGTCCTTGCCTCCAACACCACTATCACATGGTAATACATTTCCAAGCTGTATCAAATTACACCATATTAGAAATGTAACGCCCCATTTCTTTCTGATATATTTGTACTTTTTCTTGAGCTAACTCAAGAAGCTTTACATCTGCTGAGACAAAGAAACTTTGATTAAGATGTGACGGAAAATCTTATTGTACCAGGCAAGGAGTCACACCTCTGACACACCTCTGCCATGGGTTCTACTTCACTCCCCGCCTCTTGGCTTATTTCATGTTGGTTCTCTGAGCAGAATCATAGAAGGTGAGTAGCCAGGGTGGCCCAGGTTTGAGAATGAGTATGATCTCAGCCTGGGCTTGTGAATCCTTTTGGTCATGGTTCAGGTGAGCAGGGTGGCACCCAGGGTCCAGAAGGCCATGTAGAAATAAATATATTCAGGTGAGGCAGAAGATTCTAAGAGCCAGTGATTACAGTACAATGAGAAGGGCCCCCCAAAGTCAATCATTAGATTGCCATGTGTGATGGTCAATCTTCACATCACTTGGACTAGATTTGGGGTCACCTAGGAGGCACACTTCTAGGCATGTCTTTGAAGGTGTTTTCAGAGGTAACTAATGAGATGACCCTGATGTGAGTGGCATCATCCCATGGACTGGGATCTCAAACTGAATCAAACAGGAGAGAGAGGAAGCCAGCTGAGAACAGCATTCTCCTTCCTCTGCTTCTCAGTCTGCTGAGACAGCAGCCCAGCCATTGTTACAGCTGCCCCATTATGATAAGATACTGTTCTCCTGTGTTAGTTACTTTTCTGTTACTGTGATAAAACACCATGAAGGAGGCAATTTGCAGAAGAAAGAGTTCATTTTGCCTTATGGGTTCCAGGAGGGTAAGAAGCCATCATGACAGGCAGGCATGGCAATGGGAGCAGAAAGCTGAGAACTCACATCTTCAGACTCAAGCATGAATCAGGATCGTCAACTGGAAGTAGAATGAGGTTTTATGATCTCAGAGCCCAACCTTCAGTGATGTCCATCAGTTTCTGTCTCTAGGTTTCTACCTTGAGGTCTTGCTGGCTTCTTTTGATATTGGACTGTGTGGTGGTCTGAATAAGAATGGGCCCATAGGCTCATAATGCTTAGTCATCAGGGAGTAGCACTATTTGAGACAGACTAGGACATGTGGCCTTGTTGGAGGAAGTATGTCCTTTGAAAGGTAGGCTTTGAAAACCCACACCAGGCCCAGTATTTCTCTGTCTCTCTCTGTCCAGGATGAAGAACTCTCAGCTACTTCTCCAACACAATGTCTGCCTGTATGCATCCGTGCTCTGCACCATGATAATAATGGACCAACGTCTGAAACTGTAAGCAAGCTCCCAGTCAAATGCTTGCTTTTATAAGAGTGTCGCTTCACAGCAATAGAGCAATGACAAAGACAGACTGTAAACTCTAAGCCAAGGGAACCTTCTCTTCCCCTGAGTTGCTTTTGGTTAGTTGCTTTTTATCACAGCAACAAAAAAGCCAACTCAAACCCTGGGAAACATGTATACCATATTCACTAAACAGAATAGCAATGAATTAGAAGACTCAATAAAGAAGATGAGTCACGAAGTAAAAACCCATTGAGAAGGGAAGGAGTAGAACTGAGTGATAAGAGCAGTAATTTCTCTGCAGCTGATGTTTACTTAGATTCACCTGTGTCGCTACCGCCGTATACTTCACATCCTCAAAATACTGCAGTGAACTAGCTGACATTGTGATTCCCTTCACAGACAAGAAGACCGAGGCTGATGTCCGTAAGTCCCTTGTCTAAGGTTCCACAGATATTATGAGATCAAGAAGGGACTGGGGGAAGAGTAGATGGCTTAGTCAGTAGAGTGAACAAAAGACTATCCTTGGGGTTTGAACAGCAACTAAACAGCAGGCTCCAGGTTTAGTGAGAGAGCATGAGAGCATGTTTCCAAAACTAAGGTGGAGAGAGACTGAGGAAGACACCCAACATTGACTTCTGGCTTCTGTAAGCACGAACACACACACACACACACACTTAAAAAAAAAAAAAGATAGGGCTGAAGCCACTGTGTCTGTTCCTAAGGCTCTGCACACATCAGACCACAGTAGCTCTTCTAAGAGCTGAGTACAGATAGTAGATGCGTTTTATGCAGCAACATTTGAAAGCGGCAATAGAGGCAGAAAAGCGAATGATCTTTATCACCTCGGAGATCAAAAGGTGTGGGTTAGGGAAGGCTCCTTGGAGGAGGCGATTCCTCAGTTGGGTTTTTCCATACACTAAAAGTCAGATAAAAGAAAGTAGGCTTCAGAGGAGGAAAATCCAAGTTTCACAAAAGATAAGAACTGTAGAAAGGTATTCTCGGACAGAGCATGGTAGAATAAAGCTTCAGAACCTAGATGGATATTTTATCTTTTTTTTTTTTTTTTTTTTTGTCATGAACGTCGGTGTCTAGCTTTCTTGGTCCTTGTTTATGTTACTTCTGGCCACACTTCTGCAGTAAAACACCTCTATTTCTTTTCTTTCTTTCTTTTTTTTCTTTTCTTTGTTCTCAAGACAGGGTACTCTGTGTAGCCTTGGCTGTCCTAGAAGTCGCTCTGTAGACCAGGCTGGCCTCAAACTGACAGAAATCCTCCTGCCTCTGCCTCCCAAGCACTGAGATTAAAGGTGTGTGCCACCACCACCTGGTGACACCGCCATTTCTTGTTCAGCACAGCCAGTTGTCCACCTCTCTGATATGCTATACATACCCTAAGAATGCCTGTGACAGCTGAATGATGGGATTTTAAGACAAGTCAGCAGGTAAGATCTCCTCACAGCCTGGTAATCATGGACCTGAACCCTGGGGTGTCACAGCTTGGAACTTGCAGGTACTCAGACATTCTGTGCACTAACTCTTTTCATGTGAACAGCAGCATGTTTTTCATGTTGACCCTGCCACCCTCTTCAGTAAGCTGTAATAGATCAACCATTTTTTCCTATGAATAAACTCCAATTTAATCTCCCTTTGTAACAAATTACATCTATTCTGTATATAGGTAGGTGTATTATTTAATGATTCACCTTTACTTTAAAAATTTAAACTTTTGAACATTCAAAAATAGCTATGTTCTTGTCAATATGAAATAATATTTACTTACACAGAAGACTAATTATTTATGTCCAGACCCTTTTATTCTTTTTACAGAAATGTACTAGAAGCCAGATGTTTGTGAGTCCCTCTGCTGGATGCTTGGGTTTCAGAGCTGAAAGAGTTCACACCCTCAGGGAAGTAACAGGTTTTCAACTGATTGAAAGGTAGCAGACAAAGAATAGAGAAGGAGTAAGCAACGTGGGGAGACAGACAAGTTGCCAGCCAAGAGTTTGAGGATTCCATGAGACATACAGGAGACAAACAAGAAGTGTGGTAACTCTGGTCTAGAGGTCTCAGGAAAGAAGCCTGAGCTGCTGTTACAGATCTGAGAGCTGACAAGGAAAGCTGCAGCCATGTGTGAGCTTAACCCTGGGAGAGCCTCTTCAGTAGAAGACATTTAATCCAGAACCCCAAGGGAATGTGCTTGGACACTCCCAAGACTGTCCTCAGGCTCAGTGACCTGCTGGAAGCATGCACAGAGGTGAGCAGAGATCCTGCTACAAGTTACAGTTTACTAGAGCTGAAGACACAGACACAAATCTACAGGACACGAGATGCATGGAGTAGCGGATGGAGCGATGCTGAGCACAAATTTCCAGCTGTCATCACCTTGTCTAGTAGTGTAGACAACATTTGATTCTCCCAGCAAGAGCATGACAAGATCCATAAAATATATTTTCAGTTAGAAAGCTCCTGAGTCTTGGTGGCCAATGATGGTATAAAAGGTTAGTCACATAGGCGAGACTGACAGCCCAAGCTACCCACCAGAGCCAAGCTGATAAAGGCTGAGGCCTTTACCATCAATTACACTTTTAGCATGATCTGTCATGACCCAACAAAATAAATACATGCTTATCAGACACCATACTCCAGAGGCTTAGAGGTTATCTCCCAGCAACAAAGAAAGGGCCAAACCTCTCTTGGAAGTGTGCAAGGTTAATCTTTTACTGTTGATGAAGCCAACATTTTTTTTTTAGATCAGTTGAGAAGAGAACACAGGAACAGGAAGTTGTACAGGACTATCCTCCAAGCCAAACTGTGACACCTTCAGCAGACCAACTGGGCTTTCCTTTCTCTTCCTTTCTTTCTTTCTTTTTAGTTTCTTTCTTTCTTTCCTTTCTTTCTTTCTTTCTTTTCTTTTCTTTTTTTAACTGAAGATCATAGCTAGGCTTGTTGACTGCTGACCTTCCATCTTGGAAGGGTGGGCATGGAAGGGTCATGGGCCCTTGCCTGAGCATCCAGTTTTATGCAATTCTGTCCTAATTGCACATGGCCTTGGGGCCTATGTGGATGGGTGGTGGTGATAAAGGATATAGGTGAAGAAGGGAAAGGGGAGGGACTTCCATCTACACAGTGGTGGCAGAGCTGTCATCTCTGCTGGGTGCACATCTTCCAGTGTGGCTGCTCTAAGGTCATCTCTGCTCCTACCCCTCACCCACTACTCTGTAAGTAAGCTTAATAAACTCATTAGTTCTCCTGGGTGGACTTTGGTGGGTGAATAGTGCCTTGGTTTGTAGTTGGACTCTAAAAGGAAGGGTAGAACTTGTTTACATTTTTCCCCAAGGGAAGGAATTTTAGCAGCAAAGGTAATAATTCACTGAAAACTGGGCCTAAGACAACTTCTGACCATGGAATTAAAGAGCAGGGACTTTCAAGGAGAGGGTATGGAATGGCAAACTAGTCAATTAGGAAAGACTCACATTTGGCCATGCATAGATTATTTCTGACCTTCCACAGTTTAATAGGCCCTTTAGGATCAAGGGGAAAAATGATAGTGTGTTCAAGGAATACGAATTAGAATGTCTTAGTACATGCTGTCTTTTATAACAAAATACCATAGACTGAGTACCTTATAAGCAACAGAAGCTTATTTTTCACGTCCTGGAGGTTGAGAGGTCCAATATAAATGTTCTAGCAGATCTGATGTCTGGTGAGGGTCTGTTCACCGGCTAATAGATGGTCAAGGTTTGCTGTGTCCTCAAGTGGTAGAAGGGTCAAGGCACCTCTCCCTGGCCACTCCTTTGGTTCATAAAGGCTCTACCTTCATGATTCAGCCACTACCCGCAAAGCCCCAACTCCTAAAATCATCACACTAGAAGCAGGGTAGGTGTCAATATAAGGATTCTAAGTGGACCACGGCAAAGAAGAAATGGGTAACAAATCATTACTTCCTGAGGACATCAAAACAGGCAAGAAAACGTGTGGATCAAGTAAGACGGTGTCTACCACAAGCAACACAAAGCTGTCGCTGGAATGGGCCCGAGTACTAAGGGAATTTATTATATGCATCCTAAGTACAGGCTGGGTGCCTCACGGTTCATCCTTCAGGCCTTGGGCTTTGGTCACATCATTGTGCTGCCATTGTATTGGCGGCATCTGGCTGTCTTCATGGTATAAGCTGACTCAGTTGCTGGCATTTTATAATGACATCCCAGAGCAGGAAAGAATCTTTTCCTGTGATGGTTCATAGTTAGAAGTCAGAAAAACCTTGTCTAAAACTTGTCAGGCATGGAGCCTGATCACATGACCTCCCTCAGCCTATCACTGGCAAGCAGAAAAGAACGCCTGTGGACCAGTCAGGACTTAGCACAATACAGCCTTCTGTTCCCCAACCTCATAGGGTAGGGCAGCCAGATGATTGGCAGTTTTTTGAGGTTCTACTGAGAGAAGTGCATGCTGGGTAAGAAGCTGTCAGTGTCCTTGCTAGATAACACCTGGAGGAGACAGATCAAGAAGAATTTTATTTTTAAGGTATCAAATATGTTAATTGTTTATTGAAATGTAAGGCAAAGGGAGGAGATATTTCAGAGAAAGAGATGTGGAAGATAGAGGATTTTTAGAAAGTTATGGAGGGTTGCTGTCTTGGAAGACATGAAGACAATTAAATCTGTAGCACAAATTGGAATACATTACTCTCTTCCTCCAGCTAAAGAGCGTTTAATGATGGTATATATCAGAAACCTCTCACCTATATTTCTGAAATTTCTTGTATTTCCCACCCATATCCAGGCTTTAAGATTTTTTACTAATTTTCACACGATCTGTTTTCTTTAATTTCTTCAAAATGCTCCTTTTCTTCAGAGTGGCACTAGCCTCTCTATTTTTAGAATCCCCAACTTGCAAAAGAGTTGCTGAAAACGTTTATAGTTCAATCAATATTTACCAAGTTAAGTTCTGAGGTTGTACAAATAATAAAAATGCTTCAGAGAGACATGCTCAACAGTTTTCTCTATCTGCTTAATCTTAAAGCATTCTATTTTGCATTGTATTTCCATAAATTTTCGTGTTGAGTGTGTTTGCAACATGAAGTGCATAATAATAAATTAGGAAACAAGCTGTGTAGTGTAGGTGGTTGTATCAGAATATAAATTCTTGTTTGTTTGTTTGTTTGAGACAAGGTTTCTCTGTTGTAGCTCTGGCTGTCCTGGAACTTGCTCTTTAGACCAGGCTGGCCTCAAACTCACAGAGATCCACCTGCTTCTGCCTCCCGAGTGCTGGGATTAAAGGCGTGCGCCACCACTGCCCTGTTAGAATCTAAGTTTTAAGATTGGAAATAAATGTTGAAAATGGTGTGATCTAAAGGGGGAATCCATAGAGGTTGTTCTTCATGATTTACAACATATTAAAAATTAGTGTTTTATCTTGTCTAAGATAAAAAAGTTCTAGTCCAGTTTCATCTATTAATTTATTTGTCTTGTAAATAAGCTAGTGAGTTAGAGCTATGATTTTATTTTAAGCTCTCTTTCTCTCTGTATGTGGTGTGTGCGTGCATGTACATGTGCTTGCGCATGGGTGCAGGAATGCTTGAGTGTAGATCAGAGGACAAGATTTGGAAGTCAGTTCTTACCTCCCACCCTGTTGTGGCAGCCTCTGTCTTGTTACTCCTGCTGCTTTACTTCATACTCTGTGCTAGCTGGCCCGCCAGCCACCTCTCATCTCACTGCAGGAGTGTTGGGATTACAGATGTGTACCACATTATCTGGATTCTTACATGGTTTTCCCCTGAAACCATTTCCCCTAACCATTGTTAGGCTTGTGTGGCACTGAACTTTCCTCTCTGGTTATAATTTCATTGATATGGAGAGGTTAGAATGTTGCAGATCCAAAGGCTAACTTTCCTATCTTAGGTTAACTATAGCACCCTGAAAAGCCTTTTCCTGCCTGTCTCTTGTGTACGGATTAATATCCTGTGACTGATAGGTTAGATAAAATCCTTTGAGGATCTATCAACTTAGAAGACCGCCATCTTCCACCACAAGCTAAGAGTCCTGTAGCAGAACTTCCTTCATGTTGCTGTAATTTTTTTTGAAGTACCAACCAGTATATTTTAAACTTGCCTTGATTTATGACCTTCTTTGTTCTATAAAACAATGCAACTTCATGAAACTGCTTACACATTGGAACATGGAATTTGGGGTAATCTACACCTGCGATTCTGGGCTGTGATAGCTATTCTTGATTGTCAAATTGACTACATCTTGAATTAACTAAAACCTAAACGTGGAGGGGCACACCTGTGAGGGACTTTTGTTTAATTTGAAATGGAAGATCCACTTTAATGCAGATCTTTGAGATGGGAAGATCCACGTTTAATCCAGATCTTTTGAGGTGGGAAGACATACCTCTAATTTGGGCCATGACTTCTGCTAGAAGCCTCTATAAGGGCATGAAAGAAGGAAGCTTTTGCTCTTTGCCTGCTTGCTCTCACCTAGTGAGCATGTGCAGACCTTGAGGATCAGGGTGTTGGTAAAGTGTAATTCTCAAAAAAGTAAAAATGTGATTCTCCTACATATGTAGAATGAAGCAGTGTAAAGGGTTAATTAAAATTTCTTTCTTTCTTTCTTTCTTTCTTTGTTTCTTTCTCCTTTCTTTCTTCCTTCCTTCTTTCTTTCTTTCTTTCTTTCTTTCTTTCTTTCTTTCTTTCTTTCTTTCTTTATCTTTCTTTTTTAGAGACAAGGTTTCTCTGTTATAACTCTGGCTGTCCTGGAACTCACTATGTAGAGCAGGCTAGCCTCAAACTCACAGGGATCCACCTGCCTCTGCCTCCCAAATGCTGGGATTAAAGTTGTGCACCACCACCACCTGGCTTAATTCAGATTTCTGATGAGGAAACAGAACAATGGCAAAACCAATTTGAATGAGAAAGGAGAGAACTATTTCTATCAGAAAAGACATTTTTATGTTTGTTAGTTTGGAACAAAACTGATTAATATCCTACAAGGCAAAAATTGCAACCTTTAGGCGTATCTTTTTATTAGACAGGGATTCTCTGTATCTCCACTGTACAAGGTCTACAGTTGTATGCAACCTCACAGGACTGAGCTCCGGACTGAGGGGGGATGGTTTCTTAAAACCTAATACTCAAGTGGACCCGCTGAACTGCTTGCACATGTTGGCTTCTTAAGAGTTGCTGAATGAGATTGCCCCAAGCCAGGGAAATTATAACACCAGAATTTTTTTCTCAGAAGAGTATAGAAGTCCAAAGTCAAAGTGTCAGCACAACAGAACCTCTTGGAGCTCTTCAGAATTCCGTGCTGCTCTCTCTGCTTTGGAAGCCGCTGGACTTCATCACATTCCTCCGCTTGTTATGCCCCTCTGGCCTCTGCTCCCGATATCGCATGGTACTTGTCTAACTTATCTATTGCTGTGATAAGACACCATGACCCAGGCAACTTATAAAGAAAGACTTTATTTGGGACTTACAGTTTCAGAAGTTCATATAGTTCATCATGGCGGAGCATGGCGGTGGGCAGGCATGGCGCTGGTGCAGCAGCCGAGAGCTTACAGCTTGATTCATAAGCATGAACCACAGAGAAGTAAATGGGAATGGCATGGGCTTTTGAAACCTCAAAGTTCTTACAACTAGAGACCAAGTATGCAAACATACGAGCCTGGAGGAGCCTGGAGGAGTCAGACCCTCCAAGACTTTCTCAGAGGTCCTGACCAAAGGGCAAAGAGAACTTAGTTCTGCTCTGTGTCCTTGTCCAGTGAGTGCCTCAGAGGAGTCAAGGTTGTGGTTTCGGGGGACCTGCTCCTTCCCTCTGGGCTGTGGTCATCGTCCTTAGGGAGCATCCTATGTTCTTATCGCCAACGTTGTCTGTTGAGCTCTCTGCTGGCCTTAGCCATTTCCCTCCCTGCAAACAGTATATTGGATGCTGTCCTTCTTCATAAACTTACTTAGCATAAGCCATCAGCTTACACAAGACTTCCTTGTCCCATCCCAGCTATTGCCTTTGTCTTTGTTATTTCTCATTCCCAGGCTCACCATTCAGGACCCTTATTCTTGCAGGTTCAGGTCAGGGGCCGTTCTCATTCAAACCACTACAGTAAGCGTCTTTGGGTGTCTTTCTTTCTCTCCTCCTACTCTCTCCATGTGCATATGCTGGTCTCTTTCTTTGTCAGTGATGAAATACCTAGTTTGTCTTCTGATCAATAGCTGTTCCATTTCCCAAAAGCAAATGACCTCACTGCAGAAGTGTGTACCCTGAGTCCATACGTAAGTGTTAGAGAGACTATTAATGAATTAATCAGTTCATCAACACACTGATTCAGCAATGACCTAGCTAACAAGAAGAAATAAAAGTTCTCTGTGATGACGTTGCTTCACACTTTTATCTCCCGTCACCTGGTCTCAGCTCCTTGTAGACAGAGCAGCGACAGCTAATCTAGTTCATGAGTTTAAATGTGTCCTGAGTGCTTCCGACGTGGCAGGTGGAATGAAAGTGTCCTGGGGTGGGAAGCGTGGTCCAGACTGAAGATGTTGGAAGCAGCACTCACCTTCTGAAGTCTCTACGGGGATCCTTTCTCACCTCCTCTAGCTTCAGGTAGCCTTTGACATCCTTTGGCTAATGGAGGTTATCATTCTAAGATCTTTCCTCTGTGTCTATGTCCAAATTCACCTCTCCTTAAGAGGTATCAGCTGCTCTGGTTGAAGCTTAACCAACATGACTTCATCTTGATTACATCTATATGAGCTTGATATCCACATAATGTTATTATTACAGACACTAGTGGTAAGGTCTTCACTGTGTTTCTGAGAGGAGGCACGTTCAACACTCCTCTCTTCTCCTTCCCTCCCCTCCCCTCTCTTCCTCTCTTCTCCTTTCCTCTCCCTGCTCCCTTCCTTCCCTTTCCATCTTTTCAAAATGGAAAAGTTTCCTCCCTGATTAAAGTTTCTCTCTTGTCTGCTCCTTATTCTCCAATTTGTCCCATTTTCTCTATGCATACTTCCCATCCTTCATTCACTTCCATCCACATCAGCCTCCTCTGAAGCTCTGGATGACACTGGATCCCACTGAGGTGGGACAGGATCCAAGAGGTTCTGAGGAGCGAAAGGTGCCTCTAGGCCGAAAGTGACGAAAGTCTCAGCGATGGTTTTCATCTCCCACTCTCTAAGTGTCCTGCAGGCGTGGCTGTACCCCACGGGTACACATAGAGGTTGGGGGGAACTTCAGGCGTGGCTGTATCCCACGGGTACACATAGAGGTTGGGGGACTTCAGGCTTGGCTGTATCCCCACGGGTACACATAGAGGTTGGGGGACTTCAGGCTTGGCTGTATCCCACGGGTACACATAGAGGTTGGGGGACTTCAGGCTTGGCTGTATCCCATGGGTACACATAGAGGTTGGGGGACTTCAGGCTTGGCTGTATCCCCACGGGTACACATAGAGGTTGGGGGACTTCAGGCTTGGCTGTATCCCACGGGTACACATAGAGGTTGGGGGACTTCAGGCTTGGCTGTACCCCCCATGGGTACACATAGAGGTTGGGGGGACTTCAGGCTTGGCTGTACCCCCCACGGGTACACATAGAGGTTGGGGGAACTTCAGGCTTGGCTGCACCCCCCACAGGTACACATAGAGGTTGGGGGAACTTCAGGCTTGGCTGCACCCCCCACGGGTACACATAGAGGTTGGGGGAACTTCAGGCTTGGCTGTACCCCCATGGGTACACGTAGAAGTTGGGGGCTTCAGGCTTGGCTGTACCCCCCACGGGTACACATAGAGGTTGGGGGGGGAGTGCAGAGCTGAGGGAGAAGGGGATCTGTGTTGAGTAGGTCTCCAGACAGTTATAGCAGGAAATTAACCCAATTAAGCTCAGATCTTTTAACTACTTTCTTAATACCTGCCAGAATCTTGTCAGATTTGGCTCAAGTGCAGCAATATATTTCTAAATAAGTAGAAAAAGGATTACCGTTCTTAACTTTGGCAATAAACCTTCCAATAAATCCATCAACTGCACCTTCCAATGAGGCTTTTCAGGAGACAGTACATCATATTCGAAGAACTTCAATGAAGTCAGTCATTCCCACACTACTGCTGAGGAATCTATGTTATCAAGTTGAGCCAGCTTCTCATCTCCAGGAGTTGAGACTGCTGAGGTGTAATGTCTTCCTTTACTTGCTCTAGTGTGGGGTTGAATTCAGATCTTAACTGTCTCAACTGTATCATCTCAGTTGGCGATGACCCGTTCTCCAGTGCCTGCTCTTTACTCCTAAGAGAGCGTCTGTGGCTGTACCAGCTCTGTGCCTGGCATCCTAGGTGGGAAAATGAAGGACTCTGTATTGTGGTGACACATTTTGAGTCACCTTCTGCAGGTTATGAACGTCTCTGAG
Organism: Cricetomys ansorgei; assembly: GCA_026225945.1. NCBI lineage: Eukaryota > Metazoa > Chordata > Mammalia > Rodentia > Nesomyidae > Cricetomys > Cricetomys ansorgei. Next base: position 1,219,023 of record JAMJFZ010000770.1, read on the forward strand.
GCAGGTGAAGAGAGTTGCTCCTTGCGATTAACTTCCCAAGGCTGTTCTGGGAAAATGCCACAGGCTGGGGCTCAGAGACAGCCCTGACATCACAGTGTCAGACAGCTTGATTTCTTCTGGCTCGCAGCTAGCGATCTTTCCATGTGGCCTTCCTGTGCTCTGTTGCCATGTGTCCCTCTTATCTCCCTTTATATCCCAAGTTCCTTCTCGCTCAATGGGTTAAAGACACACTGGGTTAGTTAGGGACTACTCCAGTGGCCTCATTTCAATGCAGTCACGCCTTTAAAGGTCTCACTCAAGTCTTAGCTGGAGGCACTGGGAGTTAAAGCTTCAGTGAATGAATGTTGGGAGTATGTAGTACAGCTCCTGACACTGCATCGCTGGGACTGGCTGGTTTTACAGGGACTTTATTATTTTTAACATGGCAGCTTCTTCTGATGTTGGCCCTATCATCTGTAGCTCTGATTGGGGTGTTCTTAGCTAATACCTCTCTGTAGGATATTTTCCCAAGTGTTTCTCAGAGGCAAAGTTTCCTAAAAATATGAGGATCTGGGGGAACGGGAGGTGGATCACTCAGTAGGTGCCTGTTGTACAACATGAGGACATGAGCTTGGGTTTCCAGCACTTACATTAAAATCTGGACATGGTAATGTATGCCTGTCATCCTACTTACAACAAAAATATCTTTAGGAAATAATGATTGTGTGTGTGTGTGTGAGAGAGAGAGAGAGAGAGGGAGAGAGAGAGAGAGAGAGAGAGAGAGAGGGAAATATCTATGGAGGCAGAGATCCCCCTGCAGCTGAAGTTACAGGTGGTTGTGAGCCGCCCAGTATGAGTGCTACGAACCAAACTCAGGTCCTCTGCAAGAGCTACACATATTCTTAACCGTTGAGCCGTCTCCTTAGCCCCCAAATGAATAAACAAGACAGACATCCCCCCGTTTATGGCCATGTTAGAGGAAAGCACTTCAGAGTATTAGATTATTGTGGCAGATTTTTCTTTTTCACCTTGAGCTGGACTACATTTCCCATAATACTCTAATTAGTGTGGCCATAGGAGTTAATTCTGGTTGAAGGAAAAGAAGTCTAAATGAAGTGTAGTATCTTTAGTTCTTGTTTATACCACTTTCCTGTGGAAATAGTCCATTACTTTTTTCCCCCTCTCTGTTGACTGGATGGCCACACCCAGGAAGAAATCCTTCCATTAGTATGGGCCCATGGAGAACACAATGGGGGCAGACAGAACAATCCCTCTATCTCTCATCACTTGAACTTTATTCATATAAAAAAAAAGCACCATTCTGTGAGATTTCAGAATTTACTTGAGATAACAGCTGCTGTTAGAATATTTTACAAATATTATATCATGAGACCAATCTCTATCTTCTTTCAAAATTTTTTACTAATATTATATATTTATTTATTGGTGTGTGTGTGTGTGTGTGCATGTGTCAAGGTGTGTATGCAGAGGTCAGCAGATAACTGGTCCTAGAAATCTAACTCTGGTCATCAGGCTTGGTGACAAGAACCTTAATTCTCACAGTCACCCTCTGGCCCTCTGGCCCTCTTTCCATCTTATCTATCTCCTTTGACCTATGATTTTTATTCTCTGGACACCAGTTACCATCTCATACCAGTCAGAACAAAGGAGCACCATGAAGAGGAGAGAGGAGATTTGACAAGGCCTTTAGCACATTCTTTAGACTTGTAACAACTGGCCACTTCAGCTATAGTGGAGGCTCTGAATCTGAATATTTTGTTTGTCAACTTCTGCTTAGGAAAACATACTGCCAGGCAAGTCAGTGGTAGTCCTTTTGGTGATCCCCCTTCTGGTGATTCAGCTCAAGAACCTCAAGAACATCTCTTTGATTCCCAAGATGCTCTGTTTGGGGTTGAGCAGCTTCAGCCTCCTGCCCTGGATGGAGGTCAGTATTTGGCCATTTGCTGGGTCAGCCTGACTAAAGCTTCAGTCCCTTGCTAGGTCCTGGATGGCTCCCAGGCTACAGCTTGATCCCATGTGTCCCTTCATCTCCTGTTGGTACTAGTTCACAGGATCGTATTTCAGGTTTTGTTTCTGCCTAATACAGTCGCACTGATTCCTAGGAACTTGGTTGGAATTTTCCTAGAAATGTAGGCATGGGAACCCATCCCTTACAAAGAAGCCCAGGTCCTGTTCATCCAGTCTCCTGGATCTCCATTGCTGCTCACCTACAAGGATCCAGGTTGTTGTGCCCTCTGCTTTGTAGGACTAGCCACATTCTTCAAGACTCACCTTCCAGGGTTGAGACCAGAAATGCTCTGAGACTTGTACAAAGTGTCTTGGCTCCATCTCTGTGATCCCATGTTTTTGTGTGTCAGTATGTGTTGGTTAGCAAAGGCTTGTTGGAGATTCTGAGCTGAGCTGTGAAAGGTGTTCAAGGTTTGAACAACTGATGAAAAGGTCACATAGCTTTTCATGAGCAGACATGAACAGACATTTATGTGCCCCAGATGGGGCCCTGATGGCACGAGGAAACAACTGTACCCAAGTCTGGTTTGGTGAGCCAATGGTTTTTGGGGGGTTACTCACAGGAATATGGGAGACTCTGGCGGCGCTATCGCCAAAAATCCCCGTCTAAGCACAGGTGATGACTCATGAAAATCACATCACAGGTGTCCAACACAACAGCAGGCAGATCTGCCAAAGTCTTTCTCCGTCAGCCTTTAGCATTGCTTATGTGGCGGTGGGGAGGGGCTTAGTTAGCCTAGTAAGTCTCCTGAGTCTGAGTTTAATGAGTCTCGTGAGCTGAGGGAATATGCCCAGCTACATAATCGAGGGACCATCCTTTCCTTAGCAGTAGCCTTTCAGGTCAGGAAGTGAGTGCATCAGGCCCAGCTGTGATCTAAAGCAGTGGTTTTCACCCTGTGGGTCACGACCCCAGCAGAGGTCTCCTAAAAGTATCTCTGTCTTCTCAAGCCCCTGCCCCCTCTGTCTCTTCCTACACGGGACTCTGCAATCTCTATGGACTTTTCGTTTGTGTTCAGTTTCCTCAGGCAGCTATCCACCCACACATCTTCATTTCAGGGTCTCTGGGACTCATGAGCTGGCAGGAGTATGTTTAGGTGCTGTGTTTCGAATATGAAGTGTGCCCCATGGCTCATAGATTTGAGTATATGGTCTCCAGCTGGCAGCTCTTCCTGGGAAGGAGGATGTGCCATTTTTAGGAGGTAGGGCCTAGCTGTAGGAGGTGGGTGTGGGGAGGGTGAGCCTTGAGGTTAATAGCCTTACCCTGTTTTCAGTCCCCCTGCTTTGCTGAGTCTCACATACTCCATACATCCCTTCCATGCAATCATGGACACTATCCCCTCAAACTGTAAGTCCATACCAGCGTCTCCATTCTGCATTTGTAACCGACACAGAGTGGGGTCCTAAAGAGTTCATTTTAACTGTAGCAGAGGACGGTGAGTCTGTTATGTCATAGTCAGCTTTGAGCATCAGCAGGCAGCGTGTTTGTGGGAAGTCTGGAGGGATGCTCCTGGCAGTGTCTGAACTATCAGAAGGAGACTGATGCACAGACCAAAGCAGAGGAAACGGCACACTGCGCCAGCCGGAACGCTGTTCCAGTAATCTTTAATAAATGATTTTAGAAAACGGCAGTGGCAGAGAGGGCCATGGGGACACACACGTCAATCTGTGAGGCTGGTACGTGGGCAACTGCTACTCACACTGATCCCAGGTCTCCATCCAGAGAGAAGACTGGTTTAAAAGGAAGGGAACGTTTGATTTCTGGCTGCAATCTGCCACGCAAAGGCATTTATTTCTACTCTGAATGCACATTTCCTCCCCTTGCATTCTTCTCAATTTATCTTCCAGCAGACCAGCCTTCCCAAGCCATCATGTCACATAATTCTTAGATCATTATGGCTTAATTGCTATTTGATCATGTTCAGTCTTCAACATCAAGGCAGAATTTACAGGGGAAAAAGATTTCCTCAGCACTGTGGCTCCGACGCCCCGGAGCTGCATACTGAGTCCCTTTGTACACAGGTTCTTAGTGGCATGGCACTGCATTTAGATAGCACCTGCAGCCAACAAAGCTGCCGGAGGATCTTGCTGCTGGAGGATATCCAGCATTGGACAGGAGGGCTGAGCTCACTGTCATTTCAGACGTCAACCGTGCCCTCCTTCACTATTCTGAGATGCACTAATCATTCCACAAAAGCAGCCCGAGAGAGTTTCAGGCCTAGGAATTCTGAACAATGGAGACACAATATAACCCATGTATCACTCAGATCGTTTCCTTGCGGGCATGGTGCTCAGCTTTACTTGCCAGTGTTATCTGAGGTTGTATTTTGTTTGAGATAATAAGCCTTTGTGTTCAGAACGGAGACATATTCAAAGGTGTTCACTTAATTTAAAAACAAGTTAAACGTACTGTCACAGAGCAGAGATTACCATGGTTCTTGGGGAGTCTGGGGTTTATTGCTTTCTGATATATGTGTGTCTTGTGTCATGTGACATGAGATACCACACCAGCAGCAACTTACCTGTGGGTAGCCTACACTATATTAGCTATTGTTGCTCTGACAAAACATCTGAAAGAAACAACTCGAGGGAGGGAAGCTTTGACTCAGGGCTTTTGAGAATTCAGCTTGTGGTCAGAGTATCACGGTGGTTAGAGTGGGAGGAGCCGTTCACATCGGAGCAGACAGGAAGCAGGGAGTCCTACAGGAAGGGAACAGTGATAATTTGCCCTGGACCTACTTTCAGTGGAAGTAGGTACTTCCAGGACCTCCAGTGACCTACTTCCTCCAGCTAGGCTCCACCCCTTCCTATTATCTTCCTATATAGCCCCACTGGCTGGAAAACAGATACTGAAAACATGATTTGGGGAGGCATTTCATATTCAAATATAACATAAGTAAAAAGTCTTGTACTTGTTAAACAAGGACCAATCCACAAAGGGAATGATGCTTTATTTAGTTGAATCATTCATTTAAAAATTTTCATTATGATGGTAGTGGTGGTGATGATGATGATGATGATGATGATGTTGATGATGGTGTGTGTGTGTGTGTGTGTGTGTGTGTATACATGTATGCCATAGCATGCATTTGATGACCAGAAGACAACCTTTGGGAGTCTGCTCCCTCCTTCTACCATGAGCTCTGGAGATGGAATTTAGATTTTCAGGATGCACAGAAAGCTCTTTTACCTGCCAAGATGTCTCATTGACTCTACTTATTCTTCTGAGCCCTTGAAGTCTGCTGAACACCCACCCAACTGTGGATACTGAAATGAATCTGGAAAATGTAGCCTCTGCCACAGAGTGACTTATGAACCAGTCAGGGTTACAGAGGGCAGAAGCAGATCATTTCATACAGTGTACTGGGGGACAAAGAAGTCTTGACAGGCTGTGGAGGAAGGGAGAACAGTTCTGGAATGCAGAAAGCCCAGTCTTCTCAAGAAGTCCAACTATACGTTCAGCTGGACAGCACATTTTAAATCTGGAGAAGATTATGCAAAAGGTAAATGTAGCATTACCATGCAATTCTGCAATTCCAAAGCAAATTAAGAAGACATTCATATGAAAACCTGTACAGTTCTGTCCATAGCAATGTGATTCACAATAGCTCCAAAATGGAAACAACCCAACTGCCTATCAGCCGATGAGTGGGGAAACTAAATGGGATATATCCCTGAGGAACATTATTCACCACAACAGTACAACCAAAGCACTATGCTGTAACAGGGATGGACCTTGAAAACATTACATGAAGTAAAAATAATTATATTATGTATGGTTTTATTTATATTAAATTCCCATAATACGCAAATACATAGAGACAGAACATACATTGGTGGTGTCTACATGTTGGGGGAAGAGGGAATAAGGAGTAATTGCTAGTGGGTAAAGGGTTTCCTTCAGAGAAGATGAAAATGTACTAGACAGGTATTATACTCTGGAAATATGAATATAAAGATTGGGTTCCTGTTCTCAAGGACCCTACATTCATGAATCTGAATAGTTAACTGCAACAGATGAAAGTCTGAATACAAATGGCTGAACAGAAATGAGAATTCTTCCAAAGCAACAGCAACCAGACAGGAAGTCAACCCACTGACTTCTGATAAACATCCCAGGAAGGCAGCCCACTCCACAACAACCAGCCCAGAAGGAGGTTGCTATGTCTACAATAGCCGTCCGAGGGAGCTGCCCACTGTCTAAAATGGCTAGCTCATCTAACACTTACACTATAGATTCAATCAGTTCATTCTTTACCATCTCTGGCCTAAGTAATAGCCCGCTGCTAGCCAAAATAAACCTTTCTCTAAGTTGTTTTGGTCAGGTGTTTTGTCACGGTAATTTAAAAAGGAACTGCTACAGCACCCTACCTACAGCTTCATGGGGGCATCTCCGAGCTCTGACAGTGGTGGAGGTCAAATTCCATGCCATCCTGACACTGCCAGGATTGGGATCAAAATCAAATATGAATAAAGAGGTGTGGTGTTTATGCACCTGAGCTGTGAACTGTGATTGACGGATGACCTTGGTACTTATGTGGAGCTAACAAAAACTGTGTATAGATCCCGCGCAGACCACACGCATGACGATTTTTAAGATATGTAGGTGGGGACAGAAGGGCAAGTAGGGGATGCAGATCAGGTATCTAGTTATGTAGTCCACATGTTGGTGTCAACACAACCTGCCATTTTACGTTTGAGAACGGGTTTCCTTTCCCTCCCTGCCTTGTTTTCTATTATAGATTTTGTATTCTTTGAATCATGATTTTATGTGTGTAAATCGGGTAAGAAGTTAGTCTCCCCCTGGGAAATGTGTGCAGTAGGAGTTGAAATGATGATTTGGCTGGGAAATATTAAATCTTTATTATATAAATTCTTGGTGGTGTTTATGTTTCTGGTCTTAGAGAAAAGAGAACTAGAACATATTTCTTCTCAGGCAGAAATGTTTTAGAACAAGCAAGATTGGGGAGAACACATTGCCAACATCTATGAATTACAAATGTGACTTGATTAGGAAGGAATAAAATGTGACTGGATTGGCAGCAGCGAAGACGAATTGGTCCTGGTTTATGGCTTAAACAGGCGAAGGGCAACCCCTACTTATTGTTCCTGGTATTTTGCCATCAGCTGTAGCACAGTCTCAATGCATGCAGTTAGGGGAGAGAGGAGGCAGAGGAATAGTTCTGATAATCCTTGGTACTGGGTTCTGGGGGTGGTTAGGGGGAGGCCAGTCTACCTGGCTGGGACTCGCAGTGTAGCTTATCAGTTCTTAGATGATTGTGTGATTGCTGTAAAAACTTCGACCTGTAGCAAGACCCTGAGGTGGAGCTGGAAGAAGCCAGCTTCTCAGATGAATGTCCAGGTGATAAGAAGCCCTGAACTTCTGGCAGGATGATGAATTTCAGTAAGAATCCAGGTAAGAGGATCATTGCACAGCTTAGTCCAGTGTAGAATAACAAAACCTTGGCACTGGGGAGAGAGCACAGTCAGTAAAATGTCTGCTGAACAAACATAAGGACCTGAGTTTGGATGTATAGCATCTAGGTAAGAAGCTGGGCATTGCCCCCTGTTCTTAATTCTAGTTTGGCAGAATCTAGGTAGGAGGATCCCTGGAGCTTACTCACCAGCCAGTCTAGCCAATTGGTGAGCTCCAGGTTCAGTGAGGGACTCTATCTCAAAAGCTACATTGGAGAAGCAATTGAGGAAGACACCTGAAATTGACCTCTGACTTCCACATGTACATGTGTATACTCACATACAAGTGTACATATGAACACATGCACATATGTGTGCTCGTGTGTGAGCATGCACACACACACACATGGCATAGCTGGGTACAGAGGGTTTACCCTAGGTATTGTGTCTTTTGGACCTATTTTTCACCTAGGGAAACTGGAAAGGATTATAGATAGAAATGCCCCTTAATGATGTCTATACCCTGATTCTGAAGCTTGTGAATGTGTTTTATGATTTGGTGAAAGAGTTTGCACTTGGGACCAAGAGTCTTTTTGTATGTTTGTTTTTGTTTTTGAGGCAGTGTTTCTCTGTGTAGCTATGACAATCCTGGCACTAGTTCTGTTGAACAGCAAAAAATGCAAAAGGGTTGAAAGTTCTCCAAAGAGGGAGGGATTGCTGGTCTGAAGACTGAGGGAGACAAGAATACATACAGCTTCAGGTAGCCTGGATTGCAGGAAATGCTGGCCACTGCCAGGAAGAATGGAATTCTGCTACAACATTTATGGTATGGAAAGCAAGTTCTTCTCCCGAGTCTTTCCATAAAGGCTAGGCAGGCCAACAACTTGACTTTATCCTTCTGCTACCTAGAGCAGATAAATGGTTGAAGCACTCAGAGTTTTGACCTCCAGACCTGGGAACAGATAACTTGGTATCTATCACTAATTACTGCTGCAATAGGAAACAGATACAAGAGACAAATAGAGGAGCCAGGGTGACAGAATCTGTTGAATTCCAAGTCTTGATGGCAGGGGCTGAAGTAGGAAACACTGGGATGCCAGACTGAATCTATGGGCAGGGAAACCAGAGAATCTAGTGCCAGAGGCAGAGGCATCAGAATAAAACAGGAGATAGTATCTCATCTTTTCAAGGCATCCTTTGACTTGCTGCCTTGAGCCTAGTAGATGACATGATCGAAAGGTCAACACAGTATAGACTTGGCATTTGTCCTTGAAGGCAATTCTCTTTATCATTCCTTTTCAAGTCTGCTTATTCTGTGTCTAATTCCCTTGCAACATTCTTCCGGGAAACCAGCTTGTGAGAAAAAATATCATATTAAGTGGAAAGGGTTCATCCACCCACCTCCACTTCCCTTGGTAGAGCACTTAATAAGAGAAGAGATGTCTCGTGTAAAAATGACACTGCAAAGACACTAAGAAGTCTTTCCTAAGAGAAGAGCTGTTGAGATTTATATTGTATTCAACCGGAAAGACAATTATGATTGAAAACGATGATGATGAAGAAGAGGAAGGAAAGGAAGCAGAAGGAGGAAGAGGAGAACAAACTGAGCTCCGAGTTTTCTGTGTATAAAGAAAAACATTCAAACAAAATAAAACAAGAAACAGGATGCGTCATAAACTCATGAGGAACAAGAAGACAATAACAAGTCAGGGCAAAAGGGCTAGAGTCTCTACCCAGAGACTCCTTTATGGTTATTGGAGAAAGACAGAGGGCCTGGGATTACTGTGCCCCAACCCCTTTAGGCACCTTTGCTTGCTGGGGTCATAGAGAAAGACGTGGGAGCAGTTAGTGTTTCCTGTATGCACATGGGTGTAAGGACATCCACAAGGGCATATCCACACATCTCTTCAGAATGACCATTCTCCCTCATCAGCAGTCATTAACTACCAATAGCTCCTCAGCTAGTGGTAGAATCTCATGAGCACTTCGCTCCCATGCGTACTGGAATGTGGATGGCTTGAACTCACACAGGCCTTGTGCAGGCAACCATAGCCACTGTGAGTTTATAAGTCCACTGGCCATGTTGTGTCCAAAAGAGACTGTTTCACAGGTGCCTCCCCATTCTCTAGCTCATACAGTCTTTTCACCCCCTCTTCCATGATGTGCCCTGAGCCTTGGAGAAAATGTATAATATAGATGTCAATTTTAGGGCTGAGAATCCCACAGCCACTTTTCCTCTGAGTTTTAACCATTTATGAATCACTGTCCACTGCAAAAAGAAGTCTCTCTAATGAGATCTAAGGCTGTGCTTGTTTATGAGTATAAAGATAAATGCTTAGAAGGTGCTTTGATACTTTGTCTAGCATAATACTGGCAGTTCTCCCTTGGGTGAACTAATCACCCCCTAATCACAGGTTCTTGTCCAGTTTTTCAGTACTAGGCAGGAATACATATAGTACTACTGTAGAGTAGGCCTTAAATCTAATCAGAAAGCAGTTGGTTACTCCAGTCACAATCATGTTGCTACTACACCAATGAGCATACCTTGCTAGCTGGTTGTTATTGTAGTTCAGAGTTCAAGCTGGGAAAACCCTATGTATTACTGTTTGCCTCTTTGTTTTTTTTGGACTGACTAAAGACTATGCTCCGAAATACTCCCCCACAAACTTACCCTTCTTAGCACTGCACATTTTAAAAGTTTGTATTTAAAAATCATCATTTCAAGTCTAAAAGTATGCCAAAATGTAAAATTCCCGACTAAGAGTGTGATGACTAATCACCACTGTCAACTTTACTGAACTAAGAACATGCGGAAACGGCTGTGGATGTGAGTGTGTTTCCAGAAAGAGTTAGCTGAGAATGGAAGAGCTATCCTGAATGTGGGTGCTCCCAACGCATTGCTGAAGCCCTGGGCTGAATAGGGGAAAGCGAGCTAAGCACCAGCATTCATCTCTCTGTGCTTCTTGACTGTAGATCCAGTGTGAGCAGCTCTCATATTCTTGCTGCTATGCCTTCCCTGCCATGATGAACTGTACCCCCAAAACTGTGAGCCTAAATAAGCCCAACCTTCCTTATCAGGTATTGATTATAGCAATAAGAAAAGTAACTGACACAAATAGCAAAGACAATGTGCTCTGATTTCTAGTTTTAGATGCTATTGTAGAGAGAGTTCCCTTAGAGACTTAGCCAGACTCAGAATCCTTGTGTTCCTGAGTTCAAATGTCATGAATTTGGGTAAGGGTTATCTACAATGAAATAAGAAACAAAAATAGTAAAGGTTTGTTTTCTTCACAGGAAGCTTGGAGGTGCATGGCTTGTTACATCAGTCTAGCCTCTGAAAGCTGTCATGAAGACTGCTCACTGTTTTCTCAGATGGCACCACCTGCTCACCACCCCAACTTAAACCTCCACCCATGTACAGGAGGACCTCATACCCACCATTGCCAATCTTCAAACACATTTTTACTTTTAGGAGCCAAGGATTTACATGTGTTTATATGTGTTTCCTTTGTTATCATAGAAAAAGGAGTGTTTCAGGTTCAATAACTGTTTGTCTGATGTCCTCTGTGAATTGCTTGCTTGTAAATTTTGCCCAGTTTTCTAAAGTAGTTAAAGTATACAGAAACAGAATTCCAAGATCATCTGACAGATAAATAACAAAAGATATCCATAATGCATGCAGGGTATACTGAGGTTGTAAATAATGTGACATTAAATCACAGCTTGTACATAGAAAAGTAAACAGAGCAGAAGTGTGCATCCCATTAATTCTTACAAAGTGAACACCTGGATAAACAAGCTGTCACGACTCCCAGAAGCATCCTGTCTCCCTCCCTAGTCCCTCCTACCCTCTCTGAACCATCTTAAGCAAAACTGCCAAGTAGAATTCTATAACTACTAGTTTGCTCATTCGTAAATCAGTGCATTGTGCTGGTGTCAGTTCCTTTTCTCATCACTTTGACACAATACCCAACAAAAGCAACTTAAGAAAGAAGGCTTTGGTCGGGTGGTATTGGCACACACCTTTAATCCTAGCACTTTGGAGGCAGAGGCAGGTAGATCTCTGTGAGTTCGAGGCTAGCCTGGTCTACAGAATGAGTTCCAGGACAGCCATAATTAAAACAGACAAACCCTGTCTTGAAAAAACAAAACAAACAAACAAACAAACAAAAAAGAGGGTTTGATTTCAGCTCACAGTTCAAGGAGAACCCTAACCCTTCATAGAGAAGGAGAAGGCATGCGGCAGGAGCTTGAGATAGCTGGTCACACGGCATCCACAGTCAGGAAGCAGGGAGACACGGAATGTTGGTGCTTGGCTTACTTTCTTCTTTTTATTTAGTCCAGACATTCCTGGAGGTTTGTTCTCATAGTGATTCCAATCCCATCAAATTGACAAGATTTAACTATCGTAGTTACCAGCTTGTTTGAATGTTTGAATGAACCTCCTCACAAAACAAATTATATGAAGTGGGCTTTCTATTTACAGAGAGGCAGCAAAGGATATCAGATACTACGAATCTGTGAACTGGTCCCTAAGAGTCAGGGGAGCTACCCGAGTGGATGGAGTCTTGCTTGTCCATGTACCACTTGCTCTACGTCTCAGGGACACTGAGAGGCAGCTCACTTGGGCTTTGTACTGATGAACTGAAGGGTTGAAGGACATTCTTTTTCTGTTATGAACAGCTCTCCATCCCAAGATGTTACACCACCAGCATATTCTGTTATTCTTGAGACCTATAGTAAGAAAAGGGGAGAGTTGGATTATTCTAATGTCTTTGGAACTGTCTCAAAAATAAAAATGGGTCACATGATATGCCTTCTTTTGCCCAACATTAGTTGTTGACATTCAATTGTATGAAGATTTTAAAGTAAACTTGATAATTATACCTTTAGATATATTTAGTAGAACTTAAATGTGAAGACATGATAAACTCTATCATCTTTTGTTAATGTATGTTGGGAAATTTTATATTTTGTTTTTCTCTTTTCTTGAATTTCTATTATAGTTTTACCATAGAATTTTACCCTGTAAATACAATAACACTTTATGTTTTTATTGCCTCTGTTACATTGCTTTCAGTAAGATTATGAACATTGATTGAAAATCTTTGTCTCCTGTGAATACCATGCTCTTACCGACAGCAAAGTGTGTTCTATATTTACTTATAACCTAAGTTAGATAAAAATTGAACAATGTTACAGTATATTAAAGATTTTATAATTCTTAAACTTAAAAAATCCAGCTTATCAGAATTACTTTTTAATAGCTATGGTCAGTGAAATCCTGGCCCACATCTTAATGTCTGGAAATTGTAGATAGGTTACATAGCGAAGGACAACTAAGGCTTTGAAATCTACATTTTAGATAGAATGAAGCTGCTAATCAATTGACCTTGAAATAAAGCTCAAATGAATCTAATGTCATCATTGCAATCTGGATAAGTTTAAGAGACAAAAGCAGAAAGGTAACTGTATGAGGATCAGGGTTAATGACACTGGCTTTGAAGATGAATGGACTGGGCTGAGAAATGGGAAGGTAAGGGAACAGACATCCCACTCCTGAGTATATCCAGTCTTCTTTTTACTTATTTTAAAATTAAGTCAGGGTCTCACACTGTAGCCCAGGCAGGGCCTTGAACTTGCAATCTTCTTATCTCCCAGGCAGCTGGGATTGTAGCTTGTCCACTCGTTTTGATTGGTTCGTTTTATCCATTCTTTTGATGTTTCCCATTATTTCTAGAATTCTTTAAAGACATTTGGTATGCCGTTTAAAATTGAGCTCTTCTATGCATGGTAATGAAGTTTTAATATATACTTTAATACATGATGAATGAACCTTGAAGACATGCTGCTAAGTGAAATAAACCATGCAGCATACAAATGTTATGCAACTTCAAGTCGATGACATTTTTAGAATGTACGAATTCAGAGTGGCAGGAAGATCAAAGGCTCCCAGAAGTACAGGGGAGAAGATATGGGGAGTTGTTTAATGTGCACAGAGTTTCAGTTTGGAAAGATGAAAATGTTGTGGAGATGTATGGTTGGCTGCATGATATGAATGTTCTTAACACTACAGAAAGGTATGCTTGAAAACAGTTAATATGGTGAATACCATGTCACACACACACACACACACACACACACACACACACACCCCCCACACACACACACACACCCTGTAATGCGGTGGGGTGGGAGGGTTCCTGTGTGTACATGTGCGTGGAGGCCAGAGATCGACACTGGGTGTCTTCCTCAGTTGCTTTCCACCGTAGGCCTTGGGACAGTGTCTCCCACTGGGAGCTCACTGTCTGGATTGGCTACACAGCAAGTTCATGGATCTGTCTGTCTCTGTCTTCCCAGCTGGAGTTGCAGATGTGTGCTGTCACACCCAGCTTTTACACAGGTGCTGGTCCTCATGCTTGCGCAGCACACACTTATAGACTGAGCCATGTTCCTAGACCAAGATGTAGAAATTATCCTATCAAAATGCTTAAAAAGGTATAGTTAGTTATATATATATAATATATACATAATATATATATAAAATCTTAACACAATAAAAAAGTAATACTACAATATGCCTTGAACTATTGAATTATACACCTAATATTTGAATTATTTGTTTCTGAATTTTGTCTCAATATAATAGAAAAAGACAAGATTTTGGCTGAGCACAGCCAGGCGACAGAGAACAATTGGCTGAACTGGGGAGCCCAGTGGGATCCTCCCATATACCTTTTGCCTAACCTACTGATGAGGCTCTGTCACCAGATGGCGGAAACCGTGAATAGGCGTTGCTTTAGGCAGCTCCTCTTTCCTGAGTCCTACCAATTTTGAGATTAAGAGCTGGCATATCCAGGATGGCATCCCTGGCTGACCAGCCGCTACCCTAGCCAACCCAGCTGCATGCTCTCAGCCTCTCCATTCAGCTACCCATCTGGTCAGGTGGCACCTGCTCTTTGTTGCTTCCACTGCCTGCATTCCTTTTAGACTCTAAAAATATGCACAGAATATAAATAAAGAACTCAGATTTGGGGCCTCTGAGAGAGCTCGTTATTTACTGTTATATAGTATGATTCAGCACACCCCCAGGGCTGGGGGGTAGAGTTTGCTTTGGCGGTCTGATTAAGAGGTAGTTCTTCATGATCATAAAAATGAGTTGAAATCATCTCCCGTGATCCAGCCTGCGGCTACCAGCTGCAATCTACCCTTTTACATTATGTATGATTCTCAGTTGCTCAGATCGGAGGAAGACAACACACAACTCCGTTTGTGATTTCCAGTGTTGTGCTAAGGTTTCGCCGATAGCTGCTACTCATGTTAATAGAGAATTGCTTACACATTTTGTCTTAGTCCTAGTCCATGCTTCATGAAGATGCCTCAATGATCTGCTTACTTAGGACCCATGAAGACAATTTACAGCTGCCTTGAAAGCTGTGAGCTGTGGTATTGGAGTGCTTGCTGTCACTAAGTGGGAGAGGATGTGCGGAGGTGGCTCCGTGCGCGTGTGTCCAGGCTACTTTGTACTCTCACTCTGACCCCCGCCTGTACTTGCAGGTGTGGGTGAGCATGTTCCCTGATCTACAAGCACCTGGATTCTAAACCCCACCCAAGATGCACACATGGCAGCAGACAGAGGTCTCTCATCCTTCATCTTTCCTTCCTGCTTTCCTCTCTGTTTCCAATGTTGTTTCTTGCTCTCTGTGTTGGCCTGTATGTACTCATTCTCAAAGTCCAAGAGTCGGACTAGGGAGTGAGGTTGGCGATGTATGTGTGTGTGTGTGTGTGTGTGTGTGTGTGTGTGTGTGTGTGATACAAAGGAGGCCAGGGCTCAGGTCACTGCACTAGTCCGTGGGACCGAGTTTCATTTGGCTCTTCACCCCCCTGACCTCACCACAGCCAAATGGTCTTGCTGAAGCATCTGTCCCAAGGTACACACAGAGGTGCACATGTGGGCTCCACGTGTGCCCCACATGCACCACAGAGGGGTGCAGACATGACACGGTAATCGGCATGAATGACTCATGCAATGGCTCCTTGCCAGAGGTACTTGCTAAACTACTTAGTAAATTCTGTGGAAAAAGACAGTATTCCAACTTTACACCCCACCCATCCACCCCAGGACATCTGTGAGACCCAGCTGACTTAGTGCCTCCTACTCCTCTAGGTCTCATCATTCCCATGTCAATTTCCCATTGTTTTCTCCTTCAGCCAAAATGCTCCCTCCCTCCCTCCCTTCTTCCCTTTCTCCTCTCCTTTCTTCCCTCTCTTCACTTCCTCCCTTCTTCCCTCTCTTCCCTCCTGCCCTCTTTCCCTCCCTCCCTTCTTCTCTCTCTCCCCTCCTTTCTTCCCTCTCTCCTCTCCTTTCTTCCCTCCCTTCCCTCCCTCCCTTCCCTCCCTCTCTCTTCCTTCTTCCCTTCCTCTCTTTCCTCGTTCCTTCCCTTCCCCCTCCTCCTCTCTTTCCCTTCATTCCTCCCTCCCTCCCATCCATCCTGCATTACCTGCTTAGTGGGCCAGGATCTTCTGGTTTGGGGTTAAAAAGAAAGGATAGTTTATTTCAGAGTCAAGACTTGAAGACATTGTCCCTGAAACAGACCACTTTAGGAAGCAGGGGCTGGAAGGTAATCAATGGCTATTCTTGGTTGTCTGTTTGACTACATCAGGAATGAGCTAAAACCCCAAAATAGAGGGCACATCTGTGAGGGATTTGTGCTTAATTTGACGTGGGACACTCTACTTCTAATCTGGATCACTGAGGTGGGAAGACACACCTTTAATCAGGATCTCATCTGGGCCACATCTTCTGCTAGAAGCCTATATAAGAACTTGGAAGAAGGACATTTTGCTCTTTGCCTGCTTGCTCTCACCTTACTAGCAAGTCCATTCCTTCACTGATTTCATAGCAACGTATTTCTTATTTCCTGCCTTGGGACTTTTGCTTCAGTCAGAGATTTAGGAAACCTCTCCTACAGAAAAAAAAGAAAGAAGGAAAATTCTTCTGTGACCTTTCCGACTATAGGTTGAAATAATCTCTTGGAGCAGGATGTGAGGGGCAGGTTGGCAAACCTCTGTGAATGCCCTAGCGGCTCCCCAGGTAAGACTTGGGTAAAAATAAGTAAGCCCAGCCATGCTTTCTATTCCCCTTTGGAAGGCCGTCACTCTGGCCTGTGGGTGATTGCAGCATGATGTGTGCTCTGTCTTAGCCTGATTCTAGTTTCCATTTTCTCTCCTTCCCTTCTCTCTGGCTGCTCACCCTCCACTCATACCTCCCGGCAGCTCCACTCCTGTGCCCACCCACTCTAACACAGGGCTGGTAAAGTTGGAAGAGAAAAAGAGTTTGATGAACTTCTGAAGCATGCAGAGCATGTGAGGGTTCAGCCAGTGTATCCTCCACAGGCTGAAAGCTTGGAACTTCTCCAAGACAGCGGACAGAGGCTGGGCAAAGGTCAGGAAAACATCTTTTTTTCATTTTTCATGGCAGTGCTCTCATGATATTCTGCCCTTCATCCCCCAGCTGGGTACTCATCTCCAAGTTGTCTTTGTTGGTGGTCTCAAAAACCTTTCACTGAGGTAGGAGGCAACAAGGTCTGCTGCCAATTGCTTCTGTAGATTGCCATGACATTCGGGTTGTTCCTGTGATTGGGCACCAGCTGATTGCAAAGATGGGCATAGCCGTTCAAGGTGAGAATACATGTGTTCCTCTGCCTTAGAGACTTAGGGGACCCCAAAGGCTGACTGGCTTTTTCATTTAGCAGGATGACATGGCCTGAAATGAAAGATGAGACTCTGTAGAATCCTGTCATCTAAGAGGATGATTGCCAAAGACAACAGTGCTAGCAAAGACCCTTCATAGAGTGGTGTCCATGTGCCAGTCAGTGCCGGGGCAAATGGCAGTCCATGTGCCAGTCAGTGCCGGGGCAAATGGCAGGTTCCCAAAGCCAGGCCTGTGTGAGACATGCGTTACACAGAGAACTAAACGCTACTGGCATACCGTGACAGCCACTGGCTCCTTTCTAGTCATATAGGGGACCCTGAAGCAGCAAATGAGTTAGTGATGGAGAGTTAGAGTTGATTGGCATGAGAAGAGAAAGCTTTCCACTGCCTGGACACTGACACTTCAGTTAACTCTTCCACTGTAGACTGGATGACATTAATCTAGTCCACGTACAGTGGAACAGAAGTGCTAGAATGAATCTGTCTGTCTGTCTGTCTGTCTATTTTAAAAGGGGATTAGAGTGACTTACAGGCTGTAGTACTGCTCATCCAACTGTGGCTGTCTCCTGATGGAAAAACCCAAGAATCAGGTAGTTGTTCTGTCCATGAAGCTGGATGTCTCGACTGATCTCAGTATATGTTGGAATCCTGAGTAAGGAGGTTCCGCTAACATCGAGGGAATGCCTCCACAGCAGGATAGCTGGCCTTTCCAGCAAGAGAGAGGGCGGCAGGCAAAACCTCAAAAGCTCCTCCTTCCATGCCTTTTTATGTAAGTTACCCCCAGAAGGCGTATTTAGGATGGGTCTTTTGACCTCAAAGGACCTGGATTAAGGTAGATCTCCCACCTCACATGATCCAATCGAGAAAAATCTCCCACAAGAGTGACCAGCTGCTTGGGTTTTAGTTTATTCAAGATGTTAGCCAAGTTGACAACCAAGTTCACCCATCACAGAAGCCTTTAGAAGTATGAGAGATACATTTCTGTTACTAAGTTGCCCAGCCCGTGGCATTTTGTTATGGAGCTGACTAAAACGTATAGCTACTTGACTCAGTTCACGTGATGCTTGGGGAACGATAATCCATATTTCCAGAAGAAAAAGTCCTCAAGACATGGTTCCAGCTTGCCCCTCCTTCACTTAGCACATCACTTCTAGGTGCAAATATGACATATGCTAGAAGAACGGATGCATGCAAAGTGTGTACGCACTGTCAAAAAGTCTTGCTTCACATTTGTTCCTTGTGCAAGTGAGTCCACCTTATCTTATTTCTGTTCTTTGGTACTGGGCGGTGTAGAGTTGCTTTCTGTTGCTGTGGTAAAATAACACAGCTGAAAGCAACCTATGGAAGGAGTTAAGGCTTAGCATTCTAGGGAGGGGGCTTTGTAGTGGTAGGAGAGGCATGGAAGCTGGTGGCTGAAGCAGGAAGCTGAGGGATCTCATCTTCAACTGAAAACATGAAGCAGAGGGTGACCTGGAAGTGGCATGAGTCTGTGGACTCTTAAATCCCACCCCTAGTGATGTACTTCCTCCAGCAAAGCTGCTCCTCCTAAAGGTTTCATAACCTCCCCAGTCAGCACTGCCAACTGAGTGCCTATGAGAGATATTTCTCATTCAAACCACCACAGGTGGTAGACAGTGTAAGCATTGTTTTTAGTAGATAGGGTTTTGTCTAAATGGAGATCTATTAGTATATTACTGGGTTGGGAGTAGAGTTTCTTTAAATCTGCTGTCATCAGAAAGATGTCTGTCCCTGACCACTTCCTTCCTCCCTTCTCCCAAGATTGGAGCAGTGCATCAGTAAGTTTTCTCTTGTTGTAACAAATAACTGAGAAAAATCAGCTTAAAAGGAAGAAAGGTTTATCTTGGCTCATGGTTTCTAAGGTCTCAGTCCATGGTTGCTGGATTGCATCACCTTGGGTCATTGGTTAGGCAGCACATCAGGGTAGAAGCCTGTGGCTAAGGAAATTGTTCACTTAACTGTGACTAGGAAGTAAAGAGAGAGCTCTTCCTATAACAAAGTCCCTCCTCAAACTCACTGTTGTTCTTTGAATGATATGTTCGTATATTTAAATGCTTGGTCCTCTGTTAGTAGAACTGTTTGAGAAGGATTAGGAGGTGTGGTCTGGTTGGTGGACTCTGTCCCTGGAGGTGGGCCTTGAGGTTTCAAAAGCCCATACCAGGACCAGCTTCTTGCTCTCTCTTCCTGTGAACTCTGAGCAACTGCTCTAGCATCGTGCCTACCTGCTATTATGCTTCTCTTCATGACGGTCATGGCTTCATCCTCTGAAACTGTAAAAAAGTCCAAGTTAAACGCTTTCTTTTAAAAGTTGTCTTGGTGATGGTGTCTCTTCACAGCACTAGAACAGTAGCAAAGACACTCATTAAGCTATAAATTCATTGATGGGTTAATCTGCCTGAGGTCACGACCCCCAGGATCCAATCACTTTCCAAAGACCACCCCTCTGATCACTTATACTGGGAACCAAGCCTTCTACATATGAACGTTTGTGGAGGGGAGTCACTGAAGATTCAAATCCTGACAAGCAAAACTCATAGATTTTCTCTTTGTCTCTCCGATGGTTCTAACATCTAGATGATGGTCCCTGAACTACCAGACAGATCCTCAAGCCACCTGACTTTTTGATGTACTGATTTCACAGTGTCTCACTGTTAGAAACAGAACTGTGTGTGCATGTAAGGAGTCCTTGGAACACTGCAGCAGAAGGACCGTTTTCTCTGTGGTCCTATGCCAGGAACATTATAAGCCCTCAATCAGTGTGCTCAATGGGACTGATTGAATGCAAACTTACATCACAGATACTTGTGTTTGTGCAGTGCCTCTATTGTCCACACGCTGTCTCAATTTATCATTGTGCACCTTTTAATTTCCTGTACCTTCAAACAGCATGATCCAGGAGCCATTCTTCCAAGAGTGAAAAGATTTATCTAAACTTTAAAGAAACACATTGCAAAAACCACTAACTATGAAAAATTGTGGACCTATAGAGAATTTCCTGGACACAGGGGAATAGCTACTGTGCTATATCTCAAAAGGGCACAGAGGAGTTTAATCATGACAGAGCATTTACCTGCTGTACTTGTTGGAGACCAGAATGCAGCACTCCACAATCAATTTGCAATCACCCAGAAAATCAAACGGTGATGCAGAACAGTCAGGCTTGCTACGTGTGGAATAGCATCTTATCATGGAAGATGATTTTATTTTCTGTGATGGAGCAAGGGATTGGGTGACCAACTGTGTGTACAAAGTGTATCTGGGCTGTGGGAGACTGTCTATGTGAGTTTGGGGAGATGTATTCTGAGCTGTGCTGCTGCTAGATACAGAGTAAGTTAATACTCTTCTGCCAAGGTCTCAGCAAGGTAGCTCTTACAGGTTAATTTTGCACTGTATGACAGTCATCCCTGGCTGACAAGGCAAGCCTAGTGGTACCTCTTACCTCAGGATACATTCCCACTCTCCTCACTTCTGTTTTAAGATTGGTGGAACAGTAGCAGCCAGAGTTTGTCCCGACCTATAAAGATGGCAGAAAGGGACAGCTATTGGATTTCTCTTGGCAGGAATGAGGTGATCCTTGGATTTTGCAGAGACACAGTCAGATACACTCTGTGTGTTAGTTTCACTACAATAAAATGCCTGAGGCCATTCATTAATTTATAAGATAAGAGGTTTAACTAGCCATCGATTTAGTGGTTCAAGTTCAAGATCAGGTGGCCCTAATGCTTTTGTCTGCTCGCTCTGACAGTGCGTCTTAATAGAAGTGCTGTCATAAACAAATCACTCACATTATGAATTGAGGGAGGGAGGAATTAATGGCACCCCACCCCATCCCATGTAAGTCCCATTTAGATCTTGTAGAAATAGCACCACATTTTGTCTTCAGATCTTTGTGGAGTCATTTGGGGATTTGGTGGCAAATTGTTGGTACCATCTAGGTTGTATTAGAAGGCAGTTTGAAATAATGCAGAATATCAGTTCCCGGGCAGAGCCGACATGTAAAGAAGAGATCCCGGATGGTACATAGCCATTTACTCTTATTTCATCCATCATAAGCACAAGAGAGAAGTCAATGGTAACTTTGAGAGCGGGCTTCTTTCCTACATCGGCATGCGAGGCACTCACTGCAAACACATTCACTGTGTTAGTAAATCACTTACTTGATTAGGAAGGTGTGCTGCTGAGCTTACGGAGGCTGAGACGTCCAAGGTCACTGGAGTAAATGGCAGGGTTATCGTATTAATGACCGTCCTCACACAGAGTTACGTGATGAGATTTATTGCCTATTGCCTGGCCTTGGCAAAGAGTTTTGGGGTACACTTCATGTGAGCCAGTTTTTTGTTACTTTGACAAGTACCCAAGAGGTGATTTAAAAGGGGAAGACTTTATCATCCCAATGTGGGAGAAGGATTCTCATGTTAGGTATGTACATGATCCAGGAGGCAACAGGAGACAGAACAGAGAGCCATGAGGTTTTAAAAAATGGGAGCATTTTGTACCTAAGAATCGAAAATAAAAAAAATTCTCATTTTGGGTTAGAATTGATATCCTGAAGGGCTAGAAAAAAAGGAAGAAAAAGAAATAAAAATGACAAATTGTGATTCTGAATATGCCTTTCACATCTCTGCAGCTTTTGAATGTGTTGTAATTGGATTGGAGGAATTACTGTGAACAGATGCTAACCAATGCTCTATGTATACCCTACAGTGAGAAAAACGACAGGCATCACTCCTCTTGCCCAAAATCCATTTAAATTTTAAATTGCCTTAATTGTTGCATATTTTCATGTGTTATAATGGAAGTTTACAGAGAGATCAAAATGGAAAACAGTGGGTTCTGAAAAGGGCTTCAGGGTTGGTATGTGATAAGCAGTAGCCATTCCTGTTGCTAGCAACTTTCCAATGGCAACGTGCTTTTCGGTGCACCCTTTAATACAGAAAGTTATCGCTTACTTGTCTCATCATTTACACCCCAATCACCCTCTGGTGATGAACCCCAGAAAGGAAGCATTTTTCATTAGAGCATTTGCCATGGCAACTAGAGTTGGGGAAGGCCTTCTGCTGGCCACATGGCTGGGCTAGGTGGGGCTTATTCTTTTTTGGCTGTCATTACTTCCTGCAGGATATTCATCTTCTGGTGTGTATTTGTTGACACATGGGACTTGAAAACTATAAATTCTTATTTGGGAAAGAGAAAAGGATAGTTTGTCTCCAATCACTGGAGGTATAATTAGATGCCAATAGACAGCTAAGACATTGGAGTAACAGGGGGCATGGAGGGAGGCATAAAAAGCTGTGAAATGTTATCTTATGGGCTCTGAGGAGGTGGAGTGTTACTACTGACATTTGTAGGTCACTGTTTCTTTTGGCCTTTTGAAAGGGGTCTGAGTTTTAAACAGTTGTTAGGAATGACTGGGTCTGTTGGAAAATCTGGTTTTGGAAATGATGAGGACAGCTGCAAACAAAGCAGAGGGGACTCAAAGGCCAGTGCGATTTAATACATCTTAGATGCGTTTCAGAGAAAACAGACAAACAGCACAGAACAAAAGCATATGAAGTCACAACACAGAGGTCCAGATTCCACAGACAAATGTGACGTACACATCACTAGACTCGCTCTGTATTAGCTACTTTTCTGCCGCTGTGATGAGATACCCCAACAAAAAGTACATTAGGAGGGAAAGTGTTTGTTAGAGATTACAGTTCCAGAAGGGATCTCGTTCTTTGTAGCAGTGTGCTGCTGTGGTGGCTCAGCAAGGAGACATGGAATCATAATCACAGGTGCATACCCTGCCAGATTCAGCAGAGGGAACCACTATCCTGGCCAGCACCATGCTGGACAGTGGAACCCCAAGCATCTGAGCTCAGGTGTTTTTATTGATCCAGAGCTCCTCAGGTGTTCTGATAGCATGTGTAGATTGTTAGCAATCACCAGCCCCACATAACTCCAACACCTGCAAACAGTACAAAACACCAAGACCTAGGATAACCCCTCACCCAAATGGTGCACAAAACAGTTATTTTAAACACAACTAAAAATAAACTTCTACAACAGTTTTTCATGGTGGAAAAGGAACATTTCATCCCCACATAGGAATAGAACTGGAAGTAGAGCCAGGCTATACAGCCCCAAAACCCACCTTAGTGACACTTCTTCCTGCAAGAGTCCACAACCTGAAAGCTCCCTAACTTCCCAAACTGCACTTCCAACTGGGGATCAAGTATTCAAATACATGAGCCTATATGAGACATTTCTCATTCAAACCCAACACACTCTGTACTTGTTCGCCAAAGAGTGCCTACCAAGAGCTGGCTTCCAGAGAACATTCATGTAGGCACCTGTACTTTTGGTAGTTGGTGGTCTATCATATGATATAAAACTTACCTTAATATTTGTGATTGTTTGTTTTAAAGACAAGGTCTTACTATATAGTTCTGATTGTCCTGGAACTCACTACACAGACCAGGCTGACCTTGAACTCACAGAGATTCACCTGCCTCCCAAGTGCTGGATTAAAGGTGTGTACCGGCATGCCTAGCTAACACCTTAATTTTGAGGAGGTTTTTAGTGTAAAAGAGAAGAAAAGACCATTATAAATGAAGGGGAAAAGAATAAGGAACACCCACACAAATGCAAATGTAAACAGTGATAAAAAATTCATTTGTTTAAAGTGTTTCAGGAAATGAAGATAGTAAGTGGACATTAAAAGGAGTAATCTGAACCAAAAAAATAAAAAAATAAAAAGCTGGGCACGCCTTTAATCCCAGCACTTGGGAGGCAGAGGCAAGCAGATCTCTGTGAGTTCGAGGCCAGTCTGGTCTACAGAGTAAGTTCCAGGACAGCCAGCATTACAGCAGAGAACCAAAGAAAGAAAAATAAGGAAAAAGGAGTAATCTGACATAAGAGGATGAAATATTAGAATATCATTCTTCATATTAATGATGAAAAATATAAACAAATCTAAAACTTAAATGTTGCTTGTACCCATCCATGGGAGCCTTCAGGCAAGGGGGTAGAGTTGGCATGGAGCCAGGACACAGACTCCGGGAGTCAGGTGAGTGGCAAAAGGCAGACTCAGTTTATTGCAGGGGAGGAAGTCTCTTATACCCTTCACCCTGCCCAGCTTCCCATTGGCTGCCAGACTGCAGTTGCTGCTCCCTGGGTGTGTCTAGGTAGGTCTGTCTCTGGGCATGCCTGGGCAGGACTGTCTCTGTGTATGTCCACGTGGGTCTCAGGCCTTGTTCTGTCCAGTGGCAGGTCTAGTTTTCTCCTACACTTAAACATCATGAATGTATAAAAGATAAAAGTCTTCTATGTTCTCACAATCCATGAAATAGTGCTGTGTATAGTTATACAACTGTTTCTTTTCTTTCTTTCTTTTTTTTTTTTTTTTTTTGAGACAGGGTTTCTCTGTTGTAACCCTGGTTGTCCTAGAACTTGCTCTATAGACCAGGCTGGCCTTGAACTGAAAAATCTGCCTGCCTCTGCCTCTTAAGTTCTAGGATTAAAGGTGTGTTTTCTGATCCATACATTTTTTCTTAAATGTGTTGTTTAATGGAAACATGATTATATTGTACATGCTGTTTGGCCATTGTAGCGTCTCACTAAACAAAAATAGTCCTGTCAAGTCATAGCCAGGGGATGACATCAGACATTTGGAAAGTAGAAATGTAATCAAGTGGGTATGTGCTGAGTGGCCCAGGAGGAGGCTTAGCGGCTCAGGAAGGGCTACAGCTGGACAGAGCTTTGCATTCATCAACAGGGCCACAAGTGTGAAGAGGAAAGCCAACATTTACACTTAAATGTGGGAAGACCAGGCGAATTCCTGTGGTTTATGAGACGGAGTGCTTGAAGAAGATGACCCCAAGAAACAAGGCCGAAGTCGGGAGGCAGCTCCTCTGTAAGGGAGTTCAAATCCATTCACATTCACTTTTAAATTTGTATGGTTTTTTTTTCTTTTTAAAAATGAATTTATTTTTGATAGTTTCCTAAACTCATCCACCCAACTAGCCCTTCCTTCCCTCTACCTCCCTTCTCTGACCAAGCCCCTCCTACCCACCCTGCTTTCTTGGTTTTGCTTGTTTCCTTTCTTTCAGTGCTTCATGTGGTCTCCTGAACTAAGGAGTACTGACACACGCACATGGCTTCACTCTTTTTCCTTCTCTCTGGGTCAGTAGATGAATTCACAGTACAGGTTTGTACATCCTGTGAAACTAATGATTGTTTTTCTTTTGA
This sequence comes from Cricetomys ansorgei, assembly GCA_026225945.1. Classification (NCBI taxonomy): domain Eukaryota; kingdom Metazoa; phylum Chordata; class Mammalia; order Rodentia; family Nesomyidae; genus Cricetomys; species Cricetomys ansorgei. The sequence continues at coordinate 1,244,406 of JAMJFZ010000770.1, forward strand.
ATGCTTTGTGTTGGATTTATGCTAGGACATGGCATGAGAAAAATGGCTTTGTCATGCTGTTCTGTGACTATTACCAGCAGAGAAGAAATCTTCTTATTTTGTTCTTAGAGTCCAATTCCACATTGAGTTTTCTGTTGACTTTGATTGCATTAAAAATGTCCATTCTACATGTAACAGGATTCTTCTAACCAGCCTTCAGAAATCCCCTTACAAATCCCAGTAGCTTTGGATTTGGTTACACAGGCTTTGTAATTGAGTTAGTGAGAGATGTGTTGATTTAGTATGTCTCGAATAAAATAGGCACTTGTGGTGGGAGAGGAGGGTAATGTATACTACAATCTGTACCAATTATTGTTGTGACATGTGACAGGGTTTTCACCGCTACCCATATTTCAAAAAAGACATATTTGGGGCTTTAATCCTTTCAACACAACCACAAAGGCTGTGCAATGCAATATGTGTCCACATGATTTCTATTACCTAAGCAAACAGAAACATCCCTGCACTTTTATGTTTTTAAAAACTCAATGCAGCTAAAATATTAAAGTATATAGAGAAGCAATCCAGTTATTTTGTGCATTCTGGGAAACACTGGGAGAATTTTTTTAAATCTATGTCTACTTTGACTATCCTGTAATCATTAAATGAACACGCCATGGGGCAGCTGCAGAGCCAGGTGGCCATCACTTACCACCTTTCTTAATTTTCACTTTGACAATGATCTGACTCTCATTTCTGTCTCCTGGTTCATTTTGTGTGAAGCAATGGCCTCCACCAAAGCAAATGGGAAGTGGAGAGCTGAAAGCTTACAGTGAGTTTGGTTTTCAGAGAACATTTTGCATTCTCCCTGCTCAGCTCTCTCGTATCACACGGACAGCCTGTGTGTGGTTTTGCTTCTGTGATGTCTGTCACACCCCAGACAGCCTGATGCCTTATGGAGCTTATATGGCCAAGTTCATAAGCCAGTTAATTGACATCTGCTTAGTGTTGAGTTCACATAAACAGCCCCTCCACAGCGTCTCCATCAGACACCAATGGGTGCGCCTACCTACTGTGTGTTCTTCAAACTGGATGTATGATGTCCTTCTGACCCCACTGCCCAGAGCTGCGGAAACACATTGTGCCTCTTAGACTCCTAAGGCAGAAACTTACCTCTTGTTTCTCTGTCACTTTCTAGTTTGTCAGCTATCAAGTTCCACTGATTCTGTCTCCAGACTAGTTAAAAATCTTCCAGCACCCCTTTTCAGGCCTCTCACCCTTGGGCCAGACTCCATCACCTGCTCTCTAGTTACTTCTGGGCTTTCTTCTCAAGACAATTTCCAGTTGTGATCATGGTTATTTTAAAATCTCCCGTTTGCTTGATGACTTTGTTGCTTTAGGGTTTCATTCTTTAGTAATCTCTGCTCCTTTTCTCGATGACTTGATGTCTTCCTTTTGCAGTTTCCCTGTTGGGTGCCTGTGTGGTGCATCCTAGCTTGCTTAAGGTGAATGAATTATGGTGCCACAGTGGTGTTCTACTGGGAAGGTCTGTCATTTGCCTTAGGGGGCATCTGTGATTCTTTGGGGAGTGCTGCCTCCTCTGTAATCCCTCTCCATGCCCATCCTTCATCAGCAGGCAGTGAAACTGTTACTGGTGATTCATTGTTCATTAATGAGTGACAACTGTGTGCCGGACTCTTCCAGGATCCAGCAGGTGAAGAACAGATCTGTTGCAGCCTAAGGTTGAGAAGGTGGGAAGAGTAGCTGCAGTCCTCTGTAGGAGCTGAAGGTGGCCCTGGCTCTCCCTCTGCTTGGGTCCTGGGCTGAGAGTAGAAAGCCTCTTAGTCTGTTTTGGATTCCGATTTTTTTCTTGAAAATGTATCCTATTTGCATTAATCTTTCAGGAGTCTATTGCCATTGCTATTTGTAAGTCTTTTTAAAGTAGGTGACCAGCCATGTTCTCGATCTAAGCCTCTGAAAGAGCCTTCGAGAATCTGGCCTGGCCGTCTCTCTAATCCATCTCTCCCGTCAAATCCTCTTCATGGGATGGCTAGGGTGATAATGTCTCTCACTTCATGGGCCCCTTCAAAGATTTCCGAGTGCCCTTAGAATTAAGTCCTCGGTTCTCAATGCGGTCTCTGGGAACCCAGGGGACTGTGGCCTCAGCAGACCTCATCTAGGCTACTCTCTCTGACTCTCCTTCTTCTTCGAATGTTTTTCATTTCTGAAACAGGTGGGCATTTATGCCACCACAATGACAGTGTCCCAGCTCCCTGTTCTTCCCCTTCTCCTTCTCCTCCTTCTTACCTGGATTCATGGGCCCTTTACATCAAGTTGGATCTTTTACTTGCCTCGGTCTGTTTTACCGCTGCATTTACTTATTCAGTAAGGCTGGTCTCCACTGCCTGTTACATGTTGTCCTGGAACAAAGCAAGGTATCTATGTCCAATGTCCAGTATGGTAACCCATGACTACATGTGGTCTCTGGACACTTGGAACATGCTGAGTGCAATGATCTGGATTTCAAATTTTATTTCATTTAACGAATTCATATACATCTGGGTAGAAAGTACCATATTTAAACACATTGGAGAGCTGTCTCCATGTTGAGCTCTGTTTCTAAGGCAGCCCAATATTGTGAGATGACTCTTGGGTTTCTTGTATATTTGTTTTCTGAGCAAAGACAATGATTGTTTTTCCTTATGGGTTATTTTTTAGGGTATTTACAGAGTGAGTAGGCTTAGAAGATGCTAATAGTGTCGCGTTGTGGAATAAAGAGTGACCATTCTTATCACCCTTTGTAAAGCTGAATTCTCTATGTTCATAATTTCCTCGAATTGTGAAACCCGTGATAAGGTCAGGCCCCACTTGTCCTTTATTTATGGCACTACCTTGTGGGAACTGGGTTGGAGAACTGGTTGAATGCCCTCACTCTGACTCCTGCTATTGCCTGGAGTCAAAGACTCTCTTTTGTGTTTGATCCAGAAATTGTGTGTTCTTTGCCAGTAGCAGCAACACGGTGGCCTGTTCACTTATCTTCTCTTAAGAGAAAAATCTCATATTCTCCATAGTTCCTGATGCACAGTTAAAACTAAAGCTCCTAAGTAAATTTGCTCAGTATAGATTCAAGTTCATTCACTTTCTGAATGTTCTTTGTCTTCTCTTCCTGAAACTGCTAAGGAACATTCTGCGCCCACTGATGTTCTGAGCAGAGCCTTTCCCGTTTGTTAACAGAGTATGGCATATTGAGAGAAGTCTGAAGCACTGGGTTATGCAGCAATTGCAACTAATGTGGTGAGATGCTGTCTTTAATTGATCTTCAGCTCACACATAGGTGTTGCTTTACAACCTTTCCTGCCACTGTGACAGGATGCACAACAGGAGGCACCTTGAGAGAAGGGCTTATATTGGCTCATGGTTGGAGGGAATACAGTTCTTCATGGCTGGGAGGGATGATGCTTCACCGTGGCAGGAATGTGTAGTATTTTGTTTACAACCTGGTTAAGCAGGAAGCCAGAGAGACTGGGGCTAGAAGTGGGGCTGGGCTGTAAACCTCAAAACCCAATCCTCAGTGATGCACTTCCTCCAGCTAGGCTTCACCTGCTAAAGGTTTCACAACCTCTCAAACAGCACCACCAGCTGGGGATCAAGGAGTCTGTGAGAGAAGTTTTGCATGAGAGCAACCGGTATGCATCTCAATAGAGAACTCCTAGGGTGCTTTTCCTTCTCATATTTACCAATGCAAATAAGTTCTTGGGATCAACTTCTTCATTAATGTGCCCTGTTACTTGGAAAAATCACAATGATTAAGATATTTTCCCAGGAAACAAAGAGAGATTTTCTTGCTTAATTTTCCATTATGTCTAAAAGAAATATTTTCTCCGAACACAAGATTTTAGATTCAAATGGCTTGAGCAAATATTTACTGAGGCCTTCACAGATCTGATCTCTTTGTAGAGGAGATCTAAGTGAGGACGGCTCTTTTGAAACAGTATAGTCGGCAGAAATGTTTCTAAGATAAGGCCATGGAAGGTCGAAGACCTTGCCACCGTGGATATTAGTTTTGACATTTTTCTCCTTGGGATTCTGGAATCAATTTAGCTAAGGCCATTGCATTTGACAAACAAGTCAGAGTCTTTACTTGCTTTATTGCAAGGTATGGCAGATTGCATTTTCCCCAAACAGCCTTAGTAATATTCTGAGTTCATGGGTTCTGGTCTAGCCTTGCCATTTCCACAGAGAACTCAAACCTCCTTCTCTTTCCTTTAGTGTTGGGATTGACTTTGTGACTAACTCAGCAAACAGAATGTGGTGGAAATGATGCACAGGTCAGGATCAGGATGATATGGAAGAGACACTTGGCTTGAGTATCCACAGAAGTAGTTGCTAAAACATAAGTGAAGAATTACCTTTCTTTTCTTTTTCTTTTCTTTTCTTTTCTTTTCTTTTCTTTTCTTTTCTTTTCTTTTCTTTTCTTTCTTTCTTTCTTTCTTTTTCTTTATTTTTATTTTGTTATTTTTTTAGACTGTGTCTCTTGTAGCCAGGCTGGCCTTAGAACTGGTATGTAGCCTTGAACTTCTGATCTTCCCTTCCACCTCCTGAGTGCTAAGATTAGAGGTGAGCATCAGCTCAAGAGAGGTATTTTTATAATGTAATATTTTTTAAAAGTAAAGGTTATATAAAAATCAGAGATGAATAAGAATGTCAAAATTTTAGATAAGAACAGGATTTGCTGTTGTATGACTCATAGGTTATAAAGTGTCATGAACTGTGATCTGTACAAGGTTGGTCTCCTCTGTCTCCCCCCCCCCCACTTGAAACCAGCCATCATTTGTGAGAAAGCCTAGACCACCGAAGGAAGAAGGTAGTGGTGTGTTGCTACTGCTGTTGGCTTCAGTAGAGGTCTTGCTGAGCACCATCTGCAGGAGTGTCAGTGAATAAGCCTTCAGGATATTTCTTCTCCAGCCTTTGAATTTTCCTACTGTAACCCTTAGCATTGTAAGAAAGGACAAACTGTCCCACTGTAACTGCGTATCTGAATTCATAAGCACAGGATTGGTGAACATAATACTAGTAGCTTTACGAGAAGTTTTGGGGTCATGTGTTACATGGCCATTTTAATGAACCACAGGAATGCATCTGAGTCAGTTAGCAAATGACATCCCCCTCCTCCCAGCTGCCTTTGTGCACTCTTGTCTTAGCTTGTTTGGTACTGTAAATTACAAAGGGCTAAAGAGACATGGAAATGCAAGTTAAGAAAGTAATCTGGGTTCAGGTAACCTAACTTTCCCACATCTACCTCCAGTGAGTATGTGTGTGTATGTGTGTGTGGTGTGTACATGTGTACATGTGTGCATGTGTGCGTGTGCGTTTGGGTATGCATGTGCACATTTGTGGGGTGCATGTGAGTACACATCTGTGTGGAGGGCAGAGGACAACCTGCATTTCTCCTTCAGGCCCTGCCAACTTTATTTTGGATATAGGTATCTTATTGGTCTGGAACCCAACAGGTAGGCTGGACTGGAAGGCCAGTGAGCTCCAGGGATCTGACTATCTTTGTCTTCTCTGCACCCAAGTTAAAAGCATGCCAACTCTGTAAAACATCTATCTGTCTATCTGTCTGTTCTATCTATCTATCTATCTATCTATCTATCTATCTATCTATCTATCTAATCTATTTACTTATTTTTCACAAGGCAGATATTTTGCCCATTAAGCTATCCCCCTAGCCAATTATCCAGCTCTTATACTGACTCTAAGAGAAATGTTCACCACTAATTTACTATATGTAAACTTGTTATGGATTGGGTTTTGTCCTCTAAAGTTATGTTGAAGTCCTAATCCACAGTCTTGCAGACCACGATCTCTTTAGAAATCAGGGAGTCGCAGATGTCTTTAGTTTGGATGTGGTCGTGCTGGGCTCTCATGGGTCTGTAAACCAAGCAGCAATACACTAATGAGAAGATGGTTGCTTGAGACTGAAATTCCCTGAGAAGATAGCATGTGCTTGCAGTAGCTTCTACAAGGCAAGGAAACCGAGAGATTGGCAGATATCAGAAGCTGAGCATCCACAGAAAGCTTCCTCCTAGAACTTTCAGGGAGAGAGCAGCCCTGCTCAGGCTTGAGCTCAGTCTTCCAGCCTCCTGAATAGCAAGACAACAGGTTCTGTGGTTTTAAGTTACCTAGTTTTCAATATCTTCTTGCAGTTCCAGGAAAATAATAAAGCCCCCCCCAGAGAGGGATTGCCTCGAGCTGTCTCGGGCAGCCAGTCTGTTGTGCCTCTCAAAGGCAAGATTTTATCCTTTCGTGTGGTAACAAGTCTGGCTTTGCCTGGCACTCTAGCTGTGTGTAAGATGAATACTTGAGTCTTCACAGGTTCTGCCTGCTGCTTGACCATTTCTCACCAGAAAACCTACTCTTTTGCTCTCTTTTCCTTCTTACCTAGAATTCTCTGCTAGTATTTGCTGTGGGGTAATCTCTCAGGAAACTCAAACTTGCTTAAGTAGTCAACTGTTCATCCATGTGTTGTGTAGGTTGTACACAATTGTCACGAAACCTGTCTCTCCAAAGTCACATGACTTCTGATCTCTTTATCTGTTAGAAGCTGTTTGTTCCTCCCCCTTTCTACTTAAAATGTCTATTTATTTATGTCTTAGCTATTTTCTTTATTATTATTATTTTTTATCATTTGTGTGTAAATGCAGGTACACTTGTCACAAGATTTGCTTTGGTAGTCAGAGGATAGGGTTGGGAATTGGTCCTCATCTTGTATCTTGTTTGAGACGAGGTCACTTGTTCATAAGTACATCTGCCAGACTGGCTAGCCTGTGAGTGTACAGGATTATCTTGTTTTTACCTCCCTATTGCCTTAGAATCATGGGTTTATAGACGTGTGCTCCTGCATCTGACTTTACATTGTTTCTGGAGATCTGGTCTCAGGTGGTTCTACTTGTGCAGCAAGAACTTCTCCCACTGAGCTTTACCCATCTCCCTAGTCTCCTAGTCCCTATTTCCTGTATTTTAATAGCATTTTTTAAGCACCACTCACCAAAAAGAGCATAAGAATACAGTTTAGGAAAGTTTCATAAAGCGAACATACCACCCAAAATGAAGAAATAGAGTTCACCTAGTGTGTTAGTTCATTTTCTTATTGCTGCGCTGCGATCAAAACACAATAAAAGCAATTTGATGAAAGGTTCTTTGGATCACAGTTTGAAGGCATACAGTTCATCATGGTGAGTGTCATGACAGCAAGAGCGTGAGGCAGCTGGTCACATTGCATCTGTAGTCAGAAAGCAGGGAGCAATGAATGCTGGTGCTGGGTTCACTTTCTCCTTTGTATTCAGTCTAAGACCTCACTCCACCGGGTGGTGCTGCTTAGCCTCAAGATGGATCTTCCTATCAGTCAAGTTGAGAATCAAGATTAACCTACAATTAGCATTCTAGAAGTTCCCTTTTGGTTAAAAATGCATCCTCTTTTCTAAAGTGGCCCCAAACCTGATTCATATACTGCGATTTAGTTTTGTTTGCTTTTGAACTTTATATAAATAGAATTACATGGCACTTATTATGTATGCTTACAAGTTTCAGTCACGTATGTATGTAGTCCATTCCTGTTCATAGCTATATTAAATCTATTGGATAAATAGGCCAAAATGTATTTCCATATTCAATGGTTGACAGAGACATGGACAGCTTTCAGTTTGGTACTGTTATGGATATTCTTGTCTGTCTTTTTTATTACTTACTTTGTTGTTGATGTGGTAAAATACCATGACCGAAAGTGACTTATAGAAGAAAGAGTTTATTTTTGCTTATGCTTCTGGAAGGATGAATCCATCATGGTGGGTATGGAAAGGCATGGAAGCAAGTTGTAGGGTTGGCAGGAGGAGCAGGGAGTTGAGAGATCACGTCTTCAACTACAAGTTAACTACACACAGAACTGCAAATGGGATGAGGCCATAAACTCCGCCAGCAAAGCTTCACCTTCTAAAACTGCTTGTCCCCAGCAGAACCATGAATCAGGACCAAGTGTCCAAAATACATTAGCCTATGGGGGACATTTCTCATTCAAACTGCCACAGTTGATATGTCATATTTCTATGATAAATATATTAATAGTGGAATTATTGTGTCATATGTAGAGGGTCACTTCTGGTAAACATTTATGTGTTTTCTGGAGACACAGTATCTATTACACTCTTACTGGGGATATACATTGTTTAAGTAGCTTTATTGACCTTGTCGGTTTTATACAGTTACCACTTGTTTTTCCCTGATGATAAAGAAAACAGAGTTTCCTTTGATGTGGCCACTTGATTATTCTATTGTGGAGAGGCTATCCAGTCTTCTCTAGTACCTGTCTTTTTTTAGCAGTCTTTTAAGTTTAGAGCACTTTATACCCAATTTAAGAAATGTTTTTTGACCTCAAGGCAAAGAATTCTTCTATGTTATTCTTTACAACTATATTATTTTACTTCTAACAGCTAGCTCCACTTTGGAAGACTTTCAGGGTTGTGTAAGGTAGGGGGACAGATCCAGTCTTCATGTCTGTCTAATTTAGATCCACTCCTTACTGCTCCTCCCCAACTACTCTGCATTGGTGCTTTGTCATGGTATTTTGTTACAATATTGAAACTTTTCAGTAGATTTTCTGTATTTCATTAATCATTTGTCCTAAAAATGAGCAAATAGTATAAAACTGATAAATCTCTCACCTGGCTAAGCTAGGGTGATAGGCTCACAGTGAAACTTTCCAAGGAATTGCATATATAGAAAAGGGAATGAACTTGGATTTTCATTTATTCATTTAAGATTTACTTTTTCCATTATGTATATATGCATGTGACTATGTGTATATGTGTATATGCATGTGATATGTGCATGTGTGAATACAAGTACCTACAGAGTCTAGAAGAGGTGTGGATGCTGGGAACTGAACTCAGGTCTCCTGCAAGAGCAGTACAGGGTCTTAGTCACTGAGTCATCTTTCCAGTTCCAGACTTAGTTTTAGTTCATTCTTTTACTCATTGATGACTTTGTGTGTCTTCACATCTCATCTACAAAACAAGGATTGAAAGGAACATAGCTAAGGCACCAACACTCCATGTATGTAGGGACTCCCAACACGCCATGGCAACACTAACACAAGGTGTTAGCAAAGACAGACTTAAGAACGTGTCTCGCCTTCAGAAGCTCTTAGCTATCAACGGGATAGAGAGGCTGTTTAGAGGGCTAGAGAAGGAAGAAAGCTCACCGGGCATTGTGAGCTTTGCTTCCTCATTACCTTTGGCTTGGAAACCCTAACAGGGACTCGCAGTACTGGGATGAGAAGCATGAGAGACCTTCATTGTTGTTCTCATGGACTTGTACGCCAGTACTAAAACCCTGCCGTTTTGTGTTTCACAGGCCTTTTCTTTTTCCTGAAGGACATAAAACATATTTAGATAATATGTCTGAAACCTGAGGAAATATTCCCAGTTTAATTTTTACCTGTAGATTTCTGTTTTTATTTCTATAGTTAATGGCTTTGGCCCTTCCCAGACGATTGGGACATACCACAGTGTTTACAATAAGGGAGCAAGTATTGTTTTTAAATACCTATTGCTGTCAAATAGATGATGCCATGTTATTATGTTAGAAACCTCCTCTGAATTGAGAGGACAGTGTCTTGACAACAATGTAGCAACACTCCAGATGAGTTATGCTGCATGCCAGAAGTGTATGGATTTGCCCATTGAGGAAATACTTTTTCCTTAGAGCATTTCACAAGGCTCTAAGCTTTTGACTAAGCATTGGGATTGGTCCCTCAATTCTGGACAGTAGCTATCTAGAAAAGAACTATGTGGGTGACAAGAGGCTGTGTTTCTACTGACTTCAAGATCACTTCTACCAGGAAGAAAGACAAATGTGTGATGCCTGCTGGTGGGGTCAGGTGGGTAAGATTTTATCTATTATATATAGATTTTTTTTCTTTCTTTGGAAACAGGATCTTACTGTGTGTTCCAGGCTGACCTTGAACCCACAATCCTTCAGATTCAGTCTCTAGAATGCTGAGATTTACAGGCATGTACCTTGACATTTGATACAAAAATGTCTTCCTCCTTCCCTCCCTTCCTTCCTGGTTTCAGGTAGTCCAAGCTGGCTTTGAACCTACCTTGAAGGACAGCCAATACTCTCAATCCTCTGCTTCCCAAGTGCTGGGGTTACAGGTGGCTATGCCTGTAGGAAACATTAATTTATGGTTGACTTACCAAATCTCAAAGAAAACAGTGTATGTTGATAAGCAATGGCTTTTCCTCCCCCTCTTTCTCCTCTTCCTCCTCCTCCTCCTCCTCTTTCTCTTCCTCCTCCTCCACCTCCACCTCCTTCTCTTTCTTCTTTTTCTTTTTATTTTTTTTTTTTGAGACAGGGTTTTTCTGTTGTAACTCTGACTGTCCTAGAACTCACTCTGTAGACCAGGCTAGCCTTGAACTCACAGAGATCCACCTGTCTCTGTCTCTGGAGTGCTTGGACTAAAGGCGTGCACCACCACTGCCCTGCTAAACAGTGGCTTTTTAGTCATCCTTTTGTCTAACCTGTTTCTCTGAGTTGCTTCAATTTTTTATGCATTGGAAACATGAGTGGCTTCAGCTCCACCACAGAGGGAATTTGGGCTACTCTCTATATATGGCACACTAGTTTACAGATTGACAACCTTTCTCTAAAGGGCTGGATAATTAATATTTTAAAATATTTTGAGCTTTGATGTCTATATATTTGTATCAGCCAAACCTTCTTCTTTATTTTACAAATTAGTTGAAAGTGTCAAAACCATTCTTAGATCTCAAGATGCATGAAAGATGCATGCATTTCCCTCTGGGTTGGCTTATCTCTGTCCTAGTGGTGCTTTTTTTTTTTTTTTTTTAAATTGCATCTTATTTCTCATTCTCCAAACCCTCAATTCTTGTTTTTCTTTGTTTTCAGGATAGGAAAGACTGACAAGTCCAACCTTTGTTGGAGGTGACCAAGGTCAAGTTACCTATGCCGTGTGGCTTGACACTAAGTGGAATTGTTCATATTTCAAGTCAGTCAGTCGGATTTTGGGAAGACGGGAATACTCACAGAGAGTATCTATCACTTTGGAGATCCAATTACAAAGGAGGAATTGAGTGTCTGCTGTAATTCTGACTTCTGAGAATTACATCATTATACACTGGGGTGGGATAGCATGAACTATGTATTGGAATCATATATCTAAAAAGTCTCCCAGTGAAGTACTTCCTTTAAATATGACCACTCAGCCACAGTGAGAAGAGACTTAGGTAGTTATTAGTCAGCACTCAGTTAAGATCCTGCAGAAGGTTGCTTTTTCAGTGCTTATTCTTGTGCCTGGATTTGCTTTGTTGCTGATCAGCAACACCAAGAGACTTTTATCCAACAAAGCATCAAAGGCGACTGTCCACAGTCTGTGACCCTGCCCAAACCTCTAGTGCTGTTCTGTGAGTCCCTGATCCTAAGAAGACTGCAAGTCTTTCCCTTCTCCTTCCTCTGCAGAGGACTTTGCCTAGGCATTTAAGATGAAGGTTTCTGCTGGTGACAAGCCAAATACCAGAAAGAGCAGAGGGGTTAGCAAGTAGTAAACCACACGCCTGCGCTGTCCACATGGCTTTCTTCCTCTCTGGGAAGTAGAAGACACAAATTAGACACATTTGGCTTGAAGTAGGCCAATCTCTCTCTTTAAATAACTGGACTTTAAGGACAGACTTACTTTAGTTTCCTGTCTTGGCATCTTTAACTTTGAGCACCTTGTTCAGCCAGATGAGGGACTCAATAAAAGCTGCATGTTAAATTTAACTGCAGTAAGTTTCATGTAAAATTTTAAAAAATCAATGTATAACACATCTTATTGTGAAAATTTAAAAATAGGTTTATTTTAGAATCTTTATCTGCAGTTCTAGGGATTTAACTTAGGGTTCCACACCTATGGGGGAGCACCCAGCCATTGAACTGTATCTAAGTTTTTTTTTGTTTTTGTTTTTGAGATAGGTCTCTCTTTGGAGCCTAAGCTAGTTTTGAAGTAACTATGTAGCAGGGGAAGTGTCTTTCACCAGTGGAGGAGGCCATATAAAAAGAAGATTCAAGGATCAGAGTGGCTCCCATAGGTTAATTACTCTCTCATGTTGAGTTTTAGGGTATTTTTCTAAACATAAAAAGTGCTGACATGGAAGGTTGAACTTTGATTTTAATAAAGGAAAACCCTTGGAGAGTGGGATGCGGATCCTTTTCCTCGTAAAGACTTAAGACTTTCGTGTGCATGCAGTGGCTAAATGTCTGCTTTGTCACATTCCAAGGTCTGCTGATGTCAACCTGTGTTCACCTCCTCTTAGAAACTCTTCCTGCCAGTCATCTCTCCTCTGCTCAGACTCTTGTAGGACATGTCACCCACCCCTTCTTTCCTGCCATGAGGAGCAGAAGCATGTCCCAGCTGTGGCTCTGAATCCAGTCGTGAAAGCTGTACCAGGAAGGGTGGACCGTGAGAGGGAGAGAGGGCTGAGCTGTGTCCAGCTCTCCTAGTTGCACGAGAGACCCCCTCCCCATCTGCCAAGAAGCAGATTTGTCACTTTCAAGCGAGGAGCTTTAGATGGCTCCTTTTTATCTGGGTATTTGGTGATTGAAATTGCCATGAGGACTTTTTATTTTTTAATTATAAACATCTAAATTACTGATAAATATGGCAATTACCCACCTTTCCTAAGGCATCCTGGCCCCTGCTTGTGCTTTTCCACTTCTCCTGCTGACAGACAGCAAATTCCCACTTCCTAAGACATAGACAGTGCTGAAACTGGAATATGTTTCTGTCCCCTTTACCTTCCTCACTGGTTTATAGTAAATTCCTATGTAGAGCCTCAAACAATTGGCCCTCAGTGTTTGAGAACACAGCCCACTGAAGCTTAAGTTAACTTGAAAATTCTTCTCCCTGTGGTTTCAAGAACACTGAATGTACCAGAAGCCAGGAATTACTGTAATTAAAGAAAAAAATACTTCTCAAGTAAATGCCTGGCAGAGACATCGCCGTTGGCTGGGAAGAGAGCCTGCCCTTGGCCTGAGATGGCACAAACTGGGCTGCCAATGAGGCAGTCAGAATGGCTTGGCGTGTTTGTTAGCATCACTGGCAAGTGTCTAGGCATAGGAAAACGCACACACAAGAACTCCCTCTGCAGGCCTCACAACAACCAACCCTTTGATCTGGGAACAGCCCCAGGTCCTAAGAAGCTCTGTGACAGCATGAATGTGGAGAGGCAGCATTTCCCTTCCAGAAGGCAAAAGAAGTATAGATTGTTCTGGAGTGTCTCTGGCAGACTGTAAGTATGTAGTCTTGCATTCCTTAGTTCCTAGGTGACAGCTGTTGGATCTTTTAGAAAGCAGAATGCAAAGAACACTGCAATATAGCCTGCTATATGTGGGCATGCAATCCTAGGAGACCTCCCTCTGCAACACGGAGGAATAAATGTCTAGGTAACTCCCCCCGAGAAATCAGGATGAAAATCCTCTACCACACAGTTGTTGGCTGCATGTGGACCAGAGTTCATGGTGATGGAGCATCCAAGTGGCTGCCTGAGGTTTCCTCTCTACTTTACTGCAGATCTCCAGACCTCACCATCACCTACAGACCTCACCAGCACCAAGCGCTATGTCTTCTTCTCTGGCACTGTGATGCATGTCCTGCCACATGCTAAGCCCCAACATCCTGTCTTGTGATAACATTTCTTATGAGTTGGAGAATACTCACTTCCTATGTGTCACAGTTAGATGACAACTTCATGTACTTTAGTCTTTTAAAAAATGCATATGCATGTATGCATGTGTTCATGTGTGGTATATACATGGGTAAGGTGTGAGCACACATATGTGCACAGGCCTGTGGAGACCATAGGACTTTGAGTGTCAGCCTTAGAAATGCTGTCTACCTCCTTTGACATAGGGTCTAAGTATTGGCTAGTTTTATGCCAACAGGATACAAGCTATATTCATCTGAGAGGGGGAAGATTCAACTGAGAAAATGCCTCCATAAGATCAGGCTGTAGGCAAGCCTGTAGAGAATTTTATTAATAGCAATTAATGTGGGAGGACACAGGATACTGTGGGAGGTGCCATCCCTGGGCTGGTGATCCTGGGTCCTGTAAGAAAACAGGCTGAACAATCCATGAGGAGCAAGTCAGTAAGCAGTACCTATCCATGGCTTCTGCATCAGCTCCTCCCTCCAGGTTCCTACCCTGATTAGTTCCTGTCCTCAATGCTTTTGATAATAAACTGTTATTTGGAACTGTGAGTGAAATAAACCCCTTCCTCCCCAAGTTGTTTTGTTATTGTGTTTCATTGCAGCAATAGAAACCCTGAAGTCTTTCATTGGCTTATATGTTGCCCTTAGGTTGGCTGATGGGCAAGTCTCAGGGATCCTCTTGTCTCTACCTTCCTGATGCTGGGATTACAGGTGTGTGCTGCCATGCTAGGCTTTTGATTAGGTGCTGGGAATGGGACTCAATTCCACGTGTTTGCAAAGCATTCCTTTGCTGACTGAGCCATCTCCCTACCTTGTTATGTTCTGGACACTTCAAGCCACCAGTGAATTCTCTCCCTGTTGCCCTGTTGGATGCTCATTTCTGGACAAGTTTCAGGAGATGGCTAGTTCTAACTACCATTTGCTTCTTCTAGTGACCACTCTCATTGCTGCTGCATTTGGGAAGAATAGACGAGGTTCCCAGCTTGTAATATCTAACAATAGCTTTGGGCTTTCTTATTTTGACTTGTATGTTTGTTTATGGGAAGAAACACAGCCAAACACTTATTTATAAGACTTTTATTATTTTTTCAAGTTAATTCTCAAGATTGAAGATACTTTTAATTTTAATATTAACTTTTTGCACATAGTATTTATGTTTTTAATATAAAATGCATTATCATACACAAGTGACTTAAATATTGATCCTTTCAGTATAAGGAATGTTTTCTACTTTATCATTTGAGAAAATGTGTCTTTTCTAGAGAATGAATTCTGTTGTATAAATAGGGTTTGTTTAATTCTTTGTAATCTTTCTTGCCTAGGGTATATAGCTTTTATAGTAATAATAAGAGCTAATTAATTTTTAACTGATAGTTGGGAGAAGCCTATATGTCATAATACAATCTTCTTTGATAAGATCTTTCTGAGTGTGGGGTATTTTTGCAAGGGCTTCAGCCATCAGATTTCACAGTTCTGATCGGCGCCTGTCCCCAGCCTGGGTGTTGGAGAGCACTGTAAGTTAGATGGATGATGAGTCATGGATGGGGACAAGTCAGAGCTAATCTGTGTCCCAGTCAGCTCCAGACAGCTTGACTTACCTCTGTGTTGATCAGTGCTCCCAAGGTCAAGACCGTATGGTATAGAGGAGGAAGGAAGCCATCCTGCCTTCAGGGCCTCCTGCCGTGTTCTTCCACCTGAGTTGTTCTCTGAGTGAGGAGTAGATGGGACTTATGCTTGAATTCTGCCCCATAGAAAACAATCAATTTTTAAAGTTTAAGATGTGTGTGTCAGTCGTGACAAAATTTCTGAGATAAACAGCTTCTAAAAAAGGAAAGACCTATTTTGGACCCTAGTTCCAGAGACTCAGTCCATGACTCTGCTGCTTTTGGGCCTGTGGGATGGCAGTGTCTTATCATGGAAGCATATACAGAGGAATCCTTCACTCATGGTGTCCAGGATGTAAAGAGAGAAAGAGGAAGGGGCCCAATAGCCTACTCAAAGGCAACATCCCAAAGGACCTAATTTCTCCCAGCAGGCTTCGCCTCTAAAGGTCCTACCACCTCCCAATCTCATCACAGGCTGGCTGCTAAGCCTTCGGAACAGAAGCCCTGAGGGGTCAGTCTTAGTAAGAGAGGGTGAGTGGTTGGCACAACAGACTGTTCCAAGTTCTTCTCACTGGCCTTCCCTGCTCTCCCTACCATTTCCTTCCTTTTGACCCTCTTTCCTGATAAATGCCTCTTGCTCTCAACTGATCTTTATTCCTTATACTCAAGATTACAGATTTCCTTATGACTGTACACACCCACCCTAGGCAGCAAAAATGTCCACATATGGGGATTTTGTTGTCTTTTTAGCTCCTATCTAAACTCTGTTTATTTTTTTATTTTTTTGCCTTGAGGTCATTTAGTAGCTTAGACATTGTCATGGCTAATACTGTCAACTTGACAGGATCTAAAATCACCTAGGAAACAGATCTCCAGCATGAGGCAGCCGATTACGCCGGGTCAGCAGTCAGGAGGCAAGGAGAGGTGAATGCTACCGCTAGCTTGCTTTCTCCTTTTCATTCAGTCCTACATCCCAACCCACGGAATGGTGCTGTCCACATCCCAGGGTTAAACCTGGGAACACCCTCATAGACACAGCTACAGTTGCGTTTCCAAGGAGATTCTGCAGCCAGTCAAGTTGCCAACGAAGGTGAACCATTGACAGGTGCAAAACTCCCTCTCACCTTTTCCAGATGAACCAATGGATGAAGATCTAATTAACTGATTTCTATTACTATTGGTTTTAACTTTGTGGCAGTTAAGGGCTGCTCTGCAGGACCCCAATCTCATAGCATATGTTTTAGATTGGAAGAAATTCCTAAACACATTTATTGCCTGATGACCTTTTAGTTTTATGGTTGGTTAAAAGCTGACCCCCCATTGTCTCATCTCTAACCCTGCAGTTACTAATAAGCCACTGTGCTACTGGCTTATTTTTAACTGGTTAGGCACTGACAAACAGCTTAGGGCTTTTCTTTTATGATATTTGAAAGCTGCATCTAATTTTTTAACTTGCCACCTTTCCCTGTAGCCCCACAGACCACTGTTCAGTTGGTGATAGAGGTGTCACCTTTCCCTGTAGCCCCACAGACCACTGTTCAGTTGGTGATAGAGGTGTCACCTTTCCCTGTAGCCCCACAGACCACTGTTCAGTTGATGGTAGAGGTGTCACCTTTCTTTTAATTATTTTTATCCGACTCAATTCAGTTTTTATTTCTTTTAATAAGAGATCTATCTTTCTCCAATAAAAGTTGTCCGCAGACAAGTTTTGATCACTCAGGCTCTGATGGCCTGAAGCAAGTGTCAAAGCAGCTAGGCTATCAGAATAAAGGAAAAGCTGCATTTATAGTTCAAATTACTACATAGAAGTTGATAGTCCTGTTTTGATTTAAAGCCCTGTCTCCAATAATAGGAGAAAGAGGATCACAGCTTATCTGGAGCTGTAAGGCTTCACAGTGGCCTGTAATTCAAGGCTTATCTCTGGGAATGCCTGGTCTTTAAACATGTAAATCTTTTCTGGGCTCCTGAGACTGCCATCTTCCCCAGCCAGCTCAGGCTCAGCTGGGGAGGAAAATGTCAGTTTTATCTTTTCAGGTCATCTTATCATCTGTCAAACTAAATAAAAAGATATTCATAGAGTCTCCAGTGTACACTGCCATTTACTTGGGAAGAATGGAGCCCTGCTCTAGGAGTGTGTGTGCCTTATGACACGGTATAATCAAAGAGATTGAGGCCAGGGTTAGTAACCATGAGGCACGCTATTTCATCAGGCGTTTTGACAGGACTATACTTGGTTATGACGATTAAGAAGAATGAAGGCATACAATGCTGAACAGGGGTTGCTAGCCATATGTCCTCATGGGGGATAAAAATTTTAAGTTCAACTTAATAGTCCACAATCGTAACCTCATAGTTCAGTGTGTGATCACTCTAGTCCATCCTGGAAAGTCTGGGATGAAGAAAACATTCATGATAATAGCAGGTCTCCTGTATTAAGTGATGCATGGGTTGAATTTCTCTTTTTGACTTAATGGCCTTCATAGTAGTGATGTAATAACAGTCTTACATCTTACATCGGTGCTGAGTTGTTTAAGAATTTGCAAGGTGCTAACTTTGACTGTTTGACATTCTTTCTTATTGCAGTGGGATGAGCTCTGGCCACTCAGGTCTGTGCAAGTGTAGCAATTCCTGTCTGTCCTGCACACCTCTCCCATGCTTAGGTTCTGGTTCCTGCAGCTCCCCAGAATGTCCTTAGGAGGAAGCTGTGCTATCACGCTCCCAAAGATTCAAGATCCTTCCTTTTGGAGAAGTTTATTTCTAGTTAAGTTTATAATTGTTTGTACATTGTTGGGAAAGGGCTGCCCAAGCCTTGGCAGTTTGTGTTATCTGCAGCTATCGGCTTTATGCAAAGGCTGTTTGATGGCTCATGATCTGTACCTGCCCACTGCTCTCTGTCAGAGCCAGGCGTTTGGATGAGAGGGGAGAGTTTTTGTATCAATAGAACACCCGAGGAGCTTCTGAATCAATGAAAACACCTGAGATCCAATGATCAGGGTTCCGTTGTCCACTGTAATGACACTGGCCATGACAGGTGGTTCCCTCTGCTGAGGCCTGGCAGGGTTTGCCTCTCTGAAAATGCTTCTTTGTCTTTATTGCTGATCGACACAACAGTGTACTGCTACACCTTCCTCCTTTCCTGACTTGTTTCTCACCTCACCCTCAGACCCCATCCCTCTGTCTTCAGGTCAACTCACTGTGATGGTTCGTTTGGTTGCCAACCTGATTTGTCTTAGGCAACACCAGGTTAGTAAAGCACACTTCTGGGTCTGTGATTGAGTTTCCAGAGACTATTCAGTCATGAGGAACTCACCTAGTGAATGGGTTAAGACCTTGATGGATTCACAGTATTATGGGATGGTTGAGAAGGGGTGAAAGTTGGGAGGTGGGGTACAGTTGGGGGGTGTACCTTGAGGACGACACCTTGCTCTGGCCCTTTCCTGTCCCCATTTTTCCTATATTCCTCTTGTCTGCCATGATGTGAGCTGTACTTCTTCCCTTCCCTCAGAAACTATAACCCAAACAAGCCTTTCCTTTGTGAAGTTCCTGTTGGCTAGTTGGTCACAGAGACTCAAAAGGAATGCCACCTTCCTGCTTAATCCTGAAAACAAACCAAGAAGCATTTAGACATATGTATTGGCCATGAATCATCTTGAATCTCTGCTGATGAGTCTGCCTCTCCCAAGTTTAGCTAGCTCTCCCCTTCACATAAAAAAAAAAAAAAACAAACAAGCCAAAAATCAGCCAGTCTGGGGCTCATAGCCCACAAACCCTTACTGAACTCTTTTCTTCTGTGCCATTATCTATCTTCCCTATCAGCCAGAGCCACACACTGGATGATATGGACAACTCTGTATACCAGATCCCAGTGAAGTTATTCAAACTAGTCATTTGCCAGCCTGCCAGCCTTGCACATTCATTTGCAGGAACAACAGAAAAGGCCCTGTTAGCCCTGCTCCATGTTATCTTTCCACTAGTCCTTCCTGCACAGGGTCCTCCAAGTGGCATGCATGCTTCCTCCTTCCAGATTTGAGAGAACGCAGACAGTCTTTATGAGCTACTGGGACTCATATCTGAGTAAAAAGAAAGCTTACAGGAAACACTAGAAGCACACAGTATTAATACTTCTCTGGGAAGTAGGTGTGATGACCCTTGTTCCCAAGAAAGCAAAATGCTTCACATTTCCTTTCCTTGAGTTATTTTTTCTTTTACACCTGCAGATCCAAGAAAGGTAAGGTAGGACTTCCTATCACAGCAGGTGCATTCTAAGGCACTTCTATTTTAAAATCTCCTTTCTATTTATTAAGGATTGCACTAAACTTGGAATTGGAGAATACCTAGATTCCCTGTGTCTACCTGGCTCTGTGAATTTTTATGAGAGCCAACTCTTCAGGGTCATATAGTTTGTCTTCATTATAAAAGAATCCTGGATTTTATATTTGATATCTTTTCTTCAAGTTTTAAAGACGTATTAAAGCCATCAAAATTTTGAGGATTGATCATATATCATTTGGAATTAGTAGCCAAGAAAAATGCAACATTCAATTGTCTTTGGTGATAGAAGGTGCTTGGTAGTCATTTTCTGGTTTCACTTCCAGAACGTGATTAACTCAGACACTTGCTCTTGCTGACTCGTAATTGATTACTCATGAAATCAGGGTTTCCTAACGATTTAGCTACCCTCTTAGTAAGTAAGTTATCTATTCTCATTGTTACAACCACCCTGGCCCAGAATTTAGTTTCTCTTATCTCATAATGGAACAGCCAAATGTAAGAGTCTCTAGAATGGTCTGTTTGCCTCTAGTTTGTATGAGTGACTTTTCTGTTTCTGTTTCTGTGATAAAATGCCATGACAACCAAAAGCAAATTAAAGGAGAAAGGAGTGTATTTTAGTTTACAGTTACAGAAAGGATAGAATCTGTCATGTTGAAGAAGGCATGGTGGCAGTCAGGAAGCAGAGAGAGAAAAAGAGGCAAGGCCAGGCTACAAAACCCCAAAAACCTTGTCCCCTGTGACATACTTCCTCTAGCAAGACTCCACCTTCAAAAGGTTCCATAACCTTCCCAAACAGCAGCACCAGCAGGGGACCAGTTCAAACACTACGGAGGGCATTGCATATTCAAACACATAGAGCCTTTGCAGGCCACCTTGTGTGTTAGTTTCCTGGGGCTTCTAGAGCAAAGTGCAGTAGCACAAGCCTTCATTCTGTTGCAGTTCTGGAGGAAAGAAGCATGAAGCAAGGCTTTTGCAGGTCTCTCTGAGATCGGTAAAGGAGGAGCCTTCCTCCTCCTTCCAGTCTCTGGTGGCTGCTGGCCTCTGTGGCCTTCAATCTCTGCTTGTTTTTCCCATGATTAACTTCTTCTTGTATTTTTGCCTTCATACGACATTCTCTTCTTAGAAGAATACCGTCATTTCAGATGAAGGGCTCACTCTATTCTAGTGTGAGAAATAGAGCTAGTAATAAGTACAGTCTCTTGAGGAAATGATACATTATCAAGCTCAAACTTGGAGACAGAGCTTCCAAGATACTGTAGGAAAAGTGTTTTTAGTTTTGTATTTCAGGAGGAAATTAGTAGGTTGGGTAAATTATGTAACTACTAGCAGTTTTATTTGTTGGTCACTTATATAATATAAGAAAATATAAATTCATTAATACTGGAATGGCTAGAATTGTCAGTGTGAGAGGATCTAGAATCACCTAGGAGGCAAACCTCTGGGTATGTCTGTGAGGGAGTTTCTAGATTTGGTTAATTGAGGCAGGAAGATCTATCCTAAATGCTGGCAGGACCAATTCATGGTCTGGGAGGGAGGGCCTCAGCTAAATGAAAAGGAGAAGGCTGGTTGAGCTCTAGCGTGCATCTCTCTCTGCTTCCTGACTGCAGATACAATGTAGCCAGATGCCTCAGGCTCCTGATGCTTCCCTACCATGATGCACAGTATGTTCAAACTGTGAACTGCAGTAAGCCTTTCTTTCTGTAAGTTGCTTTCAATCAAGTGTTTTGTTGTAGCGATGAGAAAAGTAACTCAAACACATGTGCAAGCAGTGTGAGTGCTTATACCATCCATAAGTGTTGCATGGTAACCATTGTAGCCCTCCACCTGTCTCAGAGCACTTCATAGTAATACTTGAAGTCTCATTGAGCTTATATCCCTTCTTGCTCTTTATTACTGCCCTGACAGGAGATGTGGAGAGGACAGGTGCGCATTGGTTCATGTCTACTGCTATGTTCAGACTAGATTTCGGCCAGTTGTTAGTAGAAACTGATTTAAGTGTAATAACTCTGTTGCTGTGTTTGCAGGCTACTAAATGATACATGTTTACTATGAGAGTAATTTTTAAAATTGTGTTGTAGGAGTTGTAGAGACAGCTCAGAAGTTAAGAGTTCTGGCTGCTCTTTCAGAGGACCCAGGTTTGATTCCCACCAGCCACATGGTGGCTAACAACTGTCTGTAACTCCAGTTCCAGATCTGCAAGCTTCAGGCACATGGTGCACAGACATGTATGTGGACAAAACACACATAAAAATATTGCTGTCTGTCTTAATTTTCAGTTGACTCAATTTTCTCTGGTATTTAATATGATTAATTCACGTGAGATATAACAAGGTGCCTTTGCATAGATCTTGATAATGCTCAGAGTCACACTTGGAGACCATTAGCCACTGATGGTGTTTGATGGAAAACACATATGCAATCTGGAGGGAGAGATTTTACTCAAAGGCTTGTAAGGGAGAGAGAGTCCTGCCACAGGGAGAGTGCTCTGTCTTCAGGCCTGCA
This sequence comes from Cricetomys ansorgei, assembly GCA_026225945.1. Lineage (NCBI taxonomy): Eukaryota > Metazoa > Chordata > Mammalia > Rodentia > Nesomyidae > Cricetomys > Cricetomys ansorgei. Next base: position 1,266,525 of record JAMJFZ010000770.1, read on the forward strand.
GGCATCACAAGACTGGAAACCATGGTGGGCAGTGATGGCACAGTGTATCAGAGAACATTTTATCCTTTGGCTGGCGTCTTCTCAAGCTTTAGGGCTACATAGACTGAGGGGGTCCCAGATTGAGGGACTTGGGAAGGGTAGATGTTTAGTCAAAGCTTAGTTAACCATCTCCTTTCAATTGCTCTATGCTGACAAGTGGGACAGTTGCTCGTCATCATCATCATCATCATCATCATCATCATCATTTTATTATTCCTCTTAGTTCTACCTGTCATGGTATAAGCTGCCACAGAACACCTTCCTCCCCATCCTTCTGCCTCATGTTCCATAATACTGGGGTTATAGGTGTGTGCCACTCTGCCCAGAACAGCTAAAATTTTTTGAGACTAGTCTTGGGACTTGGCGGGTTTATGTCTAGTCTTTTCAGGTAGCCCTTTTCCAAAACACAGGAGACTAAGAGAATTTCTTATCCATCTGTTTATCAGGACCACCAGGTTCAGGTAAAACTCATCAGTGCACATGGTAATACAAATATATCAATTTTATATGTGTGTAATTATAATTAACTAATATAATTAAATTATATGAAATTAAATATAAGAGCAGGTATCTTTATACACATCAGGGTGCCAAGTTATGCCTTAAACTACTCAGGAGAAAATGGACTTCTGCCACTTTGTGTAGAACAATGCATGTCGCAGAGACACCTAGGGAAGAGACTGTTGGTAATGGAAACAACAGGGAGTGATCACTGTTGGGAAAGGTTTGTTTATAGAGATCACTCCCCCCGCTTTTTCTTTTATCTTTTTTTGCTTGTTTGTTTGTTTTTGTCTTTGTTTTTTTGTTTTTTGAGACAAGATTTCTCTGTTGTAACTCTGGCTGTCCTGGAACTCAGTCTTTAGAGCAGGCTGGCCTTGAACTCACAGAGATCTGCTTGTCTCTACCTGGCCCGAGACCACTTCTTTTTAAAAACATTTGTTTATCTACGTTTAAATTTGTGTGAGTGTGTATGTTGTGGTGGTCCAAGGACAACTTGTAAATGTTGGTTCTCTCCTTCCATCATGTGGGTGGCGCAGGTAGCACAGGAGTTAGGCAGCATGTTCGCTTACCATTGAATCAATCTTCTCAGTGCATACTCGAACTTTTATATTACATTTGCATTTTTCTACATACAATTTTGGTAAGATTAGATGGGACTTTTCCCCGAGAGTCTCCATGCCGCCATGGGAATCATTCTCTTCTCTTTTCCTTTCATTTATTTACTTAATTTTGCCTGGATGTTGAATCTTTCATATCCTTTAGCGTCAGTATACATGGATTGATGACTGAATAGATTAAGGAGAAGCATACTGTTTCTGTTCTTCTAAAACATGTATTTATTGCTGTGATTTATCTGACAATTTACATAAAATGCTAGTTAGTACAGCTGAAATTATTAATTCTTCAGAGAATGAGATGATCAACTGTCTCCATAGCTGCAGGCAATTTTTTCTACATTGATTTGAGGAGTTACACAGACCACAACTTGTTTCTTGAATTAAAATGCATCGTTGATGCTAATTTTAAGGAAGTTTCTATATTGTACTCCCATTTAACCAAACATCACATTTCCTCATTAAAATATCAGCATCTGTAATGAAGTACTTTGCTTTATAATTTAAAATGTCTCACTATGTTGGATGCACATTTGAACATTTAAATGTAATTCTGCTAATGTACTGATTAATTTATGTTATTCTCTTCCACTCACGTGGGAGATTTTAATTGCAATTAGTTAGTTGCTGTCGGGTCTCAGCATGCCGTGGGCTGGGGGGAAGTCCTGATCAGCGTGGAACAATTACCAGGACTTTTGAGCAGGGACAGCATTAGAGAGAGCAAGCAGACCCATTAAAGTTGTGAATCTTAATTTTCCCGGTAATAGCTACGCTTGGGGGGCCAGCATTGGAGCTGAGGAAAAAGCCAAATAAATGGGAATTATCTGAGCACCATAATACAATTAAGCTGTCACAACAACTTCGGGGACTGATCTTTTGTACTCTTTCCACGTCTGTCCCGGCTGCTTGGGGGTTGGAGTAGAGGAGACTTTGCCCTCCCCAGAGTCCCAGGCTTTTGATGTATGTGATGTACAGCTGTAACAAGGCATGGGGTACAACATCCGTCTTTCACTCAATGTTGTTGAGCTACAAATTCATGTAATTAATTTTAAAGAGCCATTACTTTGATCTTCATAAATATGCCCGAGATTCAGATGGAAAACCTCACAGGGAATTTTCTCAGGAGGATGATGATAGGGCCAAAATGCTATTTCATTAGGGTCTCCTCACTCGTCCATAAATGAGGCTGCCACCCCCTGAACTCCATCCTTTATTTCAGCTCCTGCTATTCCCAGCTGCACTGCTGTATTATGCAGAAAAGCTGCTTGCTTCTCCTGCAAACAAACTGCCAGTGGTCCAATGAGCTACTTGTAATGTTATGCTACGCTTTGCGATATATGGCTATAATTTGCTCTGAAGCACTTTCAGTTGGTACAATTGTTATATTACTCAACTATAGAGAGAACAATGTTCTGAGACTAAATGAAAACATAATCCACAAAATAGTCATTGCGATTGAGGCAGAGGAGAGTCTCTGGACTTCTTGACCTGAGAGCTAGTCTTAGTTCCCTCACTTCTTAGATCTCATGGTGTCAGTTATTGGGTAGCAATGGTTACAAATGATTCTTAGCATATGGTTATGTGTTAGTTACTTTTTTCCTTTACTGTGACCAAAATATATGGCAAGAAATGACTGGAAGGAAGAAGGATTTATTTTGGCTTACGTTACAGTTTAAGAAGTCCATCATGGTGGGGAAAGAATGTTTGCAGGAGTATGAGGCAGCTAGTCACATTATAACCACAGTCAGAAAGCAGGGCGTGAACGGGAAGTGAGGCTAGGCTATCAAATCATACATTCCTCCAGTGAGACCCCCACCTTTTAAAGGTTCTACAACCTTCCAAAATGGTGTCACCATCTGGGAGCTAAGTGTTCCAATGCATTAGTCTATGAGAGGCACTTCACCTTCAAACCACAGCAGATTGTTTTGGGGGTCATATTGCAGGCACCCGTAAAAGTTCTGCAAGTATTGAACGCAACATGAGTAGAAAGCTTGATATGCTGATGGTGTCTTATTGTTGTATCTTTTATTGTTGAAATGATTAAAAACTCACACACACTGCTATCAAGTGGAGTCCCAAGCCTCTGGTCTCTTTCTTTAATAGTTTCTCTTTTTCTAGGAACTGTAGTAGACAGTGGAATTTGACACTGAGTGCTTACGTGGTGAAACACTTGAGTTTGAAGAAGAGATTTCAACAGCTAAAGCTGCCCATGTCCTTAAAATGCACCATCATTGTGACAATAGGCTCATTTCATAGTTCCACAAGCTTATGTCCAGTCCCTGCTGCCAATTCAGGGGGCTTTGATGTGGTTATGTGGGGTTCAGGCTAAAGAAGGAAGGCCTTTCTGCTTTCCTTCTTCCTAACTGGAACATTATGCATGCTGTAAGACTTTCCATCTCAACCATTTGTAAGTGTGCAGCTTATTGACATAAATGTGTGTGACACAGTTACTGGGGAGATATATACAAATATCTCCTCATTCTAGATAGGGAAATGACAACAGACCCAATGCCACCAAAGTCCAACTTGGTGAATCAATGGGGGAAGGGTTACTGAAAGGAACAGGAATTACTCAAAGACAGCTGCATCACCAAAGCCCACCCCAGCATATGTGACAGCTCATGAAAGCTAGAAACTTGGAACCCACTGAACAGTGTGCAGGCAGCTCAGCAGGTTGGAGACTTTAGGAGACAACCCAGTTTCCTCTCTCTTTTCAGCAGATGTCTGCCTTGTTTGCTTAAGGCTACTTCCTCTTTGTTCAGAGTCTGTCGCATTGAGCTGTCTTCCTAGCCCTCTTCAGTCTCTTGTCTTTCTCACCAACTCTTTTTCTTCCCCTACTTGTTAAGGAAGTCCAAGACCACATTAAGCCCCTCTGTGTAGGTATAGCCTGGATAATCTGGGCTTATCAAAATGTCCTCAAGGTAATCATTACTGCAGAGTCTCTTTTGCCATACAAACCAGCATGTCCATAGCTTCTGAGAATTAGTGTATGTGATCTTTAGGACCTGTCATTCATCTCCTCGTGAGGACTGACACTAATCAGAAAGCCGTGCTCTGTGCCTGAGGCTGTGCTGCATTCTCTGTGTGGATCGTCTCACTCAGCTTGTGGGCAGCTGTGAGTCAGCCCCTACAGAATCTTTTTTGAGCGGATGATGACACTGAGGATGACTATTAAGAAGTTGATGCAGATTTTGAGCCTGGCCTTCACTGCAGAAAGAACATGGGTTTTGGAACAAGACAGGTGATGGTGTGAATTCATCTTTCCATTAATTGTTGGCTCTTTTCAATTTCAATTTCTTTGTGCATATAAAAACTGTTATGTAGTGTGGGACATTCATGAACAAAGCAATGCAGATTAAACAAAACTGAGATATCTCTGATAATTAAGAACAAGCAAACTAACACAACAGAGCAATGAGATACCAGGGATTAGTTAGGTGGAGAGAGCACAGGGTACAGGGCAAGGCTCGCGCCATGGTCAGGTAATTCTGCCAGATGGACACATTTTCTTGACTACCGTATTTGCCAAGGATCTCTTCTTTTCATTCATTAAACATGCATTCAGCTGCAAGCAGAGACCCAGCAGATACACTGCTATACATTAGTCTTCATCTTCATTTTTCAGAGCTGGGAAGTCTGCTTTGTCTTGCCAAGTCTGTACCCTTCACATTTCAAGGCTGACACTAGGAGCTAGAACAGGTGTTTCCCAGTTAGCCTCATTCTTTTTTTTTTTTTTTCTTTAATTTAAAAAATTTATGTGTATGGATGTTTTGCTGCATGTATGTCTACGCACCTCATGCATGCCTAGTGCTTGCAGAGAAAACGGCATCATATGGAAACTGAACCCAGATCCCCTAGAAGAGCACCCAGTGTTCTGAACCATTTTGTCATCTCTCCAGCCCCAGCTTCAGGTTTTCCCCACACTCTTTAGGAATTTTCTCTGCTTCTTAAGAGGCATGCTCTCTCTATTCTTGTTTGCAAGATCATTACTCTACCTTGCTTCGAGCAGCTGGTCCATTCCATTCCATCTTGTGGAGTCTGTCTGCTAAATGTCTCCTCCCCTTTCCTTCCCATTCCCACTGTCTTAGGCTGTTGTAATTCCTTTCTTTCTCTCTCTCTTTCTTTCTCTCTCTCTTTCTCTTTCTCTTCCCCCCTCCTTCCTCCCTCCCTCCCTCTCTCCCTTCCTTCCTTCTTTCCTTCTTTACTTCCTTCTTTACTTCCTTTTCCTTCCTTCCTTCCTTCCTTCCTTCCTTCTTTCTTTCCTTTCTCCCTGCCTCTCTCTTTCTTTGATTATTATTATTATTTTGGCTTTTTGAGACAGGGTTTCTCTGTTGTAACTCTGGCTGTCCTAGAACTCATTCTGTAGGCCAGGCTGGCCTTGAACTCACAGAAATCTGCCTGCCTCTGCCTCCCGAGTGCTGGGATAAAAAATGTGTGTCACCACCACCTGGCTGTAATTTCTTAACTAGGCATAAACCCTCCTAGGGAGTTTCCAACCACCAGGCTTGTCTCTGTAGTCTTTGTGTCACATCATTCTATCTAGATGATGTGGAGAAGTTTCTCTGGGAACTGGAGTCAGCTGTCCTTGATATTTAGTCTTTCCTTTGACATCTATCAGGTATGTTTGCTAACTCCACTGGCTTTTCTTGCTCTAGCTCCCTGTTTCCTCGTTGGGATGAAGACCCTGTGTTTAAATATCCATCCTATAGCTAAGACTAGGACTAATATACAAACTCTTCAAAAGCAATTCTCTGTCTATAGGAAAAACAGGAAGACAATGAAAGAGGCAGTTTGTATTTGTTACTAGAGATGTGTGATGATATAGTTGAATCTGAAATGTCTTTTGTAGGGTTATGTTTTGAATGATTGTTCCCCAGATGGTAGTGGTGTCTTGAGATTCTGTGGAACCTTTAGGAGTTGGATCCTAGCTGAGGGATGGGGGCAACTAGGGGTGAGTTGTGATGGGATCTGACCCTTGGTTCCTGCTGAGTCTTTGTCTCTTGGTGTCTTATTCACTGTTACAGTGCTGTGAAGAGATAGTGTGACTACGGCAACTCTTAGAAAAAATTTAATTGCTGGCTTGCTTACAGTTTCAGAAGGTTAATCCATTATCATTATGGTGGACAGCAATGGCATGAAGGCAGGGATGGTGCTGGAGAAGTAGCTGAGAGCAACATCCTGAGCCATAGACAGGGAGGGAGAGAGAGAGGGAGAGAGAGAGAGAGAGAGAGAGAGAGAGAGAGAGAGGCTGAGATTGGGCCTTGGCCTGGAAAAGGGGTTTTTGAAATCTCAAAGGCCACCCGGGTGACACAATTCTCCCAAGGCCACACCTCCTACTCCTTTCAAGTAGTGCCACTTCCTGGTGACTAGATATTCAAACACATGAGCTTATGGGGACCATTCTTGTTCAAATCACGGTGTTTGGCCTGTCATGATGTTAATCAGATACAACCATGCACTCCCACTATCATAAGCCAAGTTATCTTCCTTGCTATGACCAACTGCTTTAGTGTTCTATTGCTGTGAAGAGACACCATGATCAAGGCAACTCATAAAAGAAAGCATTTAATTGGGGACTTGCTTACAGTTTTAGAGGTTTAGTTCATTATTAACATGGTGGGAAGCATGGCCTTGTGCAGGCAATCATGGTGCAGGAGAAGCAGCTGAGAGTTCTATATCTGAATTCAGCAGGAACAGAACAACACTGGGCCTGTTGTGGGCTTTTGAAACCTCAAAGCCCACCCCCAGTGACATACTTCCTCCAGCTAGGCCACACCTCCTAATTCCTTTCAAATAGTCTACTCCCTTGATGACTAAGCATTATAACACATAAACCTATGGAGGCCCTTTTTATGCAAAACACTGCACCAACTGAAATGCTTTGCAAACTTGAATGAAATTAAATCTCCTTTTTCTTAAGTTTTCTGTAGAATACTTTGACACTGCAATGTCAAAATAATTAATACATGCAATTTTTCTCAATTAAAATAGTCCATCCTCGTGGGAGCTGCTTTGAGACTCTGGAATTAAACAAAATTTAGAAGGCTCAGGAAGTAAACAACTCACAAGTCACAGGAAGTTCATGAAATTTAAGGGATTCACAAAGTCCCTCCCCAGTTTATGTAAGCACTAACAGTTCCGGGAAGAGGACACTCTGACCTGTAGATCTGTGCAGGAAGTCTAGGGATGCAGCTTTCGTGAGCCATCACTCATGCTTCTCAGTGATGTTGCTGCCTCTGAGCTTCTGTAAATAACACCAGTAAATACACTGGTTCTATAAGTAAATTTTGGGTTGGCTTGCTTCTTTGATCTCGTCTAAGTGTCCTATCTGGGGTGAACAGACATTTGGTAACATATCATCAGGAAAAATATCACAACATATGCCCAACAGGAGCCTTATTACTCCTCTCTGTTGCACCATAATGGCAGAGGACCACATGCCTTCTTGAAGGGCGTGCCTCCAAACATGCCTAGAGATCATTCTCTTTGATCTCAAGATAAGCCTCTAAGTCTTCCTCTCCTGTGCTAGAGCCTTAGCCTTCCCAGAAGGGATGATAGTTGAGCTCTGCTCTCTTCAGAAACAACCATAGTTTTCGTCTAGAAGGATGTGGCCTTGTCTTGCGGTCTCAGCACACATCAAACCACAGTGCAGCTTCATGGTAACGCTGGCTAGGAGCAGAGGTGTTTCTTTACATCCTTCTAAGATGCAAGTCCAGCCAAATACACACCTGTTTACTATCCAGCAATGTCTCTTCTATTGCCTTCTGAATAAAACCCAAGCTCCTTGACCACGACTTGCACTTCTCAGCAAGAGGCTACTCAATACATGGTCCATTCTCTAGCCATGTTGAAACGCTTGCTGCTCCTGCTTCTGTGCCTTATGCTGTTCTCTCTGCCTTGAATTTTCCCTACTTGGCCAACTCTTATTTTTCCCTCATGGTACATCATAGGTATCTCTTCTCACCTCTACAAATCTGTCTCTAGCCTTCCTTCCCCTCATCTCCTCAAAGGCATAAGCACTCTACCTCTCTGCTTTTTAATATGTATGTAGATCTCTGTAGGGGAGGAAAAACACTTTCCCTCTGCTTTCTCAGATTCAGTGACTAGAGATCTGTGAATTACACTAACAGATGACAGGTTGATAGGAGAAAAGGTATCTGCTTCCTCATTGATGTTTATATTTTTATGTGCATAGGGGCTTCACAGGAAAGATTGGGGAATCCAAAGGAATCGTAAGAGTGGAAGCTTATAAATCATTTTAACAAAGAGTCATAAATTCTGGAGGTGTGAGTAGACAAAGGAAGCAGATGTTAAAGCCTTTTGGGGTGTGAATTGTGGGAAGTTAAGTCTATGGGTGACTAATGGGAGTTGAGGGTGATTTTTAGCATTTGTTTCTGCAGACCCATCTCTGGCTTTTCATCTCCGTGGCTGTAACTCCTGGGGAGAAGGACTTATAGCATCATCATCTCTCCCAAGTTTCTGCTGCTAGTCAGATAAGGAACTCTCTGGGAAGGCTTCTTTCCATCTCTGTTGATTTCTCGATTGCTGTCAGATAGAAACAAGAAACAGTAACAGTGTATTTGGGGGCAGTATATTCTGATTCCCTTCTGCTCTTTGATAGGAGTGACATCACATCATTATTTGGCTTCTCTGGTCTGTAGCATGCCTAGGACAGAGATAGCTGGTCATTGTGTCTTTTTATCCAGATCCTGAGGCTTAGACTCCATATAAACAGATTGTTATGACACTGACCCAGGTGTTGCCTGGCACAGGGTATTTAAAAGTACTTAGGTGATTCTCACCATTAAGCAAAGTGGAGAACAATTGCTTTGGACCTGGGTGGTAGATCCCAATATTTTCCCAGTATTCTTCCCAAGGTTTTAGGGGACTGTTGGGGGAACTTTATCAATAGCTGTCAATGATGGCTCTCATTTTGCTATAGTGGCAGAATATTGTGAGGGAGATGCTGGTCAGCCTTTGGTAAGTTCTAAGATTCGATAGGGAACAGCTCCGAAATGAGAATGATTTTGAAGTCCTAGATTAGACTGAAGTACTCTGGGTTTATTGGGTTTATTGGATAAAATGCACGTTAAGGATAGTAACACAGAGAGAATCAGATTTTATAAGGAAGACTTGGAATTTGGGTCGTGGGTTTGAGAAAGGATACAAGAGTGTTACGATGTGGTAGAATTTCGACTCTAGTACTGCGGTTCCAAGCCGGGCTTCACCGACGAGGCATGCAGCTTATCCCAGGCATGGACACAGGACTGTGGCCAAGCACTAAGGTCAGAGTTTGAGCAGTACCCATTACCTTAAGCTCTGAATCACGGCTAGTTTCCAAGAGCTTTGAGGCTGGCTAGATCTTTCTCTAGAATACTAACCTTTCAGTGTTAGTTAGACACTAATTAACCTTTTGGGTTTCCTTTTTGGATAGGATTGCTTTTACCACTCAGGATGGAATTGTCTTAACAAGCAAGCATGGAAGATATTAGATATGGCCAAGAAGAAGCACATAAAACAAAGTGGAACCATAATTGTTGTAATTAGAATGAAATAAAATGAAATCCCCAATAAGGCTGACAAACAGTGAGTTAGACTCAAAAGGGAATTACTAGAAGATGGATCTGAAAGAAATGCCTAGAAGGCAGACAGAGAAGGAAGATGGAAAATGTTCCAAATCTTAGAGCATAGAATGAGAAGGTTTGTGAAAGTATAAGCAGTTTTCTAAGGGGGCCCAGTGAACCAAGCAAGATGATACTCAAATAGATGATGCTGAGAGTTCTCCATTGCACTGGAAGAGACAAGAATATTTATTCTGCACCCAGATGTAGTGTATTGAAACTTCACAATGCTAAAGTGAGATTTTAAAGTTGTCAGAGGAAAAAAGAGATAACCTATGAAACATGTCAGACAGTAGACTTCTTAAAGGCATGCAGAACATTGAAGACAGCAGAATAATGTCTTCTTGAGAGGAAAAAAAATGTCATATTAGGATCCTATACCCAATGACAGGGCTTTTTATAAAAACTGAAAGAGAAATAAAGACAATTTTTTTTTTACATAAAAGTTGTATAGGAGCTACCACCACCAAGCCAGCTTTCAAAAGCCTTCTGAATGCAGAGGAAAAAAATTAATAATTTTAGAAGAAAGATCTGAGTGGTACAAAAGGAAAGACATGAAAAATGGCAAAAGATGAATACATAAAATTTAAACAAAGAATTTCTAGATAAGAAAAGAACATTTTATTTTTGTCTTTAAAAAGACCCAAGAATGGAACATTCAGCTGAAAAGCCTATCAGCCGTGTCAGAGGATAATGGTTCTGTGCAAGGGCCCTGAAGTCCTTGTATTTTTGGAAAAGAAGTTACACTATATTTTGTTAAGTTAAATGAGCATAGTATAATTTCAAAGGCACTAAAATATAGGCTTTAATTTCAAAGCCAGTAAAGGGAATAAATGGATCAGTAATATGAGAACAAACTAAAATTTTTGGTTAACCCCATAAAATTAAAAGAAGAAAAAGAATCAAGAAAAAAAGAATGTGAGGTGTAGAAGAGATAGGAAAATTACCTTAAAGGTCGGATGTGAACAAGTTCATGTATATCACTAATATCAACAAACTGAATTTGTAATATAAACATTGTGAGAAAAATATGTTTAGGGGGAACTCTTCCAGAGACAATGCTGCATATTAGGACATGCAATTAAAGACAGAAAGTGTGGGAGAGAATGGATAAATATATGCTCATTGTATGAGTTTCTTTTCTTTATGCTGTGACAGAATATTTTACCAAACTGCTTAAGAAAGGAAGGGTGTATATTGGCTCACAGTTTGAAGGTACAGTCCACTGTGCTGGGAAGGGGTGGTGGTGTGAGCCTCCACAGCTGCGGTAGCAAAATCCTGAGGCAGCTTGTCACATTGTGTTCACAGACTGGAAGGAGAGGGAGATGCATCCTGGTTGTCAGCTGGATCTCTCCTTTTCATTCAGTCTAAGACCCCAGCACATGCGATGGTGATGCTCACGTTCAAGGCGGGCCTTCCCTGAGCAGTTCTCTGCAAATGCCTCATAGATATATCGAAAAGTATACGATCATGTCTGTGAAAACATCAAATAGAAAGCTGGAACAGCCAAATTATTATCAGACAAGAATAGTCTTTAATAGTAAAAGCATTTCCTAGGAGAGGGTTATTTTTCTTAAATTTAAAATTCTTATGCTCTTATTCAAATAGATTTCTTTAAAAAATTTCTTTCACTTTTGAGATTATTTCTTTTCTTTTATTGAAAATAGATTATTTTCTCATACAGTGTATCCTGATTATGGTTTCCCCTCCCTCTACTCTTAGTTTCTCTCCACCTCCCTCACATCCAGATCCACTCCCTTTCTGTCTCTCATTAGAAAAGAACAGGCTTCTAAGAGATGATAATAAAACATAATAAAATAAAATATAATAAGATAAAAACCTGTCACATTAAAGTTAGACAGGACAAAGCAACAGAATCAAAATAGCCCAAGAAAGAAGGCACAAGAGGTCCACTTGTTTGCATACTCTGGAATCCCATAAAAAGCTTAAGCTGGGAGACTATAAATATATGCAGAGGACCTGGTGCAGGCCTGTGCATAGGAGGCAGGCCCTGTGCATGCTGGCTCAGTCTCTATGAGTTCATCTGAGTCTGGCTCATGTTGATTTAGAGGGCTTGTTTACTTGATGTCTTCCATCTCCTTTGGATTTAATATTCTTTCTGCCTGTCTTCTACAGAGTTCCCTAAACCCTGATGTTTTAGACACCCCATTTAGGGCTGAGCATTTCAAAGTCTCTTACATTCTGCATGATGTCCAGCTGTATATTTGCCTCTGTCTACTGCAGGAAAAAGTTTCTCTGATGATGGCTGAACAAGGCACTGCTCTATAAGTATGGCAGAATATTATTAGGAGCCATTTTATCACCACTTAAAAAAAGCTAGTAGTAATTGGTTTTACCATAGATCTCTGGTTCTTGGTCACTCAAGCAGTATTGGGTATGAATTTCATCTGGTGTAATGGACCTTAAGTCAAATCAGGTATTGGTTGGTTACTCCCACAAGCTTTGTGCCACCATTGCTCTACAATATTTTGCAGAAGAGTTTGTGACTGGGATTGGTGTTTGTGTTTCTCTTCTGGTAGCATGCAGTGTGCCTTCTTGTACCAAAGATGCTAGAACATATGGGTGAAGGCTCTGTGTAGGCACCAGCTTGCCATCTCAATGTTCAATGTGTTGTGTATGTATTGTCTTCAGCAATGAGATCTTGTTGTTAGTTTATGGGGAGCAACCAACAGTCTTGCCAACAGCCTGGGTTGTTTGTGGATTCCCATGGGACTCTTTTGGCCAATGACTCAATTAGATGTTACCCGATGCCAGTATTGGACATTTTGTTTGGTAACAAGAGATGGCCAATTTGGACTCTGTGTCCCAGTGATTTGGCAATTTCACTAGATTGTCTTCATATATTTGTATGTTTTAGAAGTTTCTACTGTGTTAGGTTTCTATACTACCCCTAAAATGCCCCCAAACTTCAGCTGTCTCTTCCTGAATTTCCTCATTCAAACTTCTTTCCCCTTTCTCTCCCCACTTTATTCCCCAATCTCATCCCACAAATCCACCCATAATTCATAATTCTTTCTCTTTCCTAATGAGACCTCTTCCCCCTACTTCCTTGCTCTATCCATAGAACCCTCTGTGGTTCTGTGGATTGCAGTTTGATTATCACTGACTTAACAGCTAATATCCACATATAAGTGAATACTTTCTTCCTTGGTCTGGGATACCTCACTCAGGATGATTTTTCTATTTTCATCCATTTGCAAATTTCATGATATCATTTTTTAACAGCTATTGTGTAAATGTATCAGATTATAATATATCATTATATATAATTATATATAATATATATACGATATATAATAATATATAATTAATATAATATTAAATATTATTTCCTCCTTCCCTTTCCTCCCTTCAAATTCCTCTATATTACCCTCCTTGCTCTCTTTCAAATTCATGGGCTCCCTTTTCATTAATTGTTACACACACACACACACACGTATTAAATAAATACAGTTTGCCCAGTCAGTATAATGTTACTTGTATGTGAAAGTTTTCAGGGCTTCCCATTTGGTATTGGATAACCAATTGTTGTGCCTTTTCTGGGGAAGACTATTTATCTCACTCTCAGCCTTTCTTAGTTGCCTGTAGTTCTTTGTGTAGGGTTGAGGCCTTACAAGAGATCCTCTATCCATGTTACCATGCCTATTGCTGTTGTCCTTATTCAGCTCATGTTTAGACAATAATTTTGGTGAGACTTTATGGGTATAGCTTCTGACATTACTAGAAGACACAATCTCACAGCCAACTCCCTGATCTTTTGAATCTTACAATATTTCCAGCTTCTTTTGTGCAGAGTTTCCTGAGCCTTAGGTATATGAGTTGTGTTGTAGATGGGACTGGTATCAGGCACTATTTCCCTCATGTTGAGTTGAGCTGTCCTCAAGTCCAATTAGAGAGCTGTTGGTTACCACTAAGGTAACCAACTACTTAGGATTATTTTGTTTGTACTACTACTTAGGGTTACTTTGCCTTCTGGTTGTGGTTGTGTTTCATAGGTGCCATAGCTGGGTAGAATTGTTGGTTGTTTTCTTCTTTGGAACTTTGCATGGCACTTTGAGAGGTTTACTTCTTCATGATATAATTTTCCAGGAGGTTTTAATAAAATATCTTCAAAACATGTCAAACAAAATTGTTAAAAATTGAAGAACTGATGGAGTTCTGTGATACACCATTATAGTGGGAGATTCTAATACATCTCTCTCAATTGTTGATGTATAAAACAAACTGAAAATTTACATAACACAGTTACCATGTTTGATTAATTTGAGATTGATTTATACAGAGAATTCTGCCTCAGTGTTCACTCTTCACAGAATGTTGTTCACAGACATATTTACAAAAAGGGCCCAGAAAGTAAGATACAGGAAAGTATCAACTATCTTCAAAGAATTAGGGATTTTCAGGCCATGAATTCTTACACAATGCAGTAAAATTAGGATCAATAGGATGGAGATTAAACTGGAAAAAAAAGGAAAGAAAAGAACCTTGAGGTATGTAGAAATTAAACCACCTATCTCAAAGATGAAAACATAATGCAAAAACAGAAAAAGATGATCCGAAGCTGGGAAACATCCAGTCCAGTGTTTATGTCCTTGACTGAGGGGACCTGAAGGAAGGGAGACCTTGAAGGCCCTGTAATGACTACAGGCAATTTTTCAGAAAGATTGATTGATCTTGAAGCAATTAAGGCAAAAGCAACCAAATTCCTGACCTGAGGAGATTGCATTTCTCTTTATTGATTCGTCCAGTGTTTTAAATTCCCTTGCTCGGGTCATTCTTCAGTGAAGGGTGTGCCATTTCTGTTGTGTTGAAGAATGACTGGAAAACAGACCTTGCAGGTATATGCCTTGACCTGCCTTCAGAGATGCTTCCTGCATATAACTCCCAAGTAGCCACCATATCTTGTGGGGCTACTAAACATACAGGAAAGGACACTGGGTGCCACAGGGAAAGATATTTGGTGCCTGTAGACATCGGCTACAGTTTTACTTCCAGGTAGTTCATCTTAGCCAAGTGTGCAGACTCACTAGTGGCATCTAAGAACCAGGAGAGCTCAGGAACGGCCTGTGCCCTGGCTTCTCTTACTTCCCTTTCAAAATCACTGCATCCCTCCACTTCTGGTTTTGCTTAGCACAGAACAGGGCATATGGGAGGAGCCCACATTGTTTTCCTGCCTTAACAAGATCACAAGGGAGGAGGGACATGTCCATACCAAATGCTACACACCTGTCCTTTCAACCCTAAGCTTTCGGTACATTGACCCAAAAGCTTTATCATTTGGATTTTGGAGTGCATCTATATTTTCACACACTTTATGGAGTATGTTTACAGGCAAACAAATTACATGTATGACCAAATCTTGCAACCACATTAAAGTCAATGTACAACTCTTCCCAAACACTAAATGAAAAGTCTCAATAGCAGATAAAGAAGCATCTTTCTCCTCTTAAAATGAAGTTTCCAAAAATGAATTGATTTGAATTATGAGTCTGAATTAAAAATAAGGAAGCTGAATGTGTTGCCACAGACCTGAAAACCTATTACCTAGGATGTGAAGTTAGGAGGATCTCCAGATCCCCGGGAGCTTGAGGTCAGCTTGGGCTGTATGGTGAGCTTGAGGCCATCCTGAGACACACAGCGGAACACTGCTTGAAAATGAACTAACTGATGACCATAGAAACAAAAGCATCAGAGTGGAATTAACACTAAAAACAGCTGTAGAAGCTACAGAGATGGTTCAATGGTTAAGAGAAAGAACTGCCATCGAGGAGGACCTGAGTTCAGTTCTTAGCACCCATGAGGTGGCTTACAACTGTCTCTGACTCCAGTTTCACAGGATCCTACGCCATCTTCTGGCCTCGCAGGCAACTGCAGTTTGTGAACACATACCCACACACAGGCACACAAGCTCATCCTGCGGGTATGTGGGGATAAGAGGATGTTGTCTTATTTAAGTATGACGTTCTAGAGTAAGGAGGTGAGAAAACAGGTGTATCTCTTGAGATCAGGAAGTCATCTAGACTAATTCTACCCCTGAAAAATTGATATTATTTCTCCTTCTGGTTTCCCACTTGCTCCAGCCAATACTATAATTAAAAGACTCTTCTCTAAGGTGTTCAAATCATGTTAGAGATATTGTCTAATTAATCCCTTTCACACCCCCGGTTGTCTACGAGCTTGGGGCCCTGCCTCTACCTGCGAGTGCCAGGCAGCTCAGCTTGGTGCCTGTGGCAGTTCTTCTGGAAAGACTTATGGAAAGTGACAACAGATGTTGAAACAAGCCTGGCCTTCCCAAAGCTGTGAACACAGCCTCTCCTCTGAGACATAGCAGCACTCACTGCCTGAGAGCCAAAAAAGCTCTCATCAGAGCTGGCAGGTACAATCTGTAGATGCATTCTCCCACAGAAGGTCCTTGTTTTGGTTATGGACTGAGCTCAGCCTCCAGACAAGGAAGGAGAAGATTGCACATCCCTTTTCTTTGGCCTCTGATGCTGCTCCATTCCTGCGACACCCACTTTGCCTCTCTTTGCCTCTTTCCAGTTTTGTCTTCTGTAAAGTAGGACACAGCATTTCTGTGCTGCACATATTGCTGATTATTGATGTTCTATCTTCTATACGTCTCTGATCCAGATAGAGCAAGATGTCCTTTTAACCCAGACTACAGGTTGTGCAGTAGCTCTCAGGGCATTATCCACTGGTAGTGCTGTCTGTCCATAGGAGGTACACATATCTCATCAGGTGTGAGTCTCACAGATGGCTATGTGTCCCTGTGGATGCTATCTATTCTTCCACCCCACTATTTCCTCTGCATGTGTGATTGTCCGCATTCTAGAAGGAGGTGAGACCTGGGGACATCTTTCCAATGAAAAGTTCTCAAGCCAGTGCTTCTAAAATTCCTTAGGAACACTTTTAATTATATCGTTTCCTGTACCTGATAACCACGAAGCTCTTTGATACATCAGTATGATCGTTAAAATAACATTTTCACTGAAATCTGATGGTGAGCATTAGGCTCAGGCCAAATCATGATACCTGGAGCTCAGAGGCTGAATATAGTCCTCAACCTCATAGACATCAAAGTCAGACATTGGCCTCACAGCATCAATTTTCTATCTGCTTCTACTTCATTTCTTTCAATACCCATTCTATTTGCACCACTATCTGTCACTTCATATCCATCCCTCCTTCTTTCTTTTATTCCTTCCTTCCTCCTCTCTCTCTCTCTCTCTCTCTCTCTCTTTCTTTCTTTCTATGACAAACAAGACACTGTTTTAACTGAATTCCTTTGGGGGAAAAACGGTTTTCATTTTAAATAGAAAAAACCAAGGACATGGTTGATGGAAGAGCGTGTGACTGAGATCCCATCAGATGGCATGGACAAGGTCAGGGACATGGTTGATGGAATAGTGTGTGACTGAGATCCCATCAGATGGCATGGACAAGGTCAAGGACATGGTTGATGGAAGAGTGTGTGACTGAGATCCCATCAGATGGTATGGACAAGGTCAGGGACATGGTTGATGGAATAGTGTGTGACTGAGATCCCATCAGATGGCATGGACAAGGTCAAGGACATGGTTGATGGAAGAGTGTGTGACTGAGATCCCATCAGATGGCATGGACAAGGTCAAGGACATGGTTGATGGAAGAGTGTGTGACTGAGATCCCATCAGATGGCATGGACAAGGTCAAGAACATGGTTGATGGAATAGGGTGTGACTGAGATCCCATCAGATGGCATGGACAAGGTCAAGGACATGGTTGATGGAAGAGTGTGTGACTGAGATCCCATCAGATGGCGTGGACAAGGTCAGGGACATGGTTGATGGAAATGGAAGAGTGTGTGACTGAGATCCCATCAGATAGCATGGACAAGGTCAAGAACATGGTTGATGGAAGAATGTGTGACTGAGATCCCATCAGATGGCATGGACAAGGTCAAGGACATGGTTGATGGAAGAGTGTGTGACTGAGATCCCATCAGATGGCATGGACAAGGTCAAGGACATGGTTGATGGAAGAGTGTGTGACTGAGATCCCATCAGATGGTATGGACAAGGTCAAGGAAATTCTTGAAGCAGAAACAGAGTGACGTTCAGAGAAAAGAACAGTTCATGCAAAGAATGACCTATGGGTATGGAGTTGAGGAACTGAGTGTGTCTCAGTTTACCTGGGGTGTGTTTGGAAGCAATAACAGGGTAAGGTGGAAAGGCCATCAGTACCATGTCTTTAGGAGCCCTTCTGTCATTCCAGGGAGTCTGGACTTTTGTCCTCAACACCATGAGAAGTCATTCAGTTCTCCATTGAAAGAAACAAAACCAGAGAATTGGTTTTACCAAGATCAGTCTTTGTCTTCTTGGATTTTGTCAAGCTGGCAAAGATAGAGGGAAACAAAATATGCTTCATATTGGTGATAATGTGCTGGTGTGGACATTAGCATCGAGTGTAGAATTTCAATAATAGCTATTAGGAGTCTAGCTATAAGTAACATATGAGAAGCTAGTATATCCAGTTGTTTATGATGGGAGGTTTAAAATACAGTGGGTGTGAGGGACCAACCGCACAAGATCTTTGCTGCTCAATATCGTGCTCATTTTAGTATAAGAACTTTGTCCTCTGTTTATTGCAAGGCAAGATTGTGTGTTCTGGGTTCAAGCTCATCTACTGTGGTCTTAGGGATGGGATGATCATGTAATCTAAGCCCACCCAGGCATGGTGACTCTCAAGAGCAATTCTGAAACATGTCAGGACAAAGATACACCCATTTCCCTGATGAGTGTAGACAAGCTGTTGGCAATTTGTTTTGTTCTGAACAGAAAACTAATTACAGTAGAAAGGTGGGAGCAGTCTTTAGCACTCTCTGTACGAATGAAGGGAACAAACACAGAAAAGGTGACTTTGGGTGACTTCTTACTTTAAATAGCTTTACAATATACAACAACATAAGGATCCTGGAACAAAATATTAAAGCAGCCCCAAAGATTCAAAGTTAACCCACCACCATACTACAAAGTACCTTTTGTTAAATGAAATGGAAAAAGTCGATTTTCTTTGAAACTTGCTGAGCATCAGTGTCCAAACCTGCAGGCATGCAGCATCTGGAGCAGACAGCAAAAGGTGACCTGAGAATACGAACTTGGAACTTTGATTACTGTCAGCAAAGTCTCTTGGAGTTCCCTTTCAAGGCAAAGGGTAGTTTCTAAGCCAGAATCACATTGCTTTGAGTGAGGAAAAGGACAGGCAGTCATGATAAGATGTGAGTATTGCTGGGGCTGGAAAGATGGCTCAGTGGTTAAGAGCACTTCCTGCTTTTGCAGATGGCTTAGGTTTGGTTCCCAGCACCCACTTCAGGTGGCTCACAGTCACATGTACCTCTAGTTCCAGGGGATCTCACATCCTCTTCTGGCCCTGTGAGTGAGTACCTGCACTTACGTGCACACGCACCCCTTTCCCTACAGGCATACACATAATTTAAAAGTTAAAACCCTCCAAAACCTGAGCATTGTAGAGCAATTTTTCTTCCTGAGTGTGGACTTCAGTTTGTATTTGTGTTGGGAATATTTCAAGACACATTGAGCCATTTGAGGATATTAAGGTTGAAGGTGACTGGTGCCACTCAAAGTCACTGCTGTTCTCTGTAAAACACAATAAAAGCTCAGAGACCAAAAGCTGTATGAGAAAATGAAGTATTGATTGAGGAGTAGATATGATGTACAATATCGTTATTAGGATCAACTCAGTGCTATTAATCTGAGGTCTCACCTATTCACAGAAGATTACACTAGTTAGCAAAACATTATTGAGGTCTGCGGACCTTACATCAGTGGCACCCCCCTTTTCGGCTGTGGAAGGCTACTATGCCCAATCGATGTTTTTTTGGAATACAGGTCCACAAAAGCACCCTGCTTACATACGATCCCATCCAGGGGTTTGTGACACTTGGCTAGAGCCAACTCTTCTTCATGTACTCCCTCTTCTTGGATCCTAAGTTTAATCACCATTCCCATTCCTCTACTTCCCACTAATTATCATGGGACTTACGATACACTCAAGGAAAGAAATTCCTTCTTGTGTTTTTGGCCCTTTCTAAACCCCAAAGCACTCACGGCAGGCTCACATCTGGTGGGGCTAGAACAGACAAGATTCTTGACCGTGGGGAAGGGTTGGAATTATCTGATACTCAAAACAGCAGATGGGGAAAATATCCTCCGTAAGATCATAGAACTAGAGGAGGCCCTGGAAGCTACCTAATCAAATCCTGTCATTTTACGCAGGAGAAGAAATTCATGCCTGATATGGCTGTGACATTCTCAGCTTCAGAAACACTTAATAGCAGAATTGGGGAAAGAATCCAGGGATCCAGATTCTGAATGTCATTCTTCTTGCTGTGTATTTTGTCTGCACAGCTGCCTTAGCTATAGAAGTCTCTGAGTCAGCATTCCCTTCATGAACATTTACATTTACAAGGCTTTAAATCTTTACCTGATGTCTTTCCTTCGGTCCTTAAACGTCATGTGCAGCTGTACCATGGAAAGCCTTGCCCATGGTTTTATAGCCTTGTCTGATGCTTCTGCATTGTAAAATTAAAAAAAAATTAATTATACCTGCCTTACTGATGACAAAATTGAGAATCTCCAAACATAAGGCTTGTGTCAGATAGCAAAGCCGTCGTGCTGGCCGTGGCTACTGAGACTGAGTCTCTGTGCTTATCATTCTTTCTACTATTTCCTGCAGTCTTTACTGTGCTCTCAATAAATTGTCTTTCTATAAGACCGAGACCTCTAACATTCCTCATTCTTGCTGTTTCCTTCCCTCAGGCAATATGCCCTGGAAGGGGCATGTGCTCTTACTTCATGCCCGACTTTAAAATCGAGGAGACGCTTCCAGCGCTACTTATAACTTCTCTGGCCATGCACCAATCATTTTCGTTAGTTTCTGTGGCATTTTTCATTATGGCAGACAAGGACGAACATGGCAGGTCATATAGGAATCAATCTCTCTGAATTTACATCTGGTAGCATTCATCCCAACCTGTACAGGCAAGCACCTAACCCTCTTTGCTGTCACAGGCACCCTCAAAAGCCGGTCCCTCCTGAATCATCCACTGTAATTACCCTTTCTCTCAACTGGCATGGCTCTGGTCGACAATGGCATTCACTGTTGAGGCTCCCTCTGAAGTGACTGTGGTTTATCTTTCCCAATCAAAATGGGAAAAATTTGTGCCTCATTGCAAGTCCAGAGCTACCATAAATTAGATTTGTCAATGCCTAGTGAGATAACTGTTGGGGGAGAAAATTAAAGCAAACTCTAGGGGCCATGGATGCAATCCCCCATTCTCCCACTCCTTGTGTTTTCAGGACAGCTTGGAAAGTGGCTGGAGGAAGCAGCTTCTATCCCTCACGCTAAATTAGCTCTGAGGTGCTTCTGGGCAAAGGCTGCGATCCAACTCTGTTCCAACAGTGGAAACATTTACAGCGCAACAGAACAAAGTAAAATGTAAGTCCCCAGTCGTCCTAACACGGAAGCACTAACATTGCAATTCCGGTTACAGTAGCATCTCCAATTACTGAAACGTGAAGTCATTCTCTTCAGAAAATGACTTCACTTTGGGGAAATGAGTGCTGGCTAAGGGTTATAACACACTCACCAGGGGCTTCAAATCCAGTCTCTGGTGTTACTGCTGACCCCGAGCAGGCAAATTAGATCCCCCAATTGTCTGATTCCTTCTCTAGAAGCAACGGTGCTTACTGACAAGCTGTGTCCTGAGGTGAATGTGACAGCTACAAAAAGCCACCAGTGGCGAAACTCCAGTTGTGAAAGTGTTAAGCACAGGTTGAGAATTTTTACAGCAGCAGCAGTAGTGAGTAGCGTGTAATCTTAAAACAGCAGAACTGTCACCTGTATGTGGACAGCACTCATGCTCTTGAAAATATCCTGGCTGCCTCTAATTTTCAAGAGAAGAGGGAATGCCTGTCATGGGCCATTGACTGCTTTGTTCCTTAGGGGATGGACTCATTGGTTCCATTTTTGAACAAATATTTATCTAGTACTTACTATGTACCAGGTGCTAAGCTAGGTACCAAGGATTCCAAAATAATGACGGCTGGTGGGGGCATTTCTCAGCAGGATGGTACAGTAAAAGCTGAGCTTTGTTGTTTGAGGTGACTTCTATAGAGTCATAGCCAACACTAGTGAACACCAGGGCCATTGCTCCCACAGGAAATGCAGGCTTGGTTTCTGAAAATCTCTAGTCACATTTTCATCAGCCCAACAATGAATGTTTTATGTGCATTTATTTGTGTGTGTAGGGCAGGTCCACACTCGTGTGCCATGACAGACATGTAGATGCCAGAGGATAACTTGTGGGAGTGAGTTTCTTCTCTTTCAGTATGAGGTCTCTGGGGATGGAATGCAGACCGTCAAGCTTGGTACTAAGCACCCTTGTAGAGGAACACTTGGAAAAAGTTTTTTTTTTTCTTTAATTTTGGTTTCTTTAAAAACACAAAATGGCATTTGGATTAGGTGTGTGTTCCCAGCTGCCGTAGAGTTGTTTACGAGTTGGATTTGGAATGCTTGATGCAGGTGGCTATAATTTGGTTAGGTGTAGTCTGGCATCCGGAGCTTGTTTTTGGGATAGTGTGCTACATGGGTAGATGGGAACTTTTGGCTTAGGGCATAAAAGGTCTGAAGCCCTGAGAGTCTTGGTAGGCTTGTGGTTTGCTGGTTGGGTTGCTGTCATTAGTTAGTGTGATAATTCCTAAAAGAATAAAGGTTGGAGAGATTCATGCTTAGGACAGCCTAAAAGAGGCTCTATCTTTCCTTTCTCTATCCCTAAATAGAGAGTAAAAGATTGTAGCATACTGGTACACACCCTTACCTACTCAGCCATCTCATCAGTCCTTAGAGACACTATTTAATAGAGGTCTTTGCTTCATTAACATTGAACTCAGGACCAAACTAGCTCTGTGGCAAGTTTCTCTGACATGTGACATTTTGCTTGCAAGCATTCAGTTTGTATATGGCCACTTTCAGGAGTCTGTGATAACCAACGAAATCAAATCTATTATAGCCTTCACCCTGGGACACGATGAGCACTTGAGCACTAGATTCGAGGGCATTTGACTAGGCAACTCACTAGAAAAAACACGAACTGTGTGAGATGTGTTCCAAATAAACCTGCAAAGTCACATTAACTACGTCGTTCAACCGCATCTGTGAACACTGGTGCAGAGTGACTCAAATTTTGGCTGCTCTATATGAGCATGTAGATGACCCGGGGCATGCTGCAGTACTGGCCCCGGGGGTGACAAATCCTAGCAAGCAGTTTTACTTGCAAGTTTAGAATCTTTGAAATACGCGAATCAACTTTAGCTGCTTGACCTTCACAGCTGTAAACTCTTTAACCTTAAAGATAGGACCACTCAACCTTCACCTAGAGGTCCTGGGTCACCTACCCAAGACATTTCCTGTATACTATAAGAAGTGTGGGGATTCTTGGTCAGAAGATCCCTAGTATTGGTGTTGAGGAAGTCACAGATGGAGCTGAGGATTAATACATCAGGCAGAACAAGGGGAAAAAGGAAATTAGACTATGGGGTGGAGTAGTTTGCCTGTAAGGGTGTATTAGTTAGTTTTCTGTTGCTGTGATTAAATACCTTATCAAAAAAGGTATTTTATATAGAGAAGAAAGGATTTATTTTAGCTTATAATTCCAGAGGGAAGATACAGTCTGCCATGGTTGGCAAAGCATGGCAGCAGGAATATGAGGTTGGCCTGGCATTCAGGAAACTGAAGTCACATTTCATATATACTCAGGGAGGAGAGAGAGGAGAGAGAGACAGAGAGACAGAGAGACAGAGAGACAGAGAGAGACAGACAGAGATAGACAGAGAGAAAATGAACCAGGCTATAAAACCTCGAGATCTGTCCCCAGAGACATACATCCTCCAGCAGAGCCCCTCCTTCTAAAGGTCCCATAACCTTTCAAAAAGCACCACTAACTGGGGACCAAGTATTCAGCCTATGGGGGACATTTCTCATTCAGATCATAGCAAAGGGTAATTTATCAAAGTGGAACATCATCAGTTTAAATTCTTAACATTTTGGGGCCATAGTACAATTTTAAAATTCAGAGACTTAAAAAATTGTTGAAATAGAAATGTGTGTTTGTTTTGAAGCTATGGTACTGCAAGAGTTGAAAATAGAACAGAAAATCTGGTCTGAGGAGTTGCTAAAATAAGCAATAGGAGACAATGAACATGCATTGAGCAGCAGGTATGCTTTCGGATACTGCACAAGGTAGTAAAAAAAATGACATTGCCACTTTTACTGAGTTCACTACAACATCAGGGTCAGAGTCCAATGTGCTGGGAAGGAGTTCATTATGGGTCGGTCCAGTTGTGCACCTCACAAATTCTTATGTGCAAGTCATAACTAACCCCAAGTACCTGAAAATTTGACCTGGTTTGCAAAAGAGTTGATGATCTAATGGGTTAAGAGAGGTCCTTAGGGGGATCTGGTTCCATGTAACTGGAGACTTGAATATAGACGTGCTCAGAGGAAAGCCTTGTGAAGACAGAGGCAGAAGTGAGCATGCTGCTATGCTCAGGAGAATAGGACTGTCAGCCACCACTGGAAGCCAGGGAAAGAGTCTGGAATGACCTCTCCCTAAAGCTGTTAGAAGAAACCTATCCTGCTGGTACCCTGATCCCAGACCTCCAGCCACAAGAACTGTGAGACAGCATATCTGTGTGGCTTGAGACTCCTTGTTAGTGGTGCTCTGGTCAACCCTGAGGATAGGTTCATGCTTTGGGCAGGTGCATAGACTTCTCTGTCAACATGTGGCTCTTGTCATCAATGCTAGTGGTCTGCAAGAGGCTCATACTTCTAGTAGTGGAGACAGGCTCTCCCATAGCTCTCACCATTAAGAAGTGTCCATCTTGCTGGCCCACTGGTGTATTCTGTATAGGGTAGAGGGTGGGGCAGTGCCTCTATAGCCAGTTGGCTGTATTGTTCTTCCATTGTGATCTGGGGGCTGATTTGTCTTTAGTGTAATAAATTCTTATTCTGAATTCAGATTTGCTCTGCAGCCCATCTATATGGGTTCAAATCCTTGCTTTTTCACCTACCATCTATGATCTGCTGGGAAGTTATACCATCTTCTCATGCCTGTCTTCCTATTTTCAGAATGCAGGTAATAACAGTATCTGTTTGTGTTCCCCAACACCACTGTAATACATTTTTATTATAATCGTGTGACTTAGCACAGTAGGAATTTATTTTTTCACTATGGTAGAAAAATCTGAAATCAGGGATTGGCAGGGCCATAGTCTCTGCAGAGACTCTGGGAAGAAACCCCACCACCCCATAGCCTCTTTCAGTTTCTGGAGGCTGCTAACATCCCTAGGCTAGTGTCTTCATCGTATAATCTCTGCCTTCTCTTCTTGTGTATGTGTTAAATTTCTCTCAGTCCATCCCTTTAAAAGTCTGTGATTGGACTGAAAATAATCCATTAGTCTTAGCTAAGATACCAGCCCGAAGCCTTAATTTAACCAATCTGCATAGAGACCGTTTCCTCTTGGGGGATGATGTATAGGGTCTGTGGACCAGGAGTGATGTTCTAGGGGATATCTTTGTGTGGTTGTTATTTAGCCTTCATTGTAAGAATGCAGTGAGTCTGTATAAAGCTTTGGGGAAATGACATATGAGCAAAGAGGTCACCATGGGGATTCATCTTACAATGGTCTTAGAGAAATACAGGATGGCGATGATCCCAGAGTCTTCCAGTAACCCCAGGAGTTTGTGTCAGGACTCTCTGGCAGTTGTTACTTATATCAGAGATCATTTCTGCGACAAATATTTGCCTGTGACTAATAATCCTGACTGACACTGGCAACATGGGCATTATCCGTGTGTAACAGCTGTACTAACAGCCTACCACAAAGATGGAAAATTCTGTCAACGCCTTTAAAAACGAGAAGGTGTTGCCCACCCCTGAGAAATGACCAAGTCATTTTGAAATTGATTTTCCTTTGGGGACCCACACACACTCATTTTCCCACATAAGTGGGAAACGGAATGCTCTCTGTGAAACTTGAATTAAGGTATATATTTATTGATCAATAGCACCCTGCCTCTTCCATGCCACTAGGCATTTCAGTAAGATATTTAGCATTAATTACTTGTAAAATCTATAACACTTCATAAAGCATTTCTAACAACCGTTTCTTATATCCTTCTCTCCAACACTTAATAAAATCAATGCTGTTAGGACAATATTTCAATAAACAGCACAAGAAAAAAAGCAATGCTAGGCAAAGTGAAAAATTAAAACTGAAGGAGAAGGTGCAGCATTGTGGGACTCTGAAGGACAGGAACATGTGCCTCTGAGGTCCTGACTTTAATTGTTAGTCTCTGAAGTCAATGTCTCATTTCTCTCTCACATGCCCTATGGACACTGACCTCACCAAAACTGAGGTGCAGAGTACATATTCATGTGGCATAAAAACATTATTCTGGTTGTCCTTATTACTGATATCATGCTCATTTTGGAAAGGGATGAATCCTCATTTTCTCTAATCATTTGCAATACCTTTCTCACATATTCTGAAAACAGCCTTATGTGTGGATGATGTGAACCCAAGCCTTGCATATGATGTGAAGGGGTATGCCCTGTGACTTCTGGGGTGATGTAGAGAAATATCTGTTCAACACATGGAAGACACTGAGACACTGGAAATGACTCAGTCGATGAGTTTACTGGGGTTCTCACAGAAGCATGGGGGAGAGGCTCCTTAGGATTATGAATGAGGGGTTACTCTCAAGAGCATGGGTGAAGGATTGCTCTCAGGAGTAAAGGGTTGTTTACAGACCCATGAGTAAGTTACTTATGAGATGATTCCCCATCAGTGCTATCTATCACTGAAAATTTCCACCCCAGCCTGGGTGAAGATTCCCAAAAATTCCAGCCTTGTACCTCCTGTGTATCTAGCACTAGACTGTGTATCTGCACTAGACTCAGTGCAGCTGAGGTGACTGGCATCTCAGGTGAAGCTGGCTACTCTTAGTTCTTAACCTTCCTAATGCTGTGACCCCCTTAATACGATTCCTCATGTTGTGGTGACCCCAACCATAAAATTACTTTCATTGCTCCTTCATAACTGCAGCTTTGCTACAGAGCGGTGTCTCAGACAGTGTCATGATTTCTTTCTTCAGATGATTGTTTGTAATTCTAGAACAAAGGTCAGTTCTTGTATTATATTCTTTGGGGAGGGTAAGGAAAGAGTATTCTTAAATTTTTTAAGCCTATTAATTCCCCTAAAAGGAAAATTTCAGTTGGTTGATAGTTTTGTTTTCAAATTACAGTAAAATATATACAACAAAGTAAGCATTTGACCATTTGAAGTTCATGATTCAGAAATGTTACATTCGCCCTGTGTTGTACAGCCATCACTACTGTCATTTTCCAAATCCGAACCTGTGTGCTTTATGCTGTGACAACTCCACATCACCTCTCGCTTTGTCTCTGGTGACCTCGACCCCGCGTTCTGTCTCTATGCATTCACCTATTCTAGGTTGCTCATATAACGGATATTCATGTCTTTTCTCTGTTTTACTTACTGTAATGTTTTCATCCATGTTGTAGCATGTTTCAGATTTATCCCCTTTAAAGGCTGAATAATATTTCACAGGTGGCATGCACCATACTGTGGCTATTCCTATTATGTTCCCTTTCAGATTATGACTACTGACTGACAGAAGTGTATAGTATGTCTTCATGCTTCCAATACCTAGTACTGGGAAGGGAAGAACAGACAAATAATCTCTACAGGAGATTTAACAACTCACCAGGAGTTACAGCATGTCAGTGACCTGGGGGTTCATGAACTGCATACTAGACCTGACATCTAGTCCTGAATGATGATGCCATCCTTTCAGCTAGAAGAGTCCCCTGACATGCTCATCCTCACTCCTCCCTCTTGAGGAAAGACCACACCACAGATGGGCTTGACCCTGGAACAGAGCAGACGGGGACAAGCTGGACAGCACAGAGGTAGGGAGCCTGAGCCTCACTGCATCACCATGACGCACAAAATGTAAATGCAGCAGCATATTCTGAAGGTAAATTTAATTGCTTCCTTATCTGGTATTTTGCAATACCTTCCGTTAGCCTGGATAATCAAAAGCAGCTTTCAAAGCAGATTCAGTATCGAATGGAATTAAATGAAAGTTGATCCTGTCAACTTGGTCAAAGGCAGCCTAGTAAATGGTGTGCCTCAGACTTTAAAAACAACCTAGGAAGTTTCTACAAATTGGGAAACAGCTAAGCTGTGGTGCCATCTGACAGCAGGAGATATTCTCTCTGTCCTGTGATTGGTTGACTTTGCATCTTTTCCTGTCTGGGCCTCAGGTACATTTATTTCAAATTTAATTGTAGTCAGATATAGCTTCATTGATTTCCAGAGAGAGAAGATCCACTGCAGACGATAGAAATGTATACTGATGGTCAAATGACAGGCAATAGGTGAAGGTTGAGTGTGCAGAGGCCACAGCTCCCTGTGAAAGAGCTCTGAGCCCTGCAGACAGACATGGGTGGGGAAGATGGAGGGATGACTTTAACATCTACAAGTAGTCAGAACTAGATTTGAGTTCTCAATGTTTGTGTTTTATTTTATTATATTTTTTTGCCCCACCAGTGATGGAACCTAGGGTCTGTGGCTATTAAGCAAGTTCTCTATCACTGAGCTGCCCTGCCAGTCTTCAGTCTCCATTTTGGTAGCTGAGCGACTATAGGCAAATTGTGCTCTGAGACTGACTTTCTTCTTATGAGACTACTTAGACGGTTAATAAATATTCATGTAGAATCAATGCATTAGTGTCCTATAGTAGATTTAGAAAGTATGCCAGCAATCATAGTTTTTGATGCCTAGTATGTTCCTTTTGCACACACACATACACACAAACACATACACGACTCCCCATAAACCTAGAGGACATGTCTCACCCTTGGGGAAGAGGACTATGGAGCTTGCTGGATAGCAAGGCTTAAGAAGGTTCAGGGCAATATGGTTGCTATAGTTAGCTAATGAAAATATAGGCCACCCAGTTAACCACTAATTTAAATTAAACAATAGCTATTTTTTAGTATAAGTATATCACATTCAATTTGGGACTGAATTAAATACAGAACTTACATGATTCAAAGTTAACTGGACTCCCAAGCTTATCTTGCAGTGAAATAAAATATCTGATTTAGATTCATTTCCGTGATTTTGTTTATTTTGAGAGAGAATAACTCTTTAGTGTAAGTATGTTCCTAGTATTGAGTGGGGTTTACTCATGCTTAATTGCTGATCTGAAATTGATATTTAACTGGGTTGTACATTCCTGTAATTCACCATGTACACAAGTGTTCTTGTTCTGTTTGAACTGGTAGGTGAAAGCAGGACAGAGACTGTGGTTTGTAGATCAAAGGGACTGTGGTAGCTGGAGTAAGATCTCCAGGCATTTCTTTATCCTGTCTTTAGTGCTTGTTACTTGACAAACGAAGGATATGAATGTATTTAAGTTCAATAACCAGCTGATCTTAAAGAGATTGTTCTAGATTTTCCAAATGGTATCAAGGTCAACATAGGGTCCTTGAACAAAAAAGTAGACCAGAGATACAATACTGAAAGAAAGTCCATCTTCTGGACCTGGCTTTGGAGATGGAAGGAGAAGAAATCATGGTGGCGAGAGTTTCTGAAAGCTGGGAAGGATGAAACAGATTCTCCTGCAGACCCTCTAGGAAAGAAGGGAGTGCTGTCCACATCCCAACTTTAGCCTGGTGATCCCCACTTCATCATCTGACTAGAGTTGGTGGTAATTTGTTGCAGCAGGGGATGAACACAGGAGCCAATGTGCCTCATGATAAGACTCATCTCCACACAACCCACTCCCAATTACAGTTAATCTTGGAGCCCTTTCATTGGCCTTCATTCTTTTTGCACATTGGCTCCTGTGTTCATCCCCTGCTATGACAAATTACCACCAACTCTAGTTACAGCAGTACATATCATCCTGAGATCCTGAAGGTCAGATGATGAAGTGGGGATCATGATTTCTTCTCCTTCCATCTCCAGAGACTTGTCTGGATGTGGAGATGTTCTTGATAGCTTACATCCTGCCTACTCAGGATCCTGGATACAAGAGTGCGAACCGGGGTTCTAGTACAGCTCTTTCCTGTGCTCAGATAAGACATTTGAGACCATGAGAGATTTTATAATTTCTGGGGCTCAGAAAGTAGATTATGGAAGAAATACGTGTTTGGAGAATTGAACCTAGGGTCACATGCACGCTAGGCAAGTACTCTACCACTCAGTCACACACTCAGTTCTCAGATTGTCTTTTAGCCTTCCTGTCCCAACAAATGAATTGCCCTGGAATCAGTTGTCTTACCACAGCATCCCCTCACTTTATTTGGACTCCCAGCTGCTGGTCCTCTAGACTCTGCTGATCCCCAGCCACATGCTCAGTGCAGTGACCTGTGGCTTTGGGAGGACGTGGAGGGAGCTGGGGGCAAACATACTTGAGTCTCACCTCAGTTTTGCTCCTGACATGGTAGATTGTATGCTTGAAAGTAGCTTGGGTAACCACTCAAGGGTTCATGTCTGTAAAGTGTGCTTGTGTGTGTGTGCGCGCGTGTGTGTTTACATATTTAGTACCAGGTCTGAGATTCAGTGTTCCGTGAATGGTGGTTGTCACAGATTTCAGGGCCTTCTTCTATCTACCCCTCTGCTTCTATATCTACCTGGATTAGGTGCCTGTATCCTTCCTTTTGTTTTTTCCAGACAGGGTGTCTCTGTTGTAACTCTGGCTGTCCTGGAACTCACTCTGTAGACCAGGCTGGCCTTGAACTCATTGAGATCTGCCTGCCTCTGCCTCCCGAGTGCTGGGATTGAAGGTGTGCGCCATCGCTGCCTGGCCAGCCTGTGTCCTTCTTGTATCCACCTCTGCTGTCACATTTCATCTCATAAAGCTGTCTGTTATTTACTTGAATGTCTCCCTGCTCTATCATACACACCTTGGAGCCAGTAATTGTGATTTTTTGTGCTTGTGTTTCCTGGTATTATGTGTGGTCCCTGCTTAAAAAGTATGACCACAAACAAACAAACACCCCAAAAGATAAAAGGGGACACTAGAGGGCTAAGAGGCTAAGAGGCTAAGACTCTTGCAGAAGTCCTCAGTTCCATTCTCAGTAGCTCTGTTGGGCTGATCACAAAGGCCTATACCAGCTCTAGGGCATCTGATTCCCTCTTCTGGCCTCTGCAGGCACCTGTACCTGTATACAGATCCCCCATAATTATGGATTTAAAAACTTAAAAGAAAGGAAAAACATTATAGCTAATGTTTACTGAGTATAAACTATATGCCCCTGATTAGTGCATTCTACACAAACTATTTCATTTTATCCTAGTGGCACATCTAAGATATATGAAATAACACTTTCATTTCAAAGGTGGAAAAACAGTTTTCAGTTTTCTAGAATTTTAATTGATTTTCTCCATTTGGATTTTCAACTAGCTAGCAAACTGTCTTTCTCTTTTGGACAGATTATGCTTTGGCTGCAGAACTTTTAGGGAGACATGTAAGGATGAAGTGGGGTGATAGCAGAAGTTCGAGTAACCAAATATATATGGTCCAGGAGGCCCATGTCAGATTTTCTTTATTATCCTGTTACTTAATAACTGCCTGCTGAATGAATGAATAAGTGAATAGCTTCTATACTGGACAGAAACAAAGCAAATCTAAAAACTGTGCAAACAAAAGCAAATAATGGGCTCAGAGTCCTTAAGCCTTGGGAAATAGCTCACGCTTGAACAGGGCCCTGTTTGAAAATAAAGTACCAGTATGAGAAACCACCTAGTATTTACTGTTTAAGTTCTGGTTGGTCTTCAAGCTCAGCCGACAGATAGTGACTGCTCACTCCTTAGCTGTTGATTTTTGAGGGCTTTGCTTTCCAGGTAGACAAATCTGATTCTAGGTGGGGATGGGAAGGGAACATGTTTACTCCATCCTCCATAATCTCTCAAACTGTGTCTTCAGGATCAACATTTTTACATTATAGGTATGTTTAACTGGAAATTTCTTTTCTTGCTTCTATTTCTATTCTAGCCAAGATTAGACCCTTACTGTGCAGACATTACTATGAATACATGACATCTGTAGGTATACCTGACAGTATAGCCTGAAAATGATTACTGCTCCTGAATTCTCTATCAGACATGCACCACAGCCATCCAGGTAGGGTATGGAGGCACCCACTGGAGCTTAATGTGGGATTTATCTTCAAATAAAGTCTGGATTTGAAGCATTTGTTGACCCTCTGTTATCAACAGAGAATGAAATCTTTATAGTTTCAAACATGGAGAAAATTCTAGAAAGAGATGTGGTCCTTCCCAAGGTACAAACTAGCTGATAGTAGCTAGCTAGGCTCCCTTGAGATTTCCTATGACTAATGTCTGATAGACAAGGAGAATATACTTCATTTTCAAAGCAGGAGGAATGTGCTATTTTAAGTCGTTGGACTTGGTTTCAGATGGGAGATGCTGTATATTGACCTTACCCTTCTCCCCTGGATATTTCTGAGGTTCTAGTTAGAAGGATTGAATTGAGGCAGTGTATAGAGCCATGGTCGTGCACTGAATATGAAAGCTCTGGCTCAGAGCTGCCTGCAAAAATTGACTTTCAATCAGGAACAATGCAGTGAAAGATATTTCTGAACACCTATCTGTAAACCTATGAATGGGGAAAGAAAAGCCGACAGGGGCTCAAAAGAAGAATCATACAATGACTTAAGTCTTCTATAAGGTGCTGGTGCACAGCTACATTTCCAGCTTCCAGAGGTGTGAGTTTAAGGACAACCTGGGCTAGGCAGTGAATTCAAGACAGCCTGTGAGAAGAAAGAAAGAAAGGAAGGAAGGAAGGAAGGAAGAAAAAGCAGAAAGAAAAGAAAGAGACAGAAAATGAATCTTGGGCAAAGTATTTATAAATAAAGATTTATTATTATTTATAAGACAAGATCACAGGAGAAAGTATGCTGAGAAAGTCAACTACAGGGTGCCTTGTCTATCACAGAAGACAGGTCAGAGGTCAAGGACAGAGCTATCTTGAAAAGAACAAATGGTTAATAGCCTTGAGACTAGGCACACATGCATGCGTGAATGTATGTGTGAAAACCACAACCATTTTTATGGACATTACACTTTCAAATTTTAAAAATGTGGTCCTACCCAGCATGCCATAGTGAAAGAAGGGACAGCCGAGCAGCCTCCCATGGAGGATGGTATAGGCCTCCTCTGCCTGACTTTGGAAAGAATTATCGGAATGCACCAAAACCATAGCAAAGAAGCCACTGTGTTCCCACAGGCCTATTAGTGGAAAATTCTCTTTAATAACAAAGCATTAATATATAGAATATTACTAACTGCTGAAGGTAATTTCTCCATTTGGGCAAAGGTCATCTATTATTTTCCAGATAAAAGATTTAAGATTATAGCTGACACTGAAGGTTGAGGCAGGATTCTTGAACACCCCCAGGCACCTGTTTTCCTAGAACACTGAGAATGCAAACAAGAAGACAGAAAATTATCTAAGAAAGATAGATGTTCTATCCAACATCTATCATTACCATTGCTTGTGCTAGCCACACATTTTAGAATCCACACTGAAATACAATTCTTGTTAGTCAGTCTTTATGGGAATGGAAAATACTGTTGATATTGTCTGCCATAATGAAAATGGAAAAATGAAAGTTTAACCCCAGCTCTCAGCTTTAAAATGAAAACATTTTAAAGTCAAGGAAGTACAGCCAGACAGCCTGAACCAGACTCCAAGAAGAGAATTTAAAATACTCAGAAACATAGCAATAAAGTTGTTTCCCTAAAGTCAGTAAATAACTAATTTTAAGTTCAAAAGAATTAGTTACTTAATGCTTTCAAAATAGTATTCTTGACCAGTACTTAATAGTACATAAGACCAGCTCTTTTCCATCACAATTATCAGAAGAAACTTTTGCTGTGAGTTGAATTTTTGTATTGTTGATTATCCACAGTGACGACAACTTGCTTATGGCAGAGAATGTGGGTGTGTAAATGAACCCTGTCAAAATTCTCTCACCAATAAGACCATGTTGAATGAATAGTTATCTATAATTTGTGGGGTTTTTACTGTGGAAGGGAAATGGATATTCAAATGCATTGACTGGAGTAGTCCTGTTTATGTAGCAAAGCCAAAGTATAACAACAGTGACACTGCTAAGTGTTTATTAATTACCTATCAGGGTAGCACAATGCCAGATAACAAGCTGCAGGATGCAGGTTTTACTACACTGGTTCTAAGGTGTGGAGTTAAAACTTAAAGAGATTGAAAAATAATAATTGTTATTGTGGACAAGGAAACCGAACCCAGAGCTTCTCGAATGGTAGGCAAGCACTCCACCACTAAGCTTCAGCTCCAGCACTAAATAATTCTTTTGAATTCTTTTGGCCAATCTTCATTGTAATTTTACTGTTTCTGGAATGTACCTGTGGGTGTGTCTATGGGGAAGTTTCCAGAGATGTTTAAAGAGGAGGGAAAACCCATCCGAAATTTGGACTTGGATCCTTGATTTATGGATGAAAAGAACTCATCTCTCCCTGCTTCCAGTAACTTCCTGCTGCCAAGCCTTTTCCATCATGATGAGTTGTGTTCTCCACAGCAAACTCTTTTACCCTTAAGCTTTCCTTCCTTCCTTCCCTCCTTCCTTCCTTCCTTCCTTTTTCTTCCTTCCTTCCTTCCTTCCTTCCTTCCTTCCTTCCTTCCTTCCTTCCTTCCTTCCTTCCTTCCTTCATCTCTCTCTCTCTTTCTTTCTCTCTTTCTTTCACTTTCTTTCTTTCTTTTTGTCACAGCCATGAGAAAAAGTAAGATCACATAACTTCTTGGCAGTAAGAGGTAAGATTCAAGCACGGATGTGTTTCATTTTGTGGTCTTCACTATGGGAAACCGTTTGACAGTGCAAATATAAATGATATGAGGGTTATGTATTAGTCATCATACATAATTATGAATTGATCGCTGCTGCGAAATCATACCCAACAGGAATAGTACGAATCTTAAGAAATCCCTGGATTCAGAGGCACAGTCTCAAGGACAGCCACTCTGCACACTGCCTCCGTGAGCATCGCTGCCACCCGTCCAGTCCTCTCATAGGGACAAGCTCTTGACTTCGTCCAGCCCTTGTTAATAGCTTCTCGCTGTTTCTCACCATCAGTGCTTCCTGTGATGTACACCGTGGTCTCTAGCCTCAGGGAGCTCATGTACTTTCATTTCACACATTTTTTGTCTTTGTTCAAATCTGTGGTGTTGCCTGATTAATGGATAATTTCTTCTTTAAAAAATAATGCACTGAAAAGAGACAGCGATTAGTATATGCAATTTCATGGTCAGAGGGCAAATGGAAGACCAAAAGCAAACAAGCAAGCAAGCAAGCAAATGGAATAACTCTTAACTCTTTGCACATAAGCTCTGAAACATATTCTAAATTTAACCCTTGAGTTTCCTTCAAAACGCTGTTCATCTCCCATATCTGCTTGATATGTTTCTTAAGAGCAGTCTTTGCCCGTTCCCTTGTGCCTTTCTACACTCCTTTCTTGCTCATGCCTTCCCATATTACTATGTTCCTGCCAGATACCCTAAGTATAGTCTCACATTAGGTTGTTGGCTCGATTGGCTTAAGAAACACCCACAGCATTAATATGGCACTCATTGTGTCCATGAGGATGTTTCCTGAAAGAATTAACTGAAGGGGAAGCCTTGTCCTGTATGTGGGTGACACCATGCCTTTGACTGGGGTCCAGGCCTGAGTACAAGTGGATAAAATCGAGAAAGTGATCAGAATGCTAGCAGTCCCCACTCTGTCCTGCTAGATCCCTCCAGCTAGGAAGGGTCTCAGCTGCATGTTCTCACTGTCATTAGTCTCTCCATGCCTTCCCTGCTAACTTGGAGTTACCCTCTTAAGTCATGAGCCTTTCTTCATTTAAACTGATTCTGGCAGGTATTTTGTCATAAAAATGAAAAAAAAAATAACATAGGGGCACCTGGCTCAGTGAAAAGTGGCCTCTGCCCTCCTGGAGCTTTTGGTTTCTTGTTGTACAAACACGACACTTACATTACGACCACAGGGCAGCACTATGGGATGAAGAGTGGAAGTAAAACATTGGGTAGAGTACCATTCCCAAACACAGTGACTTCAGGCAATAACCCTTTACTCCCAGTCATTATACTTGGGCTGGATACCAATTAGTCTGTCAGGAATAATAAAGTACTGTAGACTAAGTTGCTTTAACAAAACAACAAACTGTGTGCTATCACAATCGTGGGGGTTAGAAGTCCAGGATGAGATGCTGTGTTCTTGGAGGGTGTCTATCTATAGCTTGCAGGTAGTTGTCTTCCTTCTGTGTCTTCACAGGGTCTTTCCCTCATGTATAGACACGTCCACATTCTAATATCTTCATAGGGCACCAGTCACATTGCATTACAGCCTGTCCATATGAGCTCATTTAATCTTAATTACCCACTTTATGGCTTGGAGAAGCATAATTCAATCTGTGTCAGTGGGGCTAGTTAAGCTCGTTGTAGCCTTGGCAGGTCTCACATCGCTGAGCTGCTGGGCTATCTTCTTTTCATGGCAAAAGTTGGAAGTTTCCAGAGAGGTGGGCAGAAACAAAATGCTTCTTGAGGCCTTGCCTCAGAACTTTTGTACTTATTTCAAATCCGTGGACCCAAATAATCCGAAAGGGCAAAGCCAACTTCAGTAGGGCAAGGAGTAAACTTTGACCTCAGTAGAGGACATACAGAGTCACAGACAAGCCGTGTAGACACAGGGAGGGGTCACATACTGGGATCAATAGTGTTCTCACTCCCAAATGAAGCACATTGATTTAGGATGGAGTTTCTCCCACTTAAAAAGAGCTACATATTTATTTTGCTTCTGAAAATTTAGCATTGGATAGTTTCAATCAACTTCTAAAATGCCATCACATGCTTTGGTTTGAGTTTGTACTCCCCTGGAATTCATATATTGAAAATTGCACCAATAAACAGTATTGGAGACTACTTTAGAGGTGATTAGGTCATAAGGAAAGGTCACTCATAAGTGGGTTATGAAAGAGCCCAAAGGAAGTTTGATTGCCTTTAGTATTATCTGAGGAAACAGTAAGAAGTTACCATTTATGAAGCACAGATTTACCACTGACTATGTGGTTACCTCAATCTTGGACTTCCTGTCCTCCAGAACTATGGGCAATAAATCAATATCATTTATAAACTGCCTAGTCTAAGACATATCATTTTTGTAGTCCAAATGGATTAAGGCCATATACTTGTACAATAGCATGAAAAATAATTTTCTGTAACAACTACATTAGCAGTCACAGTACTTGAATAAAAGGAATCCCAATTTAGTATCCAGTTAAATCCAGTATCAGAAGGCGCTCAATATAATACAGCTTCCCACCTATAGAACCTTTCAAAAAGGCTCTGTCTAGACTGTGGGATAAGGAAAGCCCAGCAGTTACCACTGTATTGTTGGGGAGAACATTTCAAAGCATGTGTCTCCCAATAAGGGGTCAGTATATTTAGAAAAATATGATTTGGTAATAACGTAGTACAAGCCATTTAAATGACTTGTAAGCAAGTGGTGTGGAAGGGGCACTGTGCAGAAAGGAAGCACTGTCAGCACGTTTGCTGAGAGAGGAAATTGGAATGGTGTCCCTCTGGTTACTGGGTAGGCAGCCCTTGGCTCAATCCACACCTGTCTCATACAGGTGGCCTGGCTCCACCAGAGATAAGGAGGAAAGGATCCCTATGTGGGAGATGGGTATCTGTAGGCTTTGCTCTCAGAAAAGAAAGAGCAAAGAAAAACATGCTGAACCACCTTAGAGAAAGGAACGAAATTTATGGGAACAAAATAATTATAGAAACTGAAGTAGAAGGGGTGGGGGTGGGGGGAAGAAAGCAGAAAAATGAGCAAAAGCCTGATGAAAATTTCCCCAGTCGGATTTTCTGCCTCCTGCATGCTATAACTATATTCTCCAAGGTCCATAAATTTTATGAGATTTTACCTTTTATATTTTCATTTCTGTTTATGTGATGACTAGCTAAAGAAAAATTAATCAAAGAATATTCAGGGTAATTCAGATGACCATCTTTTAACTGGATACTGTAAACTAATTGTAAACTGTATATGTATTCACTTGGCTGTGCCGATGCACCATGTATTTGGAAAGACTGGAAGCTAAAAGACATTCTTTGTTTTGTTTTTTGTTTTTCAAGACAGGGTTTCTCTGTTATAAAACTCTGGCTGTCCTGGATGGCACTCACTTTGTAGACCAGGCTGGCCTCAAACTCATAGAAATCCACCTGCCTCTGCCTCTGGAGTGTTGGGATTAAAGGCGTTGCC
The DNA here is from genome assembly GCA_026225945.1 of Cricetomys ansorgei. Taxonomy (NCBI): domain Eukaryota; kingdom Metazoa; phylum Chordata; class Mammalia; order Rodentia; family Nesomyidae; genus Cricetomys; species Cricetomys ansorgei. Next base: position 1,304,798 of record JAMJFZ010000770.1, read on the forward strand.
ACCACCATCCTTTAGCTAAAGACATTCTTTAGCTCTGGGTGAAAAGTGGTTCGTGATAGTTCAATAATGGTAAACATAGAGGTTAAGCAATACATAGCCTGTAGCTAGCTACTTAACAAGAAAGAGCCAGAACCTTGTAATATTGTTGGAGGCTATTCTTGAACTCATTGTGTACATAACCCATTGAAATACATACATGCCTTTGAGACAGGATCTCATGTAGTCCATGCTGACCTTGAACTTGCCATGTAGCTGAGGATGACCTTGAACTCCTGGTCCTCCTGCTTATTTTCTTGTACTGAGGACTGAACCCAGGGCTTCAAGTACATACACTAGGCAAGCATTCTATTAACTGAGCCACATTTTAAGCCCTTTTATAATAATTTAATAAACTCATAGTATTAAATAAGAAATTACAGATTTTTCTTTATATTTCATAAAATATTTTGGTATTTTGCTTTTGGACATACAATTATGTTGTGTGGCCCATCAATAAAATGAATCAGAGCTAAATTTCAGGTTAGGATTGAAAGGGAAAATATAAGTAGAGTTCGTCAGAGCTTCCTGGATGATCTGTCTTGCTTAAAATCAATGGTAGAAAGTGAACAAGCAAAGCCAGAAGATCTGTGTACCCCTCTCTTCAATGAGACCCAGTAAAGATGATTTGCTATTTGCAAAAGCAAACAAATCAGTGATTAAAAAAAACCAAACTCATATTATGGGTTGGGGCTACAACTTAATTGGTTGAGTACTTGCCTAGCATGCATGAGGTCCTGGGTTCAGTTATTAGCACTTTATTAAAAAGCCAAATGTGATGACATATGCTTGTAATCCCAGAACTTGGGCAGTAAGGTCAGGAGGGTCAGAAGAGTCCGTAGGGTTAAGAGTTCAAGTTCATCTTTGGTTACTTAGTAAGTTCGAGGTCAATCTGTGCTATAAGAAACTGTCTCAAGCTGGGCATAGCGGTGCACGTCTTTAATCCCAGCACTCAGGGGCAGACGGATCTCTATAAGTTTGAGGCCAGCCTCGTCTACATAGTGAGTTCCAGGACAGCCATGGCTACATAGGGAGAGCCTGTTTTGAAACAACAAAGAAACAAACAAACAAATAAATAAACAAACAGTAGTAACCCTTTCTCAAAAGGTAAAAGTGAAAGACAATATAGCATTCTGATTGTACCTTTGTTTTTAAAGTTTCCCTTGTAGAGTTGCAAGGTTGTAGAGCTGCCTTAAAGCTATGCGCAGAAGAGGTTATTTAGTTAAATGTTCTTGCTTAAAAGATGTTATAATAAAAATGAGAATTTACTTTTTTCTATGGAAATAAAGTCGGGCCAAAACCATGGGCTCTGCATCCTTGAATTCAACCGTTCACAGACTGAGGGCATTTTTTTTCAAAATTGCATCTGTATGGAAGATGCACAGATTTCTTTTCTCATACTGTTCCCTAAACAATGCAGCACCGTGCCTATTTGTACAGCATTTGCACTGCATAGTAGGTATACATGACCAGGAGATGATTTTCAGTGTATAGATTTTTAGTGTATATATGTGTAGGTTGTACGCAAATACTTGGCCTTTATATAAGGGTCTGGAACATCATTTGGCTTCTGTACTGGCAAGTGGCCTAGGAATTTGTCTCCCATAGATACAGAAAGATGGCTATACATTGTTCATAGAGTAGATAAGAAAAGAAAGTGCTCAGCTGGAGGTGGTAAAGATTTTCTGGAAGGACAGCTTCCGATGGCTGCAAATTAACACAAATGGAGTGTTATCAAACAGCTCAGCTCTATTCCCTTACAAGAATGGGAAACAGAAACCAGACCTGTCTTATATATTACTTGAGGCTGGCTCCTTCTAGATGCCTTATGGAAGAATCTGTTGCCCTATTGTTGCCCCCTGCCATAGGCTTCTGAAGGCCCCTACATTCTGGGGCTTGTGGCTCTCCTACCACTCTAACCCCCATGTGTAGTTGTCATTGTTGATCTCTTAAAAAGACCACTGGGCCCATGTTTAGAGCCTACTTAAATAATCCAAGATAACCTCTCCAGTTCAAGATCCCTATGCATACTGCAAAGTCTTGTTTGCTATGCAAGGTCATATTGAAATGGTGCAGGGGTTAGGTTATGGAAACCTTGGGAATTAATATTCAGTTTACTTCTGAGGGACAAAGCTGTTATGGCCCAGATAAGAAGAAAGTACATGAAATAGAGTTGGAGCAGGAACAGTGAGTGATTCTATACAGAAAAGTTCATTCAGTTGGAGATGTGATTGCTGGATGTACACTCATTAGAAAGAAATAATGAGCACAAGAGAAACTCAGGACATGAAACTTTTGAAAAAGAAAAAAAATGAGGACATTGTTATTTTTTTAAATGTAGAAAGGGAAGTGAATGTTGATAATCAGCCGTTCTTGTAGCCACAGTGGGATGTTAGTAACCAGCTATTGTTCACATAATCACAGCCATATTGATTTAAATCTCAGAGAAAGCCTCTCTGGGTTCTTGATTGAAGCCATTAACTACTAGGAAAGCATTGCATGTGGGAAGCTTGCCTTGCCCCCCAAAAGGCATTTACTGAAACTTGAATCCCTAGTATGATGGCATTTTGAGATAAAGCCCTAACTCATGAGGATGGGTCCTCAAGAATAGGATTAGTACAGTGTGGGCCTGGAGAGGCCAGAATTCTCTTGTTCCACCCAAGGAAGACGGCAACCTTCCGTTGACCAAAGAAGCCAGTCCTTATCAGGTAATGAATCTCCTGGCTGATTTTGACTTCCCAGGCTCCAGAAATGTAAAAAAAAGAAAATATTTCCATTGTTAACAAGCTATGGATGTATGCTCTTTGATGACAGCAGCCCAAACAAATGAAGACAAACGATTTTGGCAAACATTTTTGAATCATTTGAAAAGATTTAAGAATTGGAACACTGCCACTGACTGTAGTGGTAGACCTTTAGAAAAGGCGTGCTCACTGCAGATAATAGATACATATGGATATAGATATCTCCCATTTTGTGGGTTTGTTCTTATGCTTTTATCTCATTCGGCTGACTTTCAAGACATTTCTGGCCAGAGAGAGCAGTCACGTGTTCTAGGAGGCGGAGTGGCAGAGTGCTATTGAGGCAGACAGCACAGGAAAGAGCTCAGCACTCTGTTTGGTTTGGGTTGTGCACACCTCTCTCTTCCAATAGCGCACTTGGCTGCCTAGGACCTGGGCCTGCACACACTGTGCACACACCCCCATCTCAGAATAATGAATCCAGCAAACTTCAGAGCCCTCCCCCCCAAACAATTAAATAGGCTTCTTCTCCTCTGAAGACAATCAATTCTATTCAAGTATATTCTCAATGTATTTGGGTATGAAGAAAGGGAAAGGCCAATTTAGCCTGAACTGGTTTTGGGTACGTGGGAAGAAAAGCAAAATTGTGTCCTCAGGCCAAGTTTTATGGAGAATTCTCTAGTTAACATCTTATTCCTATGCACAAATAACATGAATATGATTAAAATCAGATGCATTGCAGGATGTGGAGAAAGGATTATATGATCTAATCTATCAGTCAGAATAGAGAATTGCCTATCTATACCGCTAGCAATAAAATTCCTTCCTCTCTTTAATCCACAAAAGGAAGTTCCAAACAATAACAGGGGCCCTGAAGTGCTTTCGTACTCCTGTGGACAGGGTTCCTCTCCCATCTGTACTATTTATTTTGCTTTTGAATAAAGTTTCTCACTACTTTGTAAATGTGTGAGCACCCTCATTTTCAATTCTTTGAACACAAGGCCAAGAGCCTAGAAATGCCAAGCCCAGGCCCCAACCACTGGTAGCACTGGTAACAACTTGCTGAAGTTTGGGTCCTGTTCTCACTTACAATAATACAGTGGGGTGCAGAACTCCTCCCCCACTGAGTGAGGGGCCCCCAGTGTTTGCATACACCTATGCACATGCAGGTCGTTTACATACAGGGTGGATTTCCTTTTGGCAATATAATAGGACCTTCTGCATTGTGTTTCATGCTCTGTTCTTGTCATCCTGAAACAAGGCAACCCACATTTTCATTTTACACTGGGCTGTGAAAATTTTGTAAAAACCCTGTCCACACAATCTCAAGAACTCCCTGCCACTTGCCTCAGTTTGGCCAAGCCTGTCCAAACTTACAAACAATGCATACCACTGCAATTTATCTCATAAGAGTGGTAGAATAATCACAGTGCACTGAAGAGCAACAGCCTTTTTCTACTGCAGTATGTAGGCCATTGTAGGTATCACTTTCCTTTTCCACTGTGGCAAGCAGATGAATTCATATTGTCTTACAGAACTGGAAATCAAACCTTTGCTAAAGGAAGCTTGCTCAGATTGTTAATGAGCAGGAAGATGGTGGACCCAGAAATCAGTCTGTGCTTCCAAAACTCATGGTTCACCAAACATCAGTGCACTCTCCCCACATCCCTGGGAAACACTGTGTTTTAGGAAGGATAATTGCTTTCGTGGCTGTTTTCACGAGGAAACTTGGTTTGTCTCAGGCATGTGCAATTGCAAGAAGATTATTATTCATCATGAAACATAAAGAAAGATTTGCTTACAGTGACATTTATCAGGTCAGTGTTTAGTACTCATACATAAAATATTTGGCAACAGTAACAGCCTCCAGTGTGTGACTGTTAGGGAAATAAATGAACATATCCAAAGTGGACAGTGAAAAAGTACTGTGAAAATCATGTTTGTGAAGATCTGCAATATAAAAAATAATTTTTATAATTTAACTATGACATAAAGTTGTTTATTTCACCATGAGAAAACATATAGAGAAAAGACTTGAAGGCTTGAAGAATGTTTTGGCATTTTTTAAATGCTTTTCTATGTTATTTTTAGAGTAGAGATGGAAAATACAGCACCTGCCCAGTAAATATTTCCTGAGAATATATATATATTCTTTAGTCACCAGGCCAAGCTGAAGGGTCTGAGACATTTATAAATTATCCAAGCACATTCCCTCTAGTTCTGTTCAGGCCAGCACCAAAAATATTGCCAGAGCAATACCAAGCTTGGAGCTTTGGGGACTGCCTTGAAGTCTTTCATTAAAGTACCTGATTTTTAAAAAATGTTTATTTATGTGTATGTGTGTTTGGCTACATGAGTTTCTGTGCACCATATGCATATAGTATCCATGGTGGCCAAAACTGCATGATAGATTCCCGGGAACTGGAGTTACAGGCAGTTTGTGAGCCATCATGTGGGTGCTGGGAAGTGAACCTGAGTCCTTTGCAAGAACTGCAAGTGCTCTTAACCACTGATATTTGAATGAATTTAGTGTTACTAAGCAAACAGCAATTTCACCAATTGTATCGTCTCAACTGCTTTTCTTATCACTGTGATCAAATCCTAACAAGGAGCAATTTGAGGCAGAATGGATTTATTTTGGCTCAAGGTTTGAGGTATATTATGGAGGAAAGGCTTGGCAGCAGGATAAGCTTCAGCTACAGTGTTAAAAATAAGAGGCTGCCTGTTCATACCTGGGCAGGTCAGGAAGCAGAGAGAAGACTGCAAGTGGGGCCTGGCTATAAACCTCAAGACCTGTTCTCAGAACAGTGCCACCACCTGGGAAAAAGTGTTCAAATGCATGATGAGCCTGTGGGAAACATTTTATATCCAAACAAAACATGCATGTATATGTCTGTTAAGTAGTCATGAAAGATTTATTCCCAAACCTTAGTGATATATTTTTATATTTGTCAATGTATATATTTATAGGTTCAGACAGATTCTGTTCATTAGTATTGACTCAGTTCAGCAATTCTATCAAAGCAGATGAAGTCAGGTGGCACACCTATGCCTACCATACCACTTCTTAGGCATATCCTGCTCACTACTAGTTCTCAGTGTCTACTGCCTGCATGCAAAGCAGTTTCTGAATACCTATACACTGTCTGTTAAATAATGCATTCTTGCATTTCCCTGGTGATTAATATCAAGCTCCTGTGGCTACTAGGGTCAGGAATTTGCTTTCCTGTAAATCAGAACAATATTTCCCCATAATGCTTGCTGTACTGAATGGAGAATCATAAATATCTTGATAGGTGGTCCTTGAGATGGAAAAAGTAGGCTCTAATCCTGGCTAGCCTGAAGACCATAGACATGCTGGCCTTGTCTCTGTTGTCCTGGAGCCCTCGGAGAGAGGTGAACTCTGTTAATTAAACACCATCCATCTAAAATAAAGCTTACCAGCCCAGAGAGATTTCAGAAGCACCATAAATGTGAATTTTATTTTGCATTTAAAAAGACATGCTTTACACAATTGACGTGTTAGAGAAAAGATTGATGGGGGGAGGATTGCTTAGAACAAGAGAAGGGCTGGAAATTTGCATATTAATTTATGAACCCAAAACGAATGCAGACAGCCATAAAATGCACTTGTAATAATTATACTACCATTGAACTGTGGGCTTTTAATTAAATGGAATGTTTTTATCTTGTGTTTTTCACGTTAACCACGTTGCTATGGATGTCAAGCTGTTCTTGTAAATCAAAGCATTGGAGAAGCCTGGCCTGGGCTTTCATCACTGTGGCAGGCCCTGCCCTGTATTCCAGGAGTGTGGCAGCTGGGTCCTGGCGCCCTGGGCCAGCTCTGGGCGCCTCAGCTTTATGCATGCTTTAAAGGGGGGCATTGGAGATGCAGCTCAGTCAGGGGACAGGCATGCCAAACCCTAGCTTTGGAAATAAAGGAATAATGTGTGTAAGCCATGCGCCTTTTCAGCAAGTCAGAAAAAGAACTCTGGCTTTATTTTTTTTTCTTGAGATGTGCTTGAAGTATTTATTTTGATTATTGTTTACATAGTGGACATCAGTGTTCCAGACAGAAATTATGCTATAGAAATGACCATCTTCATACTTTTCAGTGTAGCACCAAGAATACCTCCTCCTTCTACTTCATTTCTTCTTCAAAAGCTGTTAAGCAGCATCACTCGTGATTGATATAAATGATTGCCATTATGTTCTGATGGTCCAGTTTGGACATGCTGAGCCTCTTGGTTTTCATCTGAATTCTACAGTTTGTTTTCCAGCCGTTACTTTCAAGGACTAAGCATATCAAAGTAAGTCAACTGGAAACAGCCCCAAGAAAGTCTTAAGGCACCAAGATTGGGGTTGGAGAATGTCTTTGTTGATATCAAATGGGTATCACTCAGTTAGTGCTTGTATATCCAAGGGAGTTAAATGGGCAGACTGACATCACAGATATGCAAGGTACCATCAGTCATTTAGTCTTTTGCTACCACTCCTGAGTCTGCAGGAGTTGGCTTTCTTTTGGTTATCAGTAATATAAACAACTTAACCAAAACAGAGGATTCATTACAGAGACTCGAGCAGGTAAGTCTCCAGGGACAGGAGGAAGATGGGGACAATCACTGCAGAAAAGGAGAATCTGGAAAAAATGAAAGCAGAGTCTGTCCATTTATTAGTCTCTGCTAATCTCTTTCTTTGTTATTGCTATGTTTGCTTATTTGTTTTGTTTTTGAGCTTCATTCTTTGTTTTTGGCAGCCTGGCTTTTCTTGTGGCTCTGCATACAGGGCAGATAGAACTAGTCATTGAGACCTTGTAAGAACTGATCTAGCCTCAAAGCAGGCCTCTGTCTGTCATTCTTTTGTATTCAATTCTAGGTGCCCAGAGAAGGGATCCTGGCCTGGTCTAGATCTATTACCCAAACCCACTAAACAATGGTGGTGTGTGTGTGTGTGTGTGTGTGTGTGTGTGTGTGTGTCTGTGTGTTAGAGAGGGTGCATGTAAGCAGGTCAGGCTGACCAGCATGACTGTGGGCTGGAGTGGGCAGTTACTATCAACCCAGGTGTCCTTTTGTCTTTATCTCTACACTGGTTCTCTGTTCTCTGTGGCATGTTCACGGATTCATCTGAGTTTTCCTAATCAGAAGACCATGAAAACAGGTTTCCTGGTGGGAAGATCTTGGCAGTTCTTAACCTTTTAAAGCTAAGGGAATTCTAAATGCACCACTGTTCTTCACACAGGTCGCTTAGGACAGTGCTGGTGTGGCCACAGCTGAGTGCCTAGAGTTGACAAGCCGGAGGGTATGAACACAGCAGTGATCTCCCCAGCTGAGTTCCTATGCTTCTGAGAGAACAGCGCCAGCTCACCATCCCTCCCTGTGACAAGAAGACTCCCATTTAGGAGACTCTGAAATCATACCCACAATGCACTGAGTGGTCCATTAAAAGACAGTTCTGAGTACAGCTATGCAAAAATTCTGAAAGCAGGACCAACATTTTATCACTGACTCTCCCGTTTCTTAAATTCTAGTTTGTCCTGTCATTTTAACCATTCTCCTTCCTCTTTTACAGCCCCAATTTGTTGTAATGAAGTTCCTTGTTCTGTGGCTTTTACACTATTTCTGCACTTCTCAAACATTTTTTCAAACTAAGCATTAATTCTAGTTGCCTATAGGGGTGCTCCTCTGACAAGAAACACACACACACACACACACACACACACACACACACATACACACACGCACACACATACACACTCACATGCACACACACACACACACATACACACACGCACACACACACACACATGCACACACATACACACATACACATATACACACACATATACACACACACATACACACACACACACATACACACACGTACACACGCACACACATACACACACGCACACACGCACACACATGCACACACATACACACACACACACACACACACACACACGCGTTGCTATTATGTACAGCATGAACTATCAGCAAAACATCAAAACACACATTTCTGTCTAATCTGAGAAAGAAGACAAAATAAGAAGCCACAGAGGTACCAGGATCCACCAAAGAAAGTTAAGTTTTCCTGCCACCAATTGTTACAAATCCTGGGTGACCCTCTCATCAGAGGTACAGATGCGCATGTGATTTGATTTCTGTGTAAATTTGTGGCTTTCCCTCGGTGTCACAGTTCCCGGGCTTTCTGCGTCTTTAAGCACAGGGTGTGGTGTGCTAATAGTCACAGACTCATGCCTTACTTTCCCTAGTAGATTTTAGGGCCTCGAAGGCAGGGACTGTGACAAACGGTGCACTTGTGGCTATGTCATCAGAGGTTGGCTCCCTTTCCTTCTGGTCTCCATTCAGACTGTGCTGGTACCTAGCACAGGACACCATTATACCACATCCTCTTCTCCATCCAAGTTTTGCTGGGCAAAACATAGGTCAGTTTGCAGTAGGAAAATTGACCTCCCCACTACCCGGCCTTGTCACTGGTGAAGGCTGGTGCTGTGGCTTGACATCAGGAATGTCTCCAGCAGACTAATACTTTGAATTCTTGTTTCCTGGGTCAGGGTGCTATTTTGGGAGACTTTGGAATCTTTAGGAGACTTTTGAAGGTTATACTTCGTCCTGCGTCCTGTTTTATCTCTCTACTTCTGGTCTGCTGCGATGTGAACAGCCCACACCACGTGCTTCTGCCATCATGAACTCAGCTTCGCTGGCATGCCTTTCCTGTTGCGATAGACTGGACACTTTGAAACCAAGAACTAAGACACATCTTTCCTCCTTTAAATAGTCTTTGTCAAGTAAGTTGTTCATAGTGATATGAAAATAACACAAATAGATTTTAGGACTTCGAAATGCAGATGGATGTGTGAGCCAGTTAGAGACAGTGTGTGGCCTCTTTCTTTTTCTTAGTAGAAGTGGGAGAGGACTCTGGAAGCATGTCAGGGCAAGCAGGTGTCTAGACTTAGCCAAAGGGCCATTTCGCCGGTACAAGCACAGAAGACGAGGAAGACGGAGCCCTACTCCCCTCTACAGAGAGTGTGTGCTTAGTTCCACACAATGGAGACTCGGACCAAACCAATCAAGCCATTCCACCCGCACAAGTAAAAGGAGGCCAGAGGGTTTGGAGTACAGTTGTTTTGTAGATACCAGACGCAGAAAACACATGTGTTCTCAGAGTGTGAGCTCCACAGTACAAAACTTCAGCTTTTGGTCCCTGTTTGCAGTTAGCACAGGTCACAATGCCAAATGCCTGGGATTCAGGTAGTTCCCAATAGACCCTGTGAAAAAGATGGAGAAGCCCTCAAATTCCAGACTCACCAAACAGCAGATACTCTATATAAACGTGTATTGAACCATTGAGTGCCTCAAGTGACAACTGAATTCTGAAGAGAAGGTGTTGTAAAGGATTATAGTTAATAATATAATTTGACTTGGGGCACACGCTACATTATCTCACAGCTTTTAAGGATGATGGCATACAGAATTTTTCAGCCATGGAAAGGAACATGGATTTGGATCTGTAAGATTTTAATTCTGATTATAGCTTGCAAGAGCCAGATAGTTTGTGGTTCCTGAGGTCTGTTCCTGAGGTTCTGCATGGTGACTGGCATCAGAGGATCCAGTGCTACTGAAATGTATGAGTCGGCTGTAGTGGAAGGGCTGGCTGGGCATGCTTGACTTCCCTCTCCAGTCCCTAAATCTTCATAAATGACAAGTAAACTTGCCTGCAGTGGCTGGTGCCATTGCTGTTGATGTCAGGAGATAACAAGCCTCGGCTCTGAGTATCCATCATGCCTTCTTTGGTTATTTTGAACAGGACAGGGATTTGTCACAATTAGTTGACTTTAATTTGGCACTTGAAGGTATGGTTAAAGACCATTTGAATTTTAATGCAGCTTATTGACAATACAATGACTTCTCTTTTGTGTGTCAGTGTGCCAGTTAGGATTCCTCATTTGTAAAGGCTATATGAATATGTGGGGCTGCACATTATATTTCTAGAAATGTAAATTTTGGCAGATCACATTGTTTTCTTTCTCAGCCCCTGGACAAAGAATTACTGGTCAAATGATATGATGTAGCAGCTTGGGTGCAGTTCAAGTCAGCTGTAGCCAGAATTGGTGCTGGCCATCTGAGTCCTGTTTGGGACATCTGTCATGTATTTGAGAGTCAGGCCCACAGTGGCTGTTTTGTTGATAGGGCAGTTTGCTGTTTGTTGCTGTACTTCATATTACCAAGGAAGTTTACAGTCACCAGCTGTGGACTGAATTGTGTCCGCTGAAGACACACTGAAGATCTAGTCCCTGATATCTTGGAATGTGACCTCACTTGGAACTGGGGTAGTTGAAGATGTAATTGGTTAAGACAAGGTCATTTTGACCTGAGAAAGTCTTGCTATCAGTTATGACTGATGTCCTTATGAGAGGATCACCATAGGAAGACAGAGACAAAGGGACTACCCCAGTGGACAGTGCAGTTGCAAGCCAACAACTATTAGGTTGTCAGCTGCTACCAGAAGTCAGGAGGAGGCAAGAAAGGACTCTGTCCAGAGTTCCAGAGGAGATTCAATCTTGCTGGCCTCTTGTCTTCTGATTACCAGTCCAAAAATGGTGAGAGAATGAATTTTCCAGGCTGTAAGCCACATCATTTGTCATACAGTAGTCACAGGAAAGGATTAAAGAAATGGTCAGATTTGAAGAACTACTTCTCAGCCTTTTCCTTGCAGTTCTGATGCGTCTATATTGTGAGACCCATAGGGTCTCATGGAAGAGGCTGTACAGTTCCTGCTATATCTTGGAGCTTTTGGTGTATGTTGGCCAAGGTTGTCAGCGCTGTCAACCACAGACCGATAAGGTGGCTAATAGACTAGAAGATACTTGTTATTCTCCTGGCAGGAAGTTGAAGACCAAGGTGTGAAAAGTTTCTTCTCCCATCTCTCTCCCTTTCTCTCCAGCTCCTGAGGCCTCTTCTTGGCTTAGAGATTGCAGCCTCCTGTGTGATAGTCTCTCTATGAGGGTCCGAGTCATAATTTCTCCTTAAGAGAACTCTAGTCTTATTGGACTAGGGTCAGTCCATATGATCTCATTTTATCTTATTTACCTCTTCAATGGTCCTATCTGAAACTATAGTTTTCTTAGCATATGTAGAGTTAGGGTACACACATGTGAATCAGAACAATATTCAGGTGCTAGTCTTACCAACTAAGCTGGATTCTTTGTTAGAACACCCAGCATCCTTCATACAGTTTGATACTTCCAGGGCCCAGGATAGAACCTGGCCTAAAGTCATCGCTTTAAATGTTCAGGGAATGAATGAATGTGTTTGAAATAAAACAAAACCAAAACAACAAGAAGCCAAGCATTTGCTTCTGGCTTTTGCTGCATGGAGCCCTCCATCTCCAGTTGAAATCCAGTCCATGACGGAAATGTGCATACGGGAAGAGACTAAACAGGCAGACGTGCCAGATGGGAAAAGGTATGTTGGTGTGGAGCAGAAGTAGCAATGCCATATGGCTTTTTGTTGTTATTCTCAGTATAATTCTCTTAACTACATTAGAGGTGCAAAGTGGAAATATGCCATGTATGTATTATGATTCTTGTTTCATAATCAAGACCACGAGGTGCTAGAAAACAGAGGGAGAAGAACCTGCCCGCATGGGAGTTGCTATCATCACCAGATACCCAGCTGTGCTGACTGACTCAAAGCAGGGCCTGAGCGCAGCTCTTTTGCTTCCTTCTGATCTTATGACTGGCTGTCCCTAGCTGTGCTGAAATGCTGATCCTGCATGTGTCTATTACTGTCTTAAAATTATGAAGTACTTCACATTTGAATTCGTTTTCCCCCAAATAGATACAGAGGAGGTGTTCGGGCATAATTTATGAAAATACGTTGATGTTACACGAAAGAAGTGAATCTTTTATTCTTACAGATGCTTTTCTTCCATGTGTACATGTCACCGCCGAGAGCCTGTTCTGTAAAGATCTGGAGTTGCATCTGTAAAGGTAGATTTGCCCTTCTCCTGGCATTTGCTGATTTACTCTGTCTAGACACAGGTCTTTGTAAATGCTAAGTCAGAGCTGTTCAAACTTTCCTGTGATTTTCTTTGGTTGTTTACTAAAATGTAGAGTGCTTCTTTTTTATTACCAGAGGGATCTAAGTTAATGGTGGGACTTAGAAATCTGAGTTTTTAATTTTAAAAATATTTATTTAGTGTGTGTGTTTGTGTGTATGTGTGTGAGTGTGTTGCATATACATGAATGTACAGGTGTGTGAGCCTACAGCTGTGCCTGTGGAGGCCAGGACAAGACATTGGGTGCCTTCTATTGTTCTCTGCCATATTTTCTTGAGAAGACTTTCACTGAATTGGAAGCTCGTCTTTTTGGCTAGACCAGCTGGCTAATGAGCTCTCAGTATCCACCTGTCTCTGCCTTCCAAATGCGTATCCATGCCTTGCTTTTCTTGTTGGTGCTAGGGAGTAAGGACATCTCCTCAGCCCCAGGAATATTAGTTTTTCAGGGAATTCCCATGCAGGTAATACCTGGGTGACTGCTCTTAAAGAATTCCTACCTTGGTTGAAAGCTTAAGATGCAGAGGTGGTCCTCCCTGTAGCTTTGCTAGCATGTAATCTTAACACTGTGGCTCAAAAGCTCAAAGTGTTTGTGTGGGATCTCTGGGGTGTGTCTCTGGGGTGGTATATGCTTGCAAGAACCTTCCACGGGGACCTGTCTTCTCAGCTTTTGTTCTACCCGAGAAGCTTTGGCTTCTGATAGCCATGCTGTAAGATTCTTTCTTCCCTGGTTTTACTTGACTCAACCTGGCTCACCAGAGTTCAGATGTAAATTGTTTTCTTTAGTAATGACATGTGATTTCAGCTTGTGAAAATATAATCATGTTGCATGGCCTTTTGACTTGGGCTCTACAGCAGCTTCTTGCATGTTTAGACTGACCTGTCAATGCTAAGATTCAAACCATACCTGGAATTCCCAGGAAGGGTGTTCCTTTGCTGCTCTGAGAAGCAATCATTTTCACACCCATTACTTCCAGCTTAATTTCTAATGTTTGTTGCTGAGGGAAGTGGTCTTTGTTTATACTAGGGAGGCCCTTTGTTGAGACCTGAGATTTCTATGTTTACAGAATGAATATTCTAGGTCAGATAGATAGTTATTTCTCTCATAGTCCTATGTTGAGGACTAAATGAGAAAGAAACCCATGAAAGCTAATAGGCAGCCACACCATCTATGCAGCTCATTTCAGCATAGACATTTGTTTTCTTTTACCTTCAACATAAAAATCCTTTGCAAGTCTCCCTTGGTATTACCCAAAATTGCACATTTGATCTTTTACGCACCAATCACTCCTGAAGACACCCCTGCAATTTCAGTGCTACTGGGAGCAGTTGCTGTCCGTATTCTGGGTACAGGACTAATGGAAGAAGAGGAATAAATATTACAACAATTACGACTACTACGTGCTCTCATTTTAAGCAGCAAAGCTCAAGATTTCTATGGAGACAGGAGTACATCAAGCTGTATTTCTTATGGTCACATCTAAACTGGGTAATAATGGCATATCAATAAACTTCAATTACACTAAAAAAAATACGAAAGTGAATCTGGTGATGCTCAATAAAATCTACCGGCACATTAGAGTTACAGAGAGCAGTGACATCCATCTGGTATTTTTCGGTGACTTCTAGTCAATTACTGCATTTCATCCCGTGTAATCCTCTTTTATCTGCAGTTCCTGCTGGTGTGGTAATTCTCACTCTGTTACATCTGTGGCTTTACTGTGAATTTTTGTCGCCTATGAGTCAGGGCATCCCTTCTTGCCCTTAGATGTTGTTGAACTGTATCTGTTGAAGAAGATTTAATTGCATTGTGGTATAAAATATGGATTCAGAGATGCACAGAAAATAAAAAAAAAAAAAAGTGATGGCCACATACTAAAACGTGGGCACACTCTGAAATAAAATGCAGCACTTCCAAGTATGGATTCCACATAACATTGGGTGTGGACGTCACAATATTGGTTTTGCAGAATGGAAAAGGAAAAAGAGACAACAAAGCCAAAGATGTGAAAGCAACTGAATTTGATGGAGATCTAGAAAGTGAGTGCTGTACGTAGCCTATGTAGGTAACTACATTCGCATAAATGTTTAGTTTAAACGAAAATGTATGTGTGTGCATGTTGTATGTGTAGCTTGTGTATTTTTATGAATGTTATAAAACATGTTTTGTGACTTTTTAGAACAGTTTTAGATTTACAGAAAGATTGGGAGGAAGACACAGATTTTCCATATGTCTTCCGCTCCTACTTACTCACAGACTCCCCAACTGTCAACTCCACCCCCAGCTCCAGAGTGGTCCATGTGTTCCAATAGCATTTCCTCACTAATACATCATCAGTCGCGGTCCATGAGGGTTCATTCTTGGTCCTGTACATTCTGCAGGCTTGAAAATGTATAACGATGTGTGTCCACCCTTATAGTGTCCTACTCAGTATGCTCTGTGTTCCACCTACTCACCCCTACCTCCCTGAAGTCCAGCAGCACTGATATTTTTATGATCCTCATCTTTTTTTTTTTAAATTTAAGAATGTCATATAGTTGGAATCTTAGAATATGTGGCTTTTTTTACAACTTGACCTTGTTTATTTAGTAAAGTGTAAGTATTCTCCATCTTTTCATGCTTGTTATTGACTGTACTTTTAAGATAAGTAGTGAGTGGTAAAGCTGAGTGCTCTAGACTTGTTTCTGTGAAGCCTTTGTTTAATCAGACAGAAATGGCTGGTGAATGTGAGGCAGACACAGCCGCATGCACCTGCATCCTTTACAAGTTTCCTTTTCTTCACTTTTGGTTCCTTCAGTCCCATGCCGTGTTTGTCTGCTGTGTTCATACTGTACACCACCCAGCACATCCAGTTTTGATGGTGCTAGGAAGGAGCTCACCCATTCATTCATTCCTCATGTCTCTTTACAGGATGGCTTGGTAGAATGTGGGATGGAGGAGAGGGAGGAATTCAGAATGATCGTTGCTTTTGTCCTGAAATTTGTGGGCCTTCCTTTATGTGAATATCTTTGCTTTGGCCAAATTGGGCTAACTACCAAATGTCCCTGAAGTTCTGGGTGTCTGGCATATGCTCACAGTCTTAGATCTAAGCAGGCTGAAGAGACTGCACACATATTCTAAATGACAGGAATAAAGAGAAGCTGTGTAGCTCCACCAGTTGCTCTCATATCTCAAACTGCTCTTCAGAAGGGCACGTACTGTTCGCCTTCAAGACAGGTGGGTACCAGTGAAGCTCTTGGGTATTCCTGCCCTATCATATTCGTGTCTTCAGGCGTGTTGCAGCCACTGCACGTCTCTTCCATATGCATGACACCCGGGCTCTAGTCTTCCCAGAGCACGCTACTTCATGGAACCGAGGTTTTTACACCCTCCACGTTCATGTTATGGTTTTGTCTGTTCAGACCACACTGAGAAAGAGAGCTAGACCAACCTTCTCTCCTAGGCAGACTGACCAGCAGGGAAGCCCTGAGTATGAGCTCCTTAACTCATTGTCCAAGTCCCTGTCCACAGCAGGTTTCCAGGGACCTCTGCCCCACATGGTATTTCAAGGATCCAGGAACTATCTATCACTCAGCTGACCAAGGTCCTTCTGCTGTACTCAGAAACTGTAAGTGAGGAGAAGCTCTTCCTGGGATAGTGCCTGGCAGATTCTGTAATCCTCAGCAAGTAATGAAACTAGGCAGTCATGAGCAGCAGTAGGCAGCACCTGTCAGTGTCACAGCACTTGTGTAGGCCTAGCTGGGATTCCAGGCCTCTGACTACGGCTGGTGTTAGAGCGTCAGTGCCCAGGTGTCAGAGATCTTTAGCCCCTGAGCGGTAGCCCCGGAGCTCTTCTAATGAGTAGAAACCGCAGTTTCTATTCCCTGTCATAGTCTTCTCTCTGTGCCCAACCTCAACATGCCATCAGTTTTCGCCTTTTTACTTCTAACATTCCTGGTTGGTTTTGCCTTGGCCATTTTTGAGGAATCTTCAGTTGCCCCTTGTTGCTACCGTAGCTGTCATCGCTAGCATGCACGTGCGCGCACACACACACACAAACACACACACTATATATATAAATATTGCTTCTGACACTGTGAACACTCCTGCCTGTCACTGCTGTAGCTCCAGTGACAGAGTTACCACTGACACTTTCCACTCTGCTGTCTCAGCTCTGCACTCATCTTCACTGCTGTGATCACTACCAGTTGCTAACTCAGCCTGCTCTACTAAAATTATTGAAGAAAAGATCCCTGAGAGAAATGTTTTGTTGGACTTAAAGCTGCAATGTCAACAGGGCAGCACAGGGGGGAGGATCTCTCCTGACTAGCTCGTAAGTGAGCCAAATAGCCCAGCAAGTCTATTTGGCCTGAAAGGGAGTATTTGTGCCAATCTCATCAGATCCTCATGTAAAGGAAGGATTGTCTTTCTCTGCCACTCAAAGCAGGTCCTTGGTTAGGTCACCAAGGGAAATGCTTCCGTCTGGCCTGGATGGAAATGTTGCATGGAGAGCTCTGTTTAATACAGTAGGGGCTGTACCTTCAGGAGCTGATATTACGTGAGGGCAGCAAGCAGCTGTAATTGTCATGTAGCTTTCTCAAGGAATATGTGGAGTGCTCAAAATGGTTTTAATTAGGGAGTCATATCATTCTGCATTCCAGCATCTTAGATTATTTATGGGAAAAATACATGCCAGACAAAGTGCTTATAATAAAGGCTTACCTAATATTATTCATGATTGTAACAGTGATCAACGGTGTTTTAACAATTCCTAGTACTTTTATAGCACCTAGGGAAATGTGGTTCTTTCTCAGCTATCTCATGGGATTCTGCTATGTCCTTGGCCTCTAGCTGTCTTTCCTTAGTGCCTCACACCATGGGAAAAGAGCACAGAGGGTTTTATTAATACTAAAGAATCAGCCTTACAAGTGGCCACCTCACTATTACCTATAGTGACCAAACCTCTGCTAAGCCAAGAAAGACAAAGCAATTTTGGGCCAAAACATATTAGCATAATATGGTATGATTGTTGCATTAGTTAGTTTTTTGTCACTTTGGTACAATACCATAGCCAAATGCATACTGAAGAAGAAAGAGTTTATTATGGTGTCAGATGGGGAAGGCGTGGCATGTCGGTGGGAGCAGGAAGCTCTGTACCAGCAATGGGTGAAGGTTTCTATTGCTCAAAATCCTGCTAGGATTAGGACTGGTTAGGATTTTATATGTTAGCTATTCTACCAGGGGAATAAAAGTCTCTTCAAAAGCTTCAATGATCTTTATAGGCTCAGCGACTAGCACAGGGCATTCCATTGTTGAAAAGACTAAGAAATAACCAAAAGAAGAGCATGGATATGGAAGTTCATCTCTTAATCTTTGAAGTTGCTTTGCTAGTGAAAGTAGTAAATTACATCTAAGATGAGATTGCAAATGCATTTGCTCTACAGAGTGAAACAGGTTGAGTGGAATGAAAGTAGTGAAAGTGGTGGTAATGTGAAAACCCAGAGGTTCTAAAGTTTTAGGTTACCCAGCAACCTCTCAATTTGTGAAAGTTAGCAAGATACTGAAAGATGTGGAACGCTGCATGGGATAGTCAATACTCATCTGTGTGGTATTTGGAACACTAGGGTATTGGTAATAAAACATCATGTCTTCCTCAACCTCTTACGGTATGCAGCCAGGTGGTATATCCTTATAGATAAGGATGCCATTAATTATTTGATTGTTGTTTCTTACTTGAGATTAACTTTGATTAATTTGGGCAATCAGAATTAGATGAACATGAGAAAGGAGATATGAAGATTTCCACAGTAGAGGAGAAGTCAGAAAATGCGGCTCCCTGCCCATTTCAAAGCTTCACTCAGAACAGTATTTAGGGGATGATTATCAGAACCGTTGTCAGTGTAAAATCCCCAAGCCAGGACACAAAGGATCAAATCACAGGGGTCTGCGGATGTGTAAGTGAATGCCTTCCAGAGCTTGGAGAAACTTGCTTTTTCCCAGTGGAGCTGCATGGATGGAAATGAGTCAGAGAGACCACCAAAGTGGGACCTCTCATTTCAGTTACAATTTTTGTTTGTTGTCTTCCTGCACTGTTCTCTTCTGGTGATGGTCACACGTGTTCATAATTTATGGAGAGAGAAGAAATCACATGCCACATACAATAATCTGGTAAATATTTATGAATATTCTGCTTCCTAATGTGAAGGTGTGAAAACAACAGCTCCTGATTGCATATTAGCAATTAACATTAGCCTGGAGAAGTAGACAAAAGAGCCATAGTCCTGAAAAACAGGTTTTGCTTCTGCACAGGATGTTCTTGTTAAATTGTCTTTTTCCCTTTTCCGGCACGCTTGACTCCCTTTGGTTTCATTATTCTCCTAACAAATCCTGTAGCCGTGACCCCACTGAACACATACGCTCGCTCATCAGGGACACAGTGAAACGTTTTCTATGTCCAACGTGGAATGGGCAACGAGAAAGAAAAGCACCCCCTTTGAAATTTTAATTAGAGTTTTGGGCTCTGCAGGCTGATTAGCCAAATTAGAGTTAGAGAGAGCTATCTGAAGAGGCCATATCTGATCCTCTGATGGGCCAGGCAGCTTTATTTAGATTGGTGGCCACAGCCGTGTTCCAGCTCTGCACCGTCATATGGAGTACACAGCACTTTAATCATTAAGGAAACTGAATGCTGACTGCAAGAATATCCCACTTTTGGCCAAAGGGTTTTTAAAGTACCTGATGTCTGGGTTAATATCACTCACTACCCATATAGTTGAGAACAGCATATAGAGAGCATCCCATTTATCTTCAGGGTAGTAATTGCCCTTTAGATGACCCTCAGAGCTCCAGAGTCTTTACCAGGAGGTTAGCAGTTAGGACCAATGTCATCATATCAAAAGCTCACTGTAAAAAGAAACTCTGGTTTCTCTATTGGCTTTCCATCCTGGAGTCATTTAGATGCAAGGACCCACAGGTGCATTGTAGCCTCTGGCTCTTGGTCTTGTTCAGGTTTTCACAATTGGTCCCATTTCAATGCCTTTTTCTGAGCTCTGTCTACTTTGCTTTACTATTCTATTTTGTTTGAGGAAAGAGTTTCCCTATTACACATTTTATTCAGGGAAGATTCTACATCATACCATGGCAATGCAATGGGTTCCAGACTCTGGGAACTTTGCACTATAGATAATCTGACTTCTCCATCAAAGATATTGAAAGTGGGGAAATAGGGCCAGATGGTGATGGCACATGCCTCTAATCCCAGAATTGGGGAGGCAGAGGCAGATGGATCTTTGTGAGTTTGAGGTGAGCTTGGTCTACAGAATGAGTTCCAGGAAAGCCAGAGTTACAATAGAGAAACCTAGTCTCAAAAACAAAAAACAAACAAACAAACAACTAAAAAAAGAAAATAAAAAAATAAAGAGGAAATAATGTGCCCAAGTGGTCTAGTTCTTTTTCCATGAGTATTTTCTTCTCTCTTCTGCCAAAGCCAGTTTTTTTTTTTTTTTCCAAATGGATCTTTGTCATCAACGTATAAAGATGTTATTATTTTTCCTATCTTAAAAAAATTCCTCCTGACCTGACTAAGGCCACTAAAGATCTCTCTTCTTTGCTCTTGTTTGCAGCAAAACTAAAAGTATTGTCTGGAGTCACCTTCAGTTTCTCTTCTTTATTTTTCTCCTTCCTCCTCATTCTCCTCTTCTTTTTTTCTCCTCTCCCATCTTCTCTTTTTCCTCTTCTCCCTGGTTCTAATTCAAAAATAGGTTTTTCTCTCTACTGAAACTATTCTTTTGAGGCATGTTGGTGGTAATCGAAGATCTAGTGGTCAATTATTGGCCTTATCTTAGTCTACTGGCCAGAAGAACTAGGGGGTTATAGGACACAGCTTTATCATGATCTCCCCACCACTCTTCTGGCTCTTTTCTCTCTCATTCTTGCAAGATTATTTCCTGCTTCTCTTCCTCCTGACATGTTTTCTGCCCTGAAGCTTTGCTCCTTTCTCCTCATCTTCTTGCTGTCCGTACTGCCTGCCCATGTGAATTCATCCACATTCCTATTTTTAGAAACTATCTCTATGCTGAGGGCCCAAAAATGTTAATTTCTAGTCCTTTGCAGCTCATAAATTTCAGGCCTAAGCAGTTCTTTGTGGTGTCAGTGGTTCTTACCTTCCTGACCTCATGGTCCTTCCTCTCATTCACTGGGATGTTGGACTATAAGCAAATGCTTGTCTTTTCCATCTTATATCACCCACGAGAATGTTCTGAGTTTCCTATTCTGTGGTGTCACCACTCTAGGAAATCATCTCACACAAGGTAGGCAGTTGTGAGTATTCTTTTTTTAAAAAATATTGTATTCGTTTTTATTTTATGTACATTGGTGTTTTGCCTGAATGTGTGTCTGTGTGAGAGTGTCAGATCCCCTAGAACTGGAGTTACAGACTGTTGTGAGCTGCCATGTGAATGCTGGGAATTGAACCCTGGTCCTCTGGAAGAGTAGCCAGTGCTCTAAACCACTAGCTCTCTCTCCGGTCCTGAAATATTTCTTGAATAAACATATAAATTACTTCTTACCTTAAAATACATCTTTAAGGAGACATGTTAAAATTATAAAGAAAACTATTTAAATAATAGAAATAATAGGTCTATTCCCAAGTAAATAGAGAAGAAAAATAGAATAAAAAATTAACAAATTAACAATAGCAGACAGGAAAAGAGAAAGTGAAAGAGTGAACAGTACACCAAAAGCCAAGCAGAACAATAGAAAGTAGAACACTAGGAATCACAATCTATGTGAGAGACACAGTTCTCAGGTTGAATTTTAAACATCCAGTCATGCACTCTCTGCAAGAAGCAAATATAAAACCAAATGATGCAGAAAGGTTGAAAAATAAAGGACAAGATAATTATACACTAAGAAAATGTTAATAACAAGGAAACAGAAACAATAAATGCTCGACTGACAAGATGTAACTCAAGGCTAAAACCATCAAGGAGGGAAAGGGAAGATGTGTCGTATTAATAAGAGACCTACCTGAAAGAGAGGAATCATAAAGCAATTTACAATTTTCATCATAGCTTTGACATATAAAAATGCAAGGATAAATTGAAAATCTACATCATAGTGAGAGTGAGAGATTTTAACACTCCTTTTTTAGAAACTGACAGATCAGGTTTTAATAAAAAATGAGGACACTGAGTACCTATTACAGAGTTTTCTTTGGCACCTGGAAGAAAATTGTGCTCCAAAAATGTTTCTAGAGGACAGATTATGAGGCTGTACAAGCAAGGACACAAAGAAAATTACCACACATTGACACATTGTGCTGTGTGGACATGGGAGTGACTTCCGAACCCACATCTATTTTCTGTTCTTTGTGAACAACTGGATACTGACATTGCTTCAAGCAACAGTTCTCAGAGTGAGAGTCCAGGCATGGTTGCATCGGAATTACATTTATGGGAGTTCCTTAGGCACGCAGCTCTCGGCATCCACAAAGGGGATAGATCCTGATGTCACTTGCCCTTCCAGGGACTTCTGGTTCCTGAGCCCATGTGAAGAATACAAGCCAAACCTGGGAAGCCCTCCAACTTCTTTTGGTTTGGATGTCCTTGAAGCATAAGGAAAAATAAACTTCACATACTATTTACATTTCTATTTCATAATTTTCATCATAGGTGGCTTCATGAGAAACTCTGGCCTCATCCTGGAGTATGAAAAGATCATTTTGATAGTTTCCTACTTAATTATGACCCCAGTCTTTAGAGTTGAATTTTATTTAGGTAAAAAAATAAGAGAGAAAGTAGTGTGACCGCTATGGGTGTTGGAAGTATAACAAATGAAAAAAGAAACATTGTATAAAACAAAGTTACTGTGATAACAGGTACACATGCTGGCTCGTATGCTTTAATTATGGGCAGACTTTTCACTGTGTCCATTTCTAGTTCTCCACTAGCTGCACTGGTGCTCATCGCTATCTCTAGGTCTTAGGATGAGCCTTCTACCGGTAAAGACATTGAGGACCAGGAAAACTGGATGTAGAGTGCAGTTAGTTCTCCTTTTGCATTACTCTTCTCTATGGTACATTCTGTTCTATTAAAATGAATACAACTTGCCAGGAGTACTTGAAATAGCAAGTGGGGCATCTTCCTTGGAGAGTGTTTGAGTAAAAAATAGAAAAATCATTCATGCAAATGAAAATTTGCATATATCCATAAAATTATCCAAAGATATATATACAACACATAGCAATGGAAGCCCTTGGAGAGGAGGGAAACAGGGATGTGGGTTAGGGGACAGAAGAACAAAAGCATTCAAAAGCCTGTCCCTACACAAAATGCTTGGTATACCTCAAGCCCAGGAGTATTACTAGTTCTAATCTCTGTACCTACATAAAGTGAAAGTTCTCTTTTCTTTCTTTGATCGAAGAAAGATCGAACCTAGAGCATCTTGCATGCTTGGCAAGTGCTCTACCACTGAGCTACATTTTCAGTCTTGCAGGGGAAAGTGAATGCCTGACTTTGAGTAAGCCTCTTCCTTCCTATGGCCCTTTAAAGACCCAACTTGATCTGAACTCATGGGACTTCCTTCATGCACAGTCCACAACTGCTCAGGAAAGTTCAGCCTGAGTCCTTTCTATCCTCTTGGTACTTGCTCTGAAAATGTTGGAAGTTAGGAAAATTTTCTCTGTACATTATTTTGCACCAAAACAATTCATTTGTTAGTTTCTGTTAGTTAATCCAAGCTAACATATATCTACCTCCATTACCACTTGACAGTTCTGCACCCAAAGAACAGCTTCTTTCAGTTTTAAGCCCAAAGACTTTGGCTACAAAGTATTAACCTGTCTCTAGCTTTGTTTTGCAAAGTGTTGTCTGTGGGACTGCAGCATTACCAGCATTTGGGAACTGCGTAGAAATCCAGAATCCCAGATTTTACCCAGGCCTCCCAAATCCCAGTTTTATCAGGAATCCTTAAGTATTCAAAGCACTGTGTATTAATTAGTTACTTGCTTACTTGCCATAACAGAACACCTGGTAAAATCAACTTAACTAAGGAAAGATTTGTGCTCACAGTTTAAGGATACTGTCTATTAAAGTGAGGAAGTCACAGCGGGAGCCTGAGGCAGCTGGACCATTGCCTATAGTCTAGAAGGAGAGAGGGAGGGAGGGAAGAAGGGAGAAAGAGAGAGAGAGAGAGAGAGAGAGAGAGAGAGAGAGAGAGAGAGAGAGAGAGAGAGAAGGGGGGCGGAATACAAGAGCTCAGCTCACATTTTCCTTTTTTTAAAATTCGGTTTAGGACTCCAGCCTGTGGAATAGTGCCACCCATAGGTAATGCTAATCCTTCCACTAAAATTAACTAAAATAACCCAACCTAAGTAGCCTCTCACAGACATGCTCAGAGGCTGTTCTCCTAGATGGCTCTAGATCCTGTAGTTGACGATCAATATTAATATCATACAGTGTTTAAACACACACACCCACACACACACACACCCACCCACACACACACACACACAAGTTACTTGTAGTTGTTTGAGAGAAGCTCACTGCCTTCATCTTCAAAGTGTGTCTTCAGAAACTTCATCAAATCTCATCAAGCTCCTGCAAGGATGCTCTCATTTTTATGAAAGGGAAGCAGAGCTGGAGAATGAAAGGAGCTTGCTGAGGTGGGTGGCTGAGGCGTAGTGAGTGGGGCCATGATCACGTGCAGGCAGCTGTCACCCTGTGCGATATCAGGACTCCCGCTGGAGCCACATCTGCCTTTTGATACCAGAGTTAATTAAACAGTTATAATACAGCACGCCATTTGCATGAGACGATGCCTTTTGGAAGTTGTCAATGTTTCTTTGAAATGAGAAAGATTGATTTGTACACTGGCATTTTAAAGACTTGATTAATGTCATGCTATTTATGTTGACCACCCCTGATCTTTAATTATGAAATTATGCAGCCTAGAATGAGGCTGCTGGCCCCCTCTGCTGTGCTAAGTTTAACTGAACACCACTTCTCTTTGATCTCTTGGTGTGGTGTGGGCTTCAAAAATCAATATGCAAACTGCCTTGCTCTCAGACTCTTGATCCCCACTTCTCTTGGGGGTGGTCACAGGTTTTTGAGGGTATAAGTGCATATCGCTGCTGCTGTAACCAGCTGCTTCTGCATTTGCATTCCATGGGCTGCTGGGGAGGCTCATGGCAAGTGGCTGAATCAGAACTGTTTCTCTCACGCTTTTGTTCTCACTGGTTTTCTTGGGATGCTCATTCTCCAGGCAGAAAGGAATTGTAGATGAGCATTAAGCTTGAGTAGAAGGTATGCAAGCTGTGTGAACCAAATGACAAGCAGGAAATTTCATGATGCTATTTTCTCATAACATTCTGGTCTTTCTTATAAGAAGGAAGTTTTTCTAGCTATTTGAGTGAGCTCAAATACAAATTTAAAATTTAAAAGTGAAAAGGGAGAAGCAGAAGAGAGAATCAAAACGGGGCAGAGTGAGGTGGACTTAGCCTGGTGTTGCTAACTTTGAAGATGGAAGAGAAGTCACAGAATGCTGGGGTTCCCTAGAAGCTGAAAGAGGCAAGGGTATGCACTTCCCCCTGGAACCTTCCAAAGGAAACACATCCTGCCGGCATGCAGCGACCTTCATCCAGTAAGATCTAAAAGGGACTTCTAATCTAAAGAGATATAAATAATATTCTGATAAAATAGATTTATGCAGCTAAAAACTACCCTGACTCCCTTTATATCTGCACAATATTCAAGGTTAATCTTGAGTTGTAACCCAGTAAGATTTAGTGCTAAATACTTCAGTTCAAGACAAGACAATAAATATTCGTAAACCTTCTAGGGCAAGTTTTGATATTGTGAAAGAATCTTGCAGGCCTGTTTGGTCGGGAGGGAGCCGTAGTGCATGGCTTACTCGTCCAGGAGGCCACAGTGCGTCATGTTCCTCAGGAATTCCACTATCATTAGTAATCCTTTATGCACATGGACCTGTGTTCCGATCATGACACATGTGATTGCTGTTGTTGGCATGTCTCAATAGGAGCAGACCACGCTGCTGGTGCCTACACTCTCTACTGGGAAGTAATATTTAGATAAATCCCCTTTCAGATGGTTCTGAGTGATGTATCTCCTAGACATGGTATGGTAGATTTCTTTCTATCTTACTCATTTTTTTTGTCATTTTAAGATATATTTAAAACAATTTTGCTTTTAACTTTAGTCTCATGAGGTGTGTTTTTTAAAGATAAATGGAGACCAATCAACCTCATACTCTTTAGTGCATGGATAACTTTGGTTTGTCATTATCAAGTATTCTACATAAAAAAATGTACTTGCTTTTTAACACTTCATCTCTGATGTCAACTTTGCACAGAATATGAAACTTCCACGATACTCAGTGTTTTAATAAACCACTCACATGGAGTAAGTGTTAACAATGACTAGGATTTGGCAGCTTAAGGAATAAAATGCTACCCCCGACTCTTATGCAGATAATTTTAATGTAGTTTAAGGATGTTTAGGGATGAGTTTTCTGTGCTGGGATGATGGAAATGTTCTACATTTCAATTGGTCATGTGTGGTTGCTCATCACTTGAAATGTGGCTAGTATACTGAGAAATTGTATTTACAATTTCATTTATCGGAATTTAAATGCAAAATGCCATATGTGGTAACAAGGCTATAATACTAGATTTGGGGTTGATCAGTTATGGTATAAAACGAGTTTGGTCTATTTGACTTATTAAAAAATTGTTAGTTTTTTGTAATGAAAGTTTATTGGAACCTTAACTCATGCTTTTTAAATTTACCCTGTTAGAGTTCAATAGCTACAACACAGCTTCAAAGCCTAAAATATTTAAGACCTAACCCTCTTTAGAAGCATTTGTCAACCCTGGTCTCGATCAGTGACTAATGGACTAAATCCCTAAGGCCACGAAAAGCAGTCACGCCAACTCAGAGCAAACTTTGGACACACCCAGAAAAATGTGTTCTTGAAGATTCTGTTATGAGAAGAATAGTATCTTCATTAGTGTCTTCCCTGCAAAATGTAATTCACGGTAAGGTTATGGAAGCAAAGGAAGGGGCAGGTTAAAAGTCATTTCTGTGTATTTGTGTTTATGCGTGTTTGTGCTTTATAGACTAAGCACTGCCATTGCCCAAGCGACGACTTAGACGCCTCACCTGAGCAGTGTCCTAGCATTCAGGTAACTCACATCTCACACTGTTTGAAGGTTATATTATTATTATTATTATTATTATTATTATTATTATTATTATTATTATTATCACCACCTTTGTGTGCACACGGAGTGTGCATGTGTGTACACATGTTCCCATGTGTGTGGCCGGACATGGGTATGTGTATGTGTGGAGGCTATACAGACATTGGGTATTCTCTGTGATACAGCTTCACGGTATATGCTACAGCAGGCTCTTTCATTTGAAACAAAAGCTGACAGATCCAGCTGGTCTAGCTAACCAGCTTGCCAGCAATCCCTTGTTTCTACCATCCATGTGTTGGATTATAGACAGGCACCACATCACCACCATTTTACTGGGGGTTAGAGATCGAAATCTTCAAATAACTTGTGTGTCAAGTTTTTTATTCAATGAACCATTTACTCAGCCCCATTTAAAAATTTTTTTTTCTTTTATTGTGATGCTTTTAAGACTGCACATAATATCAGGGTGCCTGCTGTAGGCCCGGGTGCCTGCAGGTTTGAGCAGTGAGGCCCAATTTCAGGTCAAGCTTTGCCATGCTTGGTCTTGGGCTAGTATGGACCAGGTGAATGTCCATCAGCAGATCAGCCTGCTGCCTCCAGGAACTGTGGCGATGCCCGTGATCCATGCTCCTGCCACACTAGCTGGACTTATTTTCTTTCTTTCCTTCTTTCTTTCTTTCTCTCTTTCTTTCATCTTTCTTTCTTTCTTTCTTTCTTTCTTTCTTTCTTTCTTTCTTTCTTTCTTTCTTTCTTTCTTTCTTTCTTTCTTTCTTTCTTTCTTTCGTCTTTCTTTTTTTTGAGGGCACAAGAGTGGGAGGGTGGACCAGGAAGGAATGGGAAGATGATGTTAACAAGATACATTGTATGAAACTCAAATTATTAATAAAAATATTATAAAGAAGGCTGCTCATATTAACCTCTCACCTTTCTAACCACTAAAGTGAACTCACACACGAAATGTCAATCCTTTTTAAATATTTTAATAGAAGACAGTCTTGGCTGGTGAGCCAGTTTTTGTAGTACTTGTGTTTCAAATGTTCAAAGGGGTATGCCAGCTCTTTGCCATTTCATCTCTTGCACATTCATGTATGGGTAAGCAATTCCAACAATAGGCTGATAATGCTTTTACTAGTGAGAACTACATGTGAAAAGATATTTAAACTTTTATTTTTCTACCTAGGAATAAAGTTAAAAAACAGATATGTATGTGATGTGAGATTTGTGGGAACTTTTGAGAAAAACATGCACGTTTATTTTCAATAAAATGAAATGTGTATCATAAAAGAAACCTCAAAGAAGAAGGGAGAGGTAAATGTGGGAACCACAAACCATTTCTTACCTGTTTACCTGTCTAGTGACAGTGGGACCTGGTAGAATGGTGCCCAGAAATGAGGCCAGATAAAGTCTCATGCAATGGCCAACTTTATTCAGAGCATCGGACAATTTATACTTGGAATGTAGCAGTTTGCCGCTGTGGTGATGCAGCAAAGAAGACACAGAGGTATATTCATACATGCAAGTCCCACCAAAATTCAGCAGAGGAAACCAGTATCCTGGCCAGCACCATACTGGACAGTGGAATGCTGAGCATCTGAGCTCAGGTGTTTTTAGTGATACCTAAGCTCCTCAGGTGTTCTATTGATAGCACATACAGATCATGAGCAAACATCCCCCATATAAATCCAACACCTGCAGACAATACAAAACGCTAAAACCTAGGCAGTCCCTTACCCAATAGTGCACAAAACAATTATTTTATACATAACTAAAAATGAAACTTCCACACCAAGGATTAAAAGGAGTCACATGTGTAAAGTGTATAATCACAAGGGCAAACCGCATGTGGCAGAAACATGGTTTTCCATTTAGAGCAGAGGTTCTCAACCTGTGGGTCATGACCTGTTTGGGAGTCAAAAATTCCTTTCACAGGGGTCACCTAAGACCACTTGCATATCAGATATTTATGTTACAATTCATAACAGTAGCAAAGTACAGTTATGAAGTAGCAACAAAAATAATTTCATGGTTGGGGGTCACCACAACATGAGGAACTGTATTAAAGGGTCGCAGCATTAGGAAGGTTGAGAACCACTGACATAGAGCCAATATTAACAAATAACAATAGCACATTGTAATGAATAATATAAAGTAAACTCACTCCTATCTGATACACCTGGGAGGGTCATGAAAGCTTTGTGTTTTGAAGAAACTGAGGTTATAAAACTCTTGTCTTAGTATTTTGGAACTTTCTCACAGGCCTCCATTCCTGGACCAGGTTCTGACTTATGTACTGTCTTAGTCAGGGTTTCTATTGCCATGATGAAGCACCATGATCAAAGCAAGTTGGGGAGGAAAGGGTTTATTTGACTTAACTTCCACATCACTGTTTACTATCAAAGACAGTTAAGACAGGAACCCAAACAGGGCAGGAACCTGGAGGCAGGAGCTGATGCAGAGGTTTTGTAGGAGTCCTGCTTACCAGCTTGCTCCCCCTGGCTTGCTCATCCTGCTTTCTTATAGAACCTAGGACCAACAGAGCCCAGGGATGGCACCACCCACAATGTGCTGGGCCCTCTCCCATCAATCACTAATTAAGAAAATGTTCTACAAGCTTGCCTGCAGGTTATCTTATGGAAGCATTTTCTCAATTGATTTTCCTTCCTGTCAGATGACTTTAGCTTGTGTCAAGTTGACATAAAACCGGGCAACATACCTACCATGCATGAGAACAAACCACCACCCCATATTCTCATAATAAATTCTTCCTTTTGGCATAAACAAAACCAGTAGATTGTGGTGGCACACACAGTAGGATATGCTGAAGGGGTGGAGGTAAGTCAGCCTGGCCCACACCTAACCAACCAACCAAACAAACAAGCCCCAACAAGCAAACAAAACAAAAACACAAGCCCCCTAAAAAAAAACCAATCCCCAAACCAAAAGCCAAAACCAAACAGATAAAAAAAGCAGTAAACCAAAAACAACACAACAAAAACAAAACAAGAAGAAAAGGAAGAAGGAGGAAGAGGAGGAGGAGGAGGCACATAAAGAGGAAGAGGAAGAAGAAGGAGGAGGAAGAGGAGGAGGAGGAGGCAGATAAAGAGAAAGAGGAGGAGGAGGAGGCAGATAAAGAGGAAGAGGAAGAAGAAGGAGGAGGAGAAGGAGAAGAAGAAAAGAAAAGGAAAGAAACTCATTGGTGAACTACATTTTTTTGAGCACTGACCTGGCAAGGACTTTACTGTGAATAGAAGCTATAGTAATGGCTTAGTTTATGATCCTTTAGGTGTGTGAGACATTTAAGGGTAGAAAGGCAAAGATACTCACCAAAGTAATTTAGTAAATATCTTTTGTTATCACTCAATTTTTACATGTGCTGTAGTGCTTAAACCACTATACATTTTATGGTGAACTTCAAGAACAAGACACTTGTCTAACCAAAGCTCAGTTTAATCTATAAGGAAGTGAGACTTGGAAAGTTGACTGGAGACTCCAGCACATGGGAAAAAGGAATCTAGAGCCGAAAGGTAACAATGTGAGATGTGAGTGCAGACAGGTGCAGATAAAAAAGTAAACAGAGTCCACAAGCTGATGGAACAATGCAGAGTTTTCACATCTCTCCTTAAATTCATCTTTTACCAAGAAGGCACAAGGTTGATTGACACTACACTGAAAGATGACCTCTCCAAGGTTATGCATTGGGCAAAGTCTAAGGATCTGGTTGCATTCAGGTCAAAAGACGGGGCCCTTGGGTGAGACAGTTGTGTATCCTTAGTGATCTTTTTAAAGAGTGTTGGTGATTAGCTTTCTACTTCTGCACCTAAGGAAGGCGTGTGTGCAGATTGCTATAAATAACACTATTCATTAACTGGAGTCAGCAATGTTCCTTCCCAACTCCATTGCATCAGCAAGAGGCTGGGAAGGAAATGAACTCCAGACTTCCATGTTAAGCAGACAAGCATGGCAGAGAATATCTTTCTTTTGGGACAAGGGGGCCTACAACTAGCAGGTAGGCTGATGTCTTAGTCTCCCCCTTGCCTCCCTGCCACTAGAACCAAATTTTGAAATCTGGGTAACATGTAAAGAAGGAAGGCTGATGATTTTTGGTCACAGTTCTGGTAACTGCAGAATCCAAACAGCACAGTGGCAGCATCATAGCAGACACAACAGGTATGACATGTAATGACACAGAATTACATGTATGAGAGGGAGGTCATACAGTGAGAGAGGGTATGAGAGACCACTATAAAGACAAACACTCTCTTTGGCACAGATCCAGTCTTGTGAGACTTTATCTTGTGTGGTCAGCATTAACCTTTCACAAGGGTGGTTATGATCCATCTGTCCTTTCTTACCACAATAGAATATTGTATTGGACAGTCAGGTCATGGTCATGTGATCTTGACCAAATCATGTAACCTCTCTGTAGCTCAAATTCTTATTTATCTGTCTCATGTACCTCACACTCAATAAGAAGATATGACAATAAAGAATGCTTTGAATATAAAAAAGAAAAGTAGAAACATTATGATGACCTTATAGGAGGCCCTTAGACTATTGGAGGCATGTACTCATGTTATGTCATCCCTTGTCCAACCCACTGTGTTCTGTCCAGATCATAGTTTTGAGAAAAACCTGTTATGTCCTTATTTGAAGGGTGATCACTTACTTCTGGGTACACCCCATCATGATGTGCCACATCTGTCTCTCTCACTAGAGACCTAAACAATATGGCTGCCCAATCTTCAACCTTGAACTTCTCAAGTAGAATGGTTAGTAAGTTTCCCTTTATAAGTTAGCTGCCTTAGTATTTCATTGTAACAATATGAAGCTAACTAACTACTAGTAATGGCAGGGACTATAAAAAGTTATCTGGGAATCCTCTATTCTAGGTCAACTGAAAAAGGTATTATCCTTCTGGTGTATGAGCATGATTCTATTTGCAGGGTTTAGCTGTTACCAGGGGTCATTGCTGCTGGAACCATGAAGGACAAGCCTATAATGGGAACCATGAAAATAAATGAAGACAATCCAAATGAGAAAAACAAAGCCTATTTTTTTCTGGGCTTGTGGCAAAGGAGTCAGCCATGATCATTTGCCTTTATGTAGAAAATGCAAAGCAGGCAGATGCTGGAGTCCAGCTCTAGTGAGACTCAGGGATCCCAAAGAGGAGTTGTGGAGTCGGCACAGAATGAAGACTAGATACCTGTCTGAGGGTTGCTTGGATCATTCTCTCTCTCTCTCTTTTTTTTTTTTTTTGCTCAGAGAAGTTTGGTTTATTTATTCCATATGTTACATTTTTTTCCTACTTGGCTTCAGCTTTTAGTCACACAGTAACTTTCTACAATATCAAGGTAACTATTCTATGATTGTTCTTGTATTTCCTCCACACCCCTTATAGCCATCCATGGTTCCTTATTCTCAGAGCCAATCAGATAATCTCTCTAGTTAGCACTCTGGGTGTCAACCACTTCAGGAAACACATCTCTGTTCCCAGGGTCTGGCTAGCTTAACCGTAACCTACTAAATCTTATTATAACCCAAAGACCCTTATTGTTAGACAGACTTGTGTTTTGCAGCAGATAGCAGATACACTTGTTTTTCTTATAACCTTATACTTATTTTTCTTAGCTACGCAATTTTGCATGTGTCAGTTATTCTAAAGAAATTATACAGCTCCAACACCTTTCTTTTCTATAAGGACCGTTAAGTATATCCTTGTTTTATTTCTTTGCTCCTTGGTGGGACTGGGGTGGGTGGGTTCCTGACTTAGCTAGTCACTCCATGAAGCTCAAGCTATTCCAATCAACTTTTTTCATCTTTCCAGACCATCCTATAACCCCCCACATAAGCTCCTGTATAAGGAGGTGGTGGACCAATCAGGCAGCAGGCTGCATGGCATTCTTGGCTCTAGGTGCATACCATTCTCTTCCAACCTGGGTATTCAGATTTACTTGTGGGCTATTGTCTTTTTCCTTTCACATGCAATGGTCTTGAAGGGCCATCAGGTGCACTTTCTGCATCATTAGCCAGAGGCTTCTTTGTGCCCAAGACTTCCCTGAACCACCATTGTGTTCAATACTTTCTTGTTAATAATTTCTTAGTAAAAGCACACTGGAGACACAAGAATCAGGTGTGGGGTTTCTAAGAGTCACAATGCTAATTTCTTTAGTACTCAAGGTACTTTTTCCTAATTCAAGGGGCCCCAATGATTCCCAGAAGGACTCTCAGTGGATTTCACCTCTCCCAAATCTCCCAAATATTTATCTCTTAAAAAAAAAGTCTGTGATATTCTTAGGGGCTGTTTGTATGACAAGCAGGGATCCACATGCAGCAAACAGCACAAAATGTTATAGAAGGAAAAGTGACAGCTCATACCCTCAGCCTGGCCATACTGGAGCCATTTCAAACAGCGCGCTGAGCTTCATGGTGGGCTGCACCAGGCAGAAAAATGGGGAAGAAGGTTTGTAATGGAAAGAAGAGATAGAGACATGCATGTCCGGATTGGAAGCTGTTGGCATGGAGAAGCCAGGTGCAGCTCACAACAGTGTGGTATTCTGTGATTGGATAGAACAGCGGATTTGTCTTTCTCTTGATTGGTCATAACTTAGAAGGAGGGATAAGAATTAAGCAAGTGGATAGTTACTAAGTTCCGGCCAATTATAGTTGATTACTTTTAAAAGTTGTTATTTAGCTTTGTAAATTGTTACCAGAGTTAAAATCCTCTAGGATAGCTCAAGGATTACGTGGAAGGCAGATGAGAAAATATCCCACCCCCAGAATACTCTAGCGCATTCCCCAGGCACTGAATAGATCCAGCGACAATGGTGCAGACTAGTGTGATGTCCTTCCTTTCTTTCTCCCTACCCTGAGACACTGAAGACATATGGATAATTATCACAAAAGATTAGTGCATATCACTTCAGTGCCTCTGACTCCCATTATTTGTGTGCTTTTCATGTTAAAGTCTTCCATTTACCATGTGATCAGGAGGAAACACACTTCCTACTAAATGCTCATACTGATAGCTCCACTGAGGCTAACACAACCACTTGAAAGTTGGATGAAAGCTATGGGTTCCCTCCCAGAAATATACACATACGCACATACATTCAAGTTTATATAAAATTTTAAAGCTGTTTTAAGTATGGAGCTCATTTAAGCACAGGTTTTTACCTAGGCTGCATATTAAAAGCATATTGGCAGTAGTTTCTAAAGCTCCCATTTGTCAGGCTGTGCTCACTAAGATGTGACTTAGACATTGGGACTTTTGAATATGACTCAGAGTTTAACTTTTGTTTAGAGTCACATAGCAGGCCCATGAATCCTGGGCGTTTGGGCCCATGCTTAGATTTTCTTTTTCTGCAGGTCTTTGTTGGTTGACTGCCCTAGGGGTGGTGGTGAAATAGGGATCCATTCAGAGATGTGTCTCTCACACACAGAGGTCAGATGTAGTGACTTGCCCTGCTCAATTCCTTACTGCCTAGGTTGAGATCCAACTGCATCCTATTTTTTTGACTAGTAAGCAAATGCCCTTGTTTCTGTCAGCTTTACCTATGTGAAGGCACAGTAAGCAGACAGATGACACTGTCGACAGATCAGAGACTGGAAGCCTTTGTTGGACTCATGCAAGAGTTTAATGAACCAAATAAGAAATTGTTTGCTGTTTGGTCTGGCGTTCTCTACCTGAGCTTTTAGGGAGAGTTCATTCATGCATGTTGAGCAGAGGGGCCAACCTATATCCTCACCTGGCTCCCAGTTTCTCTGGATTAAAGGAGAAGTCAGACAGGTATCTACCAAGGTTTTGAAACATCGCTGGAAACTGCTTGTCTGCCCTCACTCTTACCCATAGTGCACCAGAGACCCAAGTACATAGGAGTAGTTGGGACAACGTTATCTCCAACGCTGGTGTGCTTGAGACTGTGCATAGCTAGTGTTCTCCCCAAGGTAAGGCGAGAACCAGTATATAACCTCATACTGATGATGAAGGAAGTCTGCCTTTGCTGCTCCTTTCCTGAAGCAATGTATATGCTTGTGTTTCAATAGTCCTATGAGTTGAATTGGACTGTCTAGGGCTAGAGAGTGCATAAGGAAAAGAAAAAAATGTTATATAAGAACTTACCCCTTTTCTAGGATAAAAAAATCATTTTTGGTAGGGGAAGGTGAAGAGAAATCTGATTTTATCAATTAAACCATGAGCCATGATTGAAAAAGTCATGTCTGGTAGATCAGATGCTCTGAGTTTAAGACCTAACCGGATTTGTAATTAAACGTCTTGGAAGAGCTGTGCGTAGTTACGGGGCCCATCACATTTCTCTGTATGAAGTGGCAATATTTAACGTGAATCTGCCACTGGAGACAGATAAGGCATTCACGATGCTTTTGGTCCTTGATGCCCAAGTACTCTTGTGAGGTTGGATAATTTTCAAACTACATAAATTGACACTTACAGCATCCAGAGAAAGCATTTTCCTGTACCCTTGCTATTTAAACTCATGCACTATCAAGGTCAAAGGCTTATAAGGCCTGGGTGCTGAGTCACTCAGTGTCTTAATTCATTTTCTATTGTGATAAACATCACGACCAAAAGCTGCTTAGAGAGGTGAAAGCGTTTATTTGGCTTACACATGTCACTCATAGTCCATCATTGAGGGAAGCCAACGGAGGAATTCAAGCAGAGCAGGAACTCAAGTAGGGTAGGATCCCGAAGGCAGGACTAGAACAGAAGCCATGGAGGAGTGTTGCTTACTGGTTTGTCCTCTATGGCTTGCTCATCTTGCTTTTTTATGTACTCCAGAACCATTTTTCCAGGGTGGCACTGCCCATGGTGGTCTGGGCCTTCCCAAATCAATCATCAAGAGAATGACCCCACGGACTTGCCTACAGGTCAGTTTTAATGGAGGTGCTTTCTTAATTGAGGTTCCCTCTTTCCAAAGGACCCTAGCTTGTGTCACATTGATAAAAAACAAACAAACAACAACAACAACAAAAACCAAAAACTAACTGGCACACTCACTGAGCACTAAGCCTGTGCTGCCAAGTAGTCACTTACCATGGGCATTATCTCTGTCATTACTTCTAAAGACTTTATGAGACAGGTGTGACTGGCTATCTGCATTTTACAGATTAAAAATCTGGTCTCGAGGTGAAGTATTTAGCCCATGTTCATGCCATAATGATGTGGTGGAACTGCAACTTCTCCCACCTTTGTCTGATTTTGGACATTTGGCTCTAACCACGGAGGCACGAGGCCTCCCTAATGTCCAGTGGACATGCTGTGACACTTCGTTTTTCTAGGAGGTCACTGTGTTTTCCTTTAGAGATGAGGACTGCATTTGATTGAATTTCAGTAACCAATCAGAGCTGGTGTTGCTGCTGATTTGAATGAGTGTGACACGGTAAAGCTGTGGCACTAGCCTTGGGATAACATGCACGCCTTTTGAGTCAGTGTGTGGAGGGACACACAAGTGCTGATTTAAACAAAGACCAAGCATATTTTATCTACTGTCTGAGTCACTGGCTGTTTCCTGTCTCAAAGGACTATTTAGAGGTTAATTAAATAAAAATTGTATCATGACTGAGTGGCTGGGAATTGGGGTCAGTGATTCTTATGCTTCACAGTGCCTGGAATATCTGAGAAGCAGAATCTGGTTATGGACACTTTAGTGCTGCCATCTAAGCTAAGACTGCATTTAATTAATCAATTAACTAATTAATTATGATTTTTGTAGTTCAGTGAGTGAATCTAGAACCTTTGGCATTTTATCACCGAGCTGCCTTCCCAGCCATGACACATTTAATTTTAAATGGAACAAATGAAGGGTCTGGATGAGGCTTTGTGGTCAATTAGGATGTGCCCATGGACATGTCAGAATGCACGTTGAGAGAACTCGTTTGAGGTGGTCTGTCAGTTAATCTTGTTTTTCAGCCTGATTAGATTAAGAGACATCTAGAAAAACCTAGGGATATGGAACCTGGGTGTTTACAATTTTTATTATCAGCAGGCAAAGGGCGTCTCCTTTCCTAAAAGGAGCTCTTCCTCTCCATTGTGTATTGCTCCTCTTCCACAAGAGAGTGAAAAGCCAAACTCTTATATTCTCATGAAGAATATTCTGTTTTCAGATCTCTGACTGAAAGGCTAAGTTCAGGTGAGATTTCAACATTATTCTGTCAAGTCAGGCTTTTCAGCATGAAAGTTAATGGATGCAAAACCACTCAGAGTGTTGAAGAATTGATCTCGTAAGAAGGCAAGGTGCAGCGTTCACCATAGAAGTCAGTCTGGCCTTTGGTATGAAACTTCCAACAGTGAAGTTCCAAGAAACTTGTAACACGCACACCTTCTGGTACTCCTTGATGCTTCCTGTTTCTGTCTTGTCTTGCAGGTCTCTGGCTTCTTTTTAAAACCAATATTAACTCTTACGTGGAAACAATGAGATCTTTGAATGTGCATGGTTTTTATTTTTCACATTGCCACAGAAATGTGCAAGTGTTTCCACCTTCGGTTGTCTACCTTCACAAAAAAGCGTTAGAACATTTAGAGAGATGGTTCAGACAGCATAGCTCTTGCCTTGCAAGCACAGGGGCCTGCGTTTGATCCCTAGAACCCACATAAAAACTCTGGCAAGGTGGTGCATAGTTGTAATCCTAGCACTGGGGAGGCAGAGACAGGCATATGCCTGGGACTTACTATTCAGACAGCTTAGCCTAATTGGTGAGCTTCAGGTCAGTGAGAGACCCTGTCTCAAAACAACAACAATAAAAAAGTAGTGTTTAAGGAGTTAAACCTTAATTTGTCCTCTGGCTTCCATCTATGTGTATGTACACACACACACACACACACACACACACACACACACACACGTACACATACACTTGCTCACACATGTACACATAAGATACATACACACAGAGAAAAGAAGAAAAGAAAAGGCATTAGACACTGGTGAGAATTGAATTTGAACTCTGGATTGAACTTGAGACAGTTGTCTAGCTGACTAGGCATGCTAGCAACAGAGAAGGTGGATTTAAGATCCAGCTCTCCTAAAGAATGAAATAGGGAGGAGAAGTTAATCCAGGCACTCGCTAATTGGTTCTGCTATCCCGAGAGACTCAGCTGGGCCCAGGAGCTAGTATCAGAAACTTGAGACTACAAGAAACAAAGTGTGGCCACCAGTGTACTGGACAGCAGACATTCCCTTTTTTCCCTCAGTCTTAGTGAAGGGCAGGGTGGCGGTGGGGCTGCCTGTCAGGATTTACCAGCCTGTGCTGAAGCCTAAAATGGTGCTATGCTTGGGGCGAATGAGCAGTCTGTCAAGGTACAGAATTAGACAAAACTTGAAAGTGTTAATTTTCTGTATAAAATTATCTCAAAACTTAACCACTCTAAACATCAACCATGTATTATTCATTGTTTCTGTGGACAGAAACAGTGTTTCTGTGTGCAGCTCAGGTGAGTGGCTCTGCCTTACTATTCCCCCAAACATTGCAGTCAGATGTCTTTCAGGGCAGCAGTCTCATGTGAAGTCTGGAATGAAAGGAAACTTTGGTTATGTGCTTATTTATGGGACCATTGGCAGTTTCAGTGTCCTGTGATCTATGGAAGTAAGGACCCATTCCTTTCCAGCTTTTGGCTAAAAAAACAATAATTCCTTAGTCCTCTGCCACTTGAGATTCCAAATAGTGAGCTGGCTTCCTTGAGAAAGAGTAAATAGGAGGTGTAAGAAAGGGCGTCCAGGATGGAAGTCAATTGACAACCTAATTTCCCAAATACTGTTTCATAACTTCTGCCATATTTTTCTTGGGAAAGAACTGGTAATCTCAACAAATACACAAAGAGAGATTACTCAGGAATGTGAACACAGGAGACAAAGCCTTTCCATAGTCATCTGGGGTGTGAGGGAGTCCAAACATACCAAGGTGGAGCATGATAGTAAGAGCAGAACTCAGGTCACGTTTGAGTAGACAATGGAAGAACTCAAAGTCTGAGAATGGAGAATGAGCTGACAAGGCTTGAGCTTTGAACAGTCAGGAATGACAAATGAGACAATACTATCTTAAAAGCTAGGATAAATTTTGCTGAGCTCATAGAAAGGTCAGGGATATATTTGACACTAAGATTAAATATTCAGCTCCATAAATACTGGTTAAATGCATCAAACAGCAGAACATTTTGCATTTTTTTAATTTGCTATAATGATTAATCTTCGAAGTTTCTCATAATGATAGGGGTATTCCCAGAGGAATTAGTGTCTCTCTAATTAGAGAATATATTTCCCAAATATTTAGTCAATATTCTCTTTGGGGAGTAAAAGAGGTACTATTCATTACAATGTAAGGTTAAGAGATGTGAAGGCAGACTCTTTTTATAATATATATATATATATATATATATATATATATATATATGCATACATACATACATATATACACTTACATGTGTTATATGTCATTAAAATAATGATTCCTTAAGGCCTTTTCAAATATTCTTAATGTTGTTTTATCTGCTTTCCTCCCTCTCTTTCTGAATTGACCTCCCCTCTCTTCCCTAATTAAAGCTCCATACCCATTCCCTTTTCCTTCTTCAAAGGGATGTTTGATCATCCTGTTATCTGCCACATGAGCCAGCCCTGCAGCTGGGACAGGATTTAAGCTCTCCTTAGACAGTAATGACAGGGCCCATGGTGGATCCCAAGGTCGTCAAACGTGACCACTCCCTTGCTTGGATTACCTCTCCAGTTCAGGGAGAGGAATATGAACAAGAGAGGTGGATTCCTTAATGATTCAGTCCTCAAAAATGACCAATCCTAATGAAAAGAACCTTGCTCCCGATTGAACTCCAGCCTTGAAATCCACAGAAGGGAACTGGATAGGGCAGCAGAGTCATTCCTTCCTTGGAGCGTCTCTTATACTCTTAAGGTTATATTTTATGTTTGCCTTCTAAGTCTACCACATCTTCTCTGCTCAGTCCTTGCTTTGTTTATTTTTGTGTATGTGAGACAATAAACTTATAAGCCCCGGGTTCAGGGTGGCTTTGGTGACCATGACTGTCCAGCACACTACCTCCCCAAGTGAAGCTCACCAAGAGTGGAGAAGGGCTACACCACTCTCAACAGACCACATTGCAATGATTCCAGATGATCTCTGAAGTGAGAGGCAGTTCCTCTGTAATTATAAGAGTGGAAACAGACTGAGTAAGAACTCTGTGGTTAATTGGAAAGATAAGGGGCTCTGAAAAAGAGAGAGAAACAGCTTTGGGATACTCATACTATCTGAGGGGTTGTTGTAGGGGTCTTGGGTGTATTAGTAATGGATATTTGTTTTTTAAATATAAGAAATTTCTTCTTCATTGTCTAAAAGAATTTTCCCATGTAAAACACAGGCCATGGACAGTTTGTCTCTGGAGACAGCCTAGCAATCTCCTGTATCTGATGGTTTCTTCCTTTGTGCCTGGGACAGGCAGGTTCTCTAGAGCTGAGAGTAGATAAATGTTTTAAGGATAAATAGTATGAGAGCTTGTGTCCACACAAAGGTGAAAGTTAGAGACCTGTGCCTAGGGAGAAATCACAGCAACCCTGGGCAGAGAAGTTACCAAAACCACGAGGAAAGCCAGACTATTTTATCCTGAACTAGTGTCATTTTGAGCTTGAGTCAGGTAAGAAGCAGCTGAGGGAAACCATTCCCTGTTTTCCTTCTTGTCTGACTAGTGAAAACAGCTCAACAGAAAAACTCTAGACTCTTTTCTAATTCTTCTTTTTCATTGTGTGTGTGTGTGTGTGTGTGTGTGTGTGTGCGCATGCATTCATGCAGAACAAAGGCAAACTTCAGCCACTTATACCTTGTTTCTTACTGGAACTGGGTGCATGCCAATTAGGGTAGGCAGAGAGCCCCAGGGATCTCCCTGTCTCTTCCTCTCTTGTGGTTCACACACCACCATGCTAGGCTTTTACATGGCTGCTGGGGATTGACTCAGGTCCTTGTGCTTGTACAGAGAATAATTTACTACTGAGCCATTCTCTGAGCCCCTACAATTCTAGGCTCTTCCCAGAGGCACCTGCAAACACAAAACCTTACTCAATCAGCTTCCTCCTATTGATTTATCTTCCCTACTTTCCCACCCTTGGAAGCCAGTATTTTGGAAGCTTTTTTCCCCTCATTTCCCCATCAATTCACTGCGCCTTGCTCAATATCTGTATATGACAAAGTTCTAGCCACTTCTTTGAGTTACTTTCCACTGGGGTTTCTTTTACCTGATGTGCTAATTAGCTGCTTATGCTAATGAAACTGTTTACTTTCCCAGTATTGCTGTCCTTCCTTACAGGCGTCTAACTGCAGAACAAAATAAGTGCAGTATTAGTTACTCACCTCTGGAGCCCTCTTCCAGCCTGGTCTTGGTGCTATATAGGATTGAGAGAGGATGGGAATGATGACCCCCTTTCACTGGGGAATGCTTTTGGGAGCACTAGCTAGAGTATTGGTCAACAAATGATCGTGTGGCAAATGACTATGTCCTAATCTAAGTTCCAGTCTTGACTCAGAAAACCCCATCTCCCTGCTGGGTTTCCATTTTCCTTTCCCTGTGAGATTTAAAGGAAATTTCCTTTTCCTGCAAATGAAAGCAAACAACTCATGTCCTATGGTGATAGGAATAAAGATTCCATTTGGCTTCAAGCTATTTGGTAAATAAAAGATATGGCAGAAATGATGAACTACCATGAGCATTATCACAATAGTGACAGAGATATCCAGGTTCTCATTTTAGAATCAATACCTTCGGTTAGTCTATCATGGGGAGCTGTAGGGTTACTTTCCAATCTAGCAAGAGTGCCCCAAGGATGGATTATTTTCAGGAGCATAAAGG
Source organism: Cricetomys ansorgei (assembly GCA_026225945.1). NCBI lineage: Eukaryota > Metazoa > Chordata > Mammalia > Rodentia > Nesomyidae > Cricetomys > Cricetomys ansorgei. Next base: position 1,346,704 of record JAMJFZ010000770.1, read on the forward strand.
CTGGATCTCTGAACCATTCAGTTTTCATTGGCCAGGGGCTCCTCAAGTTTTCTGGGAACCCCGAGAACAGATCTTGTACATCAGTGATCTCATTCCCAAGCCAACCTACTTCAATAGGTAGAGAAATATCTTCATGTCCCCAATACTAGTTTATTCTTTTCTTCTCTAAAGGTTCAGAGTTTTGACTTGGGCTTCTGCTCTAACCCCACTGAAATAGTATTTATAAAGTGTGGTAATTCCGTGAAAGGGTATTTGAAAGCACAAGCAGGATGCAGTCATAGTAGTTGTGATTATAGGAACACTCAAGGATGTAACTTTCAGATAGTCTTTGAGTTGTTCTTTTGAAGTATGAATATTTGTTTTATGATAAAATTTATATCTTTGTTTCTAGTCTTGGAAATTATATCACATTAGCCTTGGGAATTGGGAATATTTTTATAAGTACTTCTGAAGTTTTTTTAGGGGGGCTGCATGTGGAGACAGGAAAGGTGGAAGGAGATAGCAGTATTGTACACTATTGTGGGTTGTTCTGACATTTGTATAGTTCTAACAGCAATGTTTGCTTTGCAATTAATGCCTGAAACCCACTGTGTAGACTGCTGAGGTCTGCCATGGTTGGGAGAAGGTCTCTATTACCTCCTGTACTCAGAAAGGAGGAGATTAAAGGCATTCAAAGGCCTACCCCATCGACTTTTGAAGCATTTATTTGACAGACTGAGTTTTAAAGACTTTCTTCTCTGAAGATTTTAAACTAAAACAATCAATCCACCTATCTTTATCAAAGGGTGTCTGACTGTGTCCTTCCTCAACTCCAGGCTCAAATTATGGCCATTCTTCAGCTTCAAGTTTAGTCTACCTGACTTCAAGAGCCATCTCTGATCAAAGAAGTGAACATCAGCTTCAGTTGACAGTTGGGGCCTGTGATGGCTGGTTTTATGTCAACTTGACACAAGCTATAGTCATCCGAGAGGGGAGAACCTTAATTGAGAAAATGCCTCCATGAGTTTGAGCTGCAGGCAAGGCCTGTAGAACATTTTATTAATTAGTGAATGATGTGGGGTGGCTCAGCTCACTGTGGGTGGGGCCATCCCTGGGGTGGTGGTCTTGGGCTCTGTAAGAAAGCAGACTGCACATGGCATGGGAAGTACTCAGTAAGTAGCCAGTACACAGCGCCCCTTTCTGGCCTCTGCATCAGCTCCTGACTTCAGGTTTCTGCCCTGTTGGAGTTCCTGTCATAACTTCCTTCAATGATGGACTATGATGTGGAAGTGTAAGTCAAATGAACCATTTCCTCCTCGACTTGTTTTAGGTTGTGGTGTTTCTTCACAGCAATAGTAACCTTAACTAAGGCAAGGCCAAATACTCTTGAGACACTTTCTCAAGTCAGATCCATCCATAGGACTAGGACTCTTTATTTGTCTCCTGAGTTCTCCAGTTTCTATTTGGCACTGTTGTGGGATTGGTCCAACATGGTCCCGAGTTTCTCTCCATTTTCTCTAGGTCATAATGTGGAAGTCCTAGCTAGCATGCCTCATGTCTGAGAAAGCCCTAATATCTGTAAAATAAAGAATGAAAGCAGAGTTCAGTTTCTACACAAGAGGCAGAGCATTCATAACTGAACAGCATCATGGTGGAAGACATTCAAACTTTGGGTCACACAGACCTGGTTTCCAATCCTGACTCAATTCTATATTGTTGAGCAAGGCACTCAGCCTCCCCCAGACACTGTGCCCTTATCTTCAGGTATATATGAGATTACTAAATTTACAGTATTGTTGTAAAGAGTAAGCTGAGACACAGGGTGAGTCAGCTGGTATACAGCAACCATAACACAAATGTTAGACATCATTATCATGATTATTATCATCATGGTAATAATTACTACCTAAGAGAATGCAGCGTCTTAAAACCACTACCTAAATAGGGTTTTAAAATAGGATTTCTAGGTAACCCTGATAGATAACAGAGACCCATGAGAAGTTTTCATAAAGAATAGAAGTGTTAAAACAGTAAATTCAAAACTCTTTTTGGAAGGAGAATGGCTTTTAATTTCACAGGGGGAAAGAATTCCCTTGGGATTTCCTAGTTGAAACATGTCAATACGTTCTGATGAAAACATCAGGAAAGATTACAGGCTACACCGGGACATCAAATGATGAATTCTGACTGAAAGTCAACAGATGTTCAGCAAATATATAGTCATTTAAAGGATTGCATGTTGTGTTATCACTATACATCTCCTTGCCTCAATACACTAGTCAAGAAACAAAACACACCTTTGTGCCTAGTAAGTACACAACGTCTGAGGTCTTGATGGTGGGGATTTTTATTCTTCAAAGAGTAGAAGTAATGATTGTTAAGAAACCATAAGACAGAAAGAGAGGGCTGCCTTGCTGTCAGGGGAGATCATTCAAGGGTGTGATGGACCGCAGTGGAGTGGACAAGTGCTGGCAGCCACATCACCTGCACTAGGAGGAGAGCAGCCATCCACGGAGGAAAGAAGGAATTGCTTTTTGGGAGTGTCTACAATTCTACAAAAAAAGTAGAAACTTGAAGTTTTGAAATTTTTACCACATGTACCATGCACGCATACATACATACATACGTGTGTGTGTGTGTGTATGTGTGTGTGTGTGTATGTGCGAGTGTGTATGTTGTACATACACCTGCCAAGGGCATATGTATATGTGTCACCTTTTCACCTTGTTTGAGGCATCATCTTTTTGTTTTTATCCAGGAGAAGCTGGGCCTGTGAACTTCCAGAGAGTCTCCTGTCTCTGCCCCTTATTACGTCACAGAAGTGCTGTGGTTAGTGCCGAGGTGTTTAGCTTTTATGTAGGATCTGGGCATCCAAACTCAGTCTTCATACTTGTGTAGCAAGCACTTTTCCTGCAAGCTATCTCCTTAGCTATGGCAATCTTGAGTTGTCTTTGCAGAGGTGATCTACATACCTCAGTATGAAGCATTTACACACATTACATACTGCATTGCATACATACATTTACAAAGCCAATAAAATGACCTCTCATACTTTAGAATTAGCTAATTGTTTTAGTCTACTGCTATTGCAAAGTACTTGTAACTGAGTTAATTTACAAAGAAAAGAGGATTGGCTAGGGTCACATGGGAATTCTATAGGTCACTTTTCTAGAAACAAGCAACCATTTTCATGGGTATTCTGCCATTTTATAATTCCAGAGCAACACATCGTTCTTCACTTTGTTGATTAACCTCCCTAAATATTGACTACATTCTTGGTTGGTGAGATCTTTTTCTCCTTTCTTTTTTAATATTGTAAACATTTTATTTTAACCCCTTTTTGCTTGTGTATGACTGCAGATGAAGTGCTTTGTGTTTTTGCTCTGTTTCTTTTCACTGTTTTCTTTGTGATTTTTGAATGAGATTGGTGTAAGTTTTAAGAATTTATACTATTTAGTGATCTGATAACTTCTTGGATCTGTGTTTTAGGACCTACCATTAACTTTGGATAGTTCCCAGACATAGGATTTCAAATATTACTTTAAAAACATTTATAGGTTTATTTTTATTATTAAAATTATGTGTACATTGCACTCTGTGTATGCTATGTGCACAAGTGTCCAGAAGAGGGCGCCAGATCTCCCGGGGCAGGACTTGCAGGTGGCTCAGAGACAGCCATGTAGCTTTATAGAATTTCACTTGTTCCATTACAGTTATGCATATGTCAGGCCTCTCCCTCTCCTTGTTGCTGTTAACCCTCCCTCTCCAGCTCTCTCCCACTCAGTCTCCTTTTTATACAAATTTGAATGTTTGTTCTCTCTTTTCACTCCTTATTCTTCTTACACTTCAGCTTGTGGAAGTTACACTGACATAAATCTAGTTTGCTGATTCCTCCCTTGGTCTGGTTAGGTCTACACTGAGGTTTGTGGGCACCCACCATTCTCGTAACCTTCTGGTGTGCAGCATCACGTTTTGATGCCTTAGAATTTCCACATTTTTGCATCATTTCCCTTCCAACTTATCTACTTTTAAAAACCTCTATTTGGCATATTAAGATTTCCCTCTCTGGTAATTTCAGCATCTGTGTAACATCTGAGTGTGTTTTTAATGAGCATTTTGGGTATTTTCAAAGGCCCCAAAGCATGAGTGTGTTATATTTAAAGATCCAAGAGAAGCTGAACAAGGGGAAGGATGGTGAGAGACAGGCTAGAGAGGTAGGCAGGGCCCTGTGCTATAGTCTTGTGTGTGAGGAGTGACCGTGAAGCTGTCCGGGAGGAGGAGACTGGAGAAGTTTAGAGTCTATCATGGCACCTTGTGGTGAGCTAATGAGGACTTGAACAAAGGCAGTGCACTGAACTGACTATAACAAATCTAAGCTAAGCAAGAGAAACGCTGTTAGACTGTGGGAAAGGGAGAGTGCCTGAAGTGGGAGGGGCATTGGCCCTGGAATCTACAAGTCAACTGAAGATCAGGCAGACAGAGCTTTGCCTGTATAGGGAGGAGTGCAAAAGGCATAATGGGTGCCAGCAAGTAGGATGAACTGGAGTGTCCACGTGGTCAGACATTGAATCAGGTATCTGGAGGAGGGGACATTAAGTAGTGGCCCTATGTTTCACTGGCTGACATTGGGTCTACATTTAGAAACTTGAGGAGGGAAGAAGCTTAGCCAAATTTTGATCATGTCAGATTCATGGCCATTTTATTTGGACTGGTAACTGGGGAGTTTATCTAATGATTTGAGAAGCAAAGAATGAAAACTGGGTTACCCGTGGCTGGTTGTGTCACAGTGAACAAGGCAGGCAGTCACCAGCCTTACATAATTAATCAGGAAAGGGGTTCTTTCTAATAAACCAACTCCCTGGTCACCAAGAAGAAGCATTTCTTAGTCACCCCAATTTCCTAGCAGTCTAGGATCAAGTAAAACTCAAAATGGCCCAGAATGGTTGGAAAGAGTAGACAGGTCTAAGAGATGTTCAGCAGGGCGTTGGGGGTTTTGCTGATAGAGCTGATGTCAGGACAAGAAGAATTAAGAATGCCTCCTGAGCCCCTGACTGGGTCATCATAAAGTCATAGCATGAAAATAAAGATAGATTGAGGGAGAAAGTGGGGAGGGGGAGATTTCCACTGTGATGAAAGGCTGAGATGTCATGGGACTTCTTCTGCTTTTCTTCTCCTCATCCTTCTTGGCCATTTGTTTCCATCCCATCCCCTATTTGTCTGTAAGCCATCTCTTCTGCAACGTCTCTGCCTCAGATTTCCACCCTATGTTGGCTATATTAAAAATTATCTTCCTATAGGCCGCATGCATCCTGAACTGATCCCAGTGCCTGATGTTGTCTACCTTCCACAGAAACTGTATAGATAAATGATTTATGGAATGACTCCTGGACCTTCTAAAGTTTAGACCCATAGTAAATGTCTTTCCTTGTCAGCAGGCTAAGCCTGACCTTTCATCCCACATTCTCTTTAAACACTGCTCCTTTGGGAAGCTGTATCTCACTTACCCCTGCCCAACTGAATTAGTTTGTCTTCTTTAGAAATAAAGTCTCACCTTTCCCCTGCAATGTGCTTGCTCTGTTTGTTTCAGTAGTGTTTTGAGCCTCTTAAAGCAAGGGCTCTGTATCCTTACTTCCATCTCTCCCATGCTGATAGAGTGCTTTGTAACTAACTGGTAGGTAGATGCTCTATGAATGTTGATTAAACTGTTGATAAAATTGGAGGTATAGCTGGACTATTAGTTATTCAGAAGGCTGAGGAAGAAACAAAAAAGACCTCGGGTATTTATTGAAGAGGCGTTGGGACATCCTAGAAGGTGCTGGGACATCCTTGGGAATGCTGAGACATCCTTGGGGATGCTGAGACATACTTGGTGTGCTAAGACATCCTTGGTGTGCTGAGACATCCTTGGAGTGCTGAGATATCCTTGGTATGCTGAGATATCCTTGGAGTGCTGAGATATCCTTGGGGTGCTGAGATATCCTTGGTGTGCTGAGATATCCTTGGGGTGCTGAGATATCCTTGGTGTGCTGAGACATCCTTGGGGCACTGATATATCATTGGGGTACTGGGACATCCTTAGGGGTGCTGACACATGACATCCTTGGGGATGCTAAGACATTCTTGGTGTGCTGAGACATCCTTGGTGTGCTGAGACATCCTTGGGGATGCTGAGACATCCTTGGCATGCTGGGACATTCTTGGTGTGCTGAGACATCCTTGGTGTGCTGAGACATCCTTGGGGATGCTGAGACATCCTTGGCATGCTGGGACATTCTTGGTGTGCTGAGACATCCTTGGTATGCTGAGACATCCTTGTGGTGCTGAGATATCCCTGGTGTGCTGAGATATCCTTGAGGTGCTAGGACATCTTTGGGGTGTTGAGACTTTCTTGGGGCACTGATATATCATTGGGGTACTGGGACTTCCTTGGGGGTGCTGACACATGACATCCTTAGAGTGTGGGGATATCCTTGGGGGTGCTGAGACAATGTTTCACATGTGCTCTAATGACTAGAACTTCGTGAACTATTTCACTTGGAGGTAGGGAGATTGACCTACTGACCTGGACACCTATTAAAAGCTATTTAAATGGATCTGCATCTATAATTTTCCTTATGAGGCAAGTGGAGTGAAAACTGTGATATTCTTCTCATTGAATGGGTCATGAACTGGATCATGAAGCAGAGGTTTGAGCTCTGGGTGGTTTGACCTCAGAGTAGCATCCAGGAGGGAGGAAGAATGCTTGATGCTAGGAGTTCGGGTGTGCACTGTTCCATGAGTGTGAATTTTAATGCTGGTGTCAGGGCAAATTTCCGCCAGCTGTCTAAACATTTATAGACCCAAATAATAGCATGTAAGATCTGTGGGTTTCTGATATTTGCCCTCTTAAAACTGTACTTAGTCATTAACTTAATAACAGCTACTATATGCCAACCAATGTATTCTGTTTGTAAACATGGCATCTGCTCCAGAGAGTGTTGGGGTATGGTGGTGGAAGTGTATAGAAAGACGGATTAGTGCAGACATGGGCAAGGGTTATTAAAACCTGAGCCATCTCTCAGGCCAGTCTGTGACTTAAGTGGAGGTATAGAAAATGGGTTTATTCCATCCTCAAAATGGCCACCATATTTTTTCTCACAATGGAATTCAATGCTCCGTGTGGAGAAATATCCTGGTATCAGTGGGTTCATTTGCAATGAGACATAACTTTTTAAATAGTTTATCAATTATCATTTATAATGGACTGAATATTTGCATTTCTTCCAAATTCACATGCTCAATCTCCAACCCTCAGTATGACTGTTTGTGGCCTTGAGGGGATCATCAAGGTGATGTGAAACCAGGAGAGTATTCCAGAAGGTGACTATCTTCCAGCCAGGAAAGAGTTCTTAACAAGAATCATATCAGCAGATGGTTGCTGACCTTGGGTTTCCCATCTCCCAGATCTGAGAAATAAAATTCTTTTTTTAAAAAAATTATTTTTGGTTTTTTCAGACAGGGTTTCTCTGTTATAACCCTGGCAGTCCTAGAACTCACTCTGTAGACCAGGCTGTTCTTGAACTCACAGAGATCCACCTGCTTCTGTCTCCTGAGTGCTGGGATTAAAGGCATGCACCACCACTGCAGGTTTTTTATTTATTTATTTTTTATTTTTTATTAAAATTCTTACCTTGAGGCTGCCCAAAGCATGGGATGCTGGTATCAACTCGAGCTAACACACCCTGCATTGTCTTTTATTTTCGTTGACATGTCTCTTAATGCCAATATCTCCGTCTTTGGTTCTCATGTCTTAACAACTATGTGACATCTCACACTATTTGTTTTCTTCCTTTCCTATGGAATGAATTTCTTAATTTCTGGCTATGGGAAAGTTCTCTGGCTTCCTGTGGCTCCTGCAAAGTGATATAGGTAATTTTTGCTCAGCATCTCTGTTTCTTGTACCAGGTTCAAATGGATTTAGATGGTTTTCTTTTCATTTTAGAACCCTGTCTTAGCCTTATAGTTGTGTATGTGGTGATCACTTCTCCTTGCTGACGTCATTCTTAGTTTGCTCTGGGAGGAAACACATCCAAGCTCTGAGCAGAGAAATCCAGATTAGTCTAGGTCAGGATAAATGAGTCATTCTTTTTGACTCTTGCTTTTATAATTCTTGATATATGACCTAGTTTAGGGGGGAAAATCAAGTGGAAGCCTGAAAAGAAAGAATATATGCCTTCTACTTTGATGACCTGTGTAGAGCCATGGCAGTCATTTTGTGAACACCAACATCCAAGCCAATAAATGTGTATTTGTGTGTGTGTGACACACCAGTTCAATTTTTTCATGCATTAAGGTAAATTGTATCATTTGACTTTTTGTTATTGAGTTGTGGTCATTGAGTTCATTGTATATTTAGGATAAACATCTTTTATCTGAAGCAGGTGTGGAAATATTTTCTTCTTGTGTGTGATTTGCACGTATCCCAGCTCAGATGCTTCTTGCTTTACACCAGTATCTACTACAGGCAAAGCCACTAGCCCTCAACTTTCAGAGTGGCTGTGTCTTCTGTTCATCCCACTCTGACATGTAAGGGAATGCTTTGCCAAGAAGCTTTTGGTACTGTGAAGCCTTGATTATGGTTACATGCCACTTAGACTTCTGTGAACAGTGTGGGGAGAGCTATTTAAAAGAGAATGTGTCTGTTGGAAAAGACGGGTGGTGACAGGTAGAGTGAGCATCACAGTTGAGTGGTGTCAGGGAAAGTGAACATTAGAGTTAGTTGGTGGTCACAGGGAAAAAGTGAGCTCCTGAAGCTGATGATAGGGAAGGCAGCCAGAAACAAGGCTCAGATAAAGACAGATAGTTCTAGAGAACAAGAAAGAAGGCAGACAGTTGCTGGGAAGCCTCAGACACAGGAGGTTACTGAGATGACTGGGAAAAAATGTTAATGGGATAAAGTATTTTAGAAGTTAGTTAATTTCCCCAGGCTTAGACAGATAAAGACAGCCAGAAAGGGCTGTAAAGGTTTCTCTTTCCTCCTTTCCTTTCCTTTCCTTTCCTTTCCTTTCCTTTCCTTTCCTTTCCTTTCCTTTCCTTTCCTTTCCTTTCCTTTCCTTTCCTTTCCTTTCCTTTCCTTTCCTTTCCTTTCCTTCTTTCCTTTCCCTTTCCTTTCCTTTCCTTTCCTTTCCTTTCCTTTCCTTTCCTTTCCTTTCCTTTCCTTTCCTTTCCTTTCCTTTCCCTTCCTTTCCCTTCCTTTCCCTTCCTTTCCCTTCCTTTCCCTTCCTTTCCCTTCCTTTCCCTTCCTTTCCCTTCCTTTCCCTTCCTTTCCCTTCCCTTCCCTTCCCTTCCCCTGCCCTTCCCCTCCCCTCCCCTCCTCTCCTCTCCTCTCCTCTCTTCACCTCTCCTCTCCTCCCCTCCCCTCCCCTCCCTTTCTCTCCTCTCCTTTCCTTTCCTTCCTAATCCTTTGAAGCTAAAGGGAATTTTAAAAAGTTACTATTTAGGAATCTTTCTCAGAAACAGCCTACAGCTGGTAATAAAGGAACCAGGTGGGTGGAGTTCTGTTAGGAGTCAAGGTACCAGTGAAAAAGTAACAGTTATAAAAGGCTTCAAATGGCTGCAGCCTTTAAGAAAACATTTACCTTTTAGCCCAGGCTTGAAAGCCTAGACCCAGATAGCAGAAAATACCCTATATGCTAAAAAACAACATCAACAAACAAACAAAAAACCTTTACACGGCCACGTATCTTCCTTTGGTGGGTCAGTTTTCTTTTCCTTCTTAACTTCTCAAGATCCCATGTCACTAATGACTCCCAACAAAGAATGTCCAGGAAAGACCAGCATTAGATGCCTCTGAACCCTCCTTCTAACCAGTCCCTGACTATGGAGATTAATATTCACCTCTGCATTGCCCAGTTTTATTAAGAACTTCATTAGGTTAGCTTAGCTAGAATTCTTCACTCTGCTTAGCGGATCTTGATATTTGACAGAGCTTACATCCTCCACCACTGCCACTGCTGGTCACTCTGGCCAGTCTTCAGCAAATAATTTGTTAACTTGGTTTAGTCAGACTCTCCTTTACTCCCCATGCTTCTCTTAGTAGTGCTATTTACTGATCCTTTGCTCCTCACCTCCCTGACTATAAACCATTTTGCCTTATATTTAGAGTTGAATATTCTCCCACTTTTCTCAATGCAGATGTCCTCTATCATGATGGTCTAAGAGGCAACCCGTGCTCACTTTCATGCGTTCTTAATGAACAATTCGTAACTATGTGAAAGTAGTATTACTTCTTTAACACTTGACCTTTGTTTACCATTTTGATGGTTGATGTCCCTCCCTGCTGAGTGTCTATGGTTTTTGTGTCTTATGGCATGCAACCTTGTATGCCAATGGCATTAGTCCCATTGTTTGGATTACTGCTCCATTTCTGTGGGGTTTGTATCATGACATCACCCCGATGGTTAGCTCCCTGAGAAGAGGAGGATACATCTTATTTTCACCTTGCAGTGTGAGAGCAACCACTGTGCAGATGTAGCTGGAGTCCCATATAATGAAAGATTTCAGTCTACACATCTTCTAACACAAAGCCTTAGGAAAGACGTCTTAGCCCAATGCAGTTGGCTTTCTTCTGTTTCTTTCTTTCATTTTAGGTGAGAAATTGGGTTAATCTTATACAGTTAAACAGTGTTCTTCCCTCATCAATCCATGAAGCCCTTTTAACTTATAGTTTCAAATTGTTCACTAAGAATGGATAGAAGTAGGAGCATAGGTCCCATCTTATGAGAACATTATTCCATAATATCCTGGCTTCAGGGAATTGAATAAATTGCATTCTCTCAAGATCAGTTATAATAAATTTTGGGGAAATAATGAGAACCAAAAGAAAAGACCTTTCCTGTTCATCTTTTAGTTATGAAGAGGTTTAAGAGTGCTGGGGCAGATTCCTAAAGGCCACACGGACTCTCATGTCAGTCAGGCAGCAGCATTTTGAGGAAAACGTTACTGTTTCTTTGAAGAATGGAAACAAAAAGCTGGCTTCTTCTTCAATAAGACCAGAGGGGTTTTTTTTTTTTTTGACTCACTTATCACAGCAATGCTGATGACAAAGACCTTCAATAAAGCAACCTGTACCTTTGCACCTCTCTGAGTTGCACATTCTCTACTTCCATGCTTGGAATTTAAGGTACCACGGATGTGAGGAAGAATGAAAAGAATGTGTGATGGTTAACTTGATACCATTTGGAATCACTTGGAAGACAATTCTGTGGAAAATGTCTTAATTAGATTAACTGAGATGGGAAGATCTGCCCCCTGCGGGTGGTACCATTCTCTGGGCTGGGATCTTGGACTGTGAAAAAAGGAAAAAGCAAGCCAAGCACAAACATTCATCAACTTCTGCTTCCTGACGGTGGATGCAATTAACTAGAACCTTCAAGCACCTGCTGCTATGTGTTCCCTACCTATTGTGGACTGTACCCACAAACTGAATTGTACCCTTAAAATGGTAAATTTCATGATATATGTATATATATGCATATATATGTGTGTGTGTGTGTGTGTGTGTATTATCACAATGCCCTCCCACTATGTACCAAAGATTGAAAACAGGAAAGGGGGAATCTGCAGATGCCAAAGGATAATAAGGATGAAACTATGACCAAAGAGGAGTGGTTGAGTGAAACACACCTAACAAGGTAGATGTTGATTCAGGGCAATGTGAAGGCAGATACAGTCTGGCATATGACTGGAAGCGGTTTTGACCTTCCCCCACACTGTAATCACCTGGAGAGCAACTCAAGCATACTGTCTGGACTTTACCCATGGAAAAAGTCTCATTTAATTGATCTGAAGGTGACCTGAGCTACCTTTGTAACTACTGCTTGGATTTCTGTAGTAAGGCATTCTTCTTCTCTCTCCAGTCACTGGAGTCACATATATGCCCATGCCAAAATTTCAAATTACAAAGGAAAGAGAAGGGATGGTGGGTCAGGAGTCAGAGGGCATTTTCAGGACCAAACAAAAGAAAAATGAAGCATGAAGATAATTTAAAATGTTTTTCTTTTCAATGATGTGGATGGAACCCAGGGCCTCCAAAACACTGGGCAAGCGCTGTGTCACTGAGCCATGTCATCAACAGTGGTTTTCAAGTGCTCAAAGGCTTAAAGGAAAAGTGAAAACCATGACTAGAGCCTGATACTGTCCTACGAAAAGGCCAATATTTGATAACTAAGTACAAATTCTACAAAGCAGATGGAAACAGACCCAAGATGGAGACTTAAGCATAAGGCTCAAGATAGACATTCCTGGATGACAGACATATGGATGTGGAGCAATCCATATCAAGTGGAGATATAAATGCTCAAATTAAAGTGATTCCCACCTCCCCAAACGTAAAAGAAACAATACCACACAATACAACTGTACTAGAGATCGAAGACTTATGAAGGCAGCCACACTCCCAGTCATGAGAGGCTGAAGGCTGCTCAGTACAAGGCACAATTATTGCCCAAATGTCAAGGCCAAACTTACGTTTAGATCCACACAGGAAAAAGAATCATACTGCCTGGAACCGGCAGAGGGAGGAGTTGAGTTGCGGGGGGCATTGCACAGTCCTTTAAAGTAAACACAGCAGCCCAGAGTCTGTGGAGTGGACTGAAGCATTTGCTTAGAGGGAAGGTCTGCAGTCCTTAAACTAGAAATCAGAAAAAATTAGAAAAAGAATGTGGACCAAGGAACAGGTAATCCAAAATAAAAGGGATAATACAGGACACATCATGGGAGAAACGAATGGAGTAGAAAACAAAGATACAATAGAGACAATTATCAAAGACACTTGAAACACACTCATTAAACAGCTCTTTTCAGAAGGTCTGCCTGTGTATCTGTGTTTCCTATAGATACTAGTAAGTCAGGAAAAACAAAGAGGGTGAAGGCTGTGAGCAGGTTCTTACTAAGAGAAGAAACTTAGTGGTTAGTAAGCACACAAAGACACTTGGAGCCCAAATACTCATTAGAGAAAGCAAGGAAAGCAATACTACACATCCATCATGTTGTCAAAGGTCAAAAATGACAGTTTGTTGGTAAAAACAAGGACCCAGAGAAGCAGAAACCCTGAGCTACTGTGGGTCGGAATATGAATGAAGGTGGTGACATAGCAGCTTGGCAGCGGACTTCAGAGACAGACAAAGCCAGCGGTCCCACTTTCAGGTGGGTGTCCCTCTGTTCACTGGAAAACTGTCTTTGTTGTGTCACAGTATTAGAGTTATGGATAAATTTACAGTGATATACATTCTATACAATATTTAAGAAGAGTGACATAAGTCAGTGTGATGGAAATCAGATAATATACTTAATGAAACAACACTAGGTGCCAAAGATTATTATTACATATTACATATATATGAGGCACCTGGAGTGACCACATGTATGGAGACAAAAACCAGATAACAGTTGTCAGGGGCCCAGGAAGGAAAAAAAATGCAAGTATTCGTTAATGAGGACAAAATTTCTGTTTAGAACAAAGGAAAGTTCTGGAAATAGAGGGTTATGGTTCCATTCTACTGTGGATATATTTAGTATCATTGAATCACACAAATAAAAATAGTTAAAAAGACACATCTGTGTGTATCTACAATGAGAAATTTAAAAATGAATAATGTTGCATGAAGAAGGCAATTTATGGAAAGACAGGTGCGATACATATGTATGCTATTTAAAATATTAAAATTTTATATATATATAACATATAACATATTAATATAAAATTATAATATTATATTAATATTAATATTAATTCATGGATATATACTGAGAGCCTAACTCCAGAATGGGCGGGCAGTTCTACGACAGCTGTAGGGAGGTAGCCTGATGCTTCTCAAAAGGTAAACAATACAGGCAAAACCTAACAAAACACAGACATTTAATTCTTAGTGGTGATTCCTGTGCATTTGAAATATTTAAATAAAAAACACCAGGGGTACTATTAGGGGAAATATTTGATTGCTTTTATCAATAGTTTCCAAGATTTACAAAACAGGATTGCAGTAAAATGTGGAGGTGGGGAGGAGAATCGGAGCACTATGGCTTTCAAGCATCTGAGTACGTCCTACGCTGAGGGATTTAATTACTAGGCATTTCCATATATTGTTGCAGACCAGGTACCTCATGAGTGGTTTTAGGATTTCAGCAAATGAAGGCGAACCACTCTTTTAGCAGAAGACCTTCCATCCCCACAAGGTCCTCGAAGAAAGATCATTTGGAGCCATCTGCCCGGCTGGATTGTACACGGATTCTAGCTAACTGTAAATAACCATGAACAAAGAATATCTCAGTAGCCAATATTTTTCTCTGCTGGTATCAAATGAAATTCATTTGGTATCAGCTGGAGTTTTTATAGTGCTAATGGAAGTTATTTTCAGTTATCACGTCAGTCTGTAAGTATACAAAGGCGGCAATTTCGCTGGAAATCTGGAGATCAGTTTGTATGTAGGGGGTATGCTTTGACTGCTTCAGCAGCGTAAGCTTCTATCGTAGGAAATGTGGGGAGTCATAAATAAAGAGGGAACGATGAAACAGAACATCCAACAAGAGTGAAGGTTGGGCTTGGAAGCGGCTCAGAGCATGAACATCTGCACACTACGATGCAGTGGTGTCCACAACACCCTGGGCACAATAGGGAGCCCTCAAGCTGAAAGCCCATCCCCTCCAAATGTGAGCCAGCTCTCCCTCACCTCGCTGGGCTCCTGCCTCTGTGCAGCTGCTGTTTGATTTCCATGGGGTAGAGTGACAGAGCTGGAACCATCTTTTTTTTTTTTTTTTTAAATAATCTCGTGTAATTTTGCCATACTCCCACTAGGTATAAGAACGACAATGGATCCCTGTAAGTAAAAATCTGCTCCCTGCAGGATTTTAATTATTCATATTCAGCAAACTCCCATCTGTAGTTGATAGCTTCTGTGAAGACTGTAGGATCAAACTGTGGTGCCAAGGTTATGTATTCAGAGAGGGGCATTTTAATGTGTTTCCCCCATGAAAATGGAAATGCTTCAGGATGGAGACAGATCCAAACAGCAGACCTACTGGCACCGCAGAAAGCTTATTCTGTAGTGAGGACCCAGGTTGTCAGGAATTTTCCTCCTAATGGTGAAAGGTGAGGGTGACTCCCACAGTATGTTGTAACATCCAGTTCATGGTAGAAAAGAATATTACTTTTGGGATAAGAAAGAATCATGCATGTAGAAAGGCCCAGGGAGATGGCTCAGTTAGTAAAGTACCAGCTGCTCAGCTCAGTTCAGACCCCAGCACTCAAATAAAAGCCAGGAAAATGGTGCACATTTGTAAGCCCAGCACTGTGGTAAGGAGTAATGGTGATAGAGGCAGTCAGATGCCTGGAGCTTATTGGTCAAGTCAGCCTATTCAAATCAATGAGCTCCAGGTTCAGTGTCTCAAAAATTAAAATGGCGAGAGACTGAGGAAGACACCCAGAGTTGACCTCTGGCCCCCAATAATTGTGCACCTAAAATGATTAAAATAATTATGCTATTTGCAATGGAAAAAATATTTATTATGTTATATTAGGACAGAAAAAATTAATGAGAAAGAAAACAGGGGTAACCCACATCAGTCAGACATGGAACACCGTGTTGGGTGTTTTGGGAGAGCACTAAATTTTTCTTGCAGAGTAGTAAAGATTGTCCCTAGTTTTACACTTTTACACTTCCTTCCTTTATGGTCTTGACTTAGCTCTGAGTAACCAGGTGATAGTGGGTGCACAATGTTTACTGATGGTGTAAAAGTCCTGCTTCCAGCCCTTGGACCACCCTGCGGTCCAGATGCAGCCATCCTTTGCCCAGGTGTACCAGGGAAGCACAGCCGTGTATGTCCATGGGTGCAGTCTCTTCTCCTGAGCCAGGGAGCCTGCTCCAACTGTTGCCACGCTGGTGCTCACAGCTGACAGTTACCTGTGGCCTACTGAGAGGCACTTCCTACCCACTTTAGGGGGCCAAATTCTTGCTGGGTTCTTCTGTTCTATCAGACCATTCTCCTTGACTCTCACAGGATAGCTGTCACCACTACACAGATGGCTCAAGAAGTGCTTGTCCCAGACTTTGTTTCTGGGGTACCTGACTATAGACGGTGCATGAAAGTCTTCCATCCATTTGAATGAATAGATTAAACAATGTGTTAAGGAGCCACAAGTGGATGTAATGTCTAGGAGTAAAGCAGTGTGTATTATGAGCAGAATGCCAGAAGCCCAGTGGGTCTTGAGGGCAAGGGCACAAGAAAGAAGACATTGCCTCTCTCTTCTTTTTCTTGTTTTCCTCTAGAACTTGAAAAAAATTTTACACCATTCCTAGACCCTCAGAATATTGTCATTTCTCCCCTTCTCATCCCCAAAGTTAAGGTTTCCTGAAGAAAAAGTGGTTTTGAGATAACTGTGCAGAAGAGTAGATATTTGCTGGGACACAAATCCTTCCAAACTACATATTGTGTACCTCGTTCTGTCTGGGGATGTAGAGAAGGGCTACCCATCTTCAAATGATCATCAAGAATGCCAGGTGTATTTATGACTTAAAATTTGAAGGTAAAAAATATACATTACCCTGCTGTGAAGTATTTAGTTCCCACATAATTTGAAAGACCTTAGCCAATTCCTTTTAATTTTTAGGGGACTTATAGAATTAGGGTTATGCCCCTAGGCAAATGCTGTACATAAACACAAACATGTGAGAATCCTGACTGTGAATGATGAATTGATGTAAGAAAAAAAATGCTAGGAAAATTCCTTAAGGAAATAATTTCTCTGATATTTGCCTTATTGAGCCAAAGCTCTGGAGCTTCAAAAATCTCACATAAACTTTTGCTACCTTTTGTATTTTTTTACATACC
Source organism: Cricetomys ansorgei (assembly GCA_026225945.1). Taxonomy (NCBI): domain Eukaryota; kingdom Metazoa; phylum Chordata; class Mammalia; order Rodentia; family Nesomyidae; genus Cricetomys; species Cricetomys ansorgei. The sequence continues at coordinate 1,363,549 of JAMJFZ010000770.1, forward strand.
ACATTTTACTTAGCTTCAACTTCTCACTCCACAATATTTCCAATAGTTTTATGTATCCTTTAAAATCATTTATTTGAAATCAAACAATGCAAGAGTACCTTCTTATGTAGTACATAGGTATATCTCCTTGATGAATCTTCCCAACTGTAGTTTTTACTACAGAATATTTTATTCCTTATTTTTACATATATCCTTCTAGAATCTTCTTTGTATTTGGAGGTTAAAATTGAAGTTGCTCCTAAGAGGATAGAGAGCGCATGAAAAGGAAGAGTGGCTTCATCTTGGCGGATCTCAATGTGGTTTGCAATAGTCTAAGCCTGATTCACCTTTCAGGGGGCCAGGACAAGGGGAGTTTTAAGGGGACTAGTTTTTGTATCCAGAGTTTTATAGGTCTTCTTTCTTAGCACTCATTCCTGGAGAACTTGATTGAGGTCAGAGTGATTCTTCCTCCAGTGGTAAACCCAAAGCAGATCTTTAGCCCATTCCAAATCTTACCCAGGAATTAGCAGCATGGTAACCTCATGATCCTCCAACAAAGGTGTGGGCTTCCTTTAAAAGGGTTACAACGAATGCACAGGTATTGTATATATCTGTCACAATCTCTTTTCTACTTGGTGAATTTAGTGTTTGAGGCCAGAGCTGAAATATTTCAGCTCAGATACAGGAACAGTGAGAGTCTATCTCTTCTGCCTCTTTTCTTTTGGAAAAAGAAATGAAAATGGAAAAATTTCATGAGCACAGACTAAACTGCAGTTTAACACTGAGTACTAAAGATGACATTTTTCATGTATATAACCACAAATAATCCTTCTCAGCTGTTCTTAAGGCTAATTTTCAATCTGCTTGATAAGGAAAAGGAGAGAGACCTTTGAATAACCTGACAGAAGGTTAATGTGGAACCATCTTTTAAATGTAATTGGAACGTTCCCAGAGCTACCCAGAATTTTAGGTTCCGTTATAGAACCTTCGATTAGAATTCATGTGTTTGGTTTATTATAGAGTCAGGATATGTCATATAATCAAGCAGTTATTTGGGATTATTATCATACTGTTTAGCAGAATATTTAGTTAAATATCTATTTTTGGAGACAGGTTATTGCTATGTAGCTCTGGCTCAGCTGGAACTCATATAGATCAGGCTAGACCTGAACTCATAGAGATTTGCCTGCCTCTGTCTCTCAGGATCTGGAACTAATGGCATGCATTCCAAGATCTAGCTTAAGTACGCTGGTCTTAATGTCCTTAATAAAATATGCAATGTTTTCAATTTGCTGACATAAAATTGTATGAATGCTGTAAATGAATACATTTTTGGCAGTGTTGAATTGAGATGATGAATTTCCAGTAATTTTTTTCATTTAATGTTCATTATTTATTTAGATTTGAAATACATGTACAATTCTATTTTTTCTTATGCTTTACAAGAATGTCAGGCAGGTGTTTTACCTATGAAACTATTCCCAGCCCAGGAAATATTTCTATTTTGAATTTACTGTTGGCCAATAGTAATTTAATGATAATACAATATGGTATACTTTTCTTGTCTAGAACATTATTGTAATAGGAAAATTTAATTTTAATTTAATGTTTTAATTTCTGTAAACATATCTTATTTAGTAAAGAGTGATGATCACTAAGCATTTTTCAAATATTGAAGTGGATTATATGAGGCTGTAAGTCTGAAGAAAACACAAATAAAAGGAAGAAAGAAAAGGCAAATGAGTCCAAAGTTAGTAAAGAGCTCCACATATTGCTGTTAATTGTGCTTGAATTTCATGGATGCTGGTTAAAGGGACTGCCAGGTCAGAAACGAAAGGCTTCATTATTCAGGGTACAGAAGGCAGCACCAATTATGTGTCTGGGTCAATTGCTCCTACCTGGCAAGGTCTATAATATTATGGCTTTCTAATGTGTTTGCTTTCCAAGGATGAGCTACATTTCTTAGAAGTGCCATGCTTGCATGTTTCTGGTTAGGATGGGAACTATGCAGTGCAGAGGAGAACCAGCAGCTATTGTGTGGTTTGTATACAGTGTTGCTGATGTATCAATGAAGATGGCATCAGAGTTGAATTGAATTGTAGGAAACCCAGGTGGTGTCTGCTGAAGAATTACTTGGTGGTGGTGGCGGTGGCGGCGGTGTGTGTGTGGTGGAAATCCAATACAATTTGGTCACTGAAGATTCTGTGTTGTGTTGGGTGTGAAATAGCAAAACAAACACTTTGATTTTTCATACCTCCCACAAATGACCCTATTTTTTTTGTGATTGCAGAGTATTAGAGCATCAGCAGACTTCTTTTTTAAATTTTTTAAAAGTTTTATTTATGTATATGAGTGCATGTACACCTGCATGCCAGAAAAGGGCATCCGACCCCATTATAGATGGTTGTGAGCCATCATGTGGTTGCTGGGAATTGAATTCAGGACCTCTGGAAGAGCAGCCAGTGCTTTTAACTCCCAAGCCATCTCTCCAGCCATCAGCAAAATTCTTAAGGGAAAAAATTAAACATAAATCTCTAAATGCAAAACATTTGTTCAGCAGTCTCTTAACAGAAATGTCTCCAATCAGCCACATCCCAGACTTGAGTCATATGTCATAGTTTGCAACAGAAACTTTCAATTCTATGGTGCCCTTGTTTTTGTGATTCTCTTAGCAGGAGAAGTTAGAACACATTTCTCAGTAAAATTAGAAGATGGATATTGGATTTGACCAATAGTTTTATTTACAGATGAGAAAGCCCTGACCATGCCCTATAAGCTTTCTGTTATTGGTGTTCTGTATAAAAAGGAAGATTTGAGGGTTTAAAGATCAATAATTATAGCTTTAGAAAATATAACTGTTTCCTGTGAATTCACTGGCGAAGTGACCCCTGTAAGAACTTAAGGAGAATGCAGTTCACTATGTCTCCCTCCTTTAGATTATCTTTTAAAGGCAGTGTGAGATTTTACAAGCACCAATACTAGGGAGTTCATATTTAAAACTTTGACTATTGGTATCAATAGTCAAATATCAATATCAATATCAACATCAGTATCAAAGAAATTTTATTTCAAAGTGTATGAATATTGGATTTTGTCTCTGCAGATTGAATTTCTGTGGGGAAAACAATTAAAAAAAGCATTCTTCCTAGTTTCTGTTGATTTTCATCATGAAAGAGATGAGCATTGGCATAATCATTTAGCTATAATTATAAATACATCAAACATGATGCAGTTTTAATGACACAAGGCCAGCTGAAAATGCAAAACATGAGTATGCAATTTTAATTAATATACACACATAATTACAAGGATACTCGAAAGAAGAAAGCATAGGGAAGTTCATTTTGCTCTTCTTTCTTCCTCATCCTTTAAATACTTGTTCATTAGATCCCCTAATAGCCTTGAAGATGTTCAGCTGTAGTTTTCCTTTATTGCTCATAGAGTTAAGGCCCTTACCTATAAAAAATTCAGGGAGAGCTTGTCTGAAGATTGCACTTTGCAAGTTTTGGGGAGCAGCCAGGTGGCTCACATGGTTCTGACTTCTACTGTCACTGAGCAAATATCTCAACAAAAGGATCTCTGACCCATCAATCCTGTGTGGGAAATACTTGACAATCATATCAACAAATAGGAAGTCTACTATGAGAGGTTTATGTTCAGCTTAAAAAATGAAATCTCTTGTTTGCCTGAATCTTTCATGCCCACATTAGCCTTACAGACACATAGTGAAACACACTAGGACTCCATAAGACCCAAATAACAATATCATTTTTATTTAAATTTATCTTCATCCACTTTCAAATTCAGTATAATTAAATATGTATTTACTTCCTTATTAAGTAACATGATAGGTGTGGATTTCTTATTGATTCAGCTATCAGTCAAATTATTAATCTTGAACAAATACACTAGAATCTACAATTGAATGCCTTGGGAAATGTAGGCTAATTAAATAGTGTTACTATTTCTCAAGTCAGGGGGATCAACGGTCAGTACCTAGGGCTTGCATGGACTCTGTTCTGGAGGTAGTTCTGAGAATACCTACCAGTTCCTTCTTCCTACTAGGGACTCTTCTCTCTGTATTCAATACAATGCTGAGTGCAATCAGTGCCTGGGCGTTATGTCACATCTGATAGCTGTGTGCTACAATCATTATGCATAGCATTAAGTGTTACCATCAGGAAAAGGTTTATTTATTACTACAGAGCAGAATATTAACATATGATCATGCCATGTAGTTTTCTTGCTTGAACAAAAAAAAATGTGTTTCAGTTGGGGGAAAAACAAATTAATGGGAACACTTTTATCCATTTGATAAAAATCTGACTTAGGATGACTCACAGAATTGCCTAGCAACAATGTATTTTGGTTTTACAATTCTGGGTGCAATTTCACCACTCCAAGTACAATAAGGAGGAAATTTTCGTTTGTCTGCTTAAAGATTTTTCACCGTTATTGTTGATTTTTCAAAAACATGGAATTAAAAACAACACTAACAGCAACCTTTTGAATTTTAGAGGCTTTGGGGAAAGATTTATTATTTGCACACCATTTTGATCAACAACACAATGATCATTATGAAGATTGTTACCCAGAGCATTTATTAGAGGCATTTCCTGGATTGTTTGGGAGGTTTCACATCTGTGGGAAAGTGTTTTGTTAAAGAGCATCCTAGCCACACAAAGCATTTACTTAGCTTCACAGATTGTTTTCCTGAGAGTTCTAGGTGTCATTTTAACAAGCAACCCGCAGGTATTGGAGTCAGTGAAGAGTTTTGTCCCACAAAAGTTAATTTCCCAACATCCCCAGTTTCTTTAGCTCTGAGATATTAAGATGATTCCCCAGGTCAGTTTGCCAAGCAGAAGTCTCTGGGAGTCCCTTTGTACGTGTACCCTTTCAAAGAAGTCACAATGTGAATTGCCTTGGTGTCCACAGAGTGGATCAACTTCTGAGCTATGCCAGAAAGCCCATTTTGTCACTTACTATTACTTACTGTTGTGACTGGGGTGTCTCTGGTATACTAGCATTGAGGACTGAATGCAAGCTTCCAGTAAATTATGCATTTTAAATTCAGAGACAATACATACCTGTTTAAATAGAGTGAAGGGCAAGGAGTATCCTCTCTGACATTTATCTTCAGCAGAAAATTACAAAATGTTAATCCTTTGTCTTTCCTGTCTAAAGTCCCAGCTACTCCCACTTGAATCCCCCCTATAGATCATATATCATATATATAATATCATATAAAAATACCAGGGTCATTTGTTCCATTAGCTTCTAGAAGGTCAGCTCTACAGAATCCTGGGAACTATGCTTGTCTTATTCACTGATGGATGGCTAATAACTTGACCAGATCTCCCCAAATAGTCAAAGCTCACTAATAAGTGTCTGGTAACATCATAGTCAATGATAGACTGCATGTTTGATGGAGTCTACTCAATAGCCTACAAATCTAGTAGGCTACTATCTAGGCTTGTGTACCTATTCTAGCATGTTCACATACCAATAACAATAGATCAGTGACTAATTTCTCAGAACGTGTCTTTGTTATTAAGTGATATGACTGGTTATTGGAGGAGTAAATTTAGTGTTCTTAAGGTTAGTATCAATTATGTTTTTTGAAGTGTTGCCATGTAAGAATATTTCTGTAGACTTTTTAAAAGTTACATGATAAAGAAGATTCTGTGGTCCACTATCTGAGGAATGATAGGATAAAGAAAGCTAAACAGGCCCTCCATTCCTTCAAGTCCAATCCCCCAGTCTCATGGGTAGCTCTGTAGTAGACTACCTGCTGTGGTCTGGCCTCCCTTCCTTCCCCATCTCTAGTGGATTACACAGATCTTTCCCTCCAACCTGTCTTTCCTCAACTCATTGTGTTATCCCAGTTCCCAACTCCATGAGACATTCCCTGGGAACCTGCTGGCCACTCCACTCAGAGAAGCAGGAAGCCTAACTGTGGGTTTTCACCCCTTTCTCTTCTCCTCCACATCCAGACCCCTAGCCCCCCCATCTCTGTAGCAGACCACCTGCTGCAGCCTCCCCCTCCTTTGTGCCTCATCTCTAGCTGGTCATGTAGATCTTCCCCAACCTTCCTTCCCACTTACCCAAATATCCCAGCCCCAAACTCAAGCAGGCATTTTTGGGAACCTGCCATCCAAGCCTGGCAGAGAGGCAAGTAGGCCAGCAAAACAGGTAGGTGAGCTTCAGATCTTTACTTTCCCTCCTTTCCTCCATATCCACCACCAGTCTCATCTCCAGCTCTATAGCAGACCACCAGCTGTGGCCTCTCCTTACTCTCTGCCTCTATTCACAGGGGCAAAGCAGATCCTGGTGGAACACCCTGCTTTCCTCCCTCTAGTAAACCCCCTCAGGTCTTCTCCTAGCCTGCTCCCATGCCTAAGTGTCAGCTCCTAATACCTAGAAACACATTTTATTTGGAACCCCAGTCAGGAACACTTATCAGGATTCCAGAAGAATTTTCTAGCAGGCAACACACAGGTATCACACTCTCCTAAGAACAAGAGAGAACAACAGGAACCAAAGAACAAAATACCCACCCAACAAAGACAAGACCAGATATCAATACCGAGAATTCATTTTTCCCAAATTCAAATGCTTAGACACCAGCATAAAAATACAATCAATAACAGCCAGGATAACATGTCTTCACTAGAGCTCAACAACCCTACTACAGCAGGCCCCGAGTACTGCAGCATAGTTGGAACATAAGACAAAGACCTTAAAATAGTCTTTATGACTGTGAGAGAGGTCTTTAAGAGGAAATGAATAATGCCTTAAAGAAATCCATGAAAACAAAAACAAACAGTAGATGAAAATTAATTAAATAGTTCAAGACCTGAAAATAGAAACAAAGTCAATAAAGAAAGTCCATATTGAGGGAGATCTGGGAACAATCATTTAGGAACTCAAATAAGAACCTCAGAGGCAAGGCCTAACCAACAGAATACAAGAGATGGAAGAAAGAATCTCAGCACTATAGATATGGTAGAAGAAATGGACATCTTAGTCAAAGAAAATGTTATATCTAAAAAAAAATCATGGTGCAAAAATATACACAAAATTCGGGACGTCATGAAAACACCAAATCTAAAATTAATAGAAATAAAGGGAAGAGAAGAAACCCAGGTCAGAGGCAGGGAAATATTTTCAACAAAATTATAGAAGAAAATTTCCCTAACCTAAAGAAGAAGATGCCTATCAGGAACAAGCAGCATACAGAACACCAAGTAGCCTGGACCAGAAAAGAAAGTCCACACAGCACATAATGATCAAAATACTAAATGTACAGAACAAAGAAAGAATATTAAATTCTAAAAGGAAAAAAGACCAAGTAAATATAAAGACAAATTTATTAGGATAACACCTGACTTCTCAATGGAGATTCTAAAAGCCAGAGGGCCTGAGAAGATGTTCTGCAGACTATAAGAGACCATGGACGCCAACCCAGATTCCTGTACCCAGCAAAACTTTCAATCATAATAGATGGATAAATTAAGACATTCCATGATAAAATTGAATTTAAGCAAAATATATCTATAAATCAATCCCTATAGAAAGTACTAAGAGGGAAACTTCAACCCAGGAAAACACAAGGAAACAAGGAATAAATAATCCAAACCAGCAAATCAAAAGAGTAGAAATACACACACACACACACACACACACACACACACACACACACACACACACACATTATAACAACAAACAACAACAACAACAACAATCAAATAACAGGAATCAACAAACACTGCTCATTGACATCTCTCAACATCAATGGTCTCAATTTCCCAATAAAAAGACACAGACTATGAAGGAGGTTCTAGAGACAAGTTCATAGCACTAAGAACCTACATGAAACAGTCTGAGAGATCTCATACTAGTAACTTAAAAGAATACCTGAAAGCTCTAGGGCAAAAAGGAGAAACTACATGCTAGAGGAGTAGATGGCAAGAAATACTCAGGGATGAAATCAATAAAATAGAAACAAACAAACAATGCAAAGAATCAATGGAACAAAGAGATAGTTTTTTAGCTGAACAAGATTGACCAACCCTTATGTAAAACTAAAAGCCAGAGAGAAAATATCAAAATTAATCCAACTAGAAATGAATGGGAGCATATAACAATAGACACTGAAGAAATACAGAAAATCATACGGACACACTTTAAAAATCTGTATTACACCAAGTTGAAAAACTTAAAAGAAATGGATAATTTTCTTAATTAGTACCACTCACCAAAGTTAAATGAAGATCAGAGAAGCATTTAAACAGCTCCCAGTGAAAAAGAAGCAATAATTAAGTCTTCCAGACAAAACTAGCACAGGGCCAGGTAATTTTATCACAGAATTCTACCAGACTTCCAAAGAAGAGTTAATGCCAATACTCCTCAATTATCCCCACAGTTACCCTGACACCCAAACCACATAAAACCCAATGAGGACAGAGAATTACAGACCAATTTCCCTTTATGAACATGGATGCAACAATTCTCAGTGAAATACTTGCAAACCAAATCTAGGCATATATCAAAAGGATCATCCGCCATGATCACATAGTTTTCCTCCCAGAGATGGTTTAACATATGTAAAGCAATAAATGTAATCTACCACATAAACAAACTGTAAGACAACAACCAAAAGATCATCTCAAAATTAGCTCACAAAAATCAGTAACCCTCCTGTATACAGACAACAAATGGACTGAAAAGAAATCAGGGAAACAACATCTTCCACAATAGCCTCAAATTATATAGAATATCTTGGAGAAACTCTGACCCAGCAAGTGAAAACTTGTATGATAAAAACTTTAAGATGCTGAAGAAAGAGATTGAAGAAGATATCAGAAGATGCAAAGATCTCTCATGCTCATGGATTAGTAGGATTCATATAATAAAAATGGCCATTCTACCACAAGCCATCTACAGATTCGATGCAATCCCATAAAATTTCCAACACAGGTCTTGAAAAGACAATTTTCAGCTTTGTATGGAGGCACAAGAACCCAGATTGGATAAAACAATCTTCATAATAAAAGAACTGCTGGATATATCACCCACATCCATTTCAAGTTGCACTACAGAACTGTAGCAATAAAAACAGCATGATTTTGGCACAAAAACAGACACATCATCAATGGAATCAAATTAAAGACCCAGACATAATTGCACACACCTATGGACACTTTTTTAAAAATTAAAAAAAATTTTTTTATAAAGAAGCTAGAAATACACACTGAAAAAAATAGCATCTTAAACTGGATGGCTACATGTAGAAGAATCCAAATAGATCCACACTTATCACCTTGCGCAGGATTCAACTCCAAATGGAGCAAAGTCCTCAACATAAAGCCATATGCACTGAACCTGATAGAGGAGAAAGTGGGGAGTAGCCTTCAACTCATTGGCACAGGAAAACATTCTGAACAGAATGCCATTAACACAAGCACTAAGATCAACAATTAATAAATGGAACCTCATGAAACTGAAATCTTCTATAAGACAAAAGTTACTGTCATTCAGACAAAGCAGCAGCCTACAGAACAGGAAAAGACTTTTTTTTTTTTTTTAACCAAGTACACATCTGATAGAGAGCTAATATCCAAAATATATGAAGAACTCAAAAAGCTAAATATCAAGAAATCAAGTAACCTAATTAAAAATGGGGTATAATCTAAGCAGAATTCTCAGTAGAGAAAACTCAAATAGCCAAGAAACACTTGAAGAAATGTTCAACATTCTTAGCCATCAGGGAAATGCAAATCAAAGCTATTTTTAAGATTCCATCTTACACCTGTCAGAATGACTAAGATCAATAACACAAGTGACAGCTCATTCTAATGAGGATGTAGGGTGATGGGAACATTCATCCATTGCTGGTGGGAGTGAAAACTTGTACAGCCACCTTGGAAATCAGTGTGGCAGTTCCTCAGGAAGTTAGGAATAGATCTACCTCAAGATCTAGCTACACCACTCCTGAACATACACCCAAAGGACACTTCATCATAAAGCAAGGACATTTGCTCGACCATATTTATTGCTGCTTTCTTCATAATAGCCAGAAATTGGAAACAACTGAGATGTCCCTCATCAGAAGAATGCGTAAAGAAAACGTGGCACATTTACACAATAGAATATTACCATTAAAAAAAAAAGAAAAAGATGACCTCGTGAAATTTGTATGTAAATGGGTGGAACTAGACAAAACATCATCCTGATTGATGTAACCCAGTCCCAGAAAGATAAGAATGGTTTGTACTAGCTTATATGTGGATGTTAGCTGTTAATTTAATGATAATGAAGCTACAATTTATAGAACCAGAGGTTAGGTATAGAGTAAAGGCCTAGGGGAGGGCAAGTAGATCTCTCTACTAGGAAAAGGAAGACCTCCCTAGGAAAGGGAAATATATGGCTGGATAGTGGTGGGGACTGGAACAGGAGGATCAAGTGGAGAGTGGGAGGAAAGAGGGGGATGAGGGAGAGGATAAAGAGAGGCTGTAGCAGGATTTTAGTAAACCTTTGCACTTCCTTTACTTATTAGATAGGAAGAAATTGTTTTCAGAAGTCCTTAGGCTTTGAAGAAATCCATGCTAATCAATGCTTGTTTTCTGCTATTGATGAAGCTGTTTTTTTCTAAGGGACTTGCAGCCCCATGTAATCCCAGTCACAAGACGTTCCTGGAACACCTGAAAGTCTTGCTTTGTTGAGCACTGTGAGGAGTGCTCAATAGAGGGATTGGGGTTTGTTTGTTCCCTCAAGATCAAGGGCATTTTGGATAAAGAGCTTTGCCCTACCCTAATTTTTTTTGTAACTATCAATAAATATACATCAGAGAAGCAGTTCTTGGTCAATCTCTTGAAGGCTGCACCTCCCTGCTCTTCATATGAAGTTTTGCATCCTGAAGCTGCTCTCTTGTTTGGCTCACTTCTATGACACTTAACACCAACAAGGGACAGTTAAAATTAAGGGCCACTTGAGGGATAGTATGAAAAACATACAGTGGAGTTTTCTAAAATATATACATATATGAAAGTGATCTAAATGAAATTGCCAAATAATGGGAGAGACGAGTCTCTGCTGGAAGTCTCTTGTCACCAAGTGAAGCTTCCAGAACCAGGATTGTGTGACATCTAATTCAGTTTTTGGCCAAAGAGGTCCTGTAGGGACTTCCAAAAAATGCAGATTGTTGCCAAGACTATAGATTACTCTCCACAAACTGACAATAAGGCCCCATTGCTGAAGACAGCACCTATTCAACTCATTGAACATGGGGAAGTAGAGATGGTGCCTACTCAGATCCTCCTTGCTTTGGCTTTGGTTCAGGAAAGTATTCTGCACTCTATCAAAAGAGAAACATAAACACCAACCTAGGCACAAACTCTTTGATCTATAATGATGCCCTGCCTTCAAGATATACTATAGGAATGGTGACACAAAGCTTGTGGGAGTAATGAACCAATACCAAATCAGATATGGGACAGAACCCATACCTGACACTGCTTTGGTGACCAAGAAACTAAGATTAGATAACCCAGGGACCTAGGGTAAACCAAATACTACTGTTCCGTAAAATGTAGCAATAAAATGATTCTTGATGCCATTCTGTTATACTTGTCAGTCAGTATGTTGGTCAGTCAGCATCACAGTAGTTTCCTCCTGCAGCAGATGGGAACAAATATATTATGCAGAGAGTGAGAGTTCCTTGTAACACTCAGCCCTAAATGGAATGTCTCTTTCCAATTCCTCCCCTCAAGACTCAAGGAACCCAGAGGAAGAAAAGTCAGAAAGAGTGTAAGTAGCAGATGGAACAGAGTGCACCAAAAACAAGATCCACTAACTCAATATAATGGATGTACATATGAACTCACAGAGATGGAGGCAGCATGTACAGACCTGCATCAGAGGGCATCCGAGAGCTGAAAGGAGACGTGAACACATACCTCATCCCTCACCCAGGCACATCATTGAATTGATAGCCATTTGCAAATTAAAATTTAGTTCTCTCTAACGGAGTCTTACTGGGAAACAAATTATTCTTAAGGGTAGGCTGAATGACCAGGTAGATGGCCAGCAGAAAATGAACTCAAAGGCACCTTTCAAGGTTCCTTGTCTCATAATGTTGTGTCAGACCTTGTACAGTAAAAAGTTATTATGTGAAATTTTGTTTAAATTTGTTTATATATATTTTCCTCTTTTCACCTTATGAACCCTTTGTGTATAAATTATGACTTCCAGTTTAGCGTTTTTATGGGTTCCTGAGTGTGCCAACAAGTGGGTCTGTGTTTCTTGTGTCTTCTCCTGGTTAGTACAATTCTGATGTGTCAGTTACTGTTTTATCATTATATTATATTAATTATATTATATTATATTATTAATTATATTATTAATTATATTATTATTCCTTACATGTCTGTTTATTTTCTAATGAGAGACTGAGAGGGAGTTGATCTGGATGGGGTGGGAACTAACAGGGGTAGATGGAGGAGAAACCAGAATCAGGAAATATTATGTGAGAAAAACATGTATTTGAAATAAAAGGAAAAAATTGAAATGCTAAACAGATTTGTTTATATATTTATTTCAGTTCTGGAGATCAAGCCCAGGGCTTCACACTGACTAGGTGGGTGCTCTGTCAATAAGTCCAGTCCCCAGCACCCCAGATGTAGGATTCTCAGGCTTTTAAAGATGCAAAATGTTTGACCACGTGCTTCTCCCCGTCTCTCTATTGAGAAACATCTTGACCAACACACTGAACAGATCATTAGTTTGAAATTGTTTTAAAACAACTTAAAATTTATTGATCCTAGGTTGATAGACATAGGCTAATAATCCTAGCTTGTAGGAAGTAGAGGAAGAAAGAGAAATACTCAAGGTCGTCCTGAGCCTGAGAGCTCAGTATCTGTCTTCACACATATGTAATAAATAAATAGAAAGTTAAAAAACACTTTTCGGTTTGCATTGTACAAATCTATACACAACATTAACAACATTTCATTCTATACCTTTCTTTTTTTAAAAAATAAATATTTCTTTTGTATTTGAGATTGGAATATAATTACATTATTTCCCTTTCCCTTTTTTCTTTACAAACTTTCACACATACCCCTCATTGCTCTTTTTCAAATTTGTCTCTTTTAAATCAATTGTTGTTGTATACATATATGTATATGCTGCTTTTGGAATTTATTTCCAGTAGTGTGCCAAAAATTCTTTTAAAAATATGGCATCCGCTTAAAATATTTATTTGTTTGATCATTTTTCATCTGTTGTACAATATGTATACAGCTCATGCTGAGGAGTCCTCTGTGCTTACGTATAAGAATCGCCTGCGGAGTTTATAACCATAGCCACAACTGCTTCCCATTCCCTCCTGCTGCATGAGCATGTCTGCAGTAGAGAGGGTAGCTGGACACCTTCATCTGAAAAGAGTTCCTTGGGGATTCAAATGCATAGCAAGTGGAAGGAGTCCCCTGCTTGCTGAGAGCGGGGCACCAGGTTTGGTACCCAGCTTCACGAGAGGAAAAGCAATTTGACTTCGGAACTGCATCCTTTAGGGTCCTCCTAGGAACCACATAACAACTTCTTCAGTCCAGTTAGGTCATCATCAAATACACTGCATCCCAAGACCTCAAAACTATTGCACAAAATGTTTTACTTAATTAGAAAATGCCAGACGTAAGCATTTGATTCTTGGCCTTAAAACCTCAGACACCAGACTGTCTGGCTCTACCCTGCAAGCCTGGCAAACTGAGAGCACAGTGTCTGGCACACAGACATGAACCAGGAGATGTTTTTGTTATGAACAATTGAACAAAGGAGCAATGGTTTCTGGAAAGCAATTGTTTGCTAACTTCAGACTTGCAATTATCAGTGATGGAAAAAACAAGCCAGAGGCAAAATTCCTAATTCATCGAAAATCACTCAGAAGGAAGGCTGTTATTACAATTCCCAAGTCAATTACATTTCAAGCATATTAGAACCCTCACTGCCAAATAGCACATTTTCTTAATACCAAGAAGAATAAATTAGCTTTCTTCCTATATTTCAGGCTTTGTTGTATTTTTCTATTTTGTCTTCCTTCTTTCCTTCCCTTATCTCTCAGTTCCCCTCTATCTCTCAGAAAGGATCATCAATTTTGACACCAGAAGAGAGAAGAAGGGTTAAATTTAGCATCAGGTCATGGTGTCCAGAAAGGACCTATGTCAGACAGCAGGAAGAAGGTAAGGGATGTGTGAACCCAGGTTTCTCTGTAATTTTTCTCATAATGGAAAACATTTGTTCACTAGCCATGGGATATTGGGAGCAGAATTCAGTCCTTTGGAGAAAGGAATGATCAGAGTTAGTCAGATCTCATGGACATAGTAATCCATGCTGAAGTTCAAAGTTATGCTCCTATAGAGGAGGCAAATGAGAAGGGAAATAAGTGGCTTGAAAATGGAAATGCAGAAGGCCAGGACTGGTTCCAGCATGGAAGCTCATCTCTGGCACACAGGTACCATGTCTACCGAGGACAGCTGGGCTACGTTTTTTGTTGTTATTGTTGCTAATTGTAGTCACTACTTCTTTTTTTTAGTGACTGGAGTGATTTGGGTCCTAAAGTCCTTTTCATGTTTGGAAATCTTCACATAGATCATTTCACGTGGTGTTTTTATGTTACAAGGCAGCCAGAACAAACACTGTCATCTCTAGTTCTCCTATGAGACAGGGAAGGTTGCAAATGTTACACAACACATCCAGAGGTGCTGAAAGGTGGGTGACAGAGCTAAAGCCAGAATCGAGACGGCGGTCATATAAAATTATATCATCTAGTGATATTTTTATCTGTTTTAGTTCATATAACTGCATTCTATAGTTCCATAGTGATGGAATTGCCTAACCAAGCATGTATCAGAATGTATATCTATTATTAAGCAAAGCATAACCATACTTTTAACACATTAATATTGTTAGTATATGTGTGTGTATATGTATATCTGTCCTGTGTATGCTTAAGCATGTTATAACTATGAAGTCTCTGAATTAGAAACTGTTTTTTAATCACTGAGCATCTTAGTGCCAGTTTCAAAGCCCCAATCATAGCAATTAAATCACAACACACTAAGACAAATTCCTCCCTTTTCTAGGTGTGGTCAAAGAAATGTGGCAGTAGGAGTCATGGGGGACCCAAGGAAATCTGTGATAACCAGGGATACCAGCTATAGTCTGAAAACATGGGCTAAAATCTGCATTGATGTCTCACAATCTCTTAACTTCCAACTTGGAGGATGGGAGGGTAAGCCAAGAACGATAGCACCTTTTGCTAAGGAGTTGACATTGCTGATTTCATAGTCACAGAGCTGAAGTAGAGGATTCAGCAGAAACTGAAGTTGATGCTGGCCATCAAGATGAACAGGCAGATAAACAGCTCTCAGAGCCCAGAAAACAATGTGGCTAACTCTCAACTCCACCTTCTAAATTGGCATACACTTTCTCAGAATTATATAGGCAAAGAGACTCTGGGAAATGCAATTTGAGCTAAGCTGGGTTGACAGTCCAAGGCACCATTCCCTGTTCTGTTTTGCACTATTTGCTAGACTCAGGTTGCCTCTGGTTAGTCCCTCCGTGAGCAGAGACCTTTTGTTTGGATTTCAAGATCTTCCAGCATCTCTTCCCTGCAGTAAGCCATCCTACCACTGCTGTCTTTTCCTTCTGTCCCTAAGGCTTGCAAAACATCCCCTCTCTCTCTCACACACACTTATTTGTATTCTCTCTGGCTCTTCCATTTCTCTTTAGCTGATGTGGCTGGGTTCCAGGCAGGACCCTGGCACAGACTCAGCCTGTCTTGGCTTTGGAAATGAGCACCTCATGGTTCAGATACTTGTTCTCATGAGTTTTAAGCTATGCTTCTGAGAGCTTGGCACACACTGTACTTCTGCAGTCACTTGTCCCTCGTTAGGAAGCCTCTCTTGTACACATCTCTTTTTGAAGTGGGTGCTGACTGATGCCCCTGATTTTGAGTAGATTGGAGCATTTTCCTAACAAAGAGGAGCAGTGTGCTTTGGCACAGCTGCTTGGTATCTTTCCTAGAATGCTAGAAGGGAGCAGTATTCATTTAGTTTTGGCTAGTCTCTCTTTGTCTAAATTGCCCCATTTGGCTTGGCCTACTGGCTCTAGTCTATTAGAGGGGGGTAGACAAAAACTCCTCCTCTTGGTTCATGAGCATGTATCTAAGCACATCAGCATGTGCCTGACTGGGACAGATATTTATGTAAACATTTCTGGGCCACCAGAACTTTAAAAGTATGCCCTGTTCCAGATGTAGGGCATGTGTGCATAAACCCCACATGGAGATCACAGTCCGCTGACTTGTGGATGGCTACCTGGAGAAAAGGCATGATTCAGAATAATGACTCTGCAAATTGGAGACAAGGGACTCAGAAGCCCCCATTCTTTTGGAACCGCTCATGATTTGGGCAAGGAGCCACAAACACATTTTTGAGGTGAGGAAAGCTACATATTTTTCATAATAAAAAAAGGTCCTTAGCATTTTCAGAATATGTAATATCCATCTCTCAATTAGAGCTAACAGCTAATCAGTGTTCAGCAGGATAGCACAGTCCTCATTGAACAGCAGGCAGCTTGCTTTATTTTTTTCAGTGCTGCTTAAAGATTATTTGAAAAATCTCCTTCTGAGGCCAGTGTGCGGGAAGCCACCTACCCCCAGTCAGAATTTAAAGTGATCCAAAATACAATATTAATGATTGATGCTGAAGCTCGCAGTTAGGCGCTGGGGTTTAATTAGGTAAGCACTGCAGCTGTTTTTGGGTGGAGGCAGCTTGATAGAGCACAGCGCTGCTGTGTGATTTTCCATCTACACGGTATCTATTTAAGTGGAAACAGAAGCAAGCTACTAAGAATGGTGATGATGATTTTTTGGGGTGCTGAAATGAGTAGATTTTAGGGGGTAGGGAGAAGCATTTTGTCATTAAAAAGTGAGTTTGGCTCTTTATTCATTTGATACAGAACTTAATATTCACAAACATCTGCCAGTTGCCACCAAGCAAAGATGTGTCTGTGGGTATATATGGGGTTGCACATACAGCATCTTCTGCTTAAAACCTGCCTCACACATCAGCATTGTATCAGGCTGGCCCTCATCTTGCCTGTGACAGATTGCTCTTAGCTTGCTCTGTCCTTCTGAAAGATTGCAAAGTATTTAAATACTGGTTACACAGAGCTTCACCTCATTTAGTCAAGAGATTTTTAACTTTTAATTATCAAAGAGTTGAGTCTGCTGTACCTCAAACTTGAAATAACTAGAATACACCATATAGCCTCTGTCTGCAGCTAATCTGTAGTGTGTGTGCATGGCCTCTAGTCACACAGCTCACCTAAATAACTTACAGAAGCTCATTGCTTATCAAATATGCAAGATTTTGAGAAGATACTCCTTTTCAAGGAAGCAGGCTTAGACTCTGCACATCGGAAGTGCTAATTGTCAAGCAGATCTTTAAAATGTCTCTATAAGGAGCTGGGGAGATGTCTTAGTCAATTAAAGTTCTTCACAATCACCAGGACCTGAGTTAAGATCTAAAGCACATACACAAAAACCGTGTGTGTACCACTCCTGTAGTCCTAGCACTGGGAGGCAGAGACAGAAGATTACAGGAGCTCAATAGCCAATAGTGTAGCCAGCTGGGGAGTTTAATGTTCTATGAGAGATTTATCTTAAAAAATGAGGTGGAAGGTGGTAAAGAAAGACACCTGCCATTGACCTCTGGCTTCCACAGAGGTCAATGCACACTCATGGGCATATACGCCATATACAGACATGAACACATCACACACACACACACACACACACACCCCTATACAACAAAAAGGAAGCTAGCCTACATGTTTTATGTGAAGAAATAATTATTCCTGCCACATAGTCATCTTGTGCAATTCTTATTTTATTATTGATAATATTAACAATTAAAATATTTGAAGTTCCTTGTGAATGCTATGGATCATTGTTTTCGTTGCATCAAATGCTAGTTGATATTGATTGCCAACCTGACATGGCTTAGACTCTCTTAGGAGACCAGCCTCTGGGCATGATTGTAAGGGGTTTCCTTAGATTTGATTAGCTTTTGGGAGTATCTGTGCGGCTTTATCCAGATTAGG
This sequence comes from Cricetomys ansorgei, assembly GCA_026225945.1. NCBI lineage: Eukaryota > Metazoa > Chordata > Mammalia > Rodentia > Nesomyidae > Cricetomys > Cricetomys ansorgei. Next base: position 1,381,693 of record JAMJFZ010000770.1, read on the forward strand.
TTAATTGATATGGAAAGACTCATCCTAACTGTGTCATAAATTAAACGGAACTAAGCGATTGAGTTTCCAAAGCCTTTCCTAATGGTAACAAATTAACTACCCACCTTACTTGGCGGGTGGTAAAGGTTATTCACACAAATACAGGTACAAGGGAAATAAGACGTCCTGCATGATTGAAGGAAGTATAACCCAAAACTTGAACCTGGGATTTCTGGCTCCAAAGTGACGGCTACTCCTCTATGTGTAGTTGATTGTCTCTGCAGACAGTATGCAAAATAGATAGAAATTGGGAAATAGATTACTCAGGTGTGATTGACTGTGTTATTGCAGAGTGCAGATGTCAGCAGAGCAGGTAATTCATTAGGGTATATCAATAGCTGAACAGCGGTTATGCCAAGTGATACATTGCAGATAACTGTTCTGTGTATACATGAGAGTTGGTTATAGTCCACATTTAAAAAAAGAAAAAGAAGAGCACAGTTCTTGCAGTTGCATGCAGAAATGACTGCTTTTGACTTGCAAGTGATGCTTCTGCACTTGCTCCAGTGATAAAATAATTGACAGACATATGATTCCTTTGTGTCAACTCAAATTGATGCCGATAGAAAAGCTGGCAACAATGAGTAGTAGGGTGATTGCAATCCTACATCACGATCTCTGAGGATGTAGATGGATCATAGAGTTTTAAGCAGTCCTACTCATCCTAAAGGTACTCAATAGAAAATACAGATAATTGACTGACTTCATGAGGCAAAGCCTAGTGGTATACTGGGCCAAAGGTAGATGTGGATATTTTGGATAAAGGGATGGATAATGGAATACAGAAAATGCTCGCATAAAGTTAATGCATCCATACCAGAGAGTTTAATGTGTACAAACAATTTTTTTGTAGAATCATGAAAACAGTGATAAATTGTGATAGCAGTTACATTTATTATTGATGTCAATTCAGTGTCAAGCCCAGTGAATAGCTTTACCCGTGTTCTAAACAATAGCCATCACACATTGCCTCCTTGGTCTTCATTTGCTACTCCAAGTTTGCACTTAGCCTTTAAGTAGCAATGACTCATTTCAATCATTTTTCCACACACTTTAGTCACATTCCTTTGAATATGAATGGGCTTCTATTTACATGATGGGATTATACTAAGTGGTAATAGCATGGATTTATGGAGGTAGCTGGGAGACAGAATATACAGTAAGAAGGGCAGAGGTCCTACAATCAACAATTGGGATCCAAAACAATGAAAAACGACACACATACACAATTGAGACAGAACAGAGGGACAAACAGAGTGGGAAGAGCACAGCCAGATGATTGCTTTGCTAAGGAAACCCAAGAGCAGGAGGTCTTTAATGGAGGAAGGCATGGCCAGTGGGAATGAGATATTCCTTACAATAAAGACTGAGAACTAACAGGACCAGCAACATGGAGGCCAATGGTGAACATGTCAAGGATGACTTTGGTGAGATGGAGGGGCCAGAAACCTGATTTCTGTGGGTTGAAAAATGAGTAGGAATTAAGTAAAGGGAAGTGGAAAGTAGAGAGAACTTTCATCTATAGTTATTTTTACACCAGTGATGCCATTTTCCATTTATTCCCTTGGAGTCACAGTAGAGACAAGCTGTGAAGGATGTTGTCCACAGCAGCCTCCCATCCATCTGGAGTGAATGTTATTTCCAGTTCTAACTATGGCTTCTGGGAACCAACCAATCCTGGTGGCAGTCCACCTGGAATAGGGCTTCCATGAGCATCTGGCATCTTCTAGCGAGGCCTAAACTCTCTAATCCATCAGAGACTGTTGGGTTTAATTCTGTGGAAATTTCTAAGCTAGTTATTTTTTCTACAACTAGTCTGTGTTTTTCATATGATTTGACTATTTGACCAAAGTTTCTTTGGTTGTGTGCTTCCTTTTCCAGCAGATGTGTTTGGTTCTCTCCTGAGTTATTTTCTGTGATCCTTAGCATCACTCCTTAATTACAAATGACTTCACACACCTTTAACCTAGCCACAGAGGACTCTGTCTAAGTAATGGCAGTCACTGGAGACTTCCCTGTCAAGTGGATACTCATTTGCTTTGGGGTGCTCCTTATTCTCAATGTCATTTGTAGATCTTTACTCCTTAGTAATATGCCCTGGTCACCTCCCTTATGTCAGTCACTGGCTTCACAGTCAGTCTCTACTCAGGAGTGGTTTATCCATCTTGCATTTTAGACTCTCAGTTTCTCTTTTTTCTTAACAGACCATTCCAATACATGACCAATCTGACTACTTCTACTACTACTCTGCTTCCACCCAATACAGACCTCCAGAAGTCTTATAAATTTGATTTCTGTTTCTCTTCTTGTTCCTACACTCAGTCCTCCACACAACTACCAGAAGAATCTCTTAAAATTATTATTTAGCTATAAAGTGTCTCCCAAAGGCTCATGTATTGCCATACTGAGTTACTGAGCAGTGATGGTACCTTTAGGGCATGGGAATCTAATGGGAGGAAGCTAGGCTATTAGATGTGCCCTTGAAGAGGATGTGGAGACCCTTGAACTCTCCCTGTCTTTCTCTTTGGTTTCTGCCTACCACAAGGTGATCAGGTTTGCTCTACCTCATGTTCTCACCATAACTTGGCACATGTCCAAAGCCACAGACCCAGGCCCTTTAGACTTCTGAAACCAAGACAAAACTTTTATACTTTTCAATCATTTATCTCAGACTTGTCCAAACATGTCTCAGACATGTCCAAAGCCACAGACCCAGGCCCTTTAGACTTCTGAAACCAAGACAAACCTTTTATACTTTTCAATCATTTATCTCAGACTTTTTGTCAAAGTAAAGGAAATTGACTAACCCACCATCCTTTGCCCCTAATTGAAATCACATTGCAACTGAAATCAAAGCCTCATTACTGTGGGGAATTCCTTTTAGGGTTGGCCTTGAACTTGTCTCTGACATCATCTCCTGCCATGGCCACTTTGTTCTGGCTGCTCCAACTACTTCAGAATTCCCTAGCTCAGCCCACAGCATTTGTCTGAGAAGTTTCCTTCCAGCTATACATGTGGCCTATCCCCTGCCCCCCCCATACTATCCCTTTCCTGTGCAGATGTTAACTGCCCAGTCAGAATCCCTGAACACTTTATCTGAAAACAAATCCAGCATTGCTCATATTGTAAGTCCAGGGTCTCTGGAAGGCTGGGACTCACTCATCTTGATCACTGCTGATCTCCTCAGTATACGGAGCTAACCTGAGCATGTTCTGCATGCCCGATGAAGAAAGAAACAATTCCCCTGATTCATTCTTCTTCAAACACTCTGTCTTAAAGCTGTAAGAAAGATTTTTCAGAATTTCAATTTACAGAAGAGATACGAAACATCATTCCTTTCTTCCTAAAGCATGACTCCTACAGGCCCCTACAGCCTCCTCTTATCTGGCCTCTCATAACCCATAGCCACTCCAGGTCATAGAGCAAGCTCATTCCCATAGTGTCTTTTCTGCAATTTTGTCTCTGATATAAAGGCTTCCTTTTTACCTGACACAGGTCAGTCCATGGGTGTCATTCTGGTTTAGAACATAGAGAATATGTGGTCCTTTTGTCTGTCTTCAGTTTTCTCTTAGAGCAGGGACAAGTGGATCTTTCATGTGCAGGACACAAATGTCCAGGTTCTTTTAGATCACCAGTGGATGTCAAGGTAGTAGAGGTCAAAATATCTGTGCTTTGCTGTTCACCTGTGGACAAGGATATTTCTCTACAAGTCTCATGGGGTCAGATGAGATGACCAGTAGCTAGAAGCATTTCTGGACTTCAAATACAGGGCTCTTAGGACAGTGAGACTCTACTCCAAACCTCAGTTGAAGTTTTAAGAGGAGCAGGAAAAGCTCATGAGGTCCAGCACCATCCTTTGAACCCACAAGAGGTCAGGACCTGCTCAGCCTCAGAAGTCACATGAGCACCATGCTGCTCTGGCTAGTGTTCCAACTCAGCAGGACTCTCACTCTTTTGACTCCTTTTGGACTTTCAGTCTCCTTCTCCAATAGCCTCTGGAGTCTCCTCCCATTTCCTACCTTGACTTGATCATAGAGCTGATCATATCAGTCTCTTCAGAGAGGTCTTCAACCCCAAACAGGGCAGATCCTCTTTGTGATACCATGTTGCTGACAATACATTCTGTATCCCTATGTGGTCTTTTCTTACCTCTATGTACATTAACAACTGAATCCCTGTCTGTTTGACTTACTGCTGTCTATTATTCTTAGAATTTTTGGCATGTGTGAGATACTCAGCAAACATGGGCTGAATGAATACAATACCTTGTATTGAATGAATGAAAGAATAAACATTTTTGCCAATCCCCTTAACATCCTTTGTTGTTGAATTCCTTTCTTATCCATCTACAAAAAGGCTATTCTTGGTCAATCTGCTTCTGCTCTTCTGTCCCAGGATGGGCACTTTCTCCTCCACTAGAATCCTTGTGATTCATGTAACTGTAAATACAACTCCTGATCCTAGTTCATGGGTGAGTTTCACTGTTTGTCTTGCTTTTGTGTGCATCTCATGAAAACAGGAGGTCATGGTGTTTTCCTAAAGTGTTGTTCTAGGAGTTTGGAGCTGCTACATTTGGGACAGAGAGACAAATGTTTCCAAGTTTTTTGACATCAACTGACCTATCTCTTAAAGGTTTTGGTGTTCATGTTTTATTGGATGAGCTTGAAATAGGAAGAAAGATGAGAATTAAACATTTTGGGAAGAGGAAGGAAGGAACACATGATTTAAGGAGCTAGAAGAAAGTTGTGGTTCAAAGATGGACAAGTCTGACTGGTTGTTGGGTAGAAAACAGAGTAATTGGTTATTTATATATAACTTTTCTAATTTCTCCTTCCACTCTTCATATTCCATATGTTTCAAACCTCACCATAGCTATTGCTAACTTACCCACCTCATGCCCCTTCTGAACTGCTCTTTCTCATGAATTCCCTGCTGAACTCGGACTCCTTCAAGTTTGACTGCTACCAACTGTATCTAGCCCTCTCTCATATATACAACAGCAAGTCCACTGAGCTGGATTTTGCTTTCTTGATTAGTTACCTCAGTGTTGTCTTACAATGCTTATTGGGGGATAATAGTGTTACAGTAAGAGAATTTGGGCTGTGTTGGGTCAAGCAAACACACTGAGTCTTATGCAGGTTAGATAGGTTAGTCTGTGTCCTTGGTTGTGTCAACCAGTATTAACCTCAATCTCTTCATCTTTGGAACAGCAATAATTAGAGGACTTTTGGGAAGATTAAGTAAGAAAATCAGGCTCTTTGCACAGTTCAGGGCTCTGAAGTTGAAGTTGACCCATTCTCCTAGTAGATCCTGGAGCTGATCATTTATATCTGTGTTGAGTGCAGTGCTCCAGAGAGGTAGTGTACCCTACCAGTCAGTATAAGATGCACTCCTACAGAGTCCATCACAGTGCTTAACAAACGCTTATAAAATCCAGCAGGTTAAATTCAATTTCCTACTCCATCATCTCTGAAGTACGTCACTTCCTGGTGTTCATTATTACGATGATATTTGTATAGGACATTGGGATTGCCTGAAGAGTACTGGAGGGCATTGATACAGGGTTTAGTGGATTAAGTTAAGAACCTTTATTTTTACATAATCATGATACAGAAACCATGACATGGCAAATATCTATGAAACATTTTACCTGCACAGTATTTGAAATTCTGATTAAATAGTGAATCAGGAAGTTCATGGAGGACGCTATAAAACGTAGAACTCAAAAGTAATTTCAAGTAGTTTTAGAAACACTCTGTCTTACACTTTTTGAAAAATTACAAAATACTAATAAACAAACAGAATCCTGGAGGTCTCTTCTAGGGAGCACTAATTATGAAGATCGGGTTTAGTGAACATTTGTCCCAAGTTCGTATCACCTTCCAGGTGAGAGAGCTGATGGGCCCACAGGTGATGCCACACACAGATGGAGGTCAACCATGAGTTAGCCCAGCAACACTAATTAGTGCTCCATAGCCCTCTGAGTCCAGTGACTCAGCTGGCAAGCTGCACATTGCCTAATGATCTTGTGATTCTCCACTAAGTCCAGTTCTGTCTATCAATCTTCTGAAAGGGATATTGATAATCAATGAACACATTTTTGTTTAAATGAAGGAGCATTCTTACAAGGTCACAGACTTGCTTCCGACATGTTCATGTTTATAACTCAGAGTTTCTGATTTACATAACATATAGGTTGGCCCTGCTTGCTGTACTGTTCTGGAATGACTTTGAAAGATACTGTTGATTCCAAGGGACTCAGTGTCTGCCAAAACTATGTTCTAGAAGAGACGGAAGGGAAGCAGAGAAATACAACCTCGGGGATTGGGAAATTAGGCAGGCATGGCCATCTGTCACCTTTTCCTCCTAGTGCATGGGCGGCTGTTGTTACAGGACTATTTTCACAGGTGCACATTTTGTTGTTTGTCCTCTACTTGTCTTTCTGGGCTCATTTTGAAGCCCCTGAGGCATTCCAGGGATCCCTGTGGATCTTAACACCTCCAGGATGGCTCAATGCCTCACATGGTAGGTGATATGTCCTGAAATTCTGGTATTTATCCATGTTCAAGGATGGGAAGAACATTTCAGGCAGTGGTGGGAACAGGGACTCACTGGGGCACCAGTGTGGCCAGGTAAAAGACGTTGAGCAGACATACTGGTCATGTGACTAACTTTCCTCAGATATATCAAACTGAAATGCTTGAGGGCCATACCAATCCCAATTATATAGACATAATCATATCATTTGAAGCATAGGTGTGTGGGCACTTCAGATTTTCTACACCTTATCACCTGATCTTAATGGTGGTTCTGGACAATGTGCCAAGTCTTCTAGTTGGCAGACTAGTGGGCTTGGTGGAAGCATGACTATATGTGAATTTGAGAGCAGTAAGGTTGGCAAGGGCACAGATGATAGATTGAAAGGCATTTAAATGAGAGTATGAGTGCCTGAATCACAGTATTTAAAAATTAACTAGCCAATTTTTGTGTGCATATGTGCATGAATGTGTCATGGACATGCATGGAGGTCAAGGGACAACTTGCTGGAGTAAGTTCTCTCTTTCAACTATGTGAGTTCTGGGTCTCAAACTCAGGTCATCAGGCTTGTGGTGCCTTTACCTGTTGAGCCATCTAGCCAATAACAGTGGTGTTTTGAGAACTGTTTATAGGGTGTGGCACACCTCTCATTGATGGTCTGCACAGATGGAAGAGGACCATTGTCAAGAGGAATGAAAAGAGGCTGCTGGGAGAAGCTGGTGAAATCAGTGGCCTCAAGTAGATATGGATTCAGGAAGAGGAGGGTTTTATATGGTAGGAGATAAGAATAATCACGGGTACCACGGGTAAGATTTCCATATAAATTTCCCTCATACTCTACTTCCTTTGTGGAAATACACATCTCTCCAAACAACCTCCACCGCTACAGAGGAAACCTGGACTCTCTTTGAGAATTCTCTACTGACCTGCTTTTCTAGTCTTCCTCACCCTTCCACATGACCCAGGGGCTTCTTGTGCCCTTTCCACTCATCTCCCTTGATCTCCAGCATTTTGTAAACTCTTCTTCTTTCTATGACTTCTCCTTTTTAAAATCTGTTTGGATCTGTCCTATCACTTTCTCCATATGTATACAATGACTCTTTGTGTTCACAAAAGCGTGCATACATGCACATACAGCCACACATTCTTCCTCATTTTTATCACATACTCCAAGGGAATAGGACCTTTACTGTTCTATACACACACACACACACACATACACACACACACACACACACACACACACACACAGACAGACAGAGAGAGAGAGAGAGAGAGAGAGAGAGAGAGAGAGAGAGAGAGAGAGAGAGTCTCATTATAGATAAGATTAAGCACATTCCAGGTATAGTATAGCTGTATACTGTCAGCGAGAGTATATTTTGGTTGTTTGACAATATTAAGAAATACTTACCAATGTGTAAAATACTAAATTAATGGCCTTTGCCTAGTGTTATAAAGGCCAGGCATTTTTTGAAGAAATGCTGGTTCTGACATAAATCACTCGCTTAGCAGTTTCTTTCCCTAGTGTGTTAGTCTTTCATTTCCCCCCTCTCCCCCTCTTGTTGCTTTCTTTCAGTTTTCTTTGTGCATCTGTTGGGAGTTTCTAACAGTGTTTCCTTGGAGACTTGTTACTGTAAAACACTGAGCCTATTTAATATAGGACTGGGTAAATACTGTGACGTACTGTGGTAAGATCAATTTCACAGCAAGGCAAATGATTACAACCCTCTCCACAGCAGCCTCCCTGTTCCCAGCATGGCTCCCCTGCAGCCATCCCTCATGCAATAGCTGAGTTCATTTTCATCACTGGCTGCTCTGATGGTGTCATCGCTCTCATCACACATATGGCTGCCTACAACCTAGACCCAAAGCCTAGTCTCTTAGCTGAAGATCTTCATTATGTCAAGAGTCTTCCACTGTCTAGTCCATCCCAACATTCTGTCATAAATGTCCCCAGTCCTGTAGTCATTCTGCATTCCAGAGCTATCCATTTGCAGAATGCTAGCTGATTCCAGATGGACTTCTGAGTATTGTTTCCTTTGCCTCTACTAAGTCCTTCCCCCATATTCCCAATCCTCCAGTCCCATTCTTTGTGAAGGACTGCCCACTGCAATTTACTTCTTCCCTAAAGCCTTCTTAATTAACTAGGGTGATAGGCTGTCTGCTGTACATTGTTTACATCTATTTGTATGTAAAATTAGCATGTGAAGTCACAAGTTTTCTTAAGGTATTTTCACATGCAATTTGGATTGACCCTCTCCTTCATCTCCTTGCCCTCTTTCCCCACTGTTTCTCCCCCGCTCACCACATATTTATTTTAATGATGCACCTAACATTTAAAGGATATTTTCAGGTGATCAATTCAGTAGTGTTAAGTATGTCCTATTCTTGTACAATCAATTGCCCAAACCGAAACTGCATTTTTATACAAAACTCCTAATACTCACATTTCTCTCAACCCCCAGTAATCACAATTCTGTTTTCTGCCCCACTAATTTGAATTAGTCTGTTTACATTATTGTTAAAAAAAAATCCTTAAGGTTAGATATTTATTGTTAAGAAGGTTTATTTAGTTCCCAGTCCTAGAGATCTAAAAGCTGAGACTGTGTTTGCTTGGTTCCAAAGACATCTTGTGTCAGATATCATAATGATGGTGGGAGATAGAGGAGACAGAGTCAGGCTCACCCTCAAGACCCTCCTCTCTTGGGAAACATGCCACTCTTACATTTCTGCCCCATTCCTGCATGCATGAGAATACTCTTGAGTATGGACATCCATGGCCTTATATTTCCAACAGGTCCTGCCTCTTAAAGACTCTGTCATTCCATGCTGCCACAGTGAAGCCAGCTTTCCAGCACATGAAATTTGAGGAAAAAAAATCACATCTAAGCCACAGTGCTTCATGCAAAGGCCTCATGTGTTTGCCTTTATGGGATTGGCTTTCCCTATTCACATGTGCTCATGGGACAGCCATGTGGCAGTCTGTGCCAGAATTCCTTCCTTTTAAAGCTTAATATTTTATGTTGTAAACACATAAACACACACACGGGGAGGGGAGCGGAGAGAGAGAGAATTTATTCATTGTTTGATGGACTCAAGTTGTTTCAACATTTTGCTGTTGTGAGTAATGCTGTTCTGAGCATGGCACACATATCTGCTTCACATGACTTTGGCTATATAACCATATCCATTTTTCTTAAAAACATTACAGAAGAATTTGATATTTGCTTACCAAATGTTTAGGAAGCAAGGATTAAAAGCAGCTTTGTAGGACTTTAAATTGATCCATTGTATGGAATCTATTAATATTAAGACAAATTGTGTTCATTCCAGAATCTGACGGTAACAAATGAATACTTCACAATGAATTGTGGGCCACATTTATTGAACTATTCAGATCAAACCTCAGGAGCACTGGGAGAGTGTTCACCTGAAAAAAATGTGGCATATGGTTATCTAAACTACAGTTTAGATCGAAATGTTTGGAGACTTCATCTTCATTTTAAGACATTTGCTGTAGTTTGTGTTGTCAAAATTATATGTATTTCATAGAAGAAAGGGAATCACAGAAACCATGTTTGTGTGTCTGTCTTTTCAGTCACCTTGTTAGAAGTATTCATGCCCTCCTTGATGGGAGAAGTCCTTGTTTTGATTAGATGTTTTCCTCCATCCTCTTTCCCATCCCCTACTGCCTACCCTGGATTGTTCCACGTGTGCTGATTCCAGGAGACATGAGCCACAAGGCATGGATGGGATTTTGAATAAATATCTTTTCCAGCTTGTTTGTACCTGCTCTTATCTTTGAAACTCAACCCTCTCACTTAGAAAGCATTTGATCCAAGGAAAACATGCAGGCCCCCACCAGCAGGGCTGGCTTAACCTCTTCCTTCCCTGTCCCAGAAGGAGATCTCTGGAGCCTGGAGCTGTTGTGGAAGTTTACTTTTAGTTGTGTTTAAAATAATTGTCTTTGTATACTGTTGGAAAAAGGAATGCATAGGCCTTGGTGTTTTGTATTGTCTGCAGGTGTTGGATTTCAGTGGGGATGTTTGATTGCTTATGATCTGGACCTGAGGAGTGCTGCATCAATAGAATCACTTGAGCTCAGATGCTCAGGTGGGTTGTGGTGTTTCCACTGTAACTATGGCACTGGCCATGATGGTGGTTCCCTCTGCTGAGGTCTGGGAGGGTTTGCACCTATAAAATATGCCTCCCTGTTTCTCGGCAAGACACCCCTGTAGGTTCACTACTACATGGAGCAGCGGAGGCTTTTCCACATAGAGACAGTTGGGCATATCTTCTTCAGTCATGCTTTACATTTAGCACTAAGCATCTCAGTTCTTTACCCTTGGCCTTGTCTATTGCTCTCTCCTGCCCCTTGGCATGCCTAACCGAGGCTTTACACCCTCACGATGTCCAACGTGTACCTTTGCACAGGCCACAGTGAAGGTCTTTCTGGTTTTGTAATGCCAGAGAAAGTTAGTATTAAAAACCTGAAAGAAAGTCCCTGAATCACCCTCCACTCCCTACTTGCTATTATTTATGTCTTTATCCGGCTCAGTGGCAAAATCAATTGAAAAGAGCTGATCTAGCTGTTCCTGCTTCTAACAGAAAGCAGTAGAGTTTCTCACTTACGAGCTAGTTTGAGATGCCCAATCGATATTTGCTGAAAGAGCAAGAGAGAGGTTTCATTCTCACGGGAAAGCTAAGGAGTTTTCAGGATGGGGCCTGGAAACAGAGCCTCTGCCACAGCCATGTTTGGCTACCTCTTTCCTCTCTTGGCAGGAATTCTGTCTCATTGCCATCTGCCTTCTTCTTTAGTCTCTGGCCTCTATCTGTCTTTCAGAACATAATGATCTAGACTTTGGAATTTTGTCCTTCATCTTTACTGTTTGATATTGGTGGAAGGCCAGTGAAAATCAAAATATAAAGGTGTTCTGATTTCTTATGAAGTTGCTTCAAGGACATGCACTGAGGATGCTTCAGGATGGGTAGTGGGACACCCCTGGGTTGTTTTTTTTGAAGGTTTCCTCTGCCTTGGATTCCAAAAAACCAAGAAGGGTTTCATTGTTGTATCTTAATTTCTGTTTGAGTTTCTTTAGGAGAATTCCTCTGACATAAACGCTGAGATAAATGCATTAATGTGAGCAAGGCGACCATGAGCTGGGCTCTGGCATGACGGCTGTGAGTCAGTGGACAGGAGGACGCAGGGCGCTTCGTTGTGTTACCACTCCCAGGGTCTAAGCTGCTCACCTTGAGAGAATCTGCGGCAACATAGCAGAACTGACCACTGTTTCCCACCTCTGGTGTCGTATTATCTACTTTTCGCATTTCCAGGACCAAATACCTGACAAGAAGCAACTTAACTGAGGGAGGGCTTGTTGTGGCCTACAGTCCTAGAGAGTTCACTTCATTATGATGGGCAAGGTGTGGTGGCAGGAGGCAGCTGCTCCATAGTTAGGGAGCAGAACAAGATGTAGGTCTGGCCTGTAAGACCTCAAGTCTGTCCCAGTGACCCACATACTCTCAAAAGGCTCTGCCTCCTAAAGAATCACAACCATTCCAAACAGCACCAACAGCTGGAGACTTTAAAAACACAGTCCTATAGGGCACAGTTCACTCTCAAATCACAACAGTTGTAACTGTGGTGGGCACTTGTCTGAGTGGTTCAGATATCTTGAATTAGAATTATATGAGAAGTTTTCTAATATATTGCGTGGAGTGGAGTGGAATTAGGAAAATATCAAACTTATCCTGTGTGTGTATGGTGTGTATGTGTGTGTATGTGAGAGAAAGAGAGAGAGAGCCACAGATATATGTATATGTATGTATGTATGTATAAATATATATATATATATATATATATATATGAGAGATATGTAGTGTGTGTATGTGTGATTTGTGGTATGTATGTGTGTGGTATGTATGGTATATGTGTGTATGTGTGTGGTGTGTGATATATATGTGTGTGTGTAGAATTTGTGTGTGGTGTGTGTATGTGTGTGGTATGTATGGTATATATGTGTATATGTGTGTGTGGTGTATATGTGTAAGTATAGAATTTGTGTGGTGTTTTGTGTGTGTGTATGTGTGTGTGGTATGTGTGTGTGTGTGTGTGTGTGTGTGTGTGGTGTGTATAGTATGTGTGGTATATGTTTGTGGTGTGTTTATATTGTATGGATATATTGTATGTATATGTGTGTTTGTGGTATGAATATGTTGGGTATGGTGTGTGTGGTATTTTTGTATGTTGTGTATGTGTAATATGTATGTGGTGTGCATGGTGTGGGTATGTGTGTATGGTGTGGTTTGTATGGTGTGGGTACGTGATGAATGTATTATGTGCGTGTAATGTGTGTTTGTGTGGTGTGGATGTTGTATATATGTGTGTCATGTGTTTATGTGGTATGGCTATGAGTTGTGTGTGTGATGTGTTTGTGTGGTGTGGGTGTTGTGTGTATGTGTGTTTTGTGTGTTTGGGGGTGTGAACATGTAGAATGGGTATGCATGTGTGCTGTTAATGTGGTATGTTGGGGAAGTTTATTTTTAGTTATATTTGAAATTGTTTTATGCATTATTGGGTAAGGGGCTGTCCTAAGTCTAGGGCATTCTGTATTGTTTGCAGGTGTTGGATTTCTGTGGGGGTTGTTTAATTGCTAATGATCTGCATGTGCTATCAGTAAAATACCTGAGGTGCTCTGAAAGAATAAAAACACCTGAGTTGAGATGCTGGTGGGTGGGCGTGGGGTTAGGGTGGAGGTAGGGGGGGAGGTGGACGTGGAGTTTCCACTGTCCAGGTTGGCGGAACCATGATGGTGGTTGCCTCTGCTGAGGTCTGGCAGAGTTTCCACCATGAAAATGCTTCCTTGATGTCCCTCTTGCTGAGCCACTACAGCAGCCTACAACTACAGTAGTGTGTGTGTGTGTGTGTGTGTGTGTGTGTGTGTGTGTGTGTGTGTGTATGTGTGTGTGTGTGTGTGTGTGTTCAAAAAACAAATCCCCTTTTGTAATGGGATGCTTGGAAGAAGTTTTGTTATTTTGATTTCTTAAAAAAAATGCAGACTAGTGTTTGGACTAGGTTTGTGTTTCCACCCCAGGTATGGTGGATGATGATGATTTGATTTGGAATACTCGACGCTGGTGGCTATGATTTGGTTATGTGCAGCTGTTTTGCCACGTGTACCTTGTTCTTGGGATTGTGTGCCACTTGGGTTTATAGGAACTTTTGCTTAGAGTGCATAGGGTTGAAGCCCTGAAAGCCAGGGTAGGCATTGATTGGTGGTTCATTAGCTGGTTTTTCCATAGTTGGTGTGTTGATTCTTATATAGAAGAACGTCGGCTGGAGAGACTGAGTGTATACTAGTCTGACTCACTGTCAGCTAATCTCTCCAAGCTTAGGATAGACTAAAAAGGATGTGAAAATTTCTACCTTTCTCTCTTTCCCTATCAAGGCCGCCTGCAAATGTGGAGAAAATATCTTTCTATCATTTTTTCTTTCCCTAAATTGAGGGTAAAAGATTGTAGTTTACTATTACACCCCTTCAGTTCTTGCAGCTGTTTATCACCTTTTATTCCTTGCAGATATAAAAGCTGAAGACCCTCAAAGTAAAATACTTTACTGGGTCCCTCTGGCCAGTGACAGAGTTGGGATTGGGAAGGGACACACACACTTGCAAAACCTGCTCTTCCCATCTCTGCTATTGCTGTTTCTTTCATGGTGAAAACAACTATTATCAATCAGTCCCTTGCTCCTCCATTTTCTCCCAGACAATGCCTGGCTGATAATAGTCATCCAACAGTTGTTAATTCCGTTCCTTCCCTTTCCTTCTGTTCCTATCAGGGCAATTGTCTTGGCTGCAAGCACTCACAGACTATCAGAATTTCCCAAACAGTTAAAACAAGCTCTGTGTATGAGCAGAATCTAGAATCTGTCATAATGTTGGCCACCCTGAAATTATGTTTTTATGTACTGTGCTTTTCAAATTGGGGCCAATCAGCTTGTCATTCAATGAACTGTTTTCAGTTGAGATTGGTGACACATGGGGATGCATATGCCACATTTATAGGAATAGCTTTAAAATATGATCATTCTCCTGGCATCATTTCAAAGAAGAATTATTTAGCTGGATTGACTGTGGTTCATTGGGATCAGCTTTGGTGCTTATGATCTTCCTAAGGATTTAAAAATTTCTCTCCTATGGGGAAATAAGGGCAAAATCAAATCTATCTGATAAATTGGGGGGAATGATTAAGGAAAGTATAGATCGTGGAGACATGTATCTTATTAACCAGTTCCAACCAGGTGCCTGTCTGAGTTCTATGGTAGGGCTTCTACAGTATGAAGCTGGGCACAGAACTTCCTTAACTGAGGATTCTGTTAAATACCATGCAGGGAGATTGTTTATTTTTCTTGTAGATTAGATCCAAATGGATCTGGTATACGTTTGCCTCTGTATATCTCAGTCTGGAAAAGTCCAAGCTATGTCTATGAAGGACTGTGAGCTGGATGCCCATTGTGCCAAGAACTAATATCTCAGCAGAAGAATGTCTGCAGAAACCAGACTTGGGTATCCAACAATGTCTTTGACATGTCCTCTTAGATGAGCAACTTAAACTTTATCTTCTGGTCCTCCTATCAAACTTGCTCACCCAGTCTGATTCTCTGGTTCTTGGGATTTGATTCTGTTCTTCCAGTGGCTTAAAACAAGACTTGAGGCTGTTCCCATTTGATCTTTCTCCCATCCAGACTGTTCACTTCTCACTGCTCCACTGCCAACATGTAGTCCTGGGTCACCACCATTTTAAGGTGGATTTCTGCAGCAGTCTTCAACAAGAGTTCCAGCTCTGTCCATGTGTAGTCAGTGTCATCAACCTTCCCATGTTGACTAGAGTCCAGGGCAGATCATGCCTCTCCTCTGTCTGAATGTTGTGCTCATATTCCTTGGAATGAAAGCCATAGTTCTTCCAATGACCCATAGCCTCTTCCCCTGGCTGCCCCTGTCTCTTTTCATTCTTCCACACTGGCACAATGATTTCCTTAAACTTCTTCTGGGCCACCAAACAGCTCAGTGTTGATCTGAATCTGGATTCATTAGTGGTGATGTGTCCCCAGCTGGTGTTTTTTGAGCCAGTTTCAAAAAGCCTATCAACACCTTCTGGAGAAATCATGAGATACTCATCCAATTAATCAATGAGACAAGTCTTTTCTGCTTCCAAAATTGTGAGTCTCCAAGGCTTTTGTTCTTTACCATTATCACTGTCAGCCATTCATGCCCTCTTTCGTTACTTATGTCTGAACTGAGGCAGAGTGCAGCTCCAAGAGGCCCCTACACGGTGACCTTTCATCTTTCTACTCAAACCTCTTCCTTTCAAGAGGCCCATCTTGACAACCCTATTTAAAATTTCAAGCTGAGTGCTTTTTTTCCTTATAGATTATAGGTTACATGAAAGCAGTAAGAGTTGTCTTATTTCTTTAATTGACAGGGCCCTAAGAACTTGGAACAGCACTCAGAAATAGTCAGCACTCATTTTATATTAATTTAGTCAATGAATAAGCTGGAAAATCCTAGTTATACAACTAGAATCAGCATTTTCACACAATTTAACAAACTGACATCAAATCTTTGTATATGGAAAACAAAGGTCTTCAACTTTTATGTCCTGACTTTGGGAGGACTCTCAGATTATTATGATCTGAGACCTGCTTTGGGGTCATGCACGGCAGAGGGAGTGGATAGCTCCATAGGTTAATGACCAGTGCTAGAGCTGTCCTATTTTCTAGCACACATACTCACTATCCTTCTTCAGCCAAGCTTTCATTGCATAGTTGATACGGTTTGAATCTAGAATGCCCCAATAGGTTCATGTTTTGAATGCTTGGTCTCTAACAAGTGGTACTATTTTGAAGACCATGCCACCTGGTTGGCAGAAGTAGGTCAATAGAGATCAGCCTTTGAAGGCTATACTCACTTCCAGCCCATTCTTTCTGCTTCCTGATCCACCATTATGTGAAGGGTTTCTGAACATGCATGAATTGCTCCATGCTTTTCACTCCTTAATGGACTGAAGTCATCAAAATTATGAATGGGAATAAACTTTCTTTGCTGCATTAGTTAAATTTTTCATTATTATGATCAAATACCTGACAAAATCAAGGTGAAGATTGAAAGCTTTATTTTGGCTCACAGTTTGAGGGTACTGTCCATCATGGTGGGGAAGTCATGGCATCAGGAGCTTGAAGCAACTGGTCGCATAGTGTCTGCAGTGGGAAGCAGAGAAAGATGAATGCATGTGTTTGCTGTGCTTTCTCCTTTTCACTCAATTTGCTATCCTAACCCATAGGATGGCACTATCCACACTCAGGGTAGGTTGTCCTACCTCAGTAAACCCAATCTAGGCAACCCTTCCCAGATATGACTGTACAGTTTCATGGTATTCTAAATCTTGAGATGACAATCATGGTTAGCTACCATACAACTAGGTTTGTGTACAACTAGCTACAACTAGGTTATTTTTGTTAGATGTTTTGATCATAGCAAAATGAAAGCAACCAATACAACAGTCATTTAAAATTCTATATTAAGGCTAAAATGTAGTCTTAATCTGGCTAAGCCAGGAACAATTTGGACCAGGGAAAGACCACTTGCCACTTCAATTTGCAGGTGCAATGTCCTGGGGGGAACCAAGCAGAATGATGTAGTTAGGTCCTTGTATTACCTAAGATCAAGTTCACATTACTTTTGGTTTTGTAACTCAATCTTATGTTAATGATGTAACTGAACTCTGGAACTCAAAAATATTGTCACCTCTGGTTTTGAAGTATTTCAATAAATTTTTTTTGTTTGTTTATTAGGAAGCCTCACATTGCAACCACTGTTTCTTAAATTGGTGATTTGTAGTTGGAATAGATGCACCTATGCATGAAATTCTGAGAACTGTATTTTAATCCCTTTCCTACTGTCCTTGTTGGTTGTGATGAAACACTGACCAGTGACAAAGTCGGGAAGGAAGGGTTCATTTGGCTTACACTTCTACATCACTGTTTATCACTAAAGGACTCAGGACAGGAACTCACACAGGGCAGGAGCATGGCAGGAAGAGGTCATGGAGGGTGCTGCTTCCTGGCTTTCTTCACATGGCTTTCTTAGCCTGCTTTCTTATAGAACCCAGGACCACAATCCCAGGAATGGCCCCACACACAATGGACTGCCCCCTCCATCTTAATCACAAACTAAGAAATGCCCTGCAGCTGGCTCTTATTGAGGTATTTTCTCAATTGAAGTTTCCTCTTTTCATATGATTCTTGCTTGTGTCATTGACATAAAACTAGCCAGCACACCTACCTTTAGGTATCATAACATATGCCTTTATTCATCCTGTTTAAGATTTGTAAAGAGAATAGAAATAACAAAATGAATTTTGCTTGAAAAGTGTAGACCTTCAGCTGTAGGAATAATCTTTTCTTTTTCTTAGAAAAGGGGGAGAAATGATTCTTATTCATTCAACAGTAGTCCATGACACAATTATTATGTGTGGAACCTGTGCTGAGGGGATAAGAAGCAGTAGTTTACAATGTGAAATCAGAACAGAACAAAATGCCTTGTAAGTTAAGGTTTCTGTTTGTAGTTGAGAATAGTTCCTGTTTGCCCTGTGTCAAAGTCCCCACACCCTGCAAGCTAATGTTTCTGTTTGCAGACAAGAATGAGTTCCTGTTTGCCTTGTGCCAAAGTTCTTACAAGGTTCCTATTTGTACTTATGAATAAGTTCCTATTTCTTAAGATCTGTTGTAATCTGCAAAACATGTTCACATGATGTAAATCCTTGCCTTTGTTCTTTCTCTTTCATTTTACTTTTCTAACAATGTATAAAAACCAACTACCTTGCCCCTGTAAACACTTTATCTCTCCCATAAAAGGGACCTGAAGAGGCCATCAAGGGCTGCTCCCCAAAATTCTAACTTAGGGAGAGCTGCCAGCTGACCAGCCCCACCCAGATGTACCCCGAAATTAAAAGTTTGCTTTAATCAGAAAATCATGAATTTGTGTGTGTGTGTGTGTGTGTGTGAGATAGAGGGAGGGAGGGAGAGAGAGAAAGAGAGAGAGAGAGAGAGGGAGAGCACTCAACTTGAGTAGCATTAAATTCAAGATAAATGGTATGTGAATTGGTTTCATCTCTGTTGCTGTGACAAAATATCATGACAGAAAGCAACTTAAAATTCCAGGCTATAAAATAGTACATAGTTGTGGGGAAATTAACAAACTGTCCAGATGTAAGCAGTAGTCCACAAGCAGCCTGAGTGTGACTAGCTGCTTCAGGTTCCTGCCTTGATTTCCCCACAACTATGTACTATTTATTTAAAGACTTCCTTGTCATTCCCAAGATAACACCTTTGATCATAGTGTATGATCCTTTCAGTAGGTTTTGTTGACACCAGGGCAATGTTGGCCTCATAGAAGGTATTTGGAAGTATTCTTTCCTATTCTATTGTTTTGGAAGAACTTAAGCAGGATTGGGGATAACTCCTCTTTAATTTAATTTAATTAGCAATAGAATCTACCAGTGAGGCCATTTGTTTCTGGACTTAGCTTTCTTGAGAAGCTTTAGATCAAAGATTCAAATTTTTTACGTTTTAGATCTATTGACACTCTCCGCTTCTTGAGTCAAGTTTTAGAAACTTTACAGTTTTTATTTCTAGTAAAGAATGTAAATAAAGTAAAATAAATTTATTGTAAATTAAATCTCTTAAAGATTTATTTAATTTCATGTATGCGTTTCTCTGTGTGGATATGTGCTTGTGAATGTGGGTGCTCTGGAGGCCAGAGACAACAGATCCCCTGAAGCTGAGATTCCAGGTCTTCTGCAAGAGCAGTGCTCTTAACTGACTCACCACTCCGGCTCTTCTTGAAGCTATGTTCCAATGACATCATTTTTACTTATTATTGACATTATCTCTGCTTCTCTTCCCAATGAGATCAGCCTGCAATAAAAGATAAAATATCAACAACTCTTAGAGACATAAAGATATTAAGATATATATCATATATATTTTATATGTTAGATATAAAATTCAGAAATCAGAAGTCAGAAGCCACAAGACAGAGGCAATTTTACCAGCAATAGACTTTAGAGATCTTCACTGTAGGAAAAATAAGCTCGTTCAGTCCAATCTGCTGTATATAAACTAGAAATTAAAATCACACCCATATCTTTGGAGTAAGGAATTAGTTTAATGTAGGGATATTGGTAACACTTTAAAAACACCACTCTACACAATAGTTGTTATGGAACCAGCCCAGGTGTCCATCGCAGGAGCAATTAAATTATGCTGTTTACAGGAAGGTTGACGTCAATAGGAGACTAGCATATTAATAAAATTAATTCTCAGAAAAAATCATGCTTTCTCTGATTTGTGGATCATAGATTTTATACAGACCCATAAAATCACACATGGAAGAGTACTTTATAGGAATGTAATGTACTAATTCGGGAAAGGTAAAGAGTAGTGAAGAGGACTGGGGGAACAGGCTCAAAGCATATTGTATACTTGCATGGCAATGTAGTGCCCTGCACGGTGAATAAGGGGTACTAAAGATTTCTCAGGTAGTGGAAAAATAGGAGCTACTATTGCATGGTTAGGAGGAAAATGGACAGACCCAAATCTCAGGCATTTCTATTTCCCATGACTTTACTGCTCATAAGTTTCTTCAAAGCCAAGGAAAAATTTGTTTGCTATAAGTTAGATATTCACCAAAGTTTTATGAGATGTGGCTCTTGTTGATGAAGCATTTCTTGCCAGAACACAACCCCAAGAGTTCATGATGGTATTGCCAAACTTTCTCCTTACTAAAGCCAAAGGGAGTTGGGGTTGAGGAGACTCCAGTATGATGAATGCTTATTTTGTGATGAGCCCTGTTGAAGGAAATTAGCATATTTGGTTTCATTTAACAATCTCAATTGTCTTAATAATGATGTAAATATTATTTAGCTACCACTTATGGATATCTAAATTTAATTTGAGAAATGTAATTCAATTTACAGAGTCATTTACTCACATGGGGCCAGAATTATAAAATAGGTCTATCTGATGCCAAAGACTGTGTTGTCTGTCCAAGCCACTTGCCTTACCTATACCAGGTATTAAATGACAACCCAATCTGATAGAGTAAGAAATACCCACTTAAGCCCAACAACTACACACTACATATACACACACACACACACACACACACACACACACACAGACACAGACACGTATATATTGTCTTTGTTTACCTCACTTCAAGAATTGAGGAACTTTGCTAATTATTTTATCTTTCATTTTCCATCATATTTTCATCTTGAATATTCTGAATTTCTTAACATTCAAAAGAAACACATGTATTCTTACATATACTATATTGAGACCCACCAGAAAAGAATGTGCATGGTTTTAGTAGGAATAGGGAGCAGATTGCAGTTAATTTCTCCTTGTACTTTTTTACTTCTACTCTGGGAGTATGTGTGTGTGTGTGTGTGTGTGTGTGTGTGTGTGTGTGTACACATGAGTGTGATTAGCAGTTTGACCCCATCTTCCAACTGTGGCTCTTTTGGTTGTTGTTATTTTGTTTCCTTTCTTTCTGGGAACAGATTAATTTTCTGATCCATTTGCCTTTTGAAAAGTTTCCTTCATAAATCTGTCAACATACCTTCACCTTCCACCCACCACAGTTACCTCTTCACAGAGTAGCCCCTCCCAGCGACAACCGCTGAGTTAAAACCATCTGCTGGGTCTTTCATGTCTACTCACACGTTATCACTATTATCTGAAAAAGAGATGTTATCATAGCCCAGTAGAAAATGATCTTTCTAACAGCATTTCCACCAGCTCTCCAGAAAGTGTATGTTGATCATGTAATTAGTAGAGATCCTGGTTATACTGGGACCATCTGGAGCCCCCTACAAGTTGATAAAAGGCTCCACATTCTCTGCATTATTCTAGTGGTTATTCTAAGTATTTATCTGCTTGAATGACTCAAGAAAAAACAGTAAAAGTTTACTGAACCCAGGGGAATAGCCAATCTACAAGTGTAGGAGAAAATATTTGCAGGGTACGTGTCAAATAAAAGGTGTATGTCTAGAATATATAAAAACATATAAATCAAGACAAAAGTTCTTTCAACTGAAAAATAAACCAACACTCACCAGCAAATGAGGTAGGGTTTCAAATAAAAGAGACATAGGATTGACTAGTAAGCAAATAAAAAGCTGTTCAGCATAGCTAGCCATCAAACGCACCCACATTAAAACCACAAACCTGTACACTCCACAAAGTATCCTAAAAAACACTGCAAAGATCTAGAACGATTGGAATATTGTCAGGAATATAAAGTGAAAGAAACAGGCTTTTTCTAAGTTTGATAGTTTCTCAAAAATGTAAACATACACTAGCATTTGATTCAGCCCCACTGCTCTCAAGGGAGAGGAGTCCATGTAGAGACTTTCATATGAATGTTCAAATGGACTTTATTAGTAACAGTGTCAAGCTAACAAGCTTCATATTCGTTGATAGGAAAATGATGAAAGTGATTGTGGTACAACCATGTAAGGGGATATTACTTAGCAATAAAAACTACACGCAACCACATGGGCAAATCCTAAAAACATCATGCAGGATACATTCTATGTGGTCCCATTTTCTCCCAGTGTAGAAAACCAAAACCACAGGCAGCAGCTCATCCGTTGTCTGAGTATCGTGAAGGAATAGAGAGAAAAATCATTTGAAAAGAACCTATGGAAACCTATGCCTTGGGCACCAGAAATATAAAGCACGCTGATTGCATTATTTCTTGGGTATTCATATCTTTTTAAATAGATACAGTTCATGTTACCTAATCATGTGTTTAGAAATTAGTTACAGTCAATAAAAATACAATAAAACTAGCAAAAATATTATGAAAGAACAAATGAGGTAGCCAGTGGAGTAACCATGAGTAAATATGAAGAGATTTAAACGAGACAGTGATGCTTGAAAGAAACGGACTACAGATAACAATTACTTTTGGACCACAGTTATCAGGACTCGGTCAACAGGCAAATAGAGCTATCTGCAAAATTAAAAATAAGCTGTGTTCATAGTCCTATTGTTTGTTTCAGTAATTATAGCTTCAGTTGCTTTCTTTCTATAGTCTCTTAACTATGCTTATTCTTCTCTCTAGCTTGAAGTATTGCTTCTGATACTTTCTATAGGCCTTTTTTTTTTTTTGGCTATTTGTATCATGGAAAGCTTTTCTTTCTTCAACTATGGCAGGAAGGTTTGCTGAGTGTATTAGCCTGACTGACCATCATGGTCTTTTAGGATTTAGAATTCGTTGCTTCAGCTGTTGGTGCTTCTATTTCTTTCTTTATATGTAGTTTGCATTTTTTCTCTTGAGGCTTTTAATATTCTTTATTTTATGTACTCATTATTTTAACTGTGATATGCCATGGGAGTTGTTTCTTTTTCTTTTTTGGTCCTGTTTATTTGGTATTCTGTGTGCTTCTTGTCTCTGTATGCATTTGTCTTTCCTAAGTTTGGGGAAGTTTTTATTTCTTCTTCTATGATCTTGCTGAAGATTTGATCTATACCAGTGACTTGGGATTCTTCTCTTCAACTATGCCTACAATTTGAAGATTTTTCAAGATATCCCACAGTTCCTACAGATTTCTTTCATGTGCTTTTAAAGTTTTAAATATCATTGCTTGTGTTGTCTAATTCCTCTACTTTATCTTCAAGTACTGATATTCTTTTTACTTCTGAATTCATTTTACTTGTAAGGCTTTTCAGTTCAATCTTCACTTTTTCTTGAGTCTCTTCATTATTGATCTTTTTGCTAAACTCAATTTTCAAATCCTAAATTGTTTTCGTGTTTGTGTTTTTCAGACATTTACTACTATTCTTAATTTCATTGAAGTGTTTTGTTTGTGTCTTCTCCAAATTCTCTGAGTTCTTTGATGAAGTTTATCATTGTTCATTTTAAGTTCTGTGTCCTAGGGATCATTTAGGTAACTCTGAGTCCACAACATGTTACAAGGTGGTTACAAGGTCCATGGTAGTAAGCAAGAATATGGGATCAGATAAGTGCATCCCCAAATCAATAAATATCAACTAAGAATTATTCAAAAGAAAAGAAAAAAGTTTCTTTATTTGTTATTGCTTGTAAATGTCATACATGTGTATAATGTGTTTTTATCCTCTATCTTTCTATCTCTCCAATGTCATGTGTTCCTTTTTTTTTAACTCCCTAAATTCATTTAGTTTTGCCAGTATGTGTATGGATCATCTTCTGGAGCATAGGTAGCAATTGGGGGCCTTGATATTGAGTTCTACCTAGGAGAATGGGTAGAAAAAGGCCCAAATGCTAGGAGTGAAGTAGAAAAGGATCTTACTTACCTAGTTCAATCCTGGGTTCTTGTGGCCCAGAATTCAGGTAATAGTAATCACCCTTATAAACAAAACTAAGACATACGGTGACCTTCAGAATAAATAGTTAAAGTAGGGGCAAGATGGAGGGAGTTGACAAGGAGACTGATTGGAGCAATGTAGGGTGCAAAATATGGTGGGGGAAGATTTTTAAAAGTTGTTGCAGCTGGTTTGGTGTTCCATGCCTATAATCCCAGCCATTATACACTGTAGGCTGAGGCAGGAGGATTGGAAGTTCATATCTGCCTGAGCTGCAGAGTAAGTTCAAGGTCAGCCTGGGCAAGGTTAGACTTTATTTTACAATAAAATGAAGATGGGGAATTGTCTTTGTTAGGGTTTCTATTGCTACAATGAAACACCATGACCAAAAACAACTCGGGGAGGAAAGGGTTTATTTCATTCACAGTTCCATATAACAGTTCATCATCAAAAGCAGTGAGGCAGGAACCTGGAGGCAGGAGCTGATGCAGAGCCTATGGAAGGGTGCTGTTTACTGTCTTGTTCCCTCCCCATGGCTTACTCAGCCTGCTTTCTTCTAGAACCCAGGACTATCAGCCCAGGGATGACCCCACTTACAGTAGGCTAGGCCCTCCCCATCAATCACTAATTAAGAAAATGACCTACAGGTTTATATACAGCCTGATATTATGGAGAAGTTTTCTCAACTGAGGCTTTCTCCTCTCTGATAACTCTAGCTTGTGTTAAATTGGCATAAAACTAGTCACTACAGGGATATTACTCAGTGTTATGTGCTTTCCTAGCATCTGTAATGCTCAGTCCCTAGTACCACTACTTCCACCTTCACCATCACTATCACCACCTATGTTGCTTCTGTGGTTATGGACTGGACATACTTATTTTTCTTGGGTAAACCTTAAGTTTGGGATGCCTCTTAAATTCCTCTTAATTGGATTGGGCTTCCTGTCATTTGCCTTCTTATAGAGACTGAGCCATACAAAGACCCTGAATAGCAGGGATCATATGAACTGGCCAAAAATAGTTACAACTTTTGCGGGTTTATTGGCCACACCCATGGCACTTCAGCAAATGCAAAGCCAAAATCAAATTTGCTTCATTAGAGGTTTGATAACAAGGTAAGAACAAAAATATTATTTTCCCCTCCCTCTGGCCTTCAGGCTACAACCTGTTGTTAGTAAAGCAAATGTAGCTATGAAAAGAGTATTTTTCTTGCCTGTACCACAGACTTTAAGTTCTTATTTTAATCAGAGTTGTGCACTTGAATATTCATAAGCATACATCGCTCACAAACCAACATGGTTTTCTGTGTAGGAAATCTACCAGAAACAAGGTCACCATTTATTTGAATAAAACAATATGGTGTGTGGGATGGAGTGAGGTTATGGTGACACAATTTTCCTGACCCTAAATGGCCTGTGTTCTGACACATGGCCTGGAAAGACAAAATATTTTAAATCACAAGAGTCCTGAAAATCCAGGACATATGGCTGCTTTAGCTTTGGAGCTAAAATATGATCTTTTCAGTGAATTAAACAGTATATTTGTAGATTCCTTGACTTATGAATCAGTTACTTTCCAGCAAAGTGTAGAAGCCCTTCAGTATGTGTTTTCAGCCTCTGGTATGGATTCTATTCTCCCTTGCAGCCGTCTTTAACAATTCTAAACGGTGTACTGTATGTAATGAGCTGTCTATGCTTTTTCATATGAA
Source organism: Cricetomys ansorgei (assembly GCA_026225945.1). Classification (NCBI taxonomy): domain Eukaryota; kingdom Metazoa; phylum Chordata; class Mammalia; order Rodentia; family Nesomyidae; genus Cricetomys; species Cricetomys ansorgei. Next base: position 1,407,390 of record JAMJFZ010000770.1, read on the forward strand.
TTCCTCTCTGTCAAACACTCTTCCCTCTTCTCTTTGATAGTTCCTCCAGTGTCACCTTAGATTAGAAAGCTTATATTATTTATTACCCTTGTTTTGTCTCATGCTTTCTCTGCACCTAAAGCTATCTCTGTATCTCTGAAAACCTCTATTATGGAGTATTTAAGCACTGTAAATGGTGACTGATTTGTTGTTCGGTATGGAGACAGCAAGCTGTTTAAGGCAACGGCTTTTCCTTTTCCTCTTCTATTTCTCACTCTTTCTTTTGTTCTTTCTTTCATTTGTCCACTAATTCATTCTTTGAAGTAGAGTCTCATTTAGTCCACGTATCTGGCTTTGAACTTACTATGTAGTCAAAGATGACCTTCAACATCTGATCCTACTCCCTCCACCTCCCAAATGCTAGAATTAGAGTGGGCACAGAACTAACCCACTAGAACTGTGTCTTAAAAATATTTCATCTCTGCTTCTTGTCAAAGTTCTTGGTGCCCCAGGCAGTCACACATTTATTAGAGAATCAAGTCACAGTTGAGGGAGTGAGTAAAATGGCAGAAGACTGTTATAATCATACTGCCTGAAGGAAGTAAGACTTAAGAATGTGCGAGTACACACACACACACACACAAATATGACACAACACAACACACATACACATAGCACACACACACAGCACACAGACACATACATGCACACACTACACATACAACACACGCATTTACACACACACACAACACATACACATACAAATTTACATGCACAACACAACACACATACACAACACACACATACACACAACATAAATATACACACACATACATATACAACACACATACACAACAGGTACACATACATACACATTTATACACACAACACAACACACACACAACACTTACATAACACACACACATTTACGCATGCACACACACATCATACACAACACACATACACACACACTACACACACACACACATACACACACACACACACACACACACACACACACAGAGGAACATTTGTAGCACCACTATTTAAAAAAATCACTGAGTTGGAAGTTGTCCAAGTGTTCACCAGTAGAGAATAAATAAATCGTAGCATATGCAGGAGATAGAGAACAGAAGAATGAGCGAGCCATACACATAGGCATCATGAGAAAACAAGTCCAACATCTGATAAAAGAAGATGAACACAAAAAGGTACATTCTGAATATTTCTATTTTAGAACACATCTAAATGGCAACATCAAGAAGTGGTTTCAGAAGTCAGGGTGGCAGTTAGGGAATGGTGGGGTGGGTACTCCAGGTAGTGAGAGGGAACATTGGCGTTTGGAAGTTTGGTAATGTTTTGTTCTTAGTTTGTGCATAGGTGTGTTTAGCTTTTATGTGTTCCTGGAACTTTTCACTTATGACTTGTTTTCCTGTTGTATATTGTTTTTTAGTATATTTAAGAAAGCAATCTGCATTCAGTAAGTAATGTCGTAAAATAATATCCCAATGACCTGACCCAGGGATTTATTTTTTCTGGTGTTTGATGGGTGATTTCTGCAGAAAGGAAAACCATTAGTGGGATGGGGGAGGATATGCGAAGATTTGTTTCTAACCCAATGGACGTATTAAAAGGAGCCATTTAGGCATAGTTGGGTGGGGAAAAATGCATCCTGGTTCACATTTCCCCCTTTGGTTCTTTGGTTTAAGGCAAAGAATAATTCCAGGGCATCAAAGTATCAAGAGGGAGAAGTTTGTTATGGGGAAAGAGGAATGACAAAATAAAGTCTTCATTAGGGGATGGGGCCAGAGGCAGGACATATAGGCTTTATAAGGGGAAGAAGTCTACCTCCCTTTTACCCACCTACCTACCTGCTTGCCTTTAGGAGTAGGGAGGACACTGAGTCTCTTGAAGGTTTCTCAGTCTATCTAGGAAGTTAAAGCATGAGAGGTAAGAGTGAGAAAAGCAATTTGGCCCCAAGGAACACACTTTGGAGATTAGAGAATACTTTTTGCCTGACACGATGGAGAATGGTATTAGTGTGTTGCTGTGGTTTTGTGATTCAGGGCACTGGCACTTAGGGTGAAGTGAACAGCAGGTGATCAGTAGGGTTGCCTAGATAAGGGTTGGGTTAGGAAAAGTTCTAAGAAGGGCGTGGTTCCAAGGTGTGGTGAAGGACCTTTGCATAATAACTTACAGCATACTGAGTAGTTTGGCAAGAATTAATTGAAGTAGCTATGTAAAACTAGAGACTAGAGAGAGTCCAAAGAAGTAAGGGAAGTAAGGATTTGGGGTCAGTGGGGATCCTATTTGATATATACAGGAAGTTGGGGAGATGATATACCAAGCTTCTGTTGCCCCTGGTGTACACCTCAGGTCTAAATTTCAGCTTATTCTTTCCATTCCAGAGGGAGCTTTTCACTGTGGCTACCATCTATCTATCTAAAGCTCCTCAAGAAACAAAAACTTGGGGAGGGGCGGTAAATGGAATTTCAATAAAGAGTTGAGCACCTCATGCTCTGTAGCAGTTGGCCTTATGGTTAGGTACAGATGGAGTCACATCCAGACATTTTCATTGCTCTAGGGGGCTCACAAAATGTTAATGATTCCAGTGAATGGAAAATTTCAGATAAGATGCCCCTCACACCCACCTTTTCTCTGTATTTATTTTTGAGGTGATAGGGATTAAACTTTGTGTCCCCAGTCCTGAAACGATGAGACCTGGTTTATTTATTTATTATTATTTTTATTAATATTATTAGTTTATATCTGAATTACCTATCGGAGATTCTCATTCTATGCTTTTAAAAATAAACATCAAAACCTACTGATATTACAGACGGAAGCACTGAATCAGGACTTATCTGAGCGCTTGTGGGTTAGCCCTCGCAGCCTTTTACACCGAGCTGGTTCCCCAGCCACAACCTTTCTACCACCATCACCATCATCTGTGCTCTCACCTTCAAATTCTCACATTATATACTTTCAGCATCATTATTTGAAATTGGGGAATTTCAGAAGGAATCATCTGTGAAAATATCAGAGGTAAAAGTAAGCTATTACAGGGTGTTGATGTCACCCCAAGGCCTTGTTTGCTATTTTTCTGCTCATTTTACTGCACATAACCCAGTATAGAAGGGACTGAACTATAATCAACTGCAATTTATTGGGGCTAATGGAGGAACAAAGAGGTACTAGCAGTATAAGGTTGTGAATAATAAGCTACAAGGAAGGGGAAGCATATGCATGCATGTTTTCTAGATAGAACAGACATAAAAATATCCATCCTAATAAACTGCAACTTAACTGGAATGTTCTGTGACCTGGGACAATGAGAGTAGTGGATCAAGATTACTTGAGGGAGCAAAAAAAAAAAAAAAAAGCTGTATTGAGAAACACAACAAGCATAAAAATTGAGAGTTGGTATAAAGTCAACTGCTACTGAAAGGAGCCACAACCGCACTCTCTGTTCATTTACTTATTTTAAAAATTGTCACATTATTATTTTTATTTATTTTTATTATGCCACATTATTATTTATCTGTAACTATTTCCCCCCGTGAATTTCCAAAGGTAGTCCTGGTGTTTCGCTGAACTCTGGGAAGAACTAAAATTCCATGTGGCTCGCTATCTTCACTCCTATAGAAGTGGACAAGGAGCTTGGCAGATGTCAGTCCCATGACTACTCAGACAGTGCCTGCTTTTAAGATACCTTGTGTTGTTGCTGAGAGACAAGAATGGCAGCTGGTTAACGGTTTGCAGTGTTTTGCATCTTGACATCTTATTTCTATAGGAAGGGATGGGTCATTTTGCTAGAGCCTATAAGTAGGTCAAAATAAGTCAAGATCTACATTAGACCTAAACTTGCTATTACCTTTTGTACCAGATAGATTTGCTTGAGTTAAACATGTGCATACACACACACATATACACACTGAAAAGGGGTACAGTATTTCCCAAATTTTTACAATTAGTGAGCTATGTAAGAATTTACGAGTCTGAGGGCATGACATATCTAGACCCCTAACCCCAAAGACCCTTTTTCTTTCTCAACTGTCATTTTCTCTTCTTAATGTGTGTGGGATCATGCTGACCCAGGACACCCACCCACATCTTCTTTATAGAAGGTTCATTTCGATAGCATCAGTTTCTTGATATTTGTTTGGTTGAGTGGTTACTGTAGGCAATTAGCTTGTTTACTGGCTCACAAACACTTCCAGCCGTGATACAGTAAAAGCACAGTGCTCTGTAAAAAGAGCAGGGAGCGTTAGTGGGAATTGCTGTTGCTGCTGCTGTCCCTGTTAGCTGACCTTCATTCTCGAGAGCTGCAGCTCTCAGAAGCAATTTGTAACTTTCAGTGTATGATGAGAATAATCTAGAGCATAGTCTATACATTTTGTACATTTTACAGAGATCAATCTAGGCACTCAGGAAATCTACAAACACACATCGACTTGAAACTTGATAAGTGTGGCAGAAACCTGGTAATTAATTCTAAAACAAGCTCTGTTTATTATCCTCACCTCCAGCATAAGAAGAAAAAGTCAAGTCAAGAAAGTCAAAATATAACCCTTCTTCTCCCTCTAAATCCAGAGAAGGGTCATATTTTCCAGCCCCCCCCCCCCACCGCCTGTGATTTCCTGTAGCTACATGACTGAGATCTGAGTGATGGAAAGTGCTAGAAGGCACATTTACCCCTTTAGGTCTGGCTCGTAATAACTTGTCCTCTATGCATGGCATTCCATAGTCTTTACCCTCAGGCCTGTCAATTTGGGGTAAAATGACAACTCAGGGACCCTGACACTGAAGATAATGGAGCCACAGACAGCAGGAGCCTGTGCTCTTGAGTTGCTGCTCAGAGAAGACTGGTCATCTGACTAGAAATAGCCTATAGGTGAACAATATTAGAATATATTCTCGAAGCTTCTGAGAGTTACCATTGTATCTTTTATGTCCTTCTTAAGTTTTCTTAATGAAAATACTGCATCAGCATGTGCCCCAATTCAATGCACATTGCAATTATTTGATTTGGATCTTGTTAAAACAAATGAATGCCTGTGAGTTTGCAAAAGTTCTAAAATTCAGTAAATGCCAACCATTAGAAGACTTTCATGTGCAAAGCCCTTTCCCAAGCAGTAGGAATGATGACCCTAGGTGAATATTGTTGCAGTCTCTGATAGAGGGGGAAAGACTGCAAGACCAGGATACTGGTGGAGTATGCTTAGACAAGTGCCATCCAGTGAAGCATGTGCACTGTAGAAGTAAATTTAGAAATCAAAAAGGATGTTACACTAGGGCTAAGTTGTTTTGAGTCTGGTGAAGGATGCAGCTCAGCCAGGAGTTTCACACAAAGGAGGAGTCAGAACTTGAGCTCATGGAGGTCAGCTGAGATTAGTTCTCTTTTGTGGGGTTGTCTCACTTTAGGTAAATGCAATGCAGATAAGGACAAGGTTACAAAGACAATGAGAGCGACAGTGTCTGTTACCTAAGGTCTCACTCAGAGGTTCTTAACACAGAGTTATTATTAGGTTCCTGAAATAGACCTGGTCCTCTCTGGCTGCCTGTGGGAAATGATCACTCAAATGAGAAAAGGCAAGGCTGTTGATGCGGAGCTTGCTGAAGCATGAGAACCAGGCACCATCACCTGCATTTGATGGAGACTCCAGGCAGCAGAGGGGGAAGAGAGGATCTGAAGTTAGGTCCTCATGCTCCCGTGGCAAGCCTTTTAGTCCCTGAGCTGTCTGTCTTCCTCTTATAATTTTGTTTTAATAGAAGACTTCCTTCTGTGTCACATTTTAAGACTCTTTTCTTTATTTAACCCATAGCTGAGGGAGGATATGAGAAAAAAAAATCTGTTTTCGGATTCTTTGGGTGTGGGGAGCATCCTGACCTTCTCAGATACTTCTCCTGCACTTTTGTAGTGAATTCTCTCTATTACTATTATGTTGAAAATCTTCATTCTACAAGGCCTCATCTTCTTTTCTCCTATTTCTGCTTTCCTCAGTGCCTGTTGTATCTATGTCTCATGCATGCATGTAGTATCTGTCTATCGTTTTTTGCCGATGGCTGGCTGCCCTTGTAACCTGCTTCTGGGTGGTACAGATTTTCCATTGTGTTACACTCAACAATTACTTAAAAAGGCAAATTAGCTAAAAGGCTCTGCAAACTAAAGAAATCTATGGGATAATAATGTATGCACATTTTCCTTTAAACATGTTGATTTATTTTGCTTTAAAATCAGAAATGACTGTCCCCAAGGTGAATATACAATATTTTAAAATTCCTTCTCAGGTTCTCTTCTCGGCTGCTCTAATGGCAGAAAATCTCCTGCCCACTGAGTATTCTAGCATTTAAAGGACCCTCAAGGATCAGCTCCTTGGCAACTCCCTAGTCTTAAATTGGCAAAATAGGCAGGCAGGGCAGGATGCCATGTACCCACCTCCCTGGTATTCCTTTCAGGGGTTTGATTAACTCTTTGGTTCATCTCAGCATAGGGAAGCTCAAGTGTCTGCCTAGAAAGAGAGGTAGGGAACATTCAAATGAGGACTGCTTTCGGCCAAAATTGGATTGGCAAAGCCCACTTTAGAACCTTACTAGAGACCCTTTGTCTGGAGCACCGTCTTGAAGCCCATTTGGTCATAAGTGGCCATTTGAGCAGTCCCAGGGCTGGGCTTGTTTCTGAAAGTGTTTCCCTTTGGGAGAAAGGGAATGTGAAGTAAGGGAGCCCCCTTTTGGAGGAGGAGAGCAAAGGAGGAATGTGAGGAAGCTGGAAGGAATTCGGGGAGATGGTCAGGAGAAAGACAATCTTCATTGTTGTGGAAGTTTATTTTTAGTTTTTTTTTTAATTGTTTTGTGCACTGCTGGATAAAGGAATGCATAGGCCATGGCGTTTTGTATTGTTTGCAGGTGTTGGATTGGGGCAGGGTGTGTTTGATTGCTTATGATCTGCACTTGAGGAGTTCTGAATGAATAAAAATTATCACTTGAGCTCATACACTCAGGGTTCCACTGTCCAGTCTGATGCTGGCCAGGAAGGTGGTTCCCCTGCTGAGATCTGGCAGAGTTTGCACGTGTGTGAACTCCTCCTTGTCTTCCTTGCTGAGCCACCCAGTAGGTAATTGCTACGCTTCATGTCTGAACTCATTTGAAAAAAAATTAGCATAGGATTTTAAAATGAAAGGTACATGCATGAGACTCACTGGGAAGATCTTTCCAAAATGATGCGTATACAAGAGATAGAGCCGTACTTGTTCTCTTGTTGGTAAGATAAACAATCCTGAAGGTGGGCACAGAGAGGGAGGGTGGGCTAAGTGTGTATCCTATGGAGATGGAAAGAGCATTCCAGTCAATCCCACTGTGGCCTTGGGTCCAGTTCCTTTGTTTTCTATAGCATATCCCAACACTAGCAGCAAAGATAAGCTAAGTGGGTGTAATCCTTGAATGTCTGCAGCACAAACTTTGTTGAGTGTGGCAGGTAGCTGTGACAGGCTGCCAATGGCTCTACCTTCTGGTATCCAAGCCTTGGCTTAATTATCTCCCCTCCAGTGTGGCTGGACCTAGGGATTTGCTTCTTATGAACAGATTCAGGAGATACCATTTCTGGGGACATGATTTAAAGACTGGGACTTCTGACTGGCTCATGTCCCTCCTCACATGTCCCTTCTCAGATGACTCTCACCTTGACTTTAGCTTGTACAAGGGCCACAGTAGAGGAACCAGAGAAATCAAGCCCTGATTTTTGAATGACATATGTGAGAGGGTAGATGTATACTGCAGAAAAAGATAGCTGATACAGGGAGACATTATTATCACAGGCGTCTGCTTTGTCCCACACATCACTTGGCTTCTGAGTCCAGCAGGGATGAGTCTGAAGTTCTTCACTTTTCTCTTCTACTCTCGAAGCTATAGCCTGTTCCAACAAATCCTTTACATCTGGGAAGTTATGGGAACCAGATAAAGAGCTCTGACATTTACAGAATGCCTTCCAAGCCACTTGTCCTTCTTACCCATCTGTGGTTCTCCCTGCTCATAAAGCCTCAAATAGTTGTGTACCATGAACCTTCAGCCATGGCAAACCAAAACTCCAACATGCTGTTTGTTATACAATCAAGGGTCTATTTATCTTACTCATCAAAACCTATGGAATTGAGTCACCAAGGATATTTTTGAATACTTGGCAAGTCAGAGAGCAAGTGTCTTGGTCTTCCATGAGCCATACAGGCCCTATTATAGCAACTTAAATATTATTTGTAGTACAAATGATATATTTACATATATCATATGTAAATAAGTGAGCCTGTATGTTTGCCATTATAACTTTATTTATAGACAATGAAATTTTAATTTCAGATAATATTTTGTGTGTTTCATTCTTTAGGTTTTTATACAATCATTTACAAAATATAAGAAAATATTTGTGATGGTTAATTTCATCAGCTTGATGGGATCTGGAATAAACTAAAAAATTTGCCTCCAGGAAGGTCTATGAAGGCATTTCCAGAAATTAACAGAGGGGAGAAGACCCTTGGGGTAGCACCTTCCAAGAGGTGGCCCAGACATAAAGAGTTTGATGAAGAAGCAGTCTTGTCTGCCTTTACCTTTCGATATTGTGTCTGTTCTGCCTGTGCTGGTTTCAGGCTCCAGTTTATTCTCTAGGAAAATTACAATCTTTCAACTCCAGATTGGGACTGCTTAGGCATCTAGCTTCATGGGCCAAGCAGCTACTAGCTCTTAGGCTCTTCCATTTACAGATGGCCATTGTTACATTCCCCAGACCCTATCATGTAAGCCATTCTAGTGAGTCTTATTTTATAATACATATGCACTCTTTCAGTTCTGTTCTTCTACAGAACCCTGTTGAATGGACCATTCTTTCTATAAGCTGTATGAAAACAGGCAGCAACATATATTTTTTACCTTCTGAATTAGTCGTATTTTCTGTTTTTACATTCTTATTTCTGGTATGCAGCTTGGTCTTATGGACACATTGTTCCTGTTATTACTCTAGTCACTGAATTTCTAGAAAACAGAAAGCTAAAGGAGAAAGAAGAGAAAGGAGTGGTGTTTATATCATACCATCTTTCAGTACACTGTGCTAAATCTCAATAGTGAGAAAAACAACTTTTTAAAACTTTCAAATCTGTAAAATTATTAGAACTTGGGCTCCTCTTAGAAAGGATGGGTATAGGTAGCAAATCGCAACATATTCTAGAGCAAAGTTCATCCTTTGGCCTCTGTTCTAGTTCACTTTAACTGTCAGTTTGACATAACTTAGAGTCAGTCACTTGAGAAAGGAGTTCTAACTGGGGGATTTCCCAGCCCAGACTTGTCTGTGGGGGATTGTCTTGATTGTTGATTGATATGGGATCTCCCAGTACACTGCGGGAAGAACCATTTCCTGATCCTGGGCTGTATAAGAAAGCTAGCTGTGCAGTTTGGAAAAGTCATTAGTTTTTCTAGACCCTGTTTTCTACTCCTTAAAACAGATTGCTCTGAGATTATGTGAAGTACTGGGAAAAGGCTTCGTCCTAGTGTTGTCTCTACCACTCTCAGACAGAGCAGACAAGGGTAAAATTACTTGGTCTTCATAAACACACTTCTTCCTGCTGTGAAATGGAGTGGGAACAATCTGTTCTCTGCTTCATTTTCAGGATAAAATGATACGATGTATGTGGTGCCATTAGCATAGATTTAACATGAACTCCAAAAAATTCCTTTTGTGATTCTATGCAGGAACTCATGATTCCTTTTTTAAAAAAAGATGTATATTTTCATTTTACCTCCCATGGTGTGTGTGTGTGTGTGATCTATGTCTCATAAGTAGAGGCCAGGGGTTTTGATAATTACCCTCTAATAAATGAGTCAGCTGCTTACAGTAAAAACAACTTTTAGTGTGCGCACTAGGTAAAGTGCTTATGGGCAAGCATGAAGATCTGAGTTTGGATGTCCACCACTAATGTAAAAATCTAGACATGGTAGCACATAGCTGTAATCATGGTGCTGGGAGCATCCTGGGGCCTTGACAGCTAGTCTAGTTTACCACTGAGCTCCAGGTCCAGTGAAAAACCCTATCTAAAGAAATAAAGTACTGCTGGATGCGCTGGGAACCTTTAATTTCAGCCCTTGGGAGGAAGAGGCAGATGGATCTCTGAGTTTGAGACCAGCCTGACATCACAGAGCAAGTTCCAGGACAAACAGGCTGCACAGAGAAACCCCGTCTCAAAAAACCCAAGGGACAAAAAAGTGGTTAGAGATTGAGGAAGACACACCAGATTCTGTCTGGCTTTCACAGGAGAACACACACACACACACACAGACACACATACACACATACATAGACACACAGAGACACATAAACCCCCCCCTACAGATACACACATACACCCACACACATACACACAGACACATACACACACACACAGACACACACACATACACACACACACACAGACACACACACACATACACCCACACGCACACACAGACACACACACACATACACCCACACACATATACACACACACACATACACACATACACCCACATGCACACGCACACACACACATACACACAGACACATACACACACACAGACACACACACACACACACACATACACCCACACACATACACACACACACACACACCCACATACACCCACATGCACACGCACACAGACACAGACACACACACACAGACACACAGACACACAGACACACACATACACCCACATGCACACAGACACACACACACACACACACACACACACACACACACATTATCCAGCACAAAGTCCATGGTACTGCACTTACCAGGAAATGTCTGTCCCTAAATCAAATTCAAAACTCCTGTATCCAGTTCCCATCTGTTTTATACTAGTCAGACAGAGATAATTTAAAGGCAATTTGATAATTTTACAGATTCTTTGAGTCTTGCACACCACTCTTCCATAATTTAGTAGTAAGTAACAAATCTAGGAAATGATGACTATTTGGGGTTTTGAAGAAGCTAACTGTAGACTGAATACCGTGTAAAGTTCAAATGTGATTCAGGACCAGAACAACCCCAAATGTCTCCTCCTTTGATCCCAAAACAAGACATTTCTGTGAGTTCTAGTTGAATTTGAAAGGGCACGACAGAGCGGTTCATCAGTGAAAGTGAGCACCCACAGGGAGGTGGCCTCTGTGGGTGATGAGAGTGTCGAGGAAGAGAAGACACCAAGCAGGCGCTCACTATATTTTTTGAACTAGACAGCATGTAAAAGAATTGTCAACAGTCTTAGAACATATGAGACTGAAGTCAAAGTGAGGTGGAGTTGTGGGAGCAGAAGAGCGTCCTGGCACTGTTGGACTAGGTATAGCAGCAGTCAGCATCCGCCCTTTAATGCTCCAGATTCAGTGGTGGCTGTTGGTATTAGATGTGGCAAGCTGGAGGAGGGTGAGGCTAGGAAAGTAAGGTGTTACAGAATGCTGGGGCTGGTGCTGGCCTGAGGAGGGTCTTCCTGAGATTGTGGCTTCTTAAGACAATTTTAAACTCAGGGAGAAAGTGAGCCACCCATTAATATAGGGCTGGGTGCTCCAAAAGAGAGGGGTACAAAAATGTCTATCTGCTTTCCCTCCAGGAAGAACAAGTTGACCAGAGTGACAGAACAGAATGCATGAGAAGAGAGGCAGCTGAACTGTGGCAGTGGCCCTGTGGACAGGGCCCTGCAGGCTGTGATCATGAGCTATAGCTTGATTTTGCAAGTAACTGGAAGATACTGGGATGATCAGTCAGGAAGTGATTATGTCCAGCTTTAGCTAGATCATAGCTCTACTCTGAGTGCCAGCAGTAGAATAGGGTATGGCAGAAACACAGTGGCTGGTAGAAAGGGACAGGAGCGAAGAAGATGAACCTTGGTGTCCATAATCTTGGGTCTTATCAGAGCTCTGTTAATTACTATGTATGTGACTTTACCTACCATTACTGAAACATTTTTCCTCATGAGCTAGGGCATGGGGAGCTATTTCATGACTGTTGTGAGCATTGACAGGGATTCTCAAGTGTATGGCAAGCACCTGTGTGGTTCTTGGCATTAAACATCACAGGTATTTCGTCAATGCTCCTTGCATTCCTGTGGACATGGAAACACTGCATGTGAAAACAATGGACGCAAATCAGCAGAGATACAAATGAGGCAAGGCGCACTTATTCTCTAGGCACACTGCTAATGTGTGTTGGTCAGTAGCAATAGTTGTCTTCTTGTGAAAAGGGCATCTGTTCCAAAGTCACACAGACTCCCCAGGTACGCTGACTCATCCCACAGGTTCTGGCATGTGTTCCTCCTTATCGGTAGGCAGACAACCATGATCCTGCTATTTCCTGTGGTCAGTGCTAAACTAAATATGGGGAACTTTTAAAAGAAATCCAAAAAGTTACTAGAAGTAAGGGCACACTGCAGGACTTTATGACATCAAGTCTCCATGGACACTCTAGTTAGTAACAGAAAAGCAATATTCCTTGGGGTGAATTGACAAATAAATAGCACTGGCCTGAGTGAAAAATGGAGTCGACATGACCCTCAGGGACTGAGGTTGTTATGTGGTTGATAGTGAAACTCTTTATCCCCTATCTCAGCTGGTAGGTCATCTTTGCCATTAGCAAATGGAACAAGAGTTAAAATGCATGTGGCATTTCCCAAATGCCATTTCTTGTTGAAAGGTTAGCACCATAATAAAATCCCAGAAAATGTAGAAGGCCATCTTTCTTGTTTGCTTATGCATATGTGCAGCTGAAGTCTTGTTGTCAGCCAAGCTAAAACTCTAAGACTGCAAGCTAGTAAAGCTTGTTGTTTAAACATCTAGTGACCCTACTGCTGGTTGTGGTGTAGGGAGGATAAATTATTATTTTCATAATGTGTTTTTGGCTGTCTGGAGCCACTTATTATAAGTGGAGCCACACTTACAAAATGTGTGCAGAGAAATTTCATGATGATTGAAAAACAGTTTCCTTCAAATTTCAACTACATGTCAAAATATCATGTCATGAAGTCCTTTTAAAACAATCTGATAAAAACAAAAGTCATTTTCAGAGTAATGATGTGCATGGAATAAAGATAGAGTCTTTTTTATTGCTACTTTTATTTTGTGACATTAGTTATGTCATTTTTGCCTTTCCTTCCTCCAAACCTATTCCCATATCCCTCCATGATTTCTTTAAAACCCAAGCTATCTTTTTTCATTAATTGCTGTTATATGCATATGTATATATACATATAGATTCCTAAATATAACCTTCTCAGTCTGTATAGTGTTACTTCTACGTATGTTTTCAGAGCTGAACAAGGACGGCAGACTTGCTAAATGGATAGGGGAAAGCCCATGAGGCCTTAAGCATACACAAAGAATTATAGGCAACTAAGAAATGCTGAGAGAGGGAGAAATAGTCTCACACAGGTAAATGTCTTTTAAAATGTTTCTTTTGACTATGAATAGCTTACACTTACACCAAATTAGAAGAAGATGATGTCAGATTTAAAGAATCACAAGCTGAACAATAAGGCCAGAGACCTGTCAACTTGAAGTTCAGAGTTTCTATTTTACTTAATAGCCACAGTCATTCATAATTACTAAAATCAAGGATGAGTAAGATGGGCAGACTTTGAGAAGTACTATGTAATGCATTAATGATCAGCACCTTATGAAACATTAAATATAGCAGCAAAGATATGCTATGCACATTTTACTTTATATAGTGTCCCACATCTCTTTGGGTATCAAATACTCCAAACAGCCTCCAGTTTCAGCATTTGCTTTACCCTGTGCCCGCTCTCCCAGTATTCAGGAACATTTGGTAAGGTGTCTCTGAACATGAGTTTCTTAGGTGGCAGAACCTAGAATCCACATGTTTGCTTCCATATCACACTGCCATTTGAAGCCTGGCCAGCTCCTTGCTTTGCACCCATAAGACCGCTGTTTAGTCCTGGGTATCATAGATGTGTTGATGAAGATGGCAAAAGATGTTCCCTCATCTGCAACAAGATGAGGGAACAAAGACCTTAAAACGCACTGAAACTCTATTGCAGGAAATGAGTTGTGTCCCCGCAGCTAAAAGGAGCAATCTGGCTGTAGTTGATGAAGCATTTGCCCGGACCAGTCTCTGGGCCAAAGCTGACACATTTTGAAAATATCCATATGTGTGATTTAAAAACAGAGAGGATAAAAGAGATTGTAATGATGTAATGTACCTTCTTACCTACCCATTACTGTATTTTAAATATGAAGTGCCTTCCCAGAAAGTTTCGTATGTTGAAGTCTTGGTGCTGTTGAACGGTGATTAGAATTTGAAAGACACCAGCTTCATTAATGGAAAAACTCACTGATGAGTTCATAGCTGAACAAACTGTTAGGTGGTAAGTACACACCCCCCTGGTGACCTACTTCCGATTAGACCAAGGATAGTGACATCTCTGATCAGGCCTCTACACGTTCTGTGTAAGCACTCTGCCATGGAGCTCTTCTCCTAGACCCAAAGCAGCATGCTTTTAAAGCAATCTCAAAGCATTTGTTTTGTAAAGTTTCTTTTTTCTTTTTCCTTCCCCTGCTGTGCTATGTTGTCAACCCATGCTCATGTTAATACCTTACCTAGATGTTTGTGTAAGTTCTACATGATTTGTTGTGGCTGCTTGGTACACAGCCTTTCTGAGGGTTCCTGGTGACTTGTTCTGTCCTATTACATTTAGGAGGCCAGAGAATGCCTAGTACCTTCTTGCTCCAGTCACCTTGACTATTGAGCTTGCTGAAGGACCCACTAAGAGGACTGTTCCCTCCTTATTCATAGTCTGCCCTGTACAGCCTTACTTGTTCCCTTCTAGAAACTTGTCCATAATCTTATCCCCATCTCCCATTGTTATTTATTTTGTGGGCATGTGCTAAAATCCATAGTCATTTCTTACCATCTTAACTGAGCTTTGGAAAGAGTGTGGAAACAGCCTCATAGTGGTTGGAGAAAGGCCATGTTGATTGCTCATGGAGAATCTTTGTGGCAGAGTGTGCAATACCTCTATGTCCAGAAGAGTCATGCATGTGGCAGGTTTCACAGGCTCCCCATTTATTGCTGCAGTCACCTTTAGTGCTGATATTCCTCATTTGGATGGCACCTTGATCCCATCTGCACCCCAGATGGCCTTGTCTCACCTGCATCAAATTTTGCTTCTGGATCGTAAAGTGTCATCATTATCTTCCCACTACTTAGAAGGCCATCCATTGTTCTATCCAGCTCTGCCTTTTCCTGTACTTCATCTAAACGTGGTAGAGTGCATCAAGTTCATCCTTCAGGCTCACTCCACTCATGCAGCACATTCAGCACATATATCACCAGACCCACCCTGTGCCAATGACCTTGACTCACTTGATGAACTCTTCCATCTCGTAACAGTGAGCTAGGTATGGAGAAGTTGGCTTCTGCTTGTATGGAAGAAATTTGGTAATTTAGTCAGTCTATTACGAATTCCAATATTATGCTCCTTGGCAACAGGTCTCATATTTTCCCCCGTCAATACTTTCACATAGCAAAATGCACTAGATGGGTAATGTAATAATCACACCCCCATCAAAGGATAAGTCAGAAAACAAGCACAGAGGACATGTTCATGGTAACATGTGAATCCTCACCACCCTCAAACTCTGTGGCTAGATACTCAGTAACTCTCCCCAGCCTTCACCTGCATTTTCTTTGACAAAATCACTTGAAGTTTTTGAAAGTCATTACTCCTGCACTAATGCTCATTTTTCAAACAATGAATTTCTTTGGTTAGGATATCAACTTTCTAAACTGTACAACATTACTCCTTAATTCAGTATACTTCTGGCAGGAGCCGTTTATGCTCTTGTCTTATTCATTTTGAAGAGTGTTAGTAAAGCTTTGCTGATATCATTATAGTATGGAGTAGACAAATAACAATAGCTACATGCTCTAGGCATTTGCTGTAGGCAAGACTCTTTGGAAAGGTAGATTCTATGTCGCCAAACCTCCCTTTCACTATTGAGGCAGTCAAATGTGAGTTTCTGTCCCATGCTCTTCCTGTGGTCCTCAAAGAATCCTCAGGGCTCATTGGATCATGGCAGTGAGGAATCCGGAACAGCACAAAAAATTGAATTTGAAGAGAAAATTAAGCTCTCAGATCACCTCTCAGAACATCTAAAGTCTGCATGTTGTATTCTTGCCTGGAATTCCTCTCACTAGGCTTGCCCTGATGACTTGTTAAGCTCACTATGTTGAGTGAGATCCTTACACTTAAGTTCTCCTAGAAATAATGAACACTTGAGCTACACCCATCTGGCCCTACTCGAATTTGTTATACATAGCCTAATCGAGTCTCCTGTGCAATGTTCCATAGCTGTTATCTGTTCATTTGCAAGAATGACAAGGCTGAGCATTGGGAGACCCATAGTTCCTCCAGTTTAAGTCCCTCAATGACCCTGTGTAACAGTCTTGAATATTCCTGCCTGGCAGTTTCATTTCATAGAGCCTGACTGTTGTTTCATGGAATACCTTCTTTTTCTTGTATCGGTTATGGAAAAGCTCATAAAAGGCGATGTAGAGAATGCAGAGTAGATTTTCAGAGTAACCAGATCTGGCTTTAGTTAGCAATGGCAGAGACTTGGCTAGCACAAAGTAGGCTTTGCTTCTCTGAGCCTTACTTTGTCAGCCTTGTAGACAACTCATCAGGCCAGGTTCACTCTTGTTGTTAACTTCTAGTAGGTTAAGATATTGAATAAGTACAGAGTTAGTGCCACCTTGTCATATTAATTAAACGAATTTGATTCATTTCTCAAAAAGTAGCACTAGAGATGCAGTTTACCATACAGTGCTTGCCAAGAATACATAAGGCCCCAAGCCTGATACCTAGCTTTGCAAATAGAAAAAAGAAACACAGATTTTTTGGCTTTCTAATATCATTAAAATGGGAGAGAAATAGAAACATACACAGAAAATAGCTTGAGTTTAAAGTATCTTACAATTAAAATAGATTTGCACTTAATTTTCCTCAAATCAGGAGCAGTATCATCCATGATTGCAGAAATCTGTCTTCATCATTTTAAACAGGGGTAGTAGTTGCCAAGCAGTTTTTAAATAGAAGCTTTTCACTGAGAGACCCACACGTATGCGGAATTACCTGTACTCTGAATATTCGTGGAGTGGACATATCTATTTGCCTACAACTCTTTTGAATAACCATAATGTCAGTAAGTTTAATATTTATCATATTCCACTTGAGTTATTGTTTTCTTAAATGTAACCACCATCTTGATTAGTATCATCAAAGAAATTTCTGCTTGACTTTGCAATTCCTAATAATAGAGTCATTGTGCATGTGATTTTGTGTTATATTTCTTTTGCTTGGTTTGGTTTATATTTTTCAGACAAGGTCTTTTATCTCAGGCTTGCTTTCAGTTTGCCGTGTAGCTGAGGATCACTTGGAACTTCTGATTCGGTTGTCTCTGTCTCCAAAGTGTGTTTTGCTTTGTGGGACAGGGTCTTGCTACATAGACCATGCTGGTCTCAAACTTACCATTCTCCTGCCTTCATATTCTAAGAATCTGGACTATGGATATGTGAATTTTTAAATTAATTTTTTTGTGACGTCACCAATACAATCAAATGCAGTACATCTTGTTACCATATTCTATCATAGAGGACACAGGTTTGAAATCCAGCGTGGTCAAATGAGCTTGCAGCTTATTACTGCACATGTCTGCAGCCTTCCTCTGAGCATTCTCCCAGAAGAGGAACTTCTGGACTCTAGAGATACACACATTAAACATTTAGCCTTAGTGGGTATTACCTGGGAGTTTCCCAGAGAATTCATACTATAAATCCCACATTATGGGGTAGTTCCGTACTTTTAAGGTTTTGCCAACACTGTAAATTCTTAGTGGTTCAGAATTTTGATCTTTCAAATATGCATGTATTCATGATATTATTTCAATTGATTTTCATTTTTCAAAGACTAATGAGATTGAGTATTTTTAGATGTTTGTTGACAATTTTGATATCTTCTATTGATAAGTGCCCACTTAAATCTTTTATCTAAATAATTTCCCACTCTTTGTCTTCCTTTGTAACATTACTTTAGTCAGGACTTACATGATTTGTCAGTTAAGTGTATTGCACATGTCTTCTCCCATTTATATCTGTTTATTTGTTTACTTATTGTTCAGTTCTTATATACATTAGTTCCTCATTTTAATATACCTGAGTTACTTGTTGCTTGTGATTTATGAGCAGTGGTCTAAGCACCTGTTTGGAAAATCTCAGTGTTTTCACCGTGTTCTGTTATATCTTCTGGAAATTTAAACCTTTCTCCTCCATACTTGGATATATAACTTAACAGGACTGATCTGTGTTTATGGTATGATGTAGGGGTTAAGAATGGTTTTTTTTCCTCCTATACAGATCACCAAACTGACCTGGCACATAGTGTAACTTACTTTCCACAGTGGATTGATGATAACAATGACGGATAATATTCAGTGGCAACTTACCACAATCAAAGCAAACAATGGCAGATTAAACTCAACAAAGCAAACGTTAGGTGGTTGGCTATGTCTGGAAGCTATCTTGGAGCAAATATTAATGTTCTTTACAAAATCAATTCCTGTGTAGCTGGAAAGAGGTCACAATAACTCTTTTTGAAAATAACATGACTGTTTTCACACTATTTAGCATCCTTGTGATCATGACCTGAGGTAGGACGCTTAGCTGTATATCATTCATTCCTCAACTACATTATGCTCCATTGCCTTTTATGATAGTCCTGACATGAACCCCAGATTAGCACATTTTCTTATGTTTTATGTAGACTCAGTTCAATATTCTTTGTACCCTACTGTGCAAAGTGAAGAAACAATTTATTGTTTTGTATAAAACTGGACTAAAATTTTTGAGTTCTATTTTGCTTGTTAGTTCAAGAGAGTGTATCCATTTTCCCTTTATTATTCAATTTGGAACTGCTATTGGGTAATGCACATAAATTCTCCAGTATGTTATTAGAACAGTCTATTAAGTTATGAATTTCTGAGTGATGCATCCATCTTTTGCATATGGATATTATGTAAAACTGTGGCCATGCATTTCATTTGCTTAGAACAGTGTGACCTGCAGGGATATAGTTTGTCTATGAGAGTCTTAAAACTAGTTACAGGCTAGTGAGTCAAAGCATAGAACAGAATAGCAGATAAATTGTTGCTTTTCATTAAGGAATAAATAGAAATGCACATGGCAAACATATTAAAGATAGTTATTTCTACTGCTTCTATATATTTAGGTGCCTGTGGAGGCTTACATAGAATTTAAAGTGAGAAATACTTGCTGTTTTTGAGCAGTTTACCTCAGGACAAGAAGATGGTATACTGGGTATGGAATTTTGTCACAGAGGGATCAAGAAAACCTCTTTGTGTGGTCATGGAATCTGAACCCTACTTAAGCCAAATTCAGCGATACATAATGAGAATAAGTAGACTGTAGCTCTTCTCGTCTGAGTAACTCTTCACTGACCTCAGGAGATCGGCTCCTTTGAGCAGGATCAAGACATGAAATGGAAAAAGAGCAACCAAGAGCTCAAATGAAACAAGAGATGAATGGGAAGGCTTCCATCTCTTAGCAGCTATGAGGAGCTATGTTGTAGCACATGTGGAGGTTAATTTGATCCACATGTTCTGCTCTCTCTGCAGGAACAGATCTCCACTTGGAATGTAAAGTATGACATGATTTGATCTTGAGTTTGGCTTACTTAGACACATTTCCTCTCTACCTCAGAAGTCTCATGGACTAAAATTAAACAAAATTTAACTATGCTGGACAAATGCTTGCTAATCTCTGTTCTCTAGTCTTGTTTTATCAGGCCAAAGAATATCCAATCTTTGGACTCCTTTAAAGTCTTTTGTTGATATCTGAAATTTCTTTTATTTTTACTTCCTTAGAATTCTGATCTTAATGACATTTCTCTTTGGATCAGTAGTTCTTTCCTTAATTGATTGAACAATAATTAAAAAACAAATAAACTATCACCGCCATCACTATCAATGAAACTGCACATAACAGGTATGCTTCCCAAATTTATTTTTGCTTAATTTAAACTTTTTTTCTGCATTTTCATGCAAAGCATAACTCTATGTGTGTGTGCTCTTGTCACATAGTATTGTCACTCGAAGGCAATTATCCTATTAGGTTTTGATGTCAACCACTCTTTGCTCTGCAGCACCTTGACTTGGTATCCTGGATTCTTCAGGCATTTCACATGTAATTATTTTAGCTGTCACTGAAATACTATGGTTTGAGTAAATATTCTGAAAAATACATAATTTTTAAAATCTATGTACAATGAAATTGCAACCTTCTCTCTGTTGGGGGAAATATTATATTATAGCTATGTATGATTTAACAGTAGGCGTACATTCTGTAAATGTCATTAAGTGATTTAGTCATTCTCTGAGCATCAACTATACCAGCACAGGTTTACCTATGCTACTACTATATAATGTATAGCACACTAAGAGCCTTAGGGCCATGACCAATGAAGGAAGGGAGTTTAAATCAAGGACATGAGGGCTGGAGTTATATATCAGTGGTACAGTTCTTTCTTGTCCTGCATGCACAAGGGCTTGTGTTTGATTTACTGCAGTACAAACAAAACAACTTCAAACACAAGAGAGAATGATTCAGTGAAGAGACATGATGACTGCTTGCACACAAACACTCTCACACACAAAGAGACGTGACGAGGGGTCGGATGTGGTTCAGTTGGTAAAATGCTTGTCCTATGAGCATGAGGACTTGAGTTAAGTTCCCATAACTCACATCCAAAAGCTGGGTGTGAGGTTGGAATTACAGTGTCGAGGGGGGGAAAGGCATTTGGGATCCTCTTTGGCCAGTCAATCTCACTTAATCAGTGTGTTTCAGTTGAAGGAGAGACCCTGTCTCAAAAATCAATTTAGATGATGCCTGCGGAATAACCCCTGTGGTTGACTACTGGCCTCTATGTGCACATGCACACACATGCACACATGACTATGTGCACACAAACATACTGTTACAAAGAAACATGATGAAGAGGTGGTAGATGAGACTATTGCTGAAAAAATAAGGTAGATGTGCTTTTGTGTAAGTAGAAGGAAGTGTGTCAGTGATAAAGATTAATATAGGAAATAGACAAATCAACACCATGGTCACCTTTCATTACCAAGTATGATGGTTACATACATGCATAGCCATCCTTTTATCCACTGCCACTACGGTAGCTTCGTTATCCTCAGCACCACCACAAACACTAGAGTCTTGCTCTGT
Source organism: Cricetomys ansorgei (assembly GCA_026225945.1). Taxonomy (NCBI): domain Eukaryota; kingdom Metazoa; phylum Chordata; class Mammalia; order Rodentia; family Nesomyidae; genus Cricetomys; species Cricetomys ansorgei. The sequence continues at coordinate 1,428,692 of JAMJFZ010000770.1, forward strand.
GTCATAGGCAGTAGAAAATTTCCAGCTCTACCTTAATATTTTTGGAGTGGGCACCTTCATATGAGCCATGCATTTCTGAAAGCAACATTGTGTGATTAGACCACTCTTGAGTAAGAAGAAAGTAATAGAAATACAGTTTCCTGGGAATAAATGAGAAGCAGTGCAGAATTTTCCAGCACTTGTTTTTGTTTCCTGTATTGAAATGCTGTTGTGCTGACAGAACCTTCAGCTACTGCTTTCAAGACAATGAACCTCTGTTCCCAAGAATCATGGAGGAAAAAAATCAGAAAACTTTTGGCTTTCTACTGATCTCTTCTCAAAAAAGATATCTGATTGCATAGATGCATTTTGAAAAAATTCCACAAATTCTTCCTGTGTGTTTCACTCAAGGACAACCAAAGCAAATGCTAACAGGAGTGTATTTAGTCATAATCACAAATCTAAGAAGGAAGCAGTCATAATTGAATAATAAAAGCAATATCCATCCCAGAATGTTCAACTAACACAGAAGCAGGACTTCTGCAAATGTCTTTATGCTCTATTCTCAAGTAAAAGACACACTGTTATTTCATTAAATTCTTTGGTACTGAGACCAAAATTATCCTCTTACTTTGGTTGTTGTCCCTTTTTGTAATATGATCCAGCACCAGCCAAAATACATTACGGTTTCCAAGAAGACTTCCTTCAATCTGTTCAGCAGCAACTAAATAGCAGAAAGCTAGTTTGTTTGTAGAGATTGTGGAATATTTGAAACCCCAATTCTCAGAGGCAAAGGAGAATTAGTTAAACAGAGACAAGGAGCTACTGACCCCTAACTTCAATCCTTAGTTACTACCTTCACAAGCTTTGGAAGCCCCAGCTACATGAAATTGCATTATTGGCTGTGCCCTCAGCCTGCCTGGGGACAGCATGTTGCTCATCTTGCTGGTCAGCTGGCTATTAGCAAGTGGGGGCTTTGATGCTCTTCCTTTCTTGGCATGATAATTTCTGAAAATGTTAGGTCTTGGGGGCTAGGAGAGGAAATGATGCTTGAACATATAAAGTAGAGCAGGAAATGGCAGGTGAAATAGAGCAATGATATCTAATCTTGATGATTAGTCTTTAGCATCACAGGGGATCATAGGTGAGGGCTGGGGAACTGCAATCCAGGGCAGAAATTTAACACTGCATTCACTGGGGAAGAGCCGAGGGTCCAGCAGAGACAAACTGTGGCTGCAGCACAGAGTGCTTGAGATTGGTTTGGAGTAAAGTAGCATGTCACCCTGCCCAAGGAGCCCCATCCTCTGGCAGACTGGAATAGCACATGAAGCACCCAGAGAGATGATTAGTGGGGCTGTCTGAAAACAGCATCTTGCAAAGGCAGTCTCCTTGTGGGTACTTTGACACTTCCTTTGGGATACTACAAAGCTTTTTCTCCCTGGAAACTCTTCTGTTGCTTCTCTCAATGTTAGTTGGGGTTCTATAGGGGAAAAGAATTGATAGAATGAGTATTATTAATAATAATCTACTGGTGCTATGGTCTGGAGAGTTGGCCGTTGTTTACTAGCTGTTTTGCTCTGAGGTTTCCTCCTCATCCTTCTCTGTTTTTCATACTCTCAGCACATCTTGCAGGTTGAGCTCCTAAGGTTTGCGTGTTGACAGCTTTCCCTGGAATGACTAATGGGAGGTATTAGTGGGAAATAAGAAGGTGGGAGACAGGGAAAAGTCAGGGAGATTGCCTTCATGTTTCACTTTGGGTGGCCAGTCCAGCAGCAGCCATGCCTTCTCTGTGGCTTTAGCAGACTCTGGCATCTGATATGGTTCTGAAAAGTCCCTCATAGTTCCAGCACAATTCAGCCAAGGCTAGTTTCTAGGACACAGCAAAGCTGTTTTGTTTCTGAGGCTGAAGTGGCAGAGGTTCCCTGCTGCAGAGTTCCTGGCTTGCCTCACCAGCCCTTTTTCACCTGAAAATATACTTTCTCAATTGGCCTTACCTAGAGGGCTATTCATCCTAACCAAATCACCAGTCCTTGTTTTTCACAGGTGTACCCTGACATTCCTCTAAAACATATTGTGCATCTACTCTTGTGTTGGGAGTGGAGTGGGGTGGAGAGATAACAATGCTCAAAGAGTAGATATTCTACCAAGAGAGGCAGGTATGATTTTCTGGATAAAGAAAAGATTGAGTCATCACTAGGCTTCACAGACATTGCATCATTCAAAGGAAAGTTTTGACAGGGTAAGGGGAAGAAGTGATGATGCTTTGCAGAATGGCTGTACAGTGGAAGGAGGGTTGAAGTGTGGGGGCTTCTGTATTTGAGAACTCCAGCTTGAGGCTGGAGCACAAGTCAGGTGTTGGGAGTACTAGCAAGACGATGATGGGTATGGCTTCTACTGAAGTATCTTCAAGTAACATCTGTAGCTGTCATCTTTCCATTAAGCTCCCAATCCATTGTTTCGCCTTCTGGAAGTTTCCATTTCAAATGCAATCTGCCTGAAATGGAAGTTCTCAGTCTCTCAGATCAGAAAATAGCATATGGCCCAGTTAACCACTAACATCAGAAATCTGGATGATATCCTTTCTCTTGGTTACACAAATATCTGCATCAAATCTTATTCTTGTGCCTCACAAATTCAGAAGACTTTAACCACTTAAAACCCACATCTGGAAATCCTAATCAAGTACTTCTTTAATATGTTCATATGTCTTTCAGTCACATGGTACTCTAAGCCATGGTACTCCCTACAGAATTCCTCTCTGCTACATCCTGTCCTTCTGGGAACCCTATTAGGTCTCACTGCATTCGCTGCTTAGCAGGAGTCACAAGGCTCTCCAGGAGTGGCAGCCTGCCTGCCTTCCTACTGTCAGGTCTTGAATTTTATCCTACAACCTTACTAAATATCTTGCTGGGAAGGCTCTTGGGTTTATTTATGCCATTCTTTCTGTTTTGAACTGTCTCTCGTGAAGGTTATCAGAATCAAATGGGATCACTTCTGTCAAATTCTAGTGAAAACAGAGATTAGGGCACATGGGGATGATCCTTGTACAATAATTGTCTGATAATAAGTGCAGGGGTGCCAGGAGAAGGGCTTATAGATACTAAATTGCTGTGAAAGTTGTAAAAGTTCAACTTTTTGAATACCGAATGGAGTAGGCAAGCAGCGCCTGGCTTCCATTAAAGACAGAGACTTGGCAGTTGAAGGAGCTGGTAGATGTCGAGGGCGAGCCTGATATCGAGGTCATCCCATGTGCACAGATTAGTCAACATTCATACTCAGATGTTGCTAGCTCCCATTTTTACTCCCAACAGAGTGGGGGGACCCTTTCAGGAAGTAGACCTCTCCCAGTCTGTCTCAGAGCACTGATCATCTTCTATAAACACTGTGTTGATTGGAGTCCCCACTGTCTGTCAATTGGTATCTTACTGAAATAACAAGCAAGGGTTTCCTGTGAGTCAACCACAGTCACGTCACTTCAGATGCTGCCTGAAGGGTCTAAATTCAGAACCATTAATTAATTCATTCCCAGTGTCAGGTCAAAGGAACCCAAACCCTCCCATTTCCTCCCCTTGATGCTGCTGGGTGATATCACATGGGTGTTCTTCTTAATTTAGCAATGTCATATTTGACAAGCATCTAGCACACCCTCACCCATCTCTGTTTCCTTGAACAGAAGAGAGAAAGCAAGAGATCAAGGCATGGATGCATCAGCCTGGCGGGCAAATGGCAAAGGTTACAATATGTTATATTTAGATCTGTAATTTGCCTATGCAGGATAATTGGGAATTAAGTTGCCTGGTTAGGAAGTCAGCAGTCCTTCTGTTTTTGTCTAGTCCTGTAGTCTTGTAAAAGTTCAAGGCTGCAATACCTTCAGGCACTAATAATTAATTTAGAAAAAGTTGGAAGATGCTTTATCTACTGCCTTTTATAATGAGATAAGTCAGAGGGTCAAAGAGAAGGGAGTTTCTTGTGGTAATTGGTTGTTAGAATTGCCACATTGCCTTTTTAACACATTCCTTTGAAAAGAGTTAGCTTTCCGATTATGTAAAAATTTCTGGCAATGACTACTATTTAATGGACTCAGTGGGTTTAAAAAAAGTAACACATGAAGTTGGGAGGGAAAAGTGTCAGGGAGATGGAGAAGAATTAGGGAACAGAATGGGGGGGTGGATTTGATCAAAGCATATTATATGCCTGTACAAAATGTTCAAACAATCAAAAGCCATTTAAAAGAGATGAAAGAGAATATCCATGTTCAGTTGTAACCGGAAAAATCACAGAAAATCAGCAGCCTTTGTGTTCTACTGTTGCTGGGAGAATTTTGCTTTCAAACTCCTGTAGGAGATGAGAGTTCACCAAGTAGGAGACAGGAGTTCACCAAGGTATGACTAAAGTTGTGGCATAGTGGACTAAGAGTGTAGAGTATATGAGATTTCTCTGGGAACTCCATTCAGCCAAAGGTCTGGAGTCAGGATTTTCATTTCTAACATGCTCCCAAATGAACTCCATGCTGCTGGTCCAGGAATCACACTCAGACTCAGAAGTCTCAGATGATACTTTTCATCCCTGTCTGGAAAGGAGGCTCACTGAAAGAACTTGTAAAAATATACTGATGGCTCTGTTCCACCTGAGACCAATTAAATGGAGAAGTGCACATAAACTTCTGGGTATTTGAGAAGTTCCCCAAGGGCAGCTCCTACACAATCAGGGTTCTGACCAACTGGAAGAAGCAACTTGGAAGCCCTGTACTCCAAGTAAGATTTCTAATACAGCCATGGTGGCTTGGGAGCTTGTTAGAGATGCAAAACCTCAGGCTCCACCTTGCTCACTGAATAAGAACCCTGATTGTAACTAGGTCCTCGGGTGATCCAAGACTACATTAAAGTTCCATGGAAGGTGACTATTTAAAGGGCCCTATAGGGAGGAATAGAACTCAAATTTGTAAGTTTGTCTCTTATTCTTTTTTCCCTTTTATTGAAAATTGATTTTTTTCCTCACATAGCATATCCTGATTTCACTTTCTCCTCTCTCTACTCCTCACAGTTCCTCTCCAGCTTCTCTCCCACTCAGATCCACTTCCTTTCTGTCTTTCCTAAGAAAACAAATAAGCAACAAAGACATAATAAAATAAATAAAGTAAAATATTAGGTAAAACAAGAACTAACACATTGGAATTGGGCAAAACAAACAAACAGAAGGAAAACAGCTCAAGAGAAGGCACAAGAAACAGACCCATCCATTTGCACATTCAGGTATTCCATAAAAACACTAAACTGGAACCCGTAATATATATACAAAGGACCTGGTACAGACTTGTGCAGGCCCTGTGCATGCTACTTCAGACTCTCTGAGTTCATATAAATTTTGATCATGTTGACTTAGAGGTTCTTGTTTTCTTGGTATTCTCCATTGCCTCTGGCTCTTACATTCTTTCTGCCTCATTTTCCCTGAGTTCTAAAGGGAGGGATTTGGTGGTAGCATCCCATTTAGGGCTGAGTGTTCCAATGTCTCTCTCTTTACATAGTGCCTGTGGGTCTCTATATTTGTTTCCATCTGCTGCAGGAGGAAGCTTCTCTGTTGATGGCTAAGCAAGGTACTGATCCATGAGTATAGCAGAATGTCATAAGGACTTATTTTATTGCTAGATATTTTAATAAACAGCAGTGTTTGGCTTTACCTTAGATCCCTGACCCATCTAATCTCAGGTTTTTGATCACCTAAGCAGTCTCGGATATGTGTTACATCTTGTGGAATGGGCCTTAAGTCAAATTAGATTGCTTGGTTACTCCCACAAGCTTTGTGCCACTATTGCCCTAGTATATCTTGCAGGCAGGACACCATAGTAAATCAAAGGATTTGGAGCTGGGTGGCATTTAAGTGTCTCTTTTTGTAGTCTGCAGAGTATCTTCCTGTTCCAAAGACTCTAGAACTTAGGGGTGAAGGCTTTACATAGGCATCAGCTTGACTTCTATATGTTCAAAGATGTATGTGCTGTCTTCAGCACTGAGGCCTTGCTGTTAGTTTGTGGAGAGCAACCTGTTGTCTTGACAACAGCCTAGGTTGTTTGTGGAGTCCTATGGAACCTCTTTGGTTAACAACTCAATTAGATGCAAGCCATTCCCCATGTTAGAAGCTTCATTTGGTGACTTAAGATGGCCAGTTGGGGCTCTGTCTCTTCCATTATTTGTCAATTTCATTTAGATCACCTTCATATATGTATATATTTTATGAAACTTCTATTGTCTTAGGTTTCCATCCTACCCCTCAAATAACCAGTAATTTTAGTTGTCCCTCCCCGTATTCCCTCCTGTGTCTCTCTCTTCCTTCTTCTCACTTGATCCTCTTGTTCTAGCCCCATTCATTGACCCATAAGTATCCATTCTACTTTCCTTTCCTGCGGAGATCTATTTGCTCCCCTCCTCTTTACTCTATACTTAACCTCTGTAGTTCTACATACACTCTGTAGCTTGGTTATCATTGGCTTAACAGCTAATATCCATACATAAACTAATACATATTATACTTGTCTTTTTGGGTCAGGGTTACCTCACTCAAGATGATTTTCTTTTCTAGTTCATCCATTGACCTGTGAATTTTATTTTTTAAATGGTTGAGTAATATGCTATTGTGTAAATGTATCACATTTTCTTTACCCTTTTTTTTTTCTGCTGAGGGACATCTATATTGTTTCCAAATTCTAGCTATTATGATTACAGCAGCAATGAACATGATTGAGCCAGTGTCTCTGTGGTAGGATGAAGTGTCCTTTAGGAATATGACCAACAGTGGTATAGATTGATCTTGAGGTAGATCAATGCCTATCTTTCTGAGGAACTGCCACACTGAATTCGATAGTGGCTGTATAAGTTTGCAATCCCAGCAGCAATGGATTCTTGTTCTCCTTACTCCACATCTTCATCAGGATGAGCTGTCATTTGTTTTATTGAGCTTAGCCATTTTGACAAATGTAAGATGAAATCTCAAAGTAATTTTTATTTGCATTTCTCTGCTGGCTAAAGATGTTGAACATTTCCTTAAGTGTTTATCAGCCATCTGAGTTTCTTCTTTTGAGACTCTGTTTAGATCTATATCCCATTTTCAGTTGTGTTTATTTATTTTCTTTGTATTTAGTTTTTTGAGTCCTTTATATATTTTGGATACTATCTCTCCATCAGATATGTAGTTGGTAAAAATCTTTTCTAATTCTATAGGCTGCTGCTTTGTCTGAATGACAGTGTCTTTTGTCTTGTAGACAGTTTTCAGTTTCATGAGGTCTCATTTGTTAATTGTTGATCTCAGTGAATGTGATATGGTGTTCTGTTCAGAGTCTTTTCCTGTGCCAATGAGTTCAAGGCTATTCCCCACTTTCTTTTCTATCAGTTTCAGTGGATCTGGTTTTATGTTGATCCATTTGAAGTTGGTTTTTGTTCAGGGTTATGAGTCTGGATCTATTTGGCTTCTTCTATGTGCTGCCACTCCAGTTTGACCAGCACCATTTGTTGAAGATGTGGTCTCTTTTCCAATGTGCATTTATTGTTTCTTTATCAAAAATCAGGTGTCCATAAGTGTGGGGAATTTATGAAAGGGCCTTCAATTTGGTTCTGTTGATCAATGTGTCTGTTTTTATGCCAATGCCATGATGTTTTTATTACTATAGCATTGTAGTACAATTTCAAATCAGAGATGGTGATACCTCCAGTAGTTCTTTTATTATTAATGATTGTTTTAGCCATTCTGTTTGTTGTTGCTGTTTTGTGCTTCTCTATAAAGGGGAAAATTATCCTTTCAAGATCTCTGAAGAATTGTATTGTTATTTTGATGAAGATTGCACTGAGTCTATGGACTACTGTTGGCAGGATGGCCATTTTTACTATATTAATCCTTTGTTAACTGTGCATCATGCAGCTCTGCACACTTCATGACTCTGCAGCTGTATCATGAAAAGCCTACTTGAATGTAGGCAAAGCCTCATTAAAGGTACGTCACTGAGGTTTTCTGAGCACTCTGCAGCTCCATTAATGAAGAATCTCCTTTTTCTTGGTGGATATTTGCTGCTTATGTAACCTCAAGGAAAGGACTTGTGAGTCTTTTGTGTTTCCTGAGACTTATTGCTCGTACTCTACAAAACTTTTGCCTTCCTCCTATTCTCCCACCTCCCTCCACAAAGGAGCATTTCAATCTAGAAGAAACAGCTTGACAATATCCCTTTCAGTCTGGGTAGGTTGTCCTGTCATACTCCCAGCCCCAGAAAATAGGACTGAAGATCTTGTGGGGTAGTTAAGAATTCTAACTACCTCACTGCCCCAAACCTCACAATATAGCAGTCTTAGAAAATGATTCTGAAACTAGGTTTGTTGGAACTTAAAGAACATATTAACATATTTTATCCACATGATGCATTATAGGACTTTGTAATTACCAACAAACTTTTGCATTTATTGTAGCCTTATTAAAAGCAGCCCTTTATAAGGGCATATTATTCTATTCTGATGAGTGATTACATGGAGATTGAGAATATTTAATTATTTCTTCAGATATTCTAGGCAAACTACCACCAATTCAGGATTAAAAGGCTATTCTTTCCATTTTAAATCCCTCTGCAACACTGCAGTTTCTTTCTTTAAAAACTTATTTAGGTCATTCTTGTCATCTGATTTAGAAACACTTTGACTAGGATAAAATAAAAAAAATCAGGAAGTCATTTTATGTGGAAGGGGAAAATTTGAATGCTACAGTGGGCCCTGTACAGAACAGATAGGGTATGCCTACTGATAGATGAATTCTCCCCAGTGCAGAGTACCTCCTTCACTTCCTTACAAACTACTGCTCTTCATGAAGACTGCTATTGAATTTTTAAGCATAATTTAGAAAGCAACCAGTTCACAAAGTAAACAATTTTTACTAAATAACAGGCCAATGTTGTAATGATTTTTGAGGAATGATTGGGAATGTAGGGATAAGTTTCCTATTTGTGCTTTGAAAATTCAAATACATCTGCAGATAAAACTGAAGCAGAAATTTTAGAAGCACCCTATTGCCATGATAATTCATATTTTATCTTATTTTTGTTTCCTATAAAACCACCAGTGTGGCTTGATGGAATGTATCTAAAATTAAGAAGTTTTCTCAGAAGTCTGAGTTTTCCTGGTGTGTTCAGAGAAGAGGCCACATATGAAGCCTCTCTGACCTCACCTGAGCCCTCTACTATTATTCCTTTCCCCTTTTATTGGGGCAAAAAGTCAGAAATAATGAGCAACTAAGAACTTACTTTATGCTTAAAAAATAGCCTGATCATTTGTTCAAATGCAAAACAATCAGAAATTCAATATTGTCTTACATCTGTTTCCTTGTCATCATTTATAGATGTATGGAGTTCTGTAACAATCCAACATGCAGTCTATGGTTTAAGCAAATTATATAAAAATTAAGCCTGAGCCAGGAAAATTGTATCAACTGGCTTCAGATCTAGAGAATCAATAGATGCCAGAGAAAGATTAACTCATGGGGTTCCCAGGTAGTGGGCAAATACATCAAAGTGAAATCAGAGTTGGAAGCCTTTGTTCCCTTGATCAGCTTCAGACATGGCTGGACTCAGCGGATTTGAGGATATGTAGAGAGAGAAGCATGCCTGACTCAGAAGCTGATAACTTTCTTTCACTGCAGCCATTTAGCCAGGAGCTTGTCCCTTGATTGTGAGGTGAGTGTCTGAGACAGTGAGTGCTACAGCATTCAGCTTTCAATCTGTAATTTCTGATTTGGCCTTTATGCAGTGGAAGGAGGGGATTTTTCAGTAGGCTTGATGGCAAGTGCTATCTGTCCGTTGCTTTTACAGACTAATGTGACCCCCCAGGCAGTCTGTGAGGCAGATGTGAGGAAGCTCTAGAGAGTTCACTAACTCTGCGCTCTTTATCTGGGTTGAGCATCTTATATCCAAAGATCAGAAATTTGAAATGCTCGTAAGTCTAACCCATGTTCCGTACTAGTCACAGATTCCACATCTGACTTCATATGAAAGACTGAATTCAAAATGCAGGCCCACTAATACTGTTGTACTGAGTTATTATTAGGTTGTATGCATAGGGTATACGTGAAACAGGTAAGTTTGCATATTTGGACTAGTGTTTTGTCCCCATAATAGCTTATTATGTATATGTAAGGATTCTAAAATTTCAGCAACTGTAAAATAGAAAATTCTGCCATTGAAAAGCATTTTGGATAAAAGATGCTGGATCTGTACACAACCTGGGTTTGTTTGTTTGTGTGAGCATGATCTTCTATAATCCAGGCTGGCTTTGACCTTACTGCATGGCTGGGAAAGGTCTTGAACTTCTGGTTGTTCTTTTTCCATACCACACTGCTGGGATTCCAGATCTGCACCATCACACCAAGTTTCATGCATTGCTGGGGGTCAAACATGTGAGACAAGCACACTATAGACAAAGCTGAATCCACAGTCCCTCCAGTTGTATATGATATTTTTAAATCATATATTTGACAGACAGTTAGTTATAGGAACAATGTGGGAGTTGGTGAAGAAACAGGGAACCAGAGTGGTCAATATTCTGTATGTTAACAGCAATGCTCATTTCCTTGACTGAAAAATGAATATATTCATTCTAAGGAGAGAATATGCAAAGATAAGACAATATAATATCTAACATAACAACACAATAGTGATCTGCTAATAACTTAGCTCTGTTCACTTAGGGGAGGCCATATATACCTTGTGGGGAAAAATTTGCACAAATGAAATCTGCAATCTTCTGTAGAATGTTTCTATGAAATTTGGTCCTAATGTTGTAAATGTTGCTCATGACCCTACTGCAAAAGTTACTTGCATTTACTTATGAATTCATACCGGGGACCAGCTCCGGCAGGTCAGGGTTCGTGAGAGGATGGATGTGGAGTCTGTGAACAATCACTCATGCACACGCTTTTCTTGAATCAAGATCTCAATCTCTCTTTTTTATTTGTTGAATCTTCTTCTCTCCTTTGTTATGATTTTCGCAAACCTTATACACCCTTATTGCCTTTGGTTACCATGAAAACACCCACCTGTGTCTAAACATCTTTTGTACGTTTTGTTTCTATAGTAACATATATTTCTATAGTAACATTATACATTGTACATTGAAAGAGTAAATATTTTACTAGATATTGACAAAATTTGTGAGGACCAAGTAGTTTTCTTGGCAGGCTACTGTTTATAGTAACAATCAATTATTTTACTATTATATTTAATACAAATCTAATATAATTTTATTAAGGTTGATTAGAGAATTACAAACAGAAGAATTTTTACTTTTTACATTGTTTTTATGTTCTTGGGGTGCATCAGTGAATTTATAATAATAATTGTAAAACAAGGAAAATCAAATTTAACCAAACTTAACAGTGGGCACTGAAACTCACCCGTCATCATTAGTCACAGACCTGTAGGTCCTAGCAACTACACTCCCTTTCTATGAGCTTCCTGATCTAGCAAGTCCTCAGCAGCCAAGAATATGTTTTGCTTTTCCCAGGTAACTTTCCCATAGCAGCTGGCAAGTCACACTGACCCAGTCTCTTCAACCATGTGCGTCTCCCAGTCATTCTTTCTGGAGTTTCAGTTGAGTCATCGAATTAGCTGAGTGGTAATATTCCTTCAGAAAATCACCTGTTATATATTGTTATGAATAGTAGTGAGGGACTGAGGACCTCATTAAATTTTTGTAGCACAAGAGAGATAAAGTGACTCTAACAGCAGTTAGCATGTTAGAGTCCAACAACAGCAGCAGGAACAGAAGGGGCTATTCAGGAGACAATCCCCTAGAAATGGTGGGCTGTACACCTCAAGCCCTGACACTGGCTGCATCCTCTCACATGGCTCTCATAATCAGATGCAAAACTGTCCTATTTACTTATAGACGAGAGGAGAATTGATAAACTTACTTAGAAGTCTTTCCAGCTCTGAAATTGATGTCCCACTTTTGGAATATGCATATTAGCACTGTTCATATAAATTAGAAAAAAACTACCAAGTCATGAAAATGCAGGCTTGGACACCAGCAGTGACCCAGTAAGCTAGTAGTCAGTTGATCGAGAGCCAGCTGGTTCTTCCTAGTTAAACCTTCACCTTTCCAACAAGCAGATTTTAGATTTTACTTTCTATTAAGTCAACTGCATGGGGGAAGAAAAAAATCTTCAAATTGCATTACACAGCACTCATTTCCCTTCCTATAGATTTCCCCATGCATCCTTCCAAGAGCATTGATTTTTCCACCTGGGTTTCAGAAAGAGCTCTTATCCCCAGGCATCTTCATTTGGGTTGCTGACCAAAGCATTATTCATACTTTTCCAGTGACCATGCTGATGTCACACCTGCTGCTAGGTGCTCTGTTCCCTGAGTGACACAAGTCATGAAAACCTTTGGAGGAGAAGTGATTTCAGAATGATGCTTTCCAAAAACAGAAAGCCTTTTAGCTTCTTTTATCACTACATGATAGACAATGCTGTCTTGGACATTTACAATCCTGGATTAACAGGTAAGTAGCTCCTCACACTGACAAAGTGCTTTTCTGTGGCTCTATTATGTGCCCAGGTTCAATATCCTTACCCTTGGCCCAATTCTGAAGATGGGGAAATGGGCTCAGGATATGGAATCACGGGTGTCCCTATTACTGCCTCACATGGAAGTGGATCTTGCCATCTAGAAGTATGGAGATTTTATAAAGATAATTAGAACCCAATCCACATCTGTAACATATTGTGAACAAGGGAGACAAACATCCATGGTAAGAAACAATAAAAAATAGTTGGCATTATTGTTATGGTGCTTTATAAACTATATCCTCTGAACCTTGAGCCAAAATCAATTCTTCCTCTCTTTAATTATGTCTGCCAAGTGTTTGGGTACAGAAAGGACAAAAGCAAACAGTACAATCTTGCAGTTTCCTTATTTAACTTGGGATTTACCTTTTTATCTGACAAAGGCATAGGGTGAAATCAAAGCAAGTCTTCTATTATCCAGCTGTGACTACCTTGTAGCTTGATAGCTACACCTGCCATAGATGGTGGGTGAAGTGTAGTCCCAACCCCAGGACTTACTCATTCCATTCCTGGTTCTTTTTTGATCTCTGTGAGTTCCCACAGTATCTTGTTCAGTTGGAGGCTTTGGAATAAAGTTCATTGATAAGAACTATAGTCCAGGTCCAAATATGTCCCAGGAAAGTGTATGCTGTTCTCTTTACTCTTTATTTTAGCTTGAGATCAAGTAAAATAGTCTATTGTCCTCAAAGGTGTAAGACAAGAAGTGAGTATATCAGGTTCAGGATAGATAAAAAGAAAAATATCTATGATCCTTCTCATTTTATTTTTGATGAATGTTGGGGATACTACTTTCTTTTAACTCAAGAATGAATTAAAAAATATATTTCTATGCAAACATTTCTACTCTTTAGTTTGAAGAACAGATCTTAGAGCCACATGTTCAGGGTGTGGTAGAGGGTTCAGACATGTATAGTGTGGATGACCACAGCCTTAGTACAATCTGAAAGCTGGGGAGTCAGCTCCTTAGGACTTTCACAGAGGTTGCAGGAACCACACAGCTTTCTGGCCCACCATATACACATGTCCTTTATTCACTGCTGACTGTAGTGGATGGATTTCTGGTAGAATTTTTGAATTTTGCTTTTACACTGTTGTATTGATGACAGTGTATGAACTTTGTAGCCAATGTGTCTGTAGCTTGTTGGTTTGTGCGTGTAGACCACAGGTCTACCACAGGTCAACCCCCATTATGCATCCAAGTTTGTTCTGGAGAAACCTCCAAGAACCACTTACAACATCATCTGCTTTTGTAACTGCTCCCTTAAAATCCAATATATTCTGAAGGATGTGATGATCAATAAGCAGATTACTCAAACCCATACACATGCCAAGAAATGAGGTTTCTAATTAACAGTTAGACAAGAGTGTGAGGCGATTGCAGAAGAGAAATGGAGACCCTGCTTGGGCTGGAAAACCCCTGGATAGGGGAATCAGAGCTGCTGTTGTGACACTGTTGTCTAGTGGTGGCTATTGGAAGAGAGAACACAGACAAGCCCTTCAGACCTACTCATTAGGACTTTACAAAATTCCCAATTATCTTTTGACCTGGTCTGGAGCAGGTGTCTTTCCATTGCCTCGAGAAAGGAATCAATAGGGGAAAAAAGAATACAAAGGGATTGGCACTAATGGGAAGCTGGAAGAAATCAGAAATGAGTAACAGCTATAGGAAGAATGAGTGTCTACTATCATGGAGGCAAAGGAAGCTTTTCTAACAAAAGTTAGAAAAAGAAAGCTTGTGAGAAGAGGTCAAGACATTTCCACAATGAATCCCAAAGGTTATTCTGCAAACTCCACAGATAGTATCAAGGGTCTCAAGTACCAAGACCCTTTCCTGTGTACATCTCTTGGCCCAAGTGGGTATTGAGATGAATTCTTTCCTCTGCACCTGGGAAAGCCCACCAAGGAGCATTCCTTGAATCAGAGAAGAGGAGTAGACAGCATGTGACAGTTTTCCTTGTCATGTAGGAGATGCATTACTTACTGATTGTCAGCCTGGCCTTACTGAGTGGATTGTTTTATATTGTATTTGTAGCATGTCTAGAATCAACATTTCTTATATAAAATGCATACTATAAAACATACAGTGCCTTGAGTTTGATTCATGCTTGGATGACTGTGCTAATGTTCTTGAGGCCAATAGAACTGAAAAGATTAAGACTGTAGCTTCAAGGGTTGATGAATCTCTCCAGGCCACTGGCAGCCTTGGTAACAAACACATTAAACAGCGTGCACACACACACACACACACACACACACACACACACACACACACCAACTCCTTTCTTTTTCAATTTGATTTTCTTTCAAGAAAGAAAATTGAGCACAAGAAATTGAACTAATAAAACCAGCATTCTTGGGTTCTATAAGTTGAGGAATGTTCTTATCAAAATTTGCACTACCATCAACTATAGGGCATTAGATGATAACCATTGTGTTCATTAATTTTGAATCAACTCAGCTAGATTGTGTAACCTGTATGCTGTTCATGCACTAGCTGCTACTGTGAATGTATTTTTAGATGTGACTACCTTTTACATTGGTAGACTTCAACTGAAGTAGGTGGCACCAATGTCAGTGTTCCTCATCCAGCCAACAGAGGTTTTAAGAGCACAAACAATTAACAAATACAAATCAATAGCCCCCTTATATTCTAGTAACAATCATGTTGAGAATGAAATCTGAAAAATAATTCTATTGACAATTTTAAAAATATACCTTAGACTAAATCAAGCTAAGTAAAATACTCCTACTTTAAAAAAAAATCCAAGAAGACAATGAAGATGGAAAGAACTCTTATGTTCATGGATCAGGAGAATTAATATGATAAAAAAGCTATATTACCAAAAGCAATCTACACATTTACCATAATCTCTTTTAATATTCCAATGATACTCTTCAGAGACCTAGAAAAAGCAATTTTAAAGTTAATATAACTATACATTTGGCAGAAGATTATCATCTAGGACAAAGAATTAAAAAAAGAAAACTAAGGAGAAACTGAACAACATAACCAATAAATGGACTAACACAATGAACAGTTCTAAAATGATGAAGTACAAATGAGCAATAAACATGAAAAAATGTTTGACATCAATAGCTATCAGAAAAATGCCCATCTTACTCCAATCAGAATGGTAGACATTAAGAAAACAGCAACAAATGCTGATGAGGATGTGGAGAAGAAGGAACCCTTCCTTACACACTTATGATAAGAGTGTGAGCTACTCTTCAGTTAATATGGACCAATATGAAGGTATCTCACAACTCTTAAACCATATCTGCCTTATGACCAAGCAATACAGTGCTTAGGTGTTTACTTGAAAAACTTTAAATCAACATATCACAAAGAACTTTGCACATCAACGTTTATTGCAGCACTATTTATAATAGCTAAGATATGGAGCCAACTGAGGTATCCATCAATAGATAAATGGATAAAGAAAATTTGGCTTATACAGAAAATGGAATTTTATCTGGCTGTAAAGAGGAACAAGAGTATGCTGTTTACCAGAAAGTGGATATCACTGGACATTATTACAATAAGCAAATTAACTCAATCTCAGAAAGACTTCTCTGAACAATGATATTTACCAGTTACAAAGAGGGGAGAAGAATAAAAGCACACCAAAGTTTCTGGAAGAAAGACTGTAGACTCAATGTGGCCAGCGGTCTATGCCTTCCATGCTACGGCCTCAGTCCTCTCAAACTGTGAGCCAAAACAAATTCCGTCTTAAGTTGCTTTTGTCAGCTCTTTTGTCATAGTAACAACAAAATAACTGATGTACTAAGCACTGGCACCTGTCAGGAATGATCATCAAAACAAGGGTTCCAATATAGTGTTATTGGGGGGTCACTATTTATATCATATAGGAAACAGAGTGACCATATCATTTTGAGAAAGGAACACAATAACGTTATGTAATCTTTCTTGCAGATTGCTTATTTTGTAATTAAACTTCAAAAAATTGACAGTGACATAGAGCCACTTGCCCATGAAGGGAGACTGCAAAACAATTTTAATTCCATTGCTAAGCACACAGTCTATGTGCAAATTCAAAAGATTGGACTGTTAGCCCTCTAGCGTTCAAATGGAACTTAGTGATTTGTTAGGAATACCTGAGTGGGGCTTTTGGCTTGAATGTGTTACATACAGCATTGAGGCAGAATAATAAAATGATAATGATGTTTTAGATGACAGCAAGCATCTTTTTAGCCAGCCCATTAAAATACAGAATTAAATCAGGTAAACTGGTATTATATTGAATATTAAAAGATATGAAAACATGATTTAAGGATGGCACTGGAATGGTTTACCATCTCAGTTTGGTTATTAGTTTTTGGAACTCAGATAACTGGATTCCTTTAAACTAAAGAGAATTTTGTTATGATAAAACACACATAACATGCAATTTGACAAGTATATAGGTCACACTCATCACTTTTTTGAGCAGAAATGAGAAAACAAGACATCAAGTTGTTGATTCATTAGACCTGTGAGAAAAAGGCAGGAGTATAATATTTTATATTTAGATCACAATTTTCTAGTAAAAATGATGGGAAATTAAATTTTCTAGCTGGGAAGTGAGCAGTCCTTCTGCTTTTTCCTGGTCCTGGACATTAGCTCCTCCTCTGTGAGGCACATGAGCTGTGTGAAGACACTCATGGGGAATAAGCACAAGTAGTGTCAGGACATTGACTCTGGATACATGAAGAGATGGCCAAATTGAGGGTCATATGAGATTGCCCATCCTTATCCATTCATCCATCTACTTAATTATTTGTTCAGAAAGTTTTTGTCAAGTACTCAGTATGTACCAGGACTGATAGACAAGATAATCATAGTGCCTGGTCTTACCATGTCTTACTGTGTGTCTTACTGTCTATGTCAATTGATCTCATTTGTCAACTTAGTGAGATCTTGAATGATCTTGGGGATGAGTCTTTAAGCATATTTTGAGGGAGTGTCTTGATTGTCTTAGTGGGCTAAGCACAGCATTTATCACTCTCTGCTTTTGACTATAGATCCAATGTGACCAGATGTTTTAAGCACCTGCTGCCATGACTTTTCCACCACAAATGGACTGTAACTTCAAAGTGTGAGTTCAAAGAAACCCTTTCTCCATTAAGTTGCCTTTGCCAGGGTATTTTTATCATTACAATAGCAAAAATAATGAAGGCAATAAGCAAGGAGGACAACTCACACAAACAATTGTGTAAGACAGACAAATACTACAAAGACATACAGGCCCATGAAAATGTTATCTCTGGAAATGAAATTGAGTTGAGTGCTAAAGGGTGGAGGAGGTATTCTAATCAGGAGATGGAGGATTTAAATGATCCAGGCAAGAGAAGGTCCCCAAAGAGAGAAAGAACCTGTCACTGGAAGAAAGTTAAAGCAGCCAGTGGGGCTAGAGCAGAGTGGGTAAGATGGATGTATCAGATTCCAGGTCTATGTGAGAGAGATGCTCTGAAGGAAGATGAATAGTAGGAAAATCCCAAGGAAGAAGGGTCTATGTAAGGGCAGGTTCCATCATGAAGTTCCTTGCATGGAAGGTGGAAGGCTGATGAGAAGGGGCGTTGTCTTTTCTAATGCAAACCCTCCAACTCACTCTTTTTTTCACAAATGGCTCACACCACTACATGCACTAAACAAATGCAGTTTGAAAATGACCAGTATAATTCCGGTTTGGAAGGTGAGGGGAAGAAGGATAGCTCATCCTAAGCAATGCCACTTTTTTCTTTGATGTTCTCCTTTCCAGCCCTAACAGTCTCCATGCCATGGAATCTCAGAAAGTAACTGATTACGATGCTTTCCATGGTGAACAAAGGACTTGGAATAAAGTAAGCAGAAAACTTGAATCCATGTGTGTCTCATGGTCTCTCCGGGTCAAAAGGATGCTGAACACTCTCCAGGTCAGCCCAGCAGACAGGTAAGGCTATGAGGAGCGTAAGATGGCTTCTGTTGCTGCATGCTAGCGCAGGCTAATGCAGCATCTGAACTGTCATCTGCATCTTTGTTTCTCCCATCCCTGGAACAATCATGCAGGTGTTTTTCCAAGTTGGATTTTCTAGGGGACTTGAAAGGCTCACACAGTAAATTGAATGCTAAGGTTTCAGGACACTTCCTTTATAAAATCTGCCTCTTTACTCAGAGTCACTCTGCAGTGGAGCAGAATGAGAAGAGGACAAGATAATACGAGAAAGAAGTCTTATCAATAATTTTTGGGTGTATTTTTGGAATGGTGCCAGAGAATCATTTTATAGAAGAGCTCTTTTTGGGCTTAAACAGCATGAAAGAAAAGAGTAGTCCTCAAATCCACTCTCAGCCTGAGGTAGTTGCTAAGCTTGAAAGTAATCTTAGCTGAGGAAATGAAAGGCTAGTGATTGGCCCACTGAGGATCCTGGAAAGGAGAATAACTAGGTGGTTAATGATTCAGAGGATGCTTCAAAACAACCAGACGATGTTCATCTAACAGACTAGTCAAGTGAATGAAGTGAAAAAATTTCCTTTCCTGCCTTTTTATTTTTTTAAAGTAAAATGTTGAATTGTAGCTCAGAGTGGGTCTGAAATTCATCCACGATTTCATAATAGAGAACCAGTAAATGCTGGGATTGAAAACTCAGGCATACTCCAAGACTCATGATTTTTGGTTGGGCCTGGTGACACAAGCATACAATTCTAACATTTGAGAGGTAGCTGCAGGAAGATCAGGAGTTCAAGGTCATTTCTAGCTACATGTAAACTTCAAGGTCATCCTGGGTTTTATAAGACCCTGAAAAAAAACCTCAAAAAAAGACCTCCAACAACAAATATATGCTTGATCTATACTGGTATTTTTAAAGCTTGGGTCTCTTGGTACACTAAGGGTAATGTGGGCCATCTTTGGGGGCTGGGGTGAGTTCGGGTTGTGTTCTAGGGAGACTGTCATAAAGCATCACAAACTAGATACCCGCAAACAGAAGTTTGTTTTCTAAAATTCTGCTATCTGCAGTTGAAAATGCAAGGTGGTGGCAGGTTAGGCTCCTTGGGAAGCTTAATTGGAACAGCCTTCCTTGACTCTTGCAGTTTCCCATGGCTCCAAAGGTTCCTTGGCTGATGACAGTATTCCTCCATTCTTTACATGGCCTCCTGCCTTGTAAGTCTGTGTCTTCATAGGACATTTTCTCCCTGTGTGCCTTTTGTTACTAGGAGACCAGTCTTACTGAATTATGGTGCCCTACTCAAGTAGAAGGTCCTAACTATTTACATCTGCAAACACTGTGCTTCCAAGAGATCTTATTCACAGGTGCCAGAGACTTTTGTGGGACAGTCTAGCCTATAATCGTGGGCAAGAAAAAGGTTTCCATTATTTTCACCCCATCTTCTACTAGTGATGTGCTGCTTTTGCTTAGTTCAAATTTAGGATCCATTGAATACTTTTGTGACTACCACTGACACATAAGATATTGAACATACTAATCCTTAGTTAGCCACACTAGACAATGAAAGACAGGCAGGCACATCTGGCTTGGAAACCACATTTATGAATGGCTGTTTAATAGTCACTTCCTTCTATGTGCCCTTCATATTCAGCATCTCAGAGTATAATCTGTGAGCTACTGATCATGGGCATTGGTCTGGAAACATCACTAGGAATATCTGAATGGCATCACAAGCCTTTCTGTCCCATCCTGTTACCATTAAACCCCTTTGAGTTGCCATGTGGACAATGTCTATGTGGTCTTTCCTCAGGGGGTCTGTATCAAGTATTCCATCCCTCAGGAATTCTGGTGTCTTTGGACCTGACAGATTCCTTAATTAAAGGCAGTGGGTAGTATGATGACAAGATTGTCCCTGTGTCTGTTTCCCTGATGACCAGGGAACATGGGTGGCCCTAGTTTTCCATCTGCATCACTCAATCCTGCACATTACATTGGGTAAAATCTACAAGGGGCAGTTCCTAATTTTACTAATCTGTTCTCTGTCTGCTTCAGGTTAGTCACAT
Organism: Cricetomys ansorgei; assembly: GCA_026225945.1. Taxonomy (NCBI): domain Eukaryota; kingdom Metazoa; phylum Chordata; class Mammalia; order Rodentia; family Nesomyidae; genus Cricetomys; species Cricetomys ansorgei. Next base: position 1,449,244 of record JAMJFZ010000770.1, read on the forward strand.
GCTTCAGTTACTCAGGAGGTATTTGCTGGCTTAACTGAAGGTATGGGGCGCTGCAACTTTGAACACATTGCTAATCTGTCTTTGCTTCACTACAGAATGAATGATGATGATGTTTTCCTGAGTGTCCATTCCAGACTTTCCAGGGAGGGCTCTGTGTTTAGTGGGAATGAAACTGTATTACTCAATGTAATGAGCTAATAAAAAATTAGTTTTATTTTCTTCTTTCAGCACTAATGCCAACTCATGCACTGGCAATGATTGCCTTCTCTGTCTCACCATAGGTTTGGAAGGCATGCGATGCTCACCAGCCTTGTCAGCACATATTTAAAAAGGAGCATTCTGGCTCTGGGAATTGACCTTAAGTAATCCTAATAATGATTAAATAATCATTCCCAGGAATGGAGTTTTTGCCAACCAAGGATGGACTGAATATTCCATATAGGGTTTGTAAAAATGCCAGCTACAGGGTGCCTCATCCCATACACATACAAAGAAAGGGTTTAAAAATGATAACCAGGCCACTGTAAATTCTTTTAAAAATCCAATATTTATTTGGTTTTTATGTACAAAAATCAAATTCCAAATGAACATAAAACCAAATAAAAATCCCCATTGTATTCACAAACTTGAATTGCTTATTAACTCATAGTCACAAGTAACCATATAAGCAATAGATGGTCACATAACATCACATCTTTTATATAGAAAAGATATAGTGTTTAGCTATTTGAAGAGTGGGAAATGGAGAGAGGGATATCATAAAGCAACCCTGGAGTCAGATAATTCTTGCACAATCTTTTAAAATACTCAGAATATCAAATCTGCAATCGACAATGACAAATCAGGGGAGGCCCAGCCTAGCCCAAGACTCATCAGTGTGTCCCAATCATCATTTTGCGTTTCTAATTTTCTCTGAGGACATGGCCCATTGATGTGTGGGAAAAATACAATTAGTTTGCACTACTCCCAAATGGGGTTCAGAGTGAGATTTTTTGCACTCTTTTATTATTTCCATAGACAATTCTGGTAACAGGGAAATTATTTTGAATCTAGCATAGCAATGGTGTATTGGAGCCAACCCATAATGTCCCTATTGGTTCATAGCAAAATGGCTGCATGAAGAATAAGCCATGAAGCTCATAATAACCTTCAAACCTTTAACTAAGTTGAGTCTAACACTTTTACTCTGTTTTCTAAATATGGTTATTCAAAGGACTTTTAAAGATTTCAAAAGATTTTTGTCTTATGTCCTTCAAATAATCCACCTACAGGTTTGTTTTATACCAATTAGTATCTGAGGCCATTTTTTTTAACCTGGGACCTGCTTCTTGGAAGCAGGCAACACTTTCATTAGAGTACTTGGAGACCTAAATCAAATTGCTTTGATTTCCAAATACCTTGTGCATATTTTTTTAAATAATATGAGAAAAAGAATATGCTTATAAAATTCACAACCTGCAGTTGTGATGTTGCTATCATTTTAGCATGAGCTCAATGCTGACCTTTTCAGATCAATTATAAATAATAAATTCTCCCAAGGGAAGTATTTCTATTGGAAATGGGAAAAAGATGAACTAGAGCTATAACTCCTGCACTACAAGTATGGGCCACTTTGGGATTAGCACTCTTTTGGAGGGATAAGAATAATACAAGAGTGTAGAGGAACACAGCTTAACAGACAGAATACATGAATATTTGATTACATCTGCTATTGATGCAGCTTCTAATATTATCAATACTGCCATTATACACATTTCTTTCTTTTCTTATGTTATTGGGATTCAAACACAGGACCCTGCACATGTTGGGTAAGTACTCTTTCACTGGTCTATATATATAGCCCCAAATTTTCTTTAATACATGGCAATAATTCATAACACATACTGCTTGGTAGACTGTTTCTATGAAGGGACAAACATCAATTTAGAAAATCCCATGCCAAGGTGAAATTCAGTTTATAGCAGTTACAATTTGCTCCCTAGATGATGAAGGAAACCATTAGGCAACAGTTTTCACCCTGTGACTTCTTTCCCTTGGCTTCCATCTAGATATCCAGAAGGTCATCTCCGCTTTCATCACTCTCCACAGTCAGCTGTCTGGTCCACCACTTCTTAACTTCGGAGCCACAGGAAGCGGTGTCTGGCATGGGGTTCATCTTGCACACCACAGACTTCATTGTTGTCCTTCCTCCAAACCGTAGGTTAACTGAAGACACTGAATGGCTTATTGGTTTGGGGGCTGTAGAATGAAAAAGAGTCCCATTATCAATGGGTTGCTGTCTTAGTGTGCTTCAGCCATTCCTGGAAAACCATGATACTTTGATCCATAGTACTTTTGGTTCTCAAATTCTATTCCCGGATGTTAAACAACCTTTTCAGTGTTCAATTCTTTTCATTGGTTTTGTTAAATTATGCTTGAAGACTACTAATAATAACTCTTGGGAGAAACATGCTGCTGGTTTCTTTTACCTTAAGGGAGGTAGAAATCACAAACAGCCCCAATTTGTGTAAAATGAAAATGTTGCAGTGATATGTATAAGTTGGAGTTCATTAGGGAAACAAAGGAAAATAGTCATAGTGTAATTCGAGATAAGGCAAAGTGGGGTGGGGGAGCAGGTGTGGAAAGCAGAGTGGCATGGCTTTCCAGTGCCTTGGTCTTAAATCCTGTGTGTAATCTGCAAATATAAGTCACTGGCAAGTGCATGTTTCTGAATCTAAATCTTCTCCATCGTAAAATGAGGGGCATGCAAATGTCCTCACGGTAGCGCTGGGAAGCTTAAGACGGGCTAATGACCTGACAAGGTGCACAGTGTGGTGCCTGGTGCCTCCTTAAAACGTTCTTATTTCCCTTTGCCCCTAACGCTGAGTATGTTCCTGGTAGCTTGGCATTGTGGTTATCACCACTTTCGACATTGAAACTACATAGACAAGCACTAGTGTCAACACTTCTGACAGCATTTCTGCGTCACCAAGGAGGGACTTTCTTCCCAGGTCATCTCACATCTGCCCTGTAGTGTTGGACTGGCAGTGTGGACCATGCCCTTATCACCTGTGTCCAGACTGCTGTAACATTCTGAGCCTGTCCCCTGCCTCCAGACACTGCCAGAGGCAAGCAGCTCTTGACTATGTCGCCACATCAGTTGTCCTAATGCATAGGCTGCGTATGTCATCTCTTGCTCAGAAATCTGTAATGTCTTCTTGCTAATTGCCCATAGGATGAAACTGAAACTGCCCAATCTGTCATTTAAGGATTTTCATACTACGACCCTAGTGCCTATTCAATCTTGCTTCCTGCCACTGCTAGCTCTGCTTAGATCAGATCAGAGTTATGTCCTTTCTGATCCCTCATCAGGTCCATCCTAACTGGAGATCCATGGCACATCTCTATCTTCAAAATGTAAACTGTATGCTATCTGCTTTGTGAACAGACACATGGTAGAATACAGTGCATACCATTCTCACTTGAGTGGGGCTGAAGTTGAATGTGGTTAAAGGAGAGAATGAAGCCCCATTTCACCAGAGGCTCATATTTTAATAAAAGGACAATGGGCTGTGTGTAGAATGGCTCTTCCTCCATTCCCAAGTGTCTCTTAATAAGCCCATCCTGGCTTTATGGTACCTCATATTACTTTGGAAGAAAACTTTCTTATTAAGTCAGTAAAAAGTGGGAAATAACAGAATTGTACGGATTGAATAAGAAAACCTAGGCAATACCCTTGGAGTAGCGACTGGCACACAGAGGTTATTACTATATGGAGCTCATTATCACTGCTGCCGCTGAGACAAGAAGCTCATGCCAGGGTGGTGATAAGCTCTGCTGTGCAGCATGTGTAGGCATAAAGTGGGACCTGAGCCTTTTCTGAGAACTCTGTGGCATTTTCTGAAGATCGTATCTACCCATCTCTTCTTAGATAAATTTTGCCCATATTTGAGATGCCTTGACTGTACTCAAGAAGCCCTTAGAGGAAGAACCTCTTCCTCCTCTCTTTTTAGATATTGGCTGTGACATCATTAACAGGTGCTGTCTTCTCAGCAATGGTAGCTGAAAACGAGGGCCAATATAGTTGTTTAGAAAAGTTACTTTGAAAATGCTTCTGATGAGGAACTGCATTTCATTGTTTCACTGTCTATAACAATCAGATCAGTTTGGGTCTGACATGACCCCCATAGGCCCAGGTGTTGGAGGCTTGGTCCCAGATTGTGCTATTGGGAAGTGGTAGAACTTTTAAAAGATGGCACCTAGTAGGAGGTCTTGGGTTACTGGGGTCATGCCCTGAATGAAGTTTGTGGCACACCAATATTTCCTCTTTCTCTTTGTTTCCTGGTGTGGCGAAATGAGCTGCTTCCTCACCATGCATTCCCACTATGCTCTGCAGCCACATTACAGGCTCAGTAGCAACAGACCAGCTGATTGTGAGATGATAAACCTTCCTTCTTTTTAAGTGGATTTTCTCAAGTATAAGTTAAAGTAACTGAAAGCTGACTAGTACAGACCTGCGTATTAAATAAAATATAAGACCAAAAATAAACAAAGAGAGCAAATGCCTCTTAAGTGCCCCCAATAGGAAGAGAAATGACTGATGTGCCTACCTGAGGGTAGACGCCACTGCCCAAACTTCCTTTGAGGTTTTCCAGGCTCGGTCGCATCTTGTCGACTTCCTCCTCTGTCTGACAGAGTAGGGCTCAAGAGTTGCTGCTGGCTGCTTGTCTACATGGGAGAAGAGCTGGTCAGCTGTGGGTTCTTAAGAGAAATCGTCATAAACATTTTATGGATTTATGGGGTATAGTATGGTAATTATCACGTTTATAACACACAGCAATGAAATCAGGATAATGTCCACTTCTGGCTCCTCGAATGCTTATTATTTCTATGTGTCTAGAACCTGTGGCTCTTCTAGTTATTTTGAAATATATCAGAGACTTTTGAAGACTGCATGTGACAGCTTTCTACTGTCAACTTGATGGGGCTGAGAATCACTGAGGAGACATACGTCTGGCCTTGTCTGTGAGAGCATTTCTGGAGAGGTTTAGCTGAGGGAGAAAGATCCACCCTGAACATTTGCAGCCCTTAATTAAAAGGAGAACGTGCATGGAGCAGCAACATCCATTGCTGCTTCCTGACTGTGGGTACAACATGACCGGCTATTTCATGCTCTTTCCATTATGCCTTCCCTACTATGATGGACCACATCCTCAAACTGTGAGCACAAATAAACCCCTTCTTCCTTAAGTTGCTGTTGTATTTTGTCAGAGCATCATGTTAAGTGAAATAAGCTGGGTACAGAAAGAGAAATACCATGTGTTGTCATCACCCACTTTGAAAAATGATTGTATAGACCAGTTATGACTCCTTTTTAATGTCATTGTCCTCCTCCTCTCTGCATGGAAGTAGGCCCATTTAATGTTATACAAAGGGAATAGACACAGCAAGGAAATAAGTGGAAAGAACAACAGGCATTCAGTGTCCACAAGAGAAAAAATTAAATGGGAACATGGGAAAGAGTCAAAGAAAGTCAGAGAAGCCAGGAGGGCTTAGGAGGAGTACAGCTCCCTAGGTGGTGTCTTTTCTCTACCACTCCTGAGTAGTTCCCACCCTTAGCTCCCATCAAGCCTGAGGACGTCACTAATTTCATATACCTTGGCTGGAATGAGGCAAGGAATTGGCACTATAGGAAGAGGCAGGGGTCAGAGACAGGATGGTTTGTGGGCATGGGCTTTTGCCAGCTTAGAGGTCAGAACCAGGAACTCCAGAAGATGCATCTTGGCAAACAACTCTATGATAGGCCCTGGGGAAGACCAAACTGGGGAATCCGAATACTGAAGACTCCTGGGCAGCTCTAGCTCACCTGACACCTTGCTCTTTCCTAACCATTGCCTTTTCTCTTTTTTAAAGATTTACTTTACTTTTTTGTGTGTGTGTGTGTGTATGTGTGTTTGTGTACAAAAGTGTACTGATATCCATGGCAGCCAGGAGAGGGCACTGAATTCCTTGGAGCTAGAATTATCAGTGTTGTGAGCTGCCAGATGTGGGGGCTGGGACTTCACTTCGGTCTTCTGGAATACCAGCTGTCTCTCCAGCCCCTCACCACTTTAGACATCTCCCCTTGAATCTTGGGGTAACTCTTTGAGAGCTCTGCAATGATTACTTCCCCAACCTCATTGGTCCTATCTCAGTATCTGTCCCAACCTAATATGGCCCTTCCTCATAAAGCATTTCCAGATATCTTTGTGTCACTGTGGCAGGACCGCTGTGGAGCTTTCTTTTTTGCTGACTACGCCCATAGAAGTCCATGGACAAGGAGGCAGCTGATTCCTGGTTTCTTGTAGGGAGCCATGAAATCCACACAAAATGACCAGGTTACAACAAGTCCTTTTGGAGCCTCTTTTGGGCCATGGAGCCTTATGCTTCAGTTTGTCTCTGACACCTGATTGTGTTTCTGTGTATCATGAGCTCAGCACAGCTGGAGGCACTTCACAGTGTGCTGGATGGACTCCATGTGATTAGCATCAAATCATTATTGCAGCCACATAAAGGGGTGGGACCTCCCTGCCAGTTGCTTCTCATAGCACAGGTTTAGCACAGATGCCGGTAATTCTGCTTTTTTGTTTTTGTTTTTTGGTATTTTATAATAGACACGTAGAATAGCTTTGAAAATGAAACTAGCTATGTTTTAATAAATAGAGGCTGCTTAAATCATTCTTTTCTGAATTGTATATGCTCCTCTGCTGCCCAACTAAGAAAAAAAATAAATCCCCAATGCATTTGATTATTGAAGAGGGTCGCAATCATTTGTTTTGCTAGCTCTACTGCAAATCCCTATGTTGTAATAAGTCAAAGAAAACATGCAGGCCAGGGCTTCTGTAAGCCACCATCTTTTCAAGCATACACTTATGTGCTCAAGTTTAGCTATTATGATATTAATCTTTTAGGCAAAAGAAGCAAGAAAACAACACTCAGGCTGTTAACAGTTTTTAGTGTATGTATTCTGAGTCTGTATCTTGAGTGGCCTATAAGTTGAAGCCTTGCTCTCTAGCCTAAGACACTAATGGGAGGTGGTAAAATGTTTAGGAGATGGAGCCTAGTGGGCGGAAGCTGGCTTACTGTGGGGAGTGGGGGGCTGTCCCCGAAGAGTATACCGGAATCCCATCCCATTCCCCGCCCCCCCCTTCTCACACTTTCCCACACACTCTCACCGTGATGCATTACTTTACCATAACCCTGCACAATGAGCCAACCACTCCTGGACTGAAACATCGCAAATGGAGAGCCAAGCAAACCTTTCCTGCTTCTAATTTGGTTACCTCATGTATTTTGGTTAGTAACAGAAACTTGACTAACACACCATGCAAACCACAATCTTACCAACCAATCTCAACTGAATTCTAAGTGACAAAAATACAAACATCTGGATGTCTACATTCTCATAAATTTTGGCTGTTTTGCAACAAAAAGTCATGTGAGAAATACTGTAACTCTGAAATGTCTGTGTGACCAGCATTAACTTCCACAGAACATCCTTGGGTGAGGGATACTGCATCTCCTACCTCAGGTTGCGTATTGTTGTCCTGGCTGTTGGCGTTGGTGTCCTCACTTGGCTGGGTGGTCTCAATGCTGGGAGGGTTCAGGAAGTGGCTCAGCTCTTGCTTCTGGCTCTCCCGAAGGCTGTGTATGATGCTGCATGATTGCTGCTGTTTCTATGGAAAGATGCTGTGTTTTCATAAGGGGGAAAATGTACCCAACCTCTTTGCCACATTCCAACCAAGTCCCACTTTCCTCTTCCCTCTATGAAGATCTATGAGATGGCTGACCTCTAGGAAATTCCAAGTAAGGATCTTGAACTAGTTTTGATGATGTTAAAATGATATACACATCTTAGAGATTAGATGCACCCCACACCTTCTCTATTTGTAGAACAACTGGATTAGCTATGCTCATCCATGCTAGTTCATGTGTTATTTAAAATTACTAATGTGAGTATTCTATTTTACCTCTTTATTTAATTCTATCCTCATTTCACCAATGCTAGCCTGCTTCCCCCACCTTCCTGAAAGTCATAAGCACCAGAGAGTCTTGAGTGGATGAGGAGGAAACTCTAGCTCCTGTCTTGATTCTGTACTTTGTAGGCCAGCCTGGTAGGGCAATCCAGCAGGATCCATCTTTCCTTGCCAAGACTTCCTTCTCAGGGACTGAGCAGGACATTTGCGAGGTATGGCACTAGTAGAGCTATGGTGTCCTCACTGTGAGAGGGTTGCAGCGGGCATCTGACCTTGCTCTAGGAGGCTGGGCTGGAGTATTTCTTTTCTTTGGGGACTTTTTACTCTAACAGAAATGCATATTCCTTAGTGGATAATATTGTTCTGAAGGGCAGGATCAAACAAATCTTATAGAACATTAATTGTATTACAGGAAGTGTTCACTGATTAGTTTGTCTTTCTTCTCTGTATGTAAAGTATAAGTCGAAAGCATTCATAAACATTAATTACCCAGTAGAAGTACTCACTGGAAACACAGTATATGCTAATGGAGTACATATTTCATTAAAATTCCATGAGAGGTGGCCTTTGGGGACCAAACAACATGATAAACCATATGTTGGAACTTTTTGCAGCAATTTAAAAGTAGTTTTTTTAAACTCCATCTCAGTAGATGTTTTTGGGATTTTTGTACAGTTGAGTTTAGTAAATGGAGATCATAAATATTTTAATAACCATAAATTACTTTTTAAGCCCTCATGTTATACAAAGCTGATTCAATTGGAATGTGTGGTGGAGCCTACTGAGGGGAATGAGGCTGAAGCTGGAGCAGAGTTAAGGCTGCAGCAGCATCTGATACACTAACTGGATGAAGATGATGCAGTTTAAGGGCTATCAGGCCGATTGCAGAAGGATTGTACTACTGAGGACACTTCTCTTTTGTCCTTTTTCTCTGTGTGCGTCAGTGTTAACTGTCAACTGGACAGAGTCTAGAATCTCTTGAGAGTTGAGCCTCTGGGCATGCCTGTGGGTGGTTATCTTGATTACTGGTGTGGGAAGACTCATTATAATTGTGAGTTCTCTGAGCAACGGGTCCTGGAGAGTGGAAAGTGGACTGAGCACTGGCATGCATCTACCCATTTCCATTTCCTGATTGTGGATATGATGTGATTATACAATACATGTGATGTGATTAAACTCCTGAAATCTCGATTTCCCCTCTAGAATGGACTGTACCCTGGAATTGTGAGCCAGGAAAAGACTTCCTCCTTAAGTTGCTTTTGTCAGAATATTTTATTACAACAACAGGAAGTGAAACCCAGCCCTTGTGCTTGTGGTTCACTCACAGCTCGGATACGTTTCAAGCACTTCTTCAGCCACATTCGAATGGTCTGCTTAGCCACCTCCTCTTCTATGGTGTACTCTAGCTGCTCCCTTGCCAGCAGCTCCTCCAGCTGTAAACTCTTCCTGATGTCCACAGAGCGGTAGGAGAGCATGCTGGAGATCAGGAACAGCGCCACCACCAGTTAGACCCTTGGGTGTTTCAAAATGACGAGTACACATCTTTCCAGACAATTAGTGTAGTATTTGATGCCACTCACAGATGCATGAAGGCCTGGTTATGTCACCTCTGTGTCTCCCTTTTCTTATGTAAATGTCGAGGATAGTCTGTAGTAGTATACTGCTGAACCATGCCATTTGTAGTTGAACACCTACTGTGTGTGCTCTACTAAGGAAGGAAGACATGGAGGCATTTTATATTTATAAACCCCTGCCATACCTCAGCAGAAGGAATCACTGTCATGGCAAGTGCCATACTGGGCAGTGGGACCCCAAGCATCTGAGTTCGGTGTTTTTATTGATTTAGAACTTCTCTGGTATTCTACTGATAACACATGCAGATCATTAGCAATAAAACACCCCCACACACACACATACATAAATCCAACACCTGCAAACATACAAAATGCCAAGACCTAGGCAGCCCCTCACCCAACAGTTCACAAAATTATTTTATATATAACTAAAAATAAGCTTCTACAACAATAGTCTTGGCACCTACCTTAATGAATAAGCTGGCAAGTGAATATCTACGAGATAGAACAGTAAATGCATCTAAGAACCTATGCTGCAGAAGACCCAGGTTAGGTGGTATCCACGGTTCTAGCTGTCAAGTACATACTATGGGATGTTCTATGCAAAAAGATTATTCCTTCCGCTCTTCCCTCATGGTTAGCTCTCATTGGTGATGGTTAATTCCTTGCCTGTGAGTTATGCATGCTCCATCCCACTTCTCTCTCTTTTTCATTTATCCCATTACATTTTCCTTTTCAATTTCAGAAGACGCAAAGCCAGAACTGAATAATCACTCTCATTTAGTTCTTGGCTCAACAGGTCTAGACAGTGGTAAGTAAAATTAACATTTTATGCAAAGGGGTAGTCAGGAAGTTACTTACAGAGACTGAGGGGTCTATAACTAAAGGGGAATACAGACCTGCTGGTAGGACTGAATATTCCTGTTTGCTCTAGTGTAGCCTCAACACCCTAGACTCCCTTAGAGACTCTGCTGTGAGCTCAAGGCTACCACTGGAGCTCAAATCACAGTACAGTGACTCTAGGACTACTGGACCATTGGTTTTCTTGTCTTTGCTATGTGTCTGCCCACTGTGGAGGAAAATCCTGCATTGTGTTTCATAAAATGTTTCTTAGTATTCCAGATTCATCAGGTATTTTCACTATTATTTAACTTCTGTGGCGCATGGAGGACCAACATCACCACTACTGGCTGTGCCTGGGTCTCTCGTGATCAAATGCACCACTATACTTCAGAAAGGCCAAATGCTAATTATTAATAGCAACAGTAGGTCTGAGTGCCTCATAGTTAACCTGAAAACACTGTGCCACCACAAGAAAAGATCAACATTCTGAGAGGCATGATATTCTTTTTCACTCACGCACAATCTTGCTCCATTTGTCTGTGATACTTAGCTTATTCGTGGACAAAATGATAGCAAGAGGCAAAATGGATAACTTCAGGAAACTTTCCCCAGGCCCTTTCTTCGCTGGTCTGAGGTTTTTTCTTCCTTTAGCCTTAAGTGGAGTTTTATCTACCTGAATCACCAAATTTGTGACAATATCCAACATTTAACATGAAACATGAGTAAACTAGCTATGGTCAGTAAAGGATTCTAGCTAGCTTCTATGTCACAGGTCCCTTTGGCAGGGAAGTTCGTGAAGGGTTTCTTACAATAATGGTTCACATGCTATTATGAAGGAAATCAACTGTATTGAAATAAATCTTTCTTTGATATGGGGCATAAGTCCTTCTATATTGGTCCATTAAATAATATGCAGTTGCAGTCAAATGACAATGTAACTTGAAAGAACTTGTGGAGCATAAATGATATTTTAAGATTTCTGTCAAGAGATTCAGGATGTGATCTTATGTACAGAGTTCACTGCAGACCTAGTTAAGATGAGACCAGACTAGAGTATCTGGGGGTTTAATCCAAGATAACTGGTATCCTTACAAAAGGAGCCACACATGTATGCATGCATGCAAATGCACACACACACACACACACACACACACACACACACACACACACACACACTCACACAGTGGGGCAGATTCTTGCCAGACCCACTTGAGTGAGAAGATCTGGATTTCAACTATGGAACCAAATGTCCTTGAACAAGTCACTTAACTCTTAGAAAAGTAAGAGATAGAATCATACCTTCCAGGTCTCTATCCCTTTCCTTCTGAGATGGCAGACCACTGTTTCCTATCCTTGTGAGAGGCACTGATCAGACATGACCATTATGGGCAGTGAGAAAAACTACTCCATGCCTAGAAAATGTGCCCTTGCCTTAAAAACATGGCAGTATGGCGACTCAGGTTTTTAACATCTTTTGTAACTGAATTCTTGGGCCTCTGTGTATCACAGCTTTTTTTTTTTTTTTTGGCCTCAGCTCATCTCTCTGACACCGGGCTGTGGAACCAGATTCATACCTCAAGACATCATGGAAGGTGACATCACCACCATTGTGTAGCCTTTCCATCTCATAGCACATGTGCTTGAACAGGAGCTTGTCTTTGTCAAGGTCTACTTCCAGCCTCCCACGCAGTAGCCGTAACAGGAACTTCACTCGGAAGGTGGGGATCACACCCTGTGGGACAGCACAAGGGCAAAGTTAGTCATCAGGAGGCGACTAGGGATGCACTGGGCAGGGAGTCTCTTTTTACAGGAAAACCCAAACAGCTCAGGCTTATAATCCAAACACTAAGAAGGCTGATAGGGGGATCACCAGAATAAATAGCACCAGACAGGAAGAAAGTCACTGGTCTCTTTGAAAGCTGGTCTGAATGATGTGCGGTAAGCATAGGATGTGAAGTACTGAGCAGGGACCTTCTGTTCCTCTATTCCCAGAACCAGGGAGAGTGAGGAACAACCATGTGGCTTTCTCTGGAGCCAACCCATAGTGCTTATGCTTAGCAGTCTACCTACCTTTCCACATGCATCCTTGCTGAGTACTTCCTATGAGTAGGCAGTACACATGTGCATAACCCTCCTCACTTAATTTGGGTCTTAGGGACTTCTTAACGTTTGTTATTTTGCTCCTATTGAAAGGTAGATTCTTTGAAGGTCTTCTCAATAATTAGAATGACTTATAGACAAAACAATGCCCTCCTTCTGGGATAGATAGAACAAATCTGGATACTGAGACTCTAAAAGGTATCACTGTATTCCAGTTAACACAGCCTAATGCACCAATTCTGACTATATCCTTGAGTGAACTGGTGGCCTAGGGCTTCTTGCTAGCCATTAACATCTCAGTGGTAATGTGGTGTACATATCAGGAGAGATCAAGTTCCTGTGCGTAACAGTTACAGAAACAAAAATAGATCTAGATAAAACAAAAGAACCAGGCTAGCCGTCCCTGTCCTCCATAAGTTATTATCTCAGAAGTTCACAAGAGACTGGAGCCTAGTTCAGGGATGGGGTATAGCAAAGGTGGAAAGTGAAGCAGGGGGAAGAGGCCAGCCCTGTCTTGCAGCCCCTGGGTCAGGACCACACCTTGTCTTCCAGACCATTACTTATGTCAACTATGCTAGCTTCTTGCCCTTTTACTCTCAGCTCTTCCTGAATTAGTTTTGGATCTTCCCAGGAACTTTCCTATTTCTCAATGTAAGCACAAACATCACCTCCTCACCCAAACCTTCGTGACTATCTCTGCTAAAGGACCCACCTCCAAGACTATCTACTCTCTACCTTCTTCAACATGCTCATAACTTCTGGAATAATATAAGTTGGACATCCCATACTGAAATATTGGGACCAGAAGTGCTTCAAATTTTGGATTTTATGGACTTTGGAATATTTGCATCTACATAATGAGTGATATTGGGATAATATCCAAGTCTAAGCATAAAAATTACAAATGTATTTTTTAAAACTTTTAATCTTTTTAAAATAAGTCCTTGTGTATCCCACGCTGACCGTAAACTTAAGGTTGTCAAACTCTTTATCCTCCTGCTTCTGCCTCCCATGTACTAGGATTACAGGCAGGTGCCATTTATTTGTGTTTCACATATGCCTCGCACACATATCCTGGAAGTTATTTTATATAATATTATTAGTGTGCCTGGGTTTTTACTGTGACTTGTCACATGAATTCAAGTATTCGTTCTCCCATTTGTGGTGTTGGGTTGGTTCTAAAAATAATTCAGTCTGAAGCATTATTTTGGGTTAGTATACTAACCTGTGTCACTAGTACCATTTCACCTTTGATGAGACACCTCTCCTTTAGGACGTAAGGTCTGTGGGCATAGGAACCTTGCCATTTGGGATTGCTTTACCGTAGTGCCTAGACCTGTGTTTGGCTTTGGGAGGGCAATAATAAAGAAAGAGTTCAAAGAGGAGAGAAAGAAGAAGGGAAGAACATGCAGGATGCTGAGGAGGAAGAAAGGGGAAAGGAAAGAAGGTTGGTGAAATAAAGAAGTTGCCTCTGCTTCGGTTGATCGTGGGAAATACTGGGAGCTTTATTGTTAAGATATTTTTATACTTAGAAACAGTTCAAAATATCTAAGTCAGCATGCAATTAATTAATTTTTGATGGTGCTGGGGACTGAACCCAGGGTTTTCTGCATGTTCACAGACATGCAAACACTGCGCCATATCCTCAGACATCGCATGTAACTCCTATGTGTGTTTCATCTAGATGGCTGCTTAAGGTTGAGAGAATGGTTAAACCTGTGGAAGGCTTCCCTCTGGGAGCTGCAATTTCCCTCCTTCTCCTGCTTGAGCCCAAAACAGATGGCTCTTGAAGATCCTTTAGTTTTCTTCCCTCGCTAACCTTCTGAAAGTCCAAAGACTAGCTGTTCATGGTTTGTAAGGACATGAGGAGAGACCCCTCTGTCCCCTGTTCTTGCATCCTCCTGACTCATCGATGACAGGTTTCTGCAATGCAGCAGAGACAGCTGCAAATTTAGTTTATGCCAATTCTCAGTTGCAAGTTCCTCGAAATATGCCATTTGTTCTCTTTGAGATGGAGCAAGAAACAAGGGCCCACTTCCTGACCCCTAGGTTGATGAAGACTTTGAGCATTTGACTCTCCTGCTTTTGGGTCCCATGTTCTGGGAGTAGTTTTGCATCACCAAATCCAATTTTATGTGGTGCTGGGGATCAAACCCAGGATCCTAAGCATGCTTGGTAAGCCAGTGAGCCACACCCATAGTCCCTACCTCTCTTTTATCATCCACCATGTTCCATATGATTTGAAAATGGCGAAGATCATTGTAACTTAAAAGCTGGTCCTCTTCAGTGGAGTAAAACAAGGAGAAATTCTCCACAATTATGGCTAAGAAAAAAATTCAGATGTTAGACAAGTATGCTAATCTGTCATTTTTTAGAAAAAGTAAAACATCTATTATAAATAATAGATGTTATCACTCACATTACAAAGCCAATTTTTCAAAGTGCTTTCAGTACAGTTTCCAAGCTGGCATGTCTCTAACTTGGACTAAGCTATTTATTTAGCACTTGCCTTTCCAAAACACAAGGGTCATGGGCTCAAAAGCACTTTGTGTGGACATTCATGCCAGCTGGCTCCTACTCTTACTTGAGAGTTCCAGGGCATTTTTAAGGGTCACATTGGGTCTGGGTGACCCCACAGCTGGGTGAACAAAATATATCTTTTAAAATAAAAAATGTGATATTTCAAGGCTGTAAAAGTAGCCCTCTCTGATTTGTTTTCAGCCCAATCCATGGGAAGAGCTCTTTGGGAATTAATGAGCATAATAAATAGGACAACTCTCGAAACTGCAATCAACTGCCATTTCCATGCCTTTCAAAGGTCTTTTCAGCTCCTGGGTTGAGAGGCAACAATTTATAATTAATGCCATGAAACACCCGCCCCAAGCAATCCAGGATAATTACTCTAAAATTGTACATAATTATCTAAGTACCTGAGTTTGAAGAGATGAAAAAATAATTCCACAAACATCTCTTACCTACAAGCAGATTCAGCATGATATAGGCGATGATGACATAGAACGAGCAGAAGTACATAAGTGCCCCTGCATAATTGCCACAGTCTGTTGCCCAGTATGTAAATTCATCTGGAGTACAAAATGGAGGCTGAACCTGTTGGGGGGGTTAGTGGGGGACATGGAGGGGAGGGTAAGAGGAGGGAAGAGCAGAGTTCTTCTGACTGTAGTGCTCTTGACAATATAGGATGTATTTAATTTAAAGCCATCATACAAGAGCCACACATATCAGACACACAGGTCATTTGCAGCAGAAGTCCAAAAGAGTATTTCATCTGTGCTATGTTTTTGGTCTTGTAGATGTCCCAGTTCAATGCCATTGATAGAAGCAAAATGCAAATGAGCGGGTTTCCTGTGGGAGATACCCTTCCTACCCATACCAACAGTCCCTAGGGTCAAACTTTAGGAAGTCAAATAAAGAGGAACTTTAATTTTTTTTCTGACTTAATGAATCAATCTTCAGGGAAGTCGTTTACACTTAGAAAATTCACATTCAAGTTGTGTAAGGACTAATCTCCAGTCCTGAGGTACCAATATAAGATGTTATAGAAACATATAAGGTTCAGGTTATGAAACACCTTTGCATTCTGTAGGGCCCATTGAAATTTGAACCTTTCTGAGACACTGATCTGGTTTCTCTCAACCAGAATGACTAGCTATTTTTTCCCATATACTCTTATGGGACTCTTATGTAAGACTTATTCAATTCTGTCTTGGGTAGTCCCTTATTTGATAAATTTGGTTTTCATTTTTTAATATTCTCTAGACCCTATTCTGTGCTATGTTTGTGACAAGTGCTAGGAATAGACTAATAACAAACACACACCCCTGTGTCTTGAATGCTGACCACAGTGTGACATCACAGTTGCCAGCACAAGGGCCACTAGCTACATGTGGTAATTTAATTTCGATTCGTATTAATTAACATTAAGCAAAAAATAAATGGAATCTAAAACAGTTCTTCATATGCACTAGTCACACTTCAGTAGCTCAATATTGAGCCATACATGGCCAGTGGCTTCCTGCCAGAACAGCATAGGCTCCTGTGTGTAGGACATCATTGATGTCTATCAGTTGAGAGGGAAGGAAAAGAAAGAAGCAGTTCTCAGAACTGTTATTCATATCCAAATAAGAAATATAGAGTGCTGTAAGAATACAGAACCCACAGTTTTAAGTGTGGGCAAAAATGTCTGAAGAAATAGTTGTTAACACTATGACCAGAGGAAGATACAGACTTATTGGACAAAAAGCAGGATACCAAAGGGAAAAGTGGCTCAGACCACATGACATATGGGCCTTGAAGAACCTTTGGACCTGAAGAAGGCCTTACATATGGCCCAGGACAAACCAGGGACATGGTGAATGTCTGATAAATGTGTTAAATAAAGTTCCTTGTTTTGATTACTAAGCTATGAAGGACAGGAAAGAAAAAACAATGCTCGTAGTTAAATATGACTATAATAGCTTAAGTTACATTAAATCAATATTTTGCTCTCTATAGTCGCATCTTGAAATGTTAAAAAGTACAACTTATGGACTAGACAGCCAGAGTATTCTTTTTTTTGTTGTTGTAATACAAGGCCTTGATGCTAATAAGAATATAATCGTCATGTGCACCTGAGTGTATGCTGGGGCGCTGATAAGGATGAGAGGATAATTACCATACAA
Source organism: Cricetomys ansorgei (assembly GCA_026225945.1). Lineage (NCBI taxonomy): Eukaryota > Metazoa > Chordata > Mammalia > Rodentia > Nesomyidae > Cricetomys > Cricetomys ansorgei. The sequence continues at coordinate 1,466,434 of JAMJFZ010000770.1, forward strand.
TCATGCATAATCTTGTTCCAGTCTTCCCCAGTGACGATTCGGAACAATACAGTAATCGCTTTGCCAGCTGAAGAAAAATTGGCATGCCTAATTTAAGGAAAAAATAAAAATAAAACCAGAATGGAGACTGTCTATGCTGTCATTGTCATGAAGCAGTATGGGTGGTTACCACCCAAACAGGTGGCTTTTGCAATTTGGTTGCCAGGTTACTATTAAAAGCTTAAACCCTCTTGCTGCCGTATACATTTTCTTGCAAGTATAGGTGCCTATGTGTCACACAAACTAGAGGTATCTGAAAGAAGGGAACCTTAAGAGAGAAAATGCTTCCATAAGATCCATCTGTAATTAATCTGGCTAATTAGTAATTGGTGTGGGAGGGCCCAGCCCATTGTGACTGGTGGTCTTATAAGGAAGCAGGCTGAGCAAGCCACGGGAAGCAAGCCAGTCAGCAGCACCCCTCCATAGCCTCTGCATCAGCTCCTGCCTCCAGGTTCCTGCCATGTTAAAGTTCCTGTCCTGACTTCCTTTGATGGTGAACAGTGCTGTGGAAGTGTAAACCAAATAAACCCTTTCCTCCCCAGCTTGCTTTTTGGTCATGGTGTTTCATCACAGCGATAGAAACCCTAAAAAAGATACTGCCTGAGAAGCAAGTTCTTACAGGGTCACCAACTTACTGGCTTTTATCTTGAATAACTCAGTGTACTTTGGCTACTAAAAAGTGATTCCTTCCTTCACTTGAGTCATAAAAAGAGACTCAGTAACGTGCCAAATAAATCGCCTGCCAGTGAGGCATTCATAAATGTTTTGTTGTATTAGAACCTTTAAAAAACAACAGCAGAGGCTTCCATAATGTGGCAGGTGAGCTCTTTAAAATGCTTTTCTCATAGCAGAGTGATTTGGTGAGTTCTAACTTGCCACACTTTGCTAAAATAGAAAGTCATCAAAAAGCTGTTTTATCCCCCACAAAATAATATAGCATTTCAGAGAAATACAATAGAAAAACTACTGAAACTGGAAGTGGTTATTCTGGAAAATGGGTAGAATTACAAAATCTTTTTTGTTTTGTTTTTGTATTTTCCAAGGATTCTAAAATAAACATGTTTATCTTTATCAAACTGGAAAATGTCATTTAAAATATGTATGTTTTATTTTATTTTCCAGCAGTTTACTTCCATTTTCATCACCCCTACGTATGTAATAGTCAAGAAACATATAAGTTTGAATTTGTGATTTTATTATGAAGAAGTTTGCTTGGTGAATGAATAAGAAGACAAGTACATACTAACCTGTTTATGTTCTCTCCGTACTTCACGGTACCAAACAGAACAACCCCAGCAAAAGCGTAACACAACAGCAAGAGGAACATCCCTACGATGATAAAGAAGCTCTTGTACATGCTGACAACCACAGTCAGAAGGAGCATCTTTAATGTCACCTGTGGATGAGGAAGGATGCAGTGTCAGGGCAGATGGAGAGAGGAAGAGAGGAGGAGGGAGGACAGTCAGTTCAAGCTGTGGAGGACCTGGCTGGTGAATAATATATAAGCAGGTTGGCTTCAGTGATTCCCAAGTACATTGTTTAAAAGTATTTTCCTATTAGATATTAAATCTAAATATTATTCAGAAAACCATCTGTCATGGAGAAATCTTATTCACACTTTAAACAATTCAGTCACTCCAGAGAAATTAATTAAATTAACAACACAAACTTCTTAGCCTTCTATTTCCTCTTCTTCTAATACTCAGACCTCTACATTGTCAACATACTGTTGACCTTATTTGTCCCCACAGAAGTTCCAGAAAACAAAATGTAATAGGTTTAATATTAAATAACCACTAATTACTAAATAACTACCAATTACATGGATATATGGAATGCATATGTGAAATAATGCTACTGACAAAAGCAGAAACACTATCCCTTAAAAATGGATTATAAATCAATATAGAGTAATGGAAACATTATCATCAATTATAAATTTTGGTAAATTATTATCAATTTATAAATTGCAATAAAGTTAACTATAACTTAAAAAACAAATTAAGGCATACCAGGAATGACATGGCTTTTGGTTTCAGAGTTAGTATGTTGTCTTTCATTTATGATTGAGTTTAGTCAGCAAATATAATGAATAAAAATAACAGGAAACATAGCCTAAGATAATTAAGCTACTGATTCAATGTGATATTTAATATTTATTACTCTTGAGTATAATGTTTAGTACTTTGTTGACTATAACATCCAGGTTGACTGAGGTTGGTTGGCACCAGTGATTCAATGCTTATGTGACCTTTGAAAGGATTCTGCACGACAGACTTACATGCTTTCCACAGATGGAGAAAAATCTAAAGACAATCACACAGGCTCCCATCATGTAGGTGTATGCATTCTGAAATTTAAACAGAAGATAGCTTTTCACAGTTTGCACAAAAGATCCTGTTACGGTTCCATTTTTCATTTTAAGTCTTCTGTGAAGTCTAGTGAATAATTAGTTTAATAAAATGTGAAAATTCCTATAAGAAATTTATTTAAAATAAAGGTGCTGAAAAGGTCACTGCAAAAACTCATGAATAAATATTAGATTTAAAATAAAATCTCAGATGAAACTTTGGGTATTGTTTTGTTCAACTGAATTCTGTATTTTGAAATTCATTTCACATAAAGCAGTGACCAGCCCTTTTGAGTACAGGGTAAGAAAAGCACAGGGTAGTCATGCAATGGGAGGAAGTAGAATGAAACAGGGAATAAAGGCACCACGACAAAGTGTGAGCAGATATAGGAAAGGAGTGTTCAAAGGGGTTAGGAATGTAGCTCAGCAGGAAGAAGTCTTGCTTAGCATGTGTGAGGCCCCAGGTTCAACATGCCATACTGCATAAACCCAGAGTAGTGGTAATATCTGTAATCCTAACACTTGGGAAGTGGAGGCAGGAGGATCAGAAATTCAAGGTCATCCTTAACTATATAGTGACTTCAAAGCCAACCTGGGCTACATGGGACTTTATTTCAACAACAACAATGCTTGAAAGCAGCTTTTTCTGAGACCAGCTCCTTGTTCACAAACAAATCAATTTTTTAAAAGCAAACCTCCCCTACACACACACACTCCCAGCTCAGGACTTCATCAGCCTGCTGTTCAAGTGTGTGATTAGGGCCAGAGATCGCTCTGTGCTTTATTGCTTTATGATTCACAAGGCTTCTTCTGAGAAACAAAGATGCCACTGGCCACGGCATAACAACAGTGACATTCAGCTGATGCCAAAGCATGAGAATTCTCCAGGAGCTGCTTAGCCAAATGACAACAGTCCCAGATGGGTCCCCGGGAAGGGGGTCTACTGAGCTCCTTGGAGAGGCACAAGGACAGGAATGTGGGCACTAGTATTGTTGGATGGAAAACAAGGACTGTGCCTTCCTTCTCAGCACTCTACTGCAAAATATGGCAAAGAACAATTGCTTTTCTCAGACCAGAGGTTCTTCTCAGGGGAAGAACAAAGTAACCAAGCAGAATAGGGAAGAATTTTTTATGGCTTAGAATTTCCACTGTAGACTATTTGAGATTAGGAAGCCTATTGTATTCTTTTATTTAGAGTGAGTAGCATTTAGACAAAAGTTTGTCTAGACAAAGTAAGCACAATCATAACGTGTTTCTCTGCCTCTTCTTTCTGTTAGTTTAGGATTTATTATAGACACCTTACATCCTTACTTTTTTGAAGTCATGACAACCATAGCCCCTAGGTTGATGACTGGATGGTTGTCACATGGACTTCAAAGTCCTGAGAAGACTTATGTTCCCATGTCTTCAAACCCTGTGCTCTATTATATGCCCAGGCTAATTCTACTTCAGCCACAGGAACTTGCCTTAGGCCAGTCCCTATACTCTTCCATCCTAGTCAAGGGTGTCTGAAATGCTCTGTAGATGGAGCCCAATTCCTTGAGAGGATGCCTTCCAGGACTTCTTTGTTGAAGCCATTTTCCACTCCTCACTGTTGTTACAGGAATGTGAGGTCTCCTTCATCTTTCCCAGAACACCCATAGTCCTCACTGGTTGTGAGCACATGGTGAAGGTCTCTCTAGCTTTGCAGGCTGTGAAGTTTCTAAGAGCAGTGATCATTTTCTTTTATCTATTACTTTGTTCTTAATCCTCCACAATGCTTAGGTTACCATTGTATCCAAAACCATTTATTGTTTGAGAAAGTGAATACAGGTGCTTGAGAACTTAAGCAGTAAATACTAAAGGCAACCACTGGTTTAAGGTCGCTCAGTATGTTTATGAATTGGGAAGATTCAATCTAGAGCAAGCCACTCCTGATAGGCAAATGGGCTCTATGAGTACTAGGTACTTCCTGTCACTGTAATATTAAAGGGAATGGGAGAATGGGCAACACTGACAACATCAGTCACTGGGACTGCAGAAGACTAGTAAGAAGATGGTACTTATGATTATGCCTATCAGATCTGTAATGTTAGATACAGTATAAGCCAGCATCACACCAGTGACCACATTTGTTTCCATTGGGCAACACAACTGTAAACTAGCTAGGTTTTCCCATGGCTGTAGATTTGATGCTGAACATCAGGCATACAGAGATTGATGGGTTTAGAGAATCAGTATTTAGATGTCTATGTGACAACAGTGCCTTTGGGAATACATAGGGATTACATTATAAACCTTGCTTGTGATGAGCTGGGGTGGATCTAAGTGTGTAGGGTCTGAATCTTCTGATTCTTTTCTGCTGTGTGAATTTTGACAGGTGCTTTCATTTATGCTTCAGTGTTCTCATTTGGCAAATGAAGAGTTAAATAAGACTGTCTTTAGGAGCCTTCTTTTAGACTGTGTACTCTAGATGTTAGAAGGTCCAGGATTTTCCTGTCTGGAAAGTGTAGGTGTGTGTACTTACATGTTTGAAAGCATGTCTCAGGGCTCTCATGATCAAACCTTGGATTTAGGCAGTTTGGTACAATGCCTGAGAGCAGCTGGTATGGAATGAAGAAACTAGAAACAAGCCTGAACTAAGGAAAACTGAATTATCAGCTAAAATAGCGTTTATGATGTGCCTACCAGCAGAGCAAAGTGAAGCACCACCCACACGACACCAAGAGAGGTCACCAAGAGATCATATCGATTTCTTCTGCTTTGCCAGAACCCAGCTGGTGACATTGCTATGATCTTCATCGTAACCTAGAGAAAGCAAGCAAGGATGACACAGGGCAAGTGTGTAAGCATGTTTAAACCAATTGAATTGAGTCATGTTATAGAGAATTAAGAATGTAGTTAATAAAAGTTAATCAAAGATGCATTTTTTTAAATCCAAGTAGGCTGCATATCTATTCTCCACACTCTTTCTCCTGGATTGATGGCTAAGTACTCATTGCAGGTCATTTATTTACCTTGAGTGAAAGACTATATTTTGGGAAACATCAGTCAGTTTACAGCAAAATGATAATCTACTTGAATTTCAAAGAAGATTGTATGACAGATGTGACATAGTATCTTAGTAATCTTGGCTGGGCTGCTGGCATGTTTATAACTGTGTTGTAAATGTGAATCCTCGGATTACCGTGGCTTGTGTCCCATGTTCCAAACATTCAAACCCTGTTACAAGGCAGGCCAATGCTCAGACAACAATTGGCAGGAATATTTCAGCATTTAGAAAAGTTGGAAATATAAAGTGAAGTCTTTGTTGAAGTTAAACACAACAGCCAGAAAGGAGAACCCCTAAGAGAATGTGCCCTGCTCATGAAACCCCCCAAAGCCTTCAAAAGCAAGGGAACACAGAGCTGGAAGTAGTTGCCATCAAAGTGGGGACTGATTTCCTTTTAGTTGCTCCCAGCTTCCCCTAGAGCAGCAGACTCATCACTATACCTCTAAGACGAAGATGAAGGTGAAGACAACGGACATGGTTGCCAAAGGAACAGTCACAGGGTCCTCGACATCCCACTGCAACCAGAAGGGCACGAGTCACTACCACATTCACCAGACAGAGCTTTCCTTCTCTGCTACTCATCTTAGCATACACACCAATCTTAACTTTATTTTTACTAAAGATCAGAGTCTGCAAATGGTGATGGCCATTTCCAATGCTCCTGGGTGCACCAGGGATGTGAAAACCACTCCAAACATCTCGGGGTGAAATGGTACCTTGACAGACAGCAACACAGACTGGGCCAGAACCAGCAATGCGATTGTCCTCTTAAAAAATGGATGCTGAGTTATGTCATACATTTTTGCTCTAAAACCATCATTATCTGGAAAAGAAAGGTTTAGGCAAGAGTACTTTAGACACGGGCCAAATTTACTTTCTTGTCTTTCATATTCTTCAGTGTTCATCTTCAAAACCATTACATCCTTCCCCTCCAGTTCAATCTATTGTGAAGTGCTTTGCAGGAACTGCTGGCATTGAATATTAAAATGACAGCACATAGCACCATCCATATTGGAAGGAGAAGCTCATCATTCAATTTCTGGCAGCTTAAGACATTTCCTTCATATTTCTAAAAGGCGAGCACAAATATATTTTATTTAAAAATTCAGTTTTTTTCATTAAAGCTTATTCAGAGTGCACTGAAGCGTAGCCTTTTTTTGTGGCTAATTTTAATAGCCTTACAGAGAGATCAGCAGTTTGGAGTCTATTTTTATATTAACTTATGCACAACAACCTAGTGGCCTCACTATTATTATTTTAATTTAAATCTCAGACTCTTAGGGAATCAGGAACACTAGTGCCCAACATGAATGAAATAAGAGCATCTTTGATACCCGGCCGAGGTGGGAGATGAAGAGGCTGAGCGATCTTCAGTCTGCTCTTGAGATCTTCCCATCTTCTCTGATCTACTGTCAGCAAAGCCGTCCCCTTGGAAACAAAGGAAACGGTGGAGGGAAAAGGAAAAGAACAATGTGGATGGGATGGCTTTATAGGCAGGACCAAGGTGGGAACCTGACAGACAGTCTGCATGAACTGTAGTGGTTGGAGATACATGGTCAGAACGAACAACCCATATTGAGAGGTATTCCTAACAGCGATGGCGCATGTCTGGGGAATTCAGCAGCCTCCACTGTGTGTCATTGAAGATCTGAGCATTTGGGCCTCAGAAAATTTCAAGAATGTTTTCTACATAATTACATTCTTCAGAAAGATACTAACTGTGGCTAGCTTCATTTCATAGCAGCCAATCACAGCTTGTAGGCAGTCCGGCTGCTCGATAAAGGTATTTGTCCTTTACACATTTAAAAAAATACTCCAATATGTGCAATTGTAAAACTATTTTTAGGAGAAAAGAAGTCATATAATTTTCCTTTTTCAAAAATGAATGCTATGATAATTTGCTAGATGAGTTCAGATATTCTGTGTTATAAAGTGGAGTACTTGATAAAAATGCACATAAATTATATTGCATTGTATTATTCTGTATTAGATTTTATTATACTGAATTACAGAGGCAGACATAATTTAAGAAACTAGGGTTGGGGAGAATGTCACCCCCTTTCTCTACTTCCTTCTGTAGAGAAAATGACTATCCTTTTAGGGAACAACCTCCTAGCTTGTTTTTCAGAATTGTGTGCTTTCTGATGGTATATTTGTTTTGAAATTTTAAATTGGTATGAATTGAAATCAATGTGTATTTACTTATGCAGTTTTTCTTTGTCTTTAAAACAAGTTTTATTTTTACATTTATTATTTGTGTGTGTGTGTATGTATGTGTTGTGTGTGTGTATGCACATGTCACAGCACACATTTAGAGGTCAGAAACATTGCAGGAGTGTGTTCTCTCATCCCACATGTGGATTCTGGGACTTGAACTCAGATCATCAGCTAGGTAAGAAGTGCTTTCATCAGAGATATATCATTTGTTCACATTTTTTAAAGCTCTATTTATTTATTTTATATATTTTGCCTGTATATTGTATTTATGTAAATCATGTGTTTGTAGTGCCCATGGAGTTCAGAAGAAGGTGTCAGACCCCCGGAACTGGAATTACTAACACACACACACACACACACACACAGAGAGTTTTACATATTTAGAACCTTTTGTCTCCAACCAACAAATCAAGTTTTTGACATGGCTTCAAGCTTCTGCTTCTCTTGGCCCTGTTTGGACCCACATACCATAATGCCAAACAAGCTGTCACTTATTCACTCTTTAAGGACATAACTATGGTGTTGGAGGCAAACAAGCTTCAGTAATCCACAGCTGTTTCAAGATTGACAGTAATTACACAGTTGCTTTCTATTACTGAGCATTGTATGCTGGGTCACTTATGCTGCAGACTTGTGAAATGTCCTGAAGCCCAGTTCTCTTGCATCCAGGAACCTTCCCAAGGACCTGTACGCCATCCTGTATGGATTAGCTTCTTCCAACATTCTGTAATTCCTAGTGTCTGCTCCACCACATGGCTCAAAGGCATCTAAAAGGACACATCTTTTTCTTTCTTCCTGATATTAAATGGAACACACTGAAGGGTTAGAGTGACTCATTTATGAATATGTTAGAAAGTAAAATAGAGGGGCTGGGAGACACGATTGCTACTGCTCTAAGAGTCTATGTTTCTGAGGGTTGGAGTAGTATTGGGGTCTAAAGGGGGATTTTTAAATTGTAGTCTTTGAAAGGCTGAATGAAGTGAAATTCTCATTAGGCACACATCAAAGGTGGCAATTGGCTGAATCAGTGGTACCACACACATTGAGCCTGGGGACAGTGAATGATATAGTCTCACATGTGGCTATGCAAACCAAAGAGCTCTGACATGAACACATGGGAATCAGTCATCACTGCACACAACTGAACAGCAGGTGCTTTGAAGACAAATGGAGCTTTGAAGGTTAGAGATTTTTATGCTCTTGCATTTGAAGAATCACAGACTCTACAGTTTTAGAAAATGATTCTGAATCTGACCTCAAGTGTTTACTCCTTAAAAAGATGGCTCCTCTTCCACACACTACAGCATCTTGAAAGCTGGCAGAATCTTCTTCAAAATAGTGACTGCTCAAAGCTTGTGTGCATTTCAGAATGATTCTTCTAGACAGACCTTTTCCCAAGAGACAGTTTAAACCAGCCTCACCCAGAACAACAAAAGCCAAGGGACACTAGTAGAATCTTCTTCCTTAAACTCATGCTCCATGGGGAACCAAGTTGCTGTCTTCTGATCCCCAGCCTGCCCTGACAGCTGTTAGGACTGAAGGTGATTCCTGAGTCCAGGAAGTATGGAAATTTTATATGGATTTACAGAAATCTTTTTATTCTATGAACTGGCCTTTACATTTTATATGGTTTCTACCTACGTTATAAAAATTCTGAGTTCACTCATTGAGTGACAAATGACCATGCAATTTACATTCTTGTAAAGGCAGTATAGACTACAATCATAAAAAACATCCAACTGTTGTATTTTAATAACTCATTGTATATCCTTCCCATCTGAACAATAGGAGATGTGTTTCTCAGCCATGGGTAAATTACTGTTACCATAAGGATAAATTTAGCAAGAGAATTATACTCCTAAGTGACAGACCCAAACCTCAGTAGTGAGGCAGCTTGCAAAAGAGTTATACAGGTTAGTTACATGAATCACATTGAAATTTAATGTGGCTCTATGTCATGTTTGAAAAAATTAGCTTAAAGCAAAGGCAAGAACAAAAAGTAAGTCTATGCGATTAATCTGAGAATACGTACCTTGTTTTCATTGAAGTTAGCAATAACTACACCAACAAAAAGGGTCAGTCCAATCATGCAACCCAGGAATACGAAAACATGAATATAGATTCCATGGATCTGCATGAATTAAAAATGTGGTTATTCATCAGAGCCCATGGGAACCATCCTGGAAGTATTTAGAAAATCCTATCTGCTTGCTTACCGGCCCCACACGATGAATAATGACATCCCTCACTTCTACCCAGCCTTTCAAAGACAGAACTTCAAACAACGCCAGCATGGCATTTCCCACATTGTCAAAGTTAAAGTTTCTTGGATTCGCCCTGCAATTAGGAAAGAGGGATGTTGGATGAGCATCCAGTATACCCAGTATGCCAGTAGTTATGGCCAGGATTAGTCCTGCATGGAGAATCTTTAACATGGAGGAAGATTGGGCCATATAGTAGTCTTTTTCTAAGCTATAGCAGTGTGTTAATACGCTATATTATTATGTTCTCTATGACATGACGGTTCTCAAATTAAAGCAAAAAGCTCAATTCTAGATCTAGCCTAAGTAGTTACATAACCCTCTGCCTTGTCTTACAACACCCACAACTGGAAGATCTACAACAGAGATTTGCATGATGGGGCATTGTGTTCTGGACATGAATTTTGGAAGACTTAGTTATAATTCCCTGTGTAGTAAGTGTGAGCAGTACTTACTGACTTAGTGTTACCTGACCTTGTGAGTGGTGATACACCAAGGAGTTCCTGAGGCAGAAGTCACTCCTCAGTGCGACATATTTCCACCACACTCTTAGTCAGATTTCTTTCTTTTTCATTAACCTTGAGTGTTCTTGATAGTTCCTTCTTGTGATGCCCAAATGCACAACCTGCTGTCTACACACATCACTGATTCAGGAACCCTTAAGTACTTGGCCGTATCATTCTTTATTTTCTGTGTGGGGAAGGAAGGCCCAATTCCACATTTTCTAATGCATTTATACCTTTTGTTTCTTGGTTGTGAAAGTGTTTCCTTTTTATTACCTTGTGGGTATTAGCTAAGATATTTTCATTGTTAGTAGAATAGATTTTCAGTGTTTCCATCCTATTTTCTTTATACATGGTTAAAAAGTTTAAATGGTTATTGCTACCCATTCTGAGGTTAATAGAGAGTCTAGCTTGAGCTGTTGAATACAGTCAGTGCACTTTGTGTATTATGCTTTCATCAGCTGTTTTCCATGCTACCTCATCTATCAAAATTTAAACTCCATGAAATCAGCACTCTAGACAGGCATTTCATCAATATTTCCAACTATCTTTATGTTTTCTTAACTATAGAAGCAATCATGAGATGTGTCTTTATAAGACATGGGGATCTAGTGAGAAAGCCTAGGACTGCAGCTGATGTGGTCCCCAGGGCTTGAGGCTGAATGGCAGAGGCATCTGGTGTCAATGTAGAGTATGGTGTCATACTCATATTTTAGAATTCTGATTCACATTTTCCTATGAAAGTACAAATATACTGTCTTGAATTTTTGCAGTAATCTTTCCTTGGGGAGGGGTTCAATTACATTTCCTATCTCTTAGAGTAGACAGTGGTTGTAAGGACTCCGCATTCTCAAGGTTTGCTTGCATAAGGACTTGAAAAAATAAAATCAAGGGAGCCAGCTCTCAGATCCAGTGTCAATCTTTCTTACTCATCTGTTTTCTTTATGTAAAAGTGCTTTTGCAGCTAAATTTGCAGGAACTTTCATGTCCCACATATTTTAGAAGTTAGAGAATGCTAAGAAAAATATTTTTAGGCAAAATCAAGAAAAACAAGATGTGCAATTGAAGGAATATATCACATCTTGAAAAAGAAAACCTTTTCCAGTTTAGTCATATGAAGTATTTGCTTATGCTGAGCTGTCAAAATCGCCAAGTTCGAAGCCTGATCTGGAACTCTACAGGGCTTCCGTAAATCCAAGTGCAAGTCATTGCTGTTGCACATGCTGCCCTTGTTTGTTTGGAAGATCGCTTAAAACATATTTTCTGGTTAATTTTTTAAAGTTAGTCTTGTCTATCCAAGTCACAACACTAAGACTGGTTCTGACCTCAGAAGTTGGTCATTCTTTTGCATCCTGAAGACTGTGATCCAGGCCCTTGAGACTATGATAAAGCTAATGAGCCCTCCTCTGAAGGAAGAGCACTAAGAGAAATGTGACCTCATCTGCCCCTCCCTGATGTTCCAAACCCACCTGCCCTGACCCTCCATGTTGTTCCATACTCACCTGCCCTGGCCCTTCATTTTTCTCTGCCCACTTTCCCCAGTCCCTCCCTGTTGTTCCATACCCACCTGCCCCGTCCCTTCTCTTTGCTCTGCCCATCTGCCCCTGGCCCCTCCCAACTGATCCATACCTATCTGTCCTTGGCCCCTATTTCTTTCCTACCCACCTGCCCCTGGTCCTTCCCCTTTCTCTACCCACCTACCTCTGCCCCCTCTTTCCTTTTTTTAAACCAGCTGTCCCTAGATATTCCCTCTTTCCTACCCTTCTGCTCCTTGCCACTCCCTTTCCCCTACTTACCTACTGTTCCCAAACCCTGATCCCTTCTTCCCCTTCCTCACCTGTTTCCTACTCTCTGTCCTTTAGAAAGCCAGTGTGCTTTCTCTTCTGACCCTTTTGGCTAGCACTAGGCATTTAGGTTAGGGTCTCCTGTGTGCCATTCATTGCACTTTTGCCATTTGTAGAAAACAGGCAGAGATTTCAGAAAACAAAAGAACCTCAATGTTGAGACCTCTTCTTTGTACTGCACAGTGTACAGTACTTTGCACTGATCACTTCTCAAACTCTGTATCTTACATTGTTATTCTTGTGCCGCCATAAGACCTGATGTTCTCCTACCTATATTTAGCATAGCGTACAGTTACCCGAAGAGTGGGCTTTTGGTAAGCCAGAGGAGAGCTTTAGGGCTCGTTCATGCTTACCAAAACCCTTAGCACATTGTATAAAATTATTTGTAATTTGTTTTCTATTTTTTACTTCAGGTTCCTAGGGGACAGAAGCAACAGCTTACAGCTGAGTAAAAATGACAAGCATTTCTAGTGACTGCAAGCATTAAATACAATTAGTTAAAAAAAAAACAACAAAAAATCAGAATCATTTTTTTCACCTATGCATGCTACTTCCTATATTCTAGACTATGCTTAAAATAAAACACACACTATTCACAATATCACATATGCTTAATCCTTTTTGCTGAGGTGATTTTTATCTCATCAAGTCTGGGTGATACAGAGGAAAATGAATGTATTTATCTGAAGAGAGGCTGTGGAGTTAGTCTGTCTCCTGAATTAGACAGTGCATATTTATATCTTAATTATAATTACTAAAGCACTTCTCTAGGCATACTCTAGATATAGGCTATTTTCTTAATTATAACTTAGCTGGTATGAAATTAAATTTTTTCAGTTTTTAATTCTGATTAGATTAGAGAAGGAAAGTTAAAAAGTATCATAACTACTGTTGGCATTTGCGAGACTGAAGATTTTTTTTTTTCCACAATCAAGTCAAGCCACAGTCCAGGGCAAATGGGTAAAGGCCTGTGTATTGATATCCAACTGACCTTATATTTACTTGGGATTTAAAAATGTTGTTGAACTTGACCCTCCCCCCAGTAATAATGCAATATTACATTTCACATAAGCAAGCTTTATAGACAAGTTGAATGCCACATAGCATAACCTGGGACAGGCTTGTTTGTCTCTACACAGTCTTTCAGTGAGTTCTGGCTCCCATCCTGACACCTTGAGCAGCTGCAAAGCTTTTGATCACTTTGTCATAAGGTCAAAATCTTTCCTATGGGGCGTGGTTTTCATATACAGAACATTCGACCTAGACTTCACATCCAGCACCTCCGTTATTCAGCTTTAGACTCTGGCCATCATATACGTGCTCTGACCATCCCAAGGCCAGTGTGGGAACACTGGGGACAGCCTCTATATTCTGGAGCCTTGTAGAATCAGCATCAGTTTGCCTATCTTCCTGTGCCTTTCCAGGGAAGAGGAAAGCTACCATATAGCCTTTCCCCATAATTTTCTTGTCCTTCGACCTGTGACTAACCTTGGTGTTTCTCTGGATGTGTCTCTCACCTCTCCTACTGAGACTGTGAGCAGCAATTAGCTTTTCAATGGTGGTTATTACTGATCAACTGGCCTTCTAATATTTCAAATCTTTGGCATTTTAAAACAAGAATGCCCAATTGTACCATTTCTGCTGAGTTCCAGCTCCTGTACCTCAAAACACACCAGGACTTCCGTAAATGGAGCCTTCCTGTCCCTCACAAACAGCATTTTGCTATTTCCATCCAGGATGGTTCCATCCAAGATGGTCCAGACCAGGTGGTTCTAAGCAAGGACCACCTGGTTCTTCAGGTAGATGAGATAGCATGCTCTGCCAGGTGTTGAGAGGCAGCTTTGCCCTGAAGCCTCTCTCTGTTTTGTCAAGCTCTAATACTAAGGGTCTCCCATGAGCCTCATTTAACTTGGGTGGGGAACATCTTGGCCTTCTTCCATAGTGAGAAGTGGGGACACCAAAGCATTCTCTTCTGACTTCATTTACTCTCAAGACATTATTCTTGTCTTCCAGGTTTTATGTTACAAACTTGGGCAGGGTGATGAAGGGGGATAAGGTCTTAGTAAGTTCTGGGAAGTTGCTGTCTTTAGAATTAAGATCAGCTTTGAGCCTTTAGCCTAAATCCCAAAGCTGCAAGGGAAAAATCCCATTGATGTCTTTATATAAATAAGTTATTTATGGTATGATGAATTTTTGTCTCACCAAAATAAACCTTTTCTGCCTCTTCAAATTTTTATTTTAATGTAAATTAGACCAGTTTTCTAAGTGAGTATTGGGATAAGGCTTTCCTCATGAGTTAAATCCCTCTTCTCCATGCTCAAACCCCACATCCTAAATTAACTATTTTCCACAGTTGTTGGATGTTAAAAAATAAAAAGTCAATAGCAACCACACTGAATTGCTCATAAAAGTGAATTTTATATTAGAGAAACGCCAGGGCAAGATAAAGATGAGTCAGGGCTATAACTGGGTAAAATGTTATTTCTTTGAAAAAGTTTTGATGAATAGAAAAGAAAGTCAGCTGTGACAAAAACAGGCTCACTCATTAGCCTAAGAGGTAAAAAAGAAAATTTAAAAGGTAATTAAAAGGACAAGTGAAATCGATAGAACACCAAGTTTATCAATGAAGCAAAAAAATTCTATTCATGATCATTATAAAGCAGATGAGACAGAAAGTACTGAGCAGATCTCACCTTTGATGGGAATACTTTAAAAGTTCATTTCCAAGAAACATAGATTTTAGGGAAAGAATTGTGTCTAATCAACTATGCTACCCATTATTCCTCCCTAGTGTTCCAGCAATGGTGATCCATTAGTGTGCACGGGTTTTGTAGTGGAAGTAGCTTTATAATTTAGAGTTTCTTGGAAAGTGTTATAAGAACATCAGCCCCTCTTGAAGATATAAGCTCAGAATGAGTTCAGCTTTAATGTGATTGGAAATCACAGTTTATAAAACCTCATTAATTTTTAAAGCTATTTGAATCTAACTATGTACTTTAATGCATTAGAAAAATACCAAAGTATTATTTCATTAGTTTCACAAAGAAACATGGGATTTAATGTACTACTTAGTTCTTATTGGCCTTTTTTTTAAAAAAGAAAAATGCTATAACCCAATGCTTTTTCCTATATTATTCAAAATAATTTAATATTTTAAACAAAATTATTTTAGTCTCATGCCAAAGTGTTTAAACCTCAATATGAACACATGCAGCATTCCTTAGGATATATTTTGGATGAGCTTACCAAACACGAGGCACCCAAAATCCAGGCTTTTTCTCTCCCGGTCTTAATTTTAAATTTAAGTTCTTGGACACACTTACGTTAATTCTGAAGATTCCATTACAGTCTTCCTAAAGTAGGAAAAGGAAAGGAAGTAGGGGACCCTGTTCAGAAAGTGAACTCAGAGAAATGAGAGGATTCTTTTCTTGTGCATGTATCCTAATGGTGGCTTCCAGGGGAGGTAAAAGCTGATGCTGGCAAAGACTCTAAATGGATGTTTCCCCAAAGAAGTCACATAAGCGGCAAGTAAAAACACTAACATAAGCCATCAGGGAAATACAACTCAAAACCATTTGAAGTATTATTTCATACTAACCTGGAACTCTGCAATGAAAAGGTTAAAAGCAACAGTTGATGCTAAGGCTGTGGAGAAAAGGGCCCTTCACACTTGGGACCCACACACACCATAGAGCTAGGAATAGCCAGTGTAGTGTAGCCACTGTTGGAAATGGCCTAGCCTTTCTTTTGGTGACTGAACAGAGCAGTGGGTGCTATGCTTTGGACATGGATCCCATGCTGGTAGCTTAGTTCCAGAGCGTGCAGTGAGGAAGAGAGGATCCTATAAGAGCTAAGACCCACTGAAAGGTTGTTAGATCAGTGGGGTGCTGTTCTCATAGACATAAATGCTAATTTCTGACATGTAGTTCCCACAGCAAAAACAGTTGATTGTTATAAAAAAGCAAGGCTAGTACTTTCCTAGTTTCCGGCTTGCTGTCTCCCTGCTGATGTCTTTCTTACACATACTCCTACTAGGTCATCTGCCATTATGTAACTAGCTAAGAGGGCCCTCACCAAAGGTTAAACAGATGGAGCTACCCAATCGTGGACTCTGTTAGCTAAATAAATCCTTTTTCTTTGAAAAATATCCAACATCAGGTATTTTGTTATGGCAAACGGGAAGAGACTACTATACCATATGATCCAGAAAACAAGTCTATTAAAAAAACTGTTACATAAATATCTACACTGGCAATGTTCATAATAGAACATTATAGAACATAATAGAAGGTAGAAACACAAGTGCCCATAACTGGTCACAAGAACAAATTATGGTATATTTATTCAAACGATGGACTAGCCATAGAAAAGGATTGAGTACTGGTAAGTGGTAAACATAGATGACCGTTATAAAAACATACATGCTAACTTAAAAAAAGAGTCACACAAGTCAGTGTACTATATGATTCCTTTCTTGTGAAGGTCTAGAACAGGACATTGTACTGAGGAAACAGTGGTCAGTTAGACTGTAGGTGAACCAGGGTTAAGGGGTGGGGCCATCAGCATGTACAGAGAATCTTTCTGTAATGATATAGAAGTGACCACATTCTCAGGTTGTAGAGTGCTCAGCGTGTCAAAAGCCATTCAAATATACACTCCAGTGGGTTGACTTATGCAACGTTTGAACTATGTCTCAATAAAGAAGTCGCTGAAAGGGTTTATAAAGGGAAATTATTGTTAAGTTTTGGTTCATTTTCTGTCCATTCTCCCTTTGGTTATTTTTGGTCAGGGTTATATTTTGAGTCCAAACCTGGGTTGGGTAAAATTTTTGATCACCATTTGACTTTAAAACATATCTCTTCCTGGCTCCCACTTGTGTTCATGGGTTAGCGTGCCATTTCTCTCTGCACAGTGAAGTTTTCTTGTTCCTTGTGGACAGTTTCTCCACTCTCTGTGCATGTGTGTGTTCCTGTGTGTGGAGAGGCCAGAGGGTGCCATCTGGTGTCTTCTTCAGTCAGACTCCATCTTATTTTTTGAGACAGCGTCTCCAACAGAACATGGAACTAAGCGAATAGGCTACTCTGGCTGGTCAGCAAGCTCTAAGCATCCTTCTATCTCTGCCTCCCCTGCACTAGGATTATTAGTGCAGCTTTCTGTGTCCATCATTCAGGTGAGAGTTAAGGTTTACATGGGAAGCACTTTGCCAAATGAGCCATTTCTCCATCCCCTCACATCCGTCTCTAATTCTTATCTCAGTCATTTTAGTTAATGATAAGATTACTTCTTTCTAGATTATCAGTGAAATTCTTTAAAATCAGAAAGGACTACTTTTAACCTAAGTAACAAAAATCTGAAAAATAATGGAAGGAAAATTTACTTGTAATTGCCCAGAGACACACACAGCTGATTTTCTGCTGTATATTCTTCCAGTCTTTTTCCTATGTATGACACAAGGTCATACAGTTTTCATCTTTTCATTCTTTTCAACTAAAAACATACTGAAGTTATCTTTTCATAATCTTACCTATTCATCCCCATCATTATTTTCAAGGGCTGTATTATATATTATAAAGAGGCTCCACAATGCGTTTGGCCTTACTGCCCCTTCCAGTTTTGTCTCTCTGAGCCCACCTTTTCATCACACAAGGCATCCTTTCAGCTAGCTACAAGCACAGTGTGTGTGGCCAGGATGCCTGCAGGTGAACCACAGTTTTCCTACTTACTACATGGGTGACCTTCTGTATTCAGGCAGTTTCCTCCAAATTGAAACATTCCCTGGAGGAGGGAGGAGGAGTCCTATGAATCTCAGGACATAAACAAAAGAACAGAAACTTGGAATATTCTCCAGGGCCCCTTCCCTACAGTACAAAAAGGAGTGAACCATAGTAGGAGGAGATTGACTATCTGAGCTTCAGTGTGAAGATATAGCTGAGAGATTACTCAGACTTTTGAGCTGCCTGCAAGCCATCCAAAGAGCTCCAGGGTTGTAATTTTCTTGACTTTTGTTGAGATGGGTTTCATGGTGATGTAGCTGCCTTTTAGTCATTCCTGCTCCATGTAAGTAACCCCTGCTTCATACTCCTGATAGCGACCCGATAAAAATTCACTGGTTCACCAAGTAGGACACAGGTACAATCATTATTTTGGTCTGTCATGAGTACCCTTTCTAAGGTGAATAGCCATGTGTATGCAAAGTGTGTGTGTGTGTGTGTGTGTGTGTGTGTGTGTGTGTGTGTGTGTGTGTGTTGTGTTCTGTATCTTTCACACTATACCTTCCACAAATTATTTAACCACTCTGTACTTGCTTTCATAGTATATGGGTAACAAAACAGTTCAAGGGATGGCACGTTGTACTTTGTGAGCATTAAGGAGTCCTTGATTCCTCTTTCCAAACCTTTCAAGCTTCTTGTTTCTCCTCAAAGAACCTCACATCTCATTATCACTGTCTGTCAGTCAGTACCTTGAGAGTCTCTAACTCTAAATTTCTGGCCTTATTTTTCAGTTCCATCAGCATGGAAGGGAAATGAAGTTTAATAGTGACTACCTGAGGCAGGAACTAGAGACTGGACAGCTAGGAGGCGGTTTCTGATAATGTCCTATTCTGCTCATGTATCGGTACATAGTCCAGTCTCCATCAGAGAGGCTTCTGCCAGGAGCTGATGGGAATGGATGCAGAGGCCCAGAGCCAAATATCATGCAGAGCTCCAGAAAACTCACAGAAGAGGGAGAGGAAGCATTTCAGGGACCAAAGGGGTCAGGGACATCAGGAGAGCAGGCTCCATGGAGTCAAAGGACTAATGCTCTTGGGGTTCCTCAGAGTTTGAAGCAAAAGACAGGGAACTGGAAGGGTATCCTAGATGTGTTATTTGGTTGTCTGACTTGGTGTTCTTGAGGAGAGCCTGCAGGCTGGAGTATATGTAGGAGTTCTCTAGATGCTTTTGTCTGCTCTTGGGACCGATACCCTCCAGCTGGGCTGCCTGGTCCGCCTCAATGTGGGGACTGGTGCCTAACCTTGTCCCATCTGTTGTGCCTTGTTTGAATGGTGACCATGGGTATACTGCTCTCTTCTAGGAGGAAAAACAGGGACACAGGGGCAGGGGTGGGGAGATGGGTGGGTGGGTATGGGGAGGATTGGGAGAGCTGAGAGGAATGAGGGAAACTGCTCATATGTATTATATTAAAGAAGAAAAATAAAGTTAAAAAAGTAAATATATATATATTTACACTAACCCTATGTAAATATATATATATATATATATATATATATATATATATGTAATCACCAGTCAGAAATGGATGGCACATGACTTACACTATTTGTATACTCCATAACTACTGATGGCTTTATATTATGGTCACTTGACACATATTCTGCTCAGACAGAAAGTGCTACAAAACCACAATGATTGGCTCAGCTTTCCATCCTTGTTTTATTTTACTTGTCACAAAGCCTTAGAGATAACTGAGATTTAGAACTATCTGTACAAAGCTTTCCTCAGACTTTGTTTATAGCGCTTTGGTGACTAAACTCTGGGCTGTACCTCTGTTTACACTGATTTCAAGACATCTGCTGTCAAGTTTCCAAAATAGAAGCAGAGGAAAGAGTATTTACCTAACTATGAGAAAATAACAGGTTTCCCCAACTTGGAACCACGGCCTGAACAACCCCAGCTGCATTTCCTTAAAGCTCTCTTAAAATGAGCTGTAAGTCCCAAATATTGGTGTATCCAGATTCCCTTTACTTTTTTGGAAAGAAGGGTTAGACAGGTAAACACATTTGCCTGAAGATCTGAATCCTATCCCTGGAATTCACTGTTCAAGGAGAGAATTGACTCCCAAAAGGTGTCTATATTGAGGCATGGTACATGTGCACAAATACCCCCCTTGATACATGTGCATATGCGCATGTGCATGCACACACACACACACACACACACACACACACACACACATACAATAACAAAAGAAATGTAAAAAAATAAGCAATACAAAGCTTTTAAAAAGGTGGACTGAAATTCTGAGATGAAATTGATGTTCCCTTTGTCCCTTTGTTCACATGGTATTCTTGTATTTGGTCTCTTACTCTAGAATCAGTAAAGATGTAAGGAGAGAACACTTCTCATGATGTCAATCCCACTCATCCTTTGTGTGCTGCTGCCCTTTACAATGGCTGTATCCTTAAGCTTTCCTTTTGAGCCTCCCATAGAACTCACTACTCCCACAAAGGACAAAGGCATCATCTCGGTGTTTGTTCATCTACATCATCTACAGAATGCTCTCCATCCCCTACACGAGTCACTGGTCCTCAGCTTGGGCTGAGTATAAGTACATAATAGAACATCATGATGCTCTGAGGCCATCATTAATACAGTGAGTCACCCAGGATTCCTACAAAGCATCAACTTGAAATGTTGTTATTATCTTTCTGGCTTCTGTTCAGTGTGAATCTAAAATAACTCTTGATCCTTATACAAGCCTGTGGATGAACATATCAGTTCTTTATTAATTCATTTGCTGCTGAGATGGCACATCATTGTCTTTGTACCTTGTAACGTTCCTTGTAATGTCTTTTCAGGTTCATGGAAGTTTCTGGAATGTCTCTTTCTCTCTGCCACATCTGAAATCCTCTTATATTAGCATATTTTATAATATATTTTGCTTGGACAAAACTTCTATAATTCTTGATAATAACTAGAGAGCTTACAGTTCTTATTACATAAAATCTGTATAAGCAATATTTGTTTAAAATGTCTAATGTCAATGTTTAGTCCTACTAGGCCTTTGGGAGATACACATGTTAATGGAATGAAAACATCATTGTTTAGATGAGAGAGAAAATAAGTTTTCTAGTTTGTACACCATCAGTATTTGGCTTGCTTTATTAATCTTGTAACGTTAAAAAGAATCTTTGGTTTGCTTTATTAACATACATGTAATGTAAAAAAGAATCTCGAGAGAATGGGACATGGGAAGGCAGAGCAGAGATAGGCTAACATCAACCAAACTATGTCCCTTTATTTTCTATTAGAACACATGAAATTACATTTCCTAGCCTTCCTTCATGTAGCGTAAGGCTGTGCTTTTTCCTTGGGAATGTGAATTGAAGCAATATGGGCCAAAAGCCCTTTATACAGAGTTGGTACCCTGCTTTTATCTGCCACCTACATGAGGACATAGTGAAGGGAAGATAGTAGGAACTCATGTCATTTGGAGAAGAGTTGTATAGTTAATCCAAAATGCAATACATGCGTGTCATTATGTAATGTTACCTGGATCGGAGGCTATTACAGCTAATTTCCACTTACTGGCACTGACTAAAGAAAGAGAAAACAGTGCTGTAGTGAGGTTATGAAAGATCAGGCCTTTGTTGGGCACCTTGTAGGCTGTCATAAAGGGGACACTTCTGGGTAGTTACACGTGAATATGTATACACTGATTTTCTCATGGAGAGGATACCAAGAATGGAAAAGGAATAAAAGGAGTTTGGATGTCAAACTTGTTCTCTCTCTCTCTCTTTCTCTCTTTCTCTCATGACTAAAAGGAGTGTGGGTGTCAAACTTGGCCTACTTTTCTCTCCCAGAGAGAGTGGTATTTTAGGTGGAGTGAGTGTTATTTGCTGCTGAGTGCTACATGTCCAGGGAGGAGAGAGCAAGTTAAAGGGAAGTTTCTGAGGCTCTTAACTGTAAGCACCTTAAATCTTGGGTGAGCATGCCCATTGTCAGCATAGGAGTGGTGATTGATGCTGGAACCGAAAGGAAGACCATTGAGATGTTCCTCTGAGATGTGCTTAGAATGTCATAGAGCTTCCACTTGGAAGAGATATACTGCATGCTTACAGCAAAAGGAACTTGTGGAAAAAATTCTTAGAGTTTGTGAAGGGGTTCCTGGCAGTTGCTGGTACACGTGCATTCCAAGGAATGGCAAAACTACTTTGGTTTTGATTTCAAGACAATTGGGAAGATCTTACCCTTCTGATAATGTTGGGATCGTTGCATTTGGCTAGCTTTCCAGCAAAGAGCTGAACCCCAAAGCTTGCGAAAACAAGCATCAGTGTCAGCAACAGAATGGACACCTGAAAGAAATTGTTGGAAAAGTTAATCTCTTGGTGAAAATTAAGTGTTAGGCTTAAACAATGATAAAAATGGACTTTTTAGATCATGTTGTATATAACTCATGTTTGGTTGCTTTTAAATGATATCTTCTAACTTCTGCAATGCGGGTCATTCATTCATCTTCTTGAAATGGCAAAAGGAGAAGATAAACAACAGCTTTTAAAGTTTTAAAATAAAATGATGAGGC
The DNA here is from genome assembly GCA_026225945.1 of Cricetomys ansorgei. NCBI lineage: Eukaryota > Metazoa > Chordata > Mammalia > Rodentia > Nesomyidae > Cricetomys > Cricetomys ansorgei. The sequence goes on from JAMJFZ010000770.1 coordinate 1,488,978, forward strand.
TCTCAGGCAAGAGAATGAAATAAGGCATTTTTACACGATTTTTAAAATCAATACATTTTTATTTAAAAGAACAAAGGAAAATGTTAAAATAATTCTGTTGTACTCCATCTTCCTCAAAAGGAATCACATCCTCACTAGCTGAGCATAAATTAGAGAGTTAGTAGCTCTCTTTCTTGTGAACATGGGCCCTAGTAATGGAGAACTCATGATTCAATCTTAATTGCCTTGGGCTCCCTCTGCTGGCTGCTGCTTTTGTCTCAGAAAAGAAAAGAGGTAAAGGGCTAAATCTGCAACAGCCACAAAACTGTGCTGGGGATAATAATAAGCAGATATCTTAAGTAATCTAAAGCTGTACAGAGGCCTTTGTCAGGAGAAAGACACAGTTGGGTTCCCTTCCAAACACTATCAGTGGTCCAAAGACTCATGTATGTAAACTGTCTGGTTTGATGACAATGTCTAGACAAAATCTATTCTTTATGCTCAATGGGACACCCAGAACCCAAATGCATTAACTCCCAGTCTCGTTCATGAAGTAGATGAGATTGAATCTTCTTATTGTTAATGTTTAGATAGAGAAAGGGAAGCTCACGATAGAAATTGGGGTCAAGTGTGGAATGAAAGCGTGGATCCTAGCTCTCTGGGCTTGCCAATCATTGTACTTTCTAGACTGTTTCTTCTTAGTGGCCTACAGGTGTTCATCAGAATAAAATAAGTCAGAGCACCAGTGGGTGAAGTTTCTGAATGAGTTTCCTTGTCTTCTTTCTAATCTTCTTACAGTGAACAAGATGACTTGTACTTGCCCTGCAATCCCCCAGTCAATGACATGACAGAACTAGATTGTAGTGACTGAGAAGTAGAGGACAGCTTTACATACCAAAAAAATTTCCTTGAAGCCACTGAAAAGCTCTCGAACAACTTTCCTCATCTGGGGCACCAGTTTGAATATCCGCAGAGGTCTCAGGCAGCGGAGAACCATCAGGAGCTGTGCTCCTGACTCAGCAGGCACATTTTGAGGCATCCAACAAAGAAATATCAAGCTCACCTAGAGGGAAAAACAGTCTCTGGAATTTATAGTGTCTCTTCTGCTGGGCACATTTCCAGAGAGCTCATAGGCTGTGACTGCCATTCAGGAGAGACTCCATGAGTTATATGTGGGACAGATACTCATAGGTGCACACTATCTGCTAACGCTAAACCTATCCTATGCCTGCCAGAGAGCTCCAAAGAAAGGGCCCTGGTGTATGGGGTGGTGGGTCCTCACTGTGTCTGCGTAATCCTCCCACACTCCACCTTGTGTTTTATCTTACTGCATTCTAAACTTGCCCCACTCACACACACAACTGGGATTCCTTTGATGAAAGACACTACTACTTTATTGATGGTTATCAACATGCAACCTGCCACTCAAAGCAATTCTCCTCTTGCCTGCATTGAATTTATGAAGTTTCTGAGTTCATTCCTGTAGTTTCCCAATTTAATTGAATTTAAAATAACACTTGAATGGGTAGGTGTGATAGCCAGAAGTGGGAGAGATTTGATAAGAAGGAGTTCAATAATTCATGACATGATGTATTTGACACAAACATTTTTGCCTTATAGGAGCCATAAGAATCATTGGATGCAAACTAGTTTGATGTTTTAGACTTTAATAATACAGTCTCATTCACACATAAAATTGTGATTGTTACGTTTAACTGCATCTGTAGCTATTTAACACTTTTTATGTAGATTACTTAGATTTAATGTGCATACACTTTATTTACATGTAATAGGTCACTGAAATTATTAAAGAATTTAGTTATGACAGTTAGAACTCAGATACCGTACTCTTGTACCAGGTATTCAGGAAACTTTTACTAAAACCATTACATTTTTATATTTAGGAAAGAATAAAAACTTACAAGATAGATAAATATGTCCATGACACCCCCAAAGTCCCGGATGACAGCAGTTGGAGTGAAAAACAGGCCATCTGCCATAATCTTCAGATTAAGCTCAATGCTCATGAATATCACAAATACATACTCAGCGATCTGAAATGGGAAAATGACTCTGGTTGTGAGAGAACAGTAAAAACAGGCAGTATTTTACTGCTGAGCTGAGAGCTAAGATTCCTCCACAGTACCTGTAAAGTGGGTGCATGCATGACTCTCCGGAAGGGGGATTCGAACATCATGGAGATACAAGAGCAGATGGTTACAGTGATCATGACCCAGTCCAGGTAAGTGACTAGTCCCAGTAAGTCACTGCCAAAGAACAAGCATAATTGAGAAATGCAAAAGCTCAACCCAATCTGCAAGGTCCAGAGATGATGGCTTTGGTGACTCTATCAACATGACTGGTATTTCTAAAAACAAGTTTTCAATGGTATATATCATTTATATATTGTTTGTGTTGTTTGCTTGTGTGTGTGTGCGTGTATGTGTGTGTGTGTGCATAGTATGTGCTCCTATGCCTTCACACATAAAGGTCTGAGGTAGATTTTGGGTTCTTTTCTACCTTATATTCTTGAACCTGGGTCTCTCACTGAACCTTTCTCTGCTCTCCAATTCTAGAGTTATAAGCATACAAGACTATATCTAGCTTTTTTATGTGGATGCTGGGGTTTAAACTTGTGTTTGCATTACCCACTGAGCCAACTCTCTAATCTAAAATTTTATATTTTTATGAAGCAGAAAACAGTTTATGCAAAGTTCAGATGCACTGGGAAGACAGCTTGTTATGCTTACTAAAGTTGGTGGTACTTTGTATTTTTCACAGCTCCTGTGACAGGGTCTGTTTTGGATCTGTAAGAGAGAACAGCATATAAAATTCTTCAACACAACCAGAGTGTTAGTAATCACAAGCATCTCTCCATCTGAACTTCTTTATAGTACCTCTATAGAATGACCATTATGAAATACGCTAGCTGTATATCAATCATTGTGGAAGGCAGAGAAAATTGGATAAAAGAAAAATTATAAAGATTCTCAAATTCTTGGTTTTGGATTTTAAACTCCATTCAAGGATTTCTGGCATGACTTATCACAAAATTAAATCTTGGCTTCTGTTTACAAACCCTAATTAAGATGCACATGTTAGTAGTTTAAGGATGTTCTTCATAATTATCCAGTTAGATATTCCATCAATTAAAGAGAGTTCTTCACTCCTCACTTCACTGTGGACCTATGGAAGAATCAATACTGCATCTCATGGAGGCAGATTCCTAAGGCTTAGTTTTAAGGGACTCCGTGAGTGGTTGTCAGTGAGGCCCCAGCAGTCTTTGTATGTGTGTTCCAAATTACAAGGTCTTCATCAGCTCCTTCAGCTGTGTTGCTGACAAAAGTAGATTAAACCATACTAAATGAAGTGGAGAATTAGTACTTAGATGTTAACGTGTAGGCAGCCAACAGGGTAATTCAAGATGAAAACCTCACTTGGGCACTGATCAACTTCCATCAGGCTTTTTTTAGTTGGCCAAATCTCAGGGAAGTTTTAAAATTATTATTCTCTACTTTAAATGGTAAAATCTTTCTAGATCTTTCTAGAACAGCAAATGGACAATTGAATGGTGATCAAGAGGGGATTACACTTTAGCTGGTATCCTTAGGTAAAACCCTCAACCTCCACAGTCCTAAATGTTGGTGGGGAGGTACGTTAGTTAGTTACTTCCTTTTTGCTCCTTATTGCTGTGACAAAAGAACTGATCACAGCAATGTAAGACGTGAGGGGTTCAACTCATGCGGACTGAAGCATGGCGGGGAGGGGGCTCTCAACCTTTCACCTGTCCCTGGATCGGATCTCCCCCTGCTGAACTGCCTAGTCCACCCTTAAAATAGGGAATACTGCTTGACCCTGTTCCATCTTGTTGTGTCATGCTTGAGCAATAACCCTGGGAAGATTGCTCTTTCTTGGGAAGAGGCAGGGGGCGGGAGTAGGAGGATGGGGTGCATAGATCTTGGGGAGAGAGGAGATGGTGGGGGGATCTGGGAGTAATGGAGGGTGGAGAGGAAGGGTGTTGGGATGTACTATGTGTGAGAAGAAAAAATTTAAAAATGTGAAAATTTAAAAAAAAGAAAATGAAATGGAGGGTCTAGTCTAGCTCACAGTTCAAAGATATAGTCTACTATGGAGAGAAAGTCATGGTAGCAGGAGCTCAAGGCAGCTCACATTGCACCTGCAGTCAAGAAATCAAGTCAAGAAGTTGAGAATGATGAATGCCAGTACTCTGCTTGCTTTCTCCTTTTTATTCTGACTGAGACTTAAGCCCACAAAAGGATACCACCCACAGTTAGAGTGATCTTCCTACCCCAATTTACCCAAATAGAAATTGTCTTACAGACATGCCCAGAGGTTTGTTTCCATGTTGACTCTAAATCTCACCAATACTAATCATCGAAGGAGGGAGTATATGACACCACAGTCTCTAGGTCTCCTTAGTTCTGTGATGTTGGGACAGTTCATACTGACTTCAAGGAAATGCTGTAATTACAAGCAGAGGTGGTGTAAGCATGGAAGATTGTTTTGTGGTGTAGTTATGGGGGTCTGAAGCCCAAGGTGGAGATGTCAGTAGTGTGTCCTGAGTCCTGTGGGGTCCGGATACACTCTAGGCCTCTCTCCTTGCAATACAGAGTTTATTTCACTTTACATGTCTTCACATGAGCTTTTTTTTCAATGTGTTTGTGTCCAAACTCCTTCCTAGAAGGAAGTGAAATACTGGATAAGATGGTTATCTTAAGGATCTCATTTTAATTTAGCTATCTTTTTAAAGTTCCTGTCCCCAAACATCACCACATTTTGAGATACTGGAAGTTAAGATTTCAACATATGGATTTTTTTTGGTAGAAACAGTTTAGAATTCAAAAGATAATGATACTGTATGCTATTAATTATTAACAAAGGACGTCCAAGTACCTGAATGACAAACACATAAGGAAAATTTAGAAAGTTTTACACTTTCTCCAGATCTCATGTACATAGAGGGGTGTGTGTGTGTGTGTGTGTGTGTGTGTGTGTGTGTGTGTATAGGAGATGCACTTCTGGGTTTATGCAGATGGAAGCCAGAGTTCAACTTCAAGAGCCATTCACCTTGTAGTTTGATATAGAACCTTTCACTGGGACCTGCAGCTCACTAATTAGTCTAAGAATATCGACCAGTAAGTCCCAGGGAGCTGCCTATCTCTATTTCCCTAGTGCTGGTGTTACAAGTGTCTACTCCATCAAGCCCAGTTTTTTACATGATGCTGGGGTTCGAAGGCCCAGGCTGCTAGTACTTTGTTTCCCTAGCATCATGCCAGGACTTTTAATATCTGTGATATGTACTTAAAGTTATACTAGAAAGTTACACAAAAATTTCTTTTATCCATTGGTTCACTACGATAGTTGTCTTAGGTCTCCACAAACGCACCATTCCCAGGGTTACTCAACCAGAGGTTCTTATCCATTTCTTCTACAGTGGTGGGGTAGAGAGAGTGACTAGTATGTTTTCTTCTCATAACAATTGGTAATAAAAACACTAGATAACATTTTCTTTCCACTTTGTTCTAGAATAAAGGTTTTCATCAAAAAGTACATGACTGAAAAAAGCCGTGAAAAACCATGTCATTTGTTTTCCTTCTGTTTAAGGCTTTCAAGGGAACCACACTGACATGCACAACTGTCAAAAAAATGTGCTAATACACACGGCTGTTAAATGTTTTGTCGAGGGAACTTCCTACAAATGGTACCCACTGGCAACCTTCGTTTTCCACCTGATCAGACGCTCAGCAAAGAGGAGCAGAATGATTAATTAGCTCACAGTTTATTTTGTGAACCCCCATTAGGACTACACAGACCCTTTTTCTTCCTGTGACAAACTTCCTGCTGTTCACAGGACTCAGGCCAAATACCTGGTCCAAGTGTGGTAAGTGGCCCGTACTTACGCATTGAAGCGAGCTCGGACCACCACGCGGCAGAAGTTCCTGAAACGGTGCTCCCGCCCCACGATGAAGAGTGGCTTGTCGAAGTATGGGTGGTTCTCTCGCAGCTCCTCTTCTTGCACTTTCCTTCACAGGGACATTTATGGGATGAGAAGAAGGCCAAGGGGAAAAGCTACTCCAAAATATGAGCTCGGGACACAGCCACATCTGATACCTTTTCATCTCCGCCTGCTCCTTCTTCTCCTGAATCATCTTTATTTCACTGTCCTCTCTTTGTGCATTTCTGTATCGCACTGTATTCGAATGCTAGGGGGAAAAAAAAGGTGTATGTGCAGTGGAGGAATTGTTTTAAGACCTAAAAGACTATTTTTTTAAATTAAAATCAACATTGCTATTTATATATGCACACTGTATGCAGACTATAACATATATGATAGCTATAACTGTTATGTATAACATTTCATACACATAGAGTTTAATGGCCATGAGCATCCTGCTCTGAATTTCCCTCTAAAATATAAACTACTTAGCATGTATTATTGAAATTTCATGATGTGCCAGGCCCTACCACACTGCTGAGGCTGTGACAACAGGGAGAGAAAGATTACAAATTAAATCAGAATAAATAAGCATGTTAGAGGATGTATAGTGTTGAATTAGAGAAAAAAAAGTGTTGCCGAGGCTGTAGCTCAGTTGATGGAGTTCTTTCTTAGCATATGCAAAAAGCCCTGGATTGCACCCCAGAAGTGCATAGGTTTGGCATGGTGGTACACCGCCAGAGGATCAGAAGTTCAAGGTAATCCTTCATTACTCAGTGAGTTTTAGATCAACCAGGGCTACAGAAATCCCTTTGTTGAGTGTGTCCCAACACATATCTCCAGAAACATGGACTCTTAAGTTAGACTGTATATTTCTATTGGACCACCTAAAAGAACCAGGAAACAATAAACACTGCTCACTATTAGCTCTCAGTATCATTGGTCTTCAATTCCCCAAACATAAAGACATGGAATAACAGACTAGATTATATAAATACAACCCACAGAGCCCATTAAGTAGGGGGATCGTCCCTGGAAAAGAAAGACTCCCCCTCTCTCAGTAGTCATTAACTGCCTGTAGTTTCTTCATCTAGGGTAGAACCCTGTGAGATCTCCCCCATCCTCATCAACATGTCTTCTGGTATTGTATTCAGGTCTTGTTTATGCTACCTCACTGGTGAGATTTCATTGTTGCAGTTTTTCTGTTTTGTACAGAAGACACAGTCTCACAGCAGACATCCTGGTCCTGTGACTCTTACAGTCTTTCCACCCCTCTTCTGAAATGTCTACTGTGCCTTAGGTATAGGAGCTGTGCTGCAGATGTATCAGCTGGGAACAGGAACTCACATCTAGTTGTTCTCTGCATTTTGTGCTATGTGCTCTGCATGGGATGTCTGTATTTTTGTAGTTTGTGGTCTATTTTTGGTACTTGACTATGTAATTTGCTTTCTGAATTCCCTGAATACCTCTGATAGGAAAACATTTAAAGATGATAAAGATGATAGAACTGTCCAACCAATCATTTAAATATACATTCATAATCAAGTTTCCAAAATCCAAGGAGTAGCTTAGAACTTACATCTTGAGTTAAGGTTTCAAGAGATTTGCCCCTGCTGATCCTCTGGCTGTTGGATCCATGTCTTAGTGACCTAAAACAACCGCAGTCAGCTTGTCAAAACATCTCAAGATCAAGTTTTGATTTGTAATCAATAATCATGAGTAAAATTTTAATTTTCTTGATAGATTAGAAAATGACCCATTTCTTTGCGAAGCAAAAGCTTGTGGTCTATCCACAGGTTTCTGATCCCATCTAACAAGATTTCAGATTTCTGTTCTTTCTGATCTTAAAAGTGAGACTTTGGCTATCACCAAGGAAAGAATCTTTGAAGTAAAGATTTTTAAATCTTTGAATCAGATGGGAAATTTCTTTATTGTTACCGCCAGCAGCTAGAACCCAGGTCCTTATCATGCTTGCCTGCCAACCAGGGTAGAGGCCTGGGCTTTGTACTGAGACACTCTTTCCTGAATGTTTCTGAGGTTCATCTTCCTGGAGTATTTACCTGCGTTCCTGGCGGATGTGGTGCTGCACGCTGAGGATTGACCTCTCCTTTGCAGGCTGCCCCTCAAATGATCCACTCAGCATGCGCTGTCGAGTGCAAGCTCTTGCAAAAAAAGGAAGCCTGAGATAAGTGCATGGTTTGTACACTCGAGATGAATAACACATCACTGCATATGGCTCTTATTAACTTTAAAAAAACACCCATGATAAGGCAGAATGCAGCCAATAACACATAGGGGAAAATGACCTTTAGGCTCTGTGTCAGAAACACAAAGCAGAAGTTCTACATCCATGAGGAGCCAGAAGATAAACAGAGAGTGCCCCCCCCCTTCCTTCAAGTCCCCAATACAAAACCACCATAAGCTTTCTATAAGGATTCTATCAGCAGCAAGGCCAGTCATGATGTTGATTTCAAACTTAAATATGGAGGTTTCTATGAGTCCTCAGGGAAGTTCTTTTTCTTTCTTTCTCCAGCTGGGGTCTTGGAGAGTAGCGCCCTGGGATGCAGCTGCAAATTAAGTTTGAATGCACTTGGTGCTGCCTCTATGTGCAATAGGTGTAGGCCATCCACTGGAGCATGGGTAGCTACTTTTGGGTCCACATCTCTGAACAAAGTTTACTGTCCTCCCAGCAGCTAGCAATTGCCAATACCTTCTCAGCTAGGGACTTCATGAGGCCCTTCCCCATCCATGCTGGGATTGTGGTTGGCTTGCTGCTATGTAGGTCTTGTGATGCATTTCCAGCTGCTGTGAGCTCATATGTGCAATGGCCTTGTCATGTACTAAAAATACCATCTGCTGAAGATGTCCACTATTTCCAGCTCTTAAATTTGTCTGCCCTCTCTTCCTCAATGCTTCCTGAGACTTTAGGGGAATTTGACTGGGCTGGGCAGGTGGCTCAGTGGTTAAAGCGATTGCTATGCAACCATGAAGATGGGAATTCAGACCCAAAGGACTCACATAAATGCCAGCCAGACAGGGATGGCAGCCCAATTCCAACTCTAGGTCTCAGAAGTAGAGATATGGGATCTCTTGTATGCATGTACACACATATGTACATGCATGTGAACACACATGTTCAACCATATACTCCTAACCTCATCGTACATACACACAACCACACACATATAATACAACACTTTGGATACAGAGGAAGATAATCAGTATATATATCCTTGAAAATAAGTCTCACAAATCCAATAATATAAATGGATTACCAGAGAGAAGACCCAGGAATCCCTGCTGTTATTTTACTAAGGAGTAGGGACCATTCTGGGGATATACCCAAGTTGGCATTTTTACTACAAAAGAGATCTGTGGAATGGGAGAGAAACTCTACTCCTTTCTAGAACTATAAGACACTGCAGAAGGAGATGTCTTTCTGTTGCTTGTAACCATCTATGGGACCATTTAGGCAGGGTGGGGGTAGAGTTGGAGAGGAACCAGGACACACAGGCTCCTGGAGTCAGGTAAGTAGCAAAGGGCAGACTCAGTTTATTACAGGGTGTGGGGTGGTGTCTCTTATACCCTCCACCCGGCCCAGTGTCCCATTGGCTGCCAGACTGCAGCTGCTGCTCCCTGGGCGTGTCCAGGTAGGTCTGTCTCTGGATATGTCCACACAGGTTTCAGGCCTTATAATGCTCAGTGGCAAGTCCAGTTTTCTCCTACATCTTTCTAAGCTCAGCTCAGCTAACAAAAGTTAAGCAAAGTCTCTAATATTTAGGGTGGTTTTTGGAAACTATGCTGCAAAACATAAAGTCATTTTGAAAAGGGCTATTTGGAGTACTGCTATTCTCCTTTAGATGTCTGGACCCCCAACAATCTGTGCAACCCACCAGGATTTAACCTTCAGCTACTACCATGTAACTTCTACTCTTTTATCACAACGGCCATCCCCTAAGTCTCTGAGACCTATGGGTCTTAAATACAAAACACATCCAACTAAGTTAGAACATGTCTGTTTGAATGTGAGGGCCTTCTGATAATGGAAACATAAGCATGCAGTACTCCCAGACTTAGTTTTGCAAGGACTGTGGGTTATGTGTCCAATAGCCGAGGCTGAACATGGCTAGACAGACCTCCTGGGAAGGGTGTTACCCTGTGCCCGTTGACTCCAGGCCTTGGTAGCCTCTGCGAAGCTGTCAGTGTCCTTCCTTACTGAACAAAGCAGCCAAGTCCCCACTGAGTCCATGGTGCCCCTTCAGTGGGGCTCCCTTTTCTCTCTTCCTCACCAATACGGCTGAAGGGGTGAGGAAAAAGTCACTCCCTTACTTCCTTTTTGTCTGTTGACTCATTTCTTTTGCACAGAATCTAAAAAATTCATAAGACTGTATCAGAAGAGGCTGGAGTTTCATCACACATGAGAATTATGGACTCTGGATGATTCACTGAGAATGGGGTAGGGGTCGTGGAGTTGGTTTTCAGTTCCATCTTGCAGTCAGAAAACTTTTGCTCAAATGGGTTAGAGTAGCCAAACACTTGCTTTAATTTCCTTTCATAAATTTCCACCTATGTTCACACCAGTATTTACTAAGCAAGAATTAAATGATCAGTAACTATGTGTTTCTCATTAACAAGTAGCTTAACTTACAACACACAATGTCAGAGATCCTTAGGAGCCCAGTACAGACCCACTGGCTTCTGATTCTTCAGTGGCAAGTTTCCATCTGAGACTTCCTGTTCCCTGAGCAGAGGTCCCTGCTCACCTCCCTGACTCCAAGGATCTGAGAACAATGAAGCCAGGCTCACAGGACTCATCTTTGATCCCTGGTATTGAGAGGTCACCTTCAGCACTTCAGTGTCTATGTATTGCTGCTCCCATCTCTCGTTTGGTTGGTCTTCCTAACTGTGCCCTCTCTACACCTGGGTAAAATCAAAATTAACCCCTCTCCATTCCCATCATCATTCTCTTGTTGAGCCGATTGTTTGACTAAACGCTCTGACATCATATTCCTTTCATTGGACATGCGTATGGCATTTGAACAAAGAAACTACAGGTAAAAGCCAGACCTTCTTAGCTGAAAACCAAGAGCTAATATTCTTTTAGCAAACTGCAAAATTTACATTTGAGTAAAGGTACTGGCTGGAGCAGATTACAGGAAGGGTGTTTGAAGGTTTCTGAAGGAATTGTCCATCTATCCTCAAGTATAATGGCAGGATTCTATTAAAACTAAAAAGTAAAGCTCTCTTCAAGGCATGCTCTTCTTTGGATTACAAAGTCTATTTACCTTTCAACCTGTCTCATAGGAAACAGGTAAGGACACAGATGAAATGATTTCTTTTTAGATACATTAGTTCATCTAAAACATGTGGAAACCTCTAATTCCATTATACAATAAAAACAGAAGCCATACTAATGGATGGAAGAAGACCCACAGATGGGAGGAGATTGAAATGTGGATGGAAAAGAAAATGTGAAGAACAATATTTTTTCCTGAGACCACTTGAATAAAGAAACAGGCTGAAGCATGCCACATTAGTATGTTTCTTTATACATCAAACTCACACTTAAGCTGTGCCACATTTGTTGGTCATGTGAAAGGTCTTGCTATTTTAGAAGGCAGTAATAATGGGAGAAAAGTGGTTCTATCAATTAGACTTGGAGTGATAAAGGATGTTGCTCTACTCACCTTCCATTTTTTTTTTTTTTTTTTTTTTTTTTTTTTTTTTTTTTTAGTTTAGGTCTCTGGCCCAAGATGAGTACCACTCACTTTCAGGGTGGGTCTTCCCACCTTTGTTAATGCTCTCTAGAATTGCCCTCAAAGACAAAGACAAAGAAGGTTTGTCTTCTAGGTGATTCCAAGTCTCATCAAATTGGCACTCAATCAAGATACCCCATCACCCAGTGACTCTGGAGGAATCTTAATTTATCTAACAGCTTGTGAAGATCTGACTCCTATATGTAATCATGTGAATGACCTAAGAAGACAATGCTCCATCAGTCCAAGTGCATGCAGGTTTGTCGGAGGTCCAAGGCTAGGGAGTAAGCTATGCTACGCCCATACTTCTCACCGAAAGTATGACATAAAATATACTGTTCAAATTGCCAAGTCTGGAGTTGTTATGCAACAAACAGGTATCTAACACAGTTATTCCCACAGCCATACAAACCTTAAAAACCATTCAACTTCCTATTGTTCTTCAGAAAAAGATGAACTCAGAATCTCAATGTGCCTTTTAAAGCCCTACTACTGCCCCCCCTCACTCGATTGTACCCTTTCTGACCTCTTCTTTTACCAGAAGAGACTTCATTCTCTCATGCTTTCTCTCTGGTCCTTCAGCTCTACACATAGACCATGCTCTCAAAGCTTCAAGAGAGTAAGCAAGGTTGTATTTAAAGTTGTTGAGAATTATTTTTCAGCCCTTGAACAAAGAAGGTGCTCCATAAATAGTTGTTGATTGAACCTTGAAAAGCTGCAAAGATCAAATATTTTAATTTGTTTGACACATTCATGCTTGTGAAGTATGAAAGTCATAACAAATAAAATAGAATGCTTTTATGGGCACTTTTAATGAAATTATAGTCTTAACTTTTTTTCCAAGTTGGAATACTGCATCAATTAAGATGAATAGGATGCACACCTAGAGTAGATAAGACATGGAGACAGTAATGAGAAAAAGAACACCTCAGAAGTAGAAAATTTATTTTTATTCATGTTATCTGTGAAAACTGGTAAAGGAGCATAGAAGTGGATATGGAATCAAGACTCTAAGAGCTGAACTAATTTCTCTCAACTAGAGAATGGATCCATCACTTGGAACTGAATCATCTTACAGGAATCTGTTAGCAGCTGAAGTAGTGATAGACTCAGGAATGCAGGATGTTTAGCCCAACCTGACAAATGGATGCACATGGATTTCTAGATGAGGGGTGGATGTCCTTAAATGGCAAGCTATAATTTGCCAGTTTACATTTTCAACAGTCTTTGTGTGTGTTTAGATCTCACTGAAGAATACAAGGAGAATAATCTCAGGAAGAAAAAAAATGCCTATTTACTTGCTACTCAGAGAAAAAGAAGAGCTGATCATATCCAGAAAGCTCTGTCGTCTTCAGGCAAAGTCTGCTTCTTTGAGGAAACACCAGACAGAGTGGAGGTGCCAAGGTCGTCAGTATCTTCCTTGCATTTTAGCTAATGCAAAGTCCATCTAGTGGGTTAATATTAAAAACAACAACAGCAACAACAAAAAGCCTAAATGTGCCTGCTTGGCTTCTGGAAGTGAAAGGCACAAGGCTCTGAGTGTCTAGTGAAAAATAATGAAGTCTTTTGTCTTGTGTAAGTAAGGAGACCCTCCATTATGCAGGCATATGTAATCTCTTTATTCCTGTTCCCTGGAGGAGAATTGCAGAGAGGCATTTTCCTTTTCCCAGTTGGGGTTAATGTTATGCCCTCTCTACCTTTGAAAGTAAAACAAGACGAGGACCCCTGATGATGACTCAAATGTGGGAATATTCCTCAGCAAACACACATTCCCAGTTGCAAAAATATTACCCCTGGTTTCTTGCCAAGCCTTTGAAAAAAACATATGAAAGATTGATTCTTCCCCCCATCCCTGAATTGCCTTTGTGGTGTGGAATTTCAATTGCCCCTTATATGACAGCCACATATATAATCTTTTCTAGGGGCTGGGAGCAGAGAATCGTGTCTTAAGAAATTGTCTCTATTTTTCTTGACATTCCTCCATCAAAAATATTTTTAAATTGGCCCAAAGATGATGGGTATAAGAGTGATCTTTAGAGTTTTATTGGCCTTTAAACACCACTCGTTGTTTATAGACACAGTAGCAGGGGGTCCTCTGTTCCTTTCTTTGTTTCCATGTCTTCTTTCTTAATGTTCCAGAACAAGGGTGTGGGAAAAGCTCGCACATTCTGTAATGAAAGAGAGGCCTAGGAGTCTTCATATTATTTTCACTCATTACAGAAAAGTTGGATTATATGAGACCATCTGTAGTAAATGTAATTACCACCTGAAGGAATCTCAACTTTGCAGAACATTGAAGTTGAGGGGTTTTACTCAAATTCTGAGCTCCACAAAGTAATATACTTTAAAGTAATATCAGATGTTGGTTAATGTGATGTAACTACATTATCAGACGATGGGAAAACAGTCCTCCAGTGCTAATTATGTAAAATAGTGAGTGGATAAGAGAGCAAGAGAAGAGAAAATGGGTATTTCCTGGAAATGACTCCTACCTGACATTGAGGTGAGATTGTGATCGTTGAAGTTGGAGACAACAGCAGATGGTAATAGGTGAGCCCCTGGTGATGAGCTCTTGCTGAGATGAGGAAAAAGCTGCATTTTTATTGAAGTGAATACCCCACTCTTTAATTCATCCCAGCCCTGGGTGGAAGGAGATTGTTCTTTAATAGCAGCAGCAGGGTGAGTCTTCCCATTTCTGCCTTATTCACAAAATGTTGTTACAGATAGATACATAAATACATAGGTGACCCATGCTTCATTGTAGATTGAACATTGGAGGTCTCTATTTGTTTCCTCCCTTTGGAGCTTGGAGAACCCCATACAAAAGAGGAGGGGAAAGACTGTAAAAAGTTAGAGGGGATGGAGGTTACAGCCTATTGAATCAACCAAGTGTGGCTCAAATGGGCTCACAGAGACTGAAACAGCAAGCACAGAGCCTGCATGGGTCTGCACCAGGTCCTCTGTGTATATGTCAGGGCTGTTAGCTTTATGCTTTTGTGGAACGCCTAACATTGGGAGTGGGAATGTCTCAGACTCTTTTGCCTGCTCTTGGAACCCTTTTCTTCCTACTGTGTTGCTTTGTCCCGCCTTGATAAGGGTTTTTGCCTTGTCCTATTGTATCTTGTGTCCTGTTTGACTGATATCTCTTGGAGGCCTGCTCCATTTCTGAAGGGAAATGGAGGCAGGGTGGATTTGGGGAAGAGGAGATTTGGGGGAGGGGAAACTGTGGTTGAGAAGTATTCAATGAGAGAAGAATCTATTTTCATTAAAAAAGAAATCTTTGATGTCTTTATCTTAAAAATATGCCATAAACAAACAAACAAACAAACATCAACTCAAGGGGAAATTCATATGTTTGGTGAACCTATTAAAGTCCAGCAAATAAAATTTATAAACCTCAAACTGTTCATTGGAGTTCAAATTTTGCAACCCCACTGCAGATTCAGAAACATATATATTATAATGTAATGATGTAATTTATTTTTTGGCGTGTGTGTGTGTGTGTGTGTGTTGCATGTATGTAAGTATGCTGGTGATTTCCTCAATCATTGTCTACCTCACTGCTTGAGACAAGGTCTCTCACTGAATCGAAGATTCTCGTTTGGGCTAGGCTACTTGGCCAGTTAGCTCTTGGGATACATCTATCTCTGCCCCTCCAACATTTGGGTTATAAGCATGGTCAGCCTGGATCATTATAAGGATGCTGAGGATTTGAACTTATGTCCTCTTCTTTCAAGCAAGAACTTTTACTCACTGAGCCTGCACCCTGAACTTTTTATAATTTAATAAAAATAAAAAAAGGAAAGTGTTATATAACCTGTATAGACCAATTTTTCCATAGATATGAATTTTAATTTTCTATATTATTACTTCATACTTCAGAGATAAAACAGTTAAAATAAGATCCTGTTAAATAACCTCGCATATCCGTACTCTACCTTCCGCATGACTTTGCATGGTTGAAGTCATCCTGTAGGAATCATTCAGCCTTTTCAGACCAATTTATTTCACAATTAGTACACAATTATGTTTCCTCCATGTCTTGAAAAGGCTTTGCAATTTTAGAAGTGAATAATATTCTATTGCTGGAATATACCACCATTTATTTATTTTATCTTAAATTTTGTTTTACTTTATCTACTATTATTATCACGTGTGGGTGTGTGCATAGTGTTTTGTTTTTGTTTGTGCCAGCACCACAGTGAATGTGTGGAAGTTAGAGGATAGCCTTCATGAGTTGGCTCACTCCTACTCAGGTTCTGGGGCTCAAAACCCATGCAGGTTTGCACAGCCAGGGCTTTTGTCCATTGAGCCAGCTCTCTGATCAGGTCTTATTTATCCATTCACATGTGGATGAAAATCTTGGTTGCTTCCAAGTTTGAGAGTTATGAATAAAGCTGCCTTAAATGTTTGTGGTTACTATAGATATTTATGTCAGTGTGTGTCTGTACATCTATGAGGAAAGTAAAACTACCAGTAGCAAGATTTAATCACAGTGACCTTAACCAACAACACTCTTTAATCTCTTGGTTTCAGCATTGCTACAGTCATATTTGGACTTGGCCCAAAATACTTACACATCAGATATTAACTCGAAAGAAAAGTACAGTGTTTGGTGATCACAGGTAAGATACTATCTAATAAAATATCTCTAGAATACATTCTTTTAATTCAACCTTCATTAATCTCCCCTTCTATAAGGAGGATTTGTTCCTGGAGACCTAGTAGATTCCTGATATACAAAACTCCATAGAGAGTCTGTTTTTTCTACATGCTAGGGGTGCTGTGTTACCAGAATCCCAAATTTAACTTGTTTCTGTGTTTTTGCCTTGGGTGGCTCCTTTGTATCATGACCCTTATGGTTTGGGGCTAATAATAAATATGATAAGCACAATGATACTGAGACAGTCAGTCTGATAACCAGCAGAGATATCTACGAAGCGACTGATAGGTACGTGGCACATATAGCATGGGCATACCAGATAAAGAGAACGCTCATGCCCTGGGCAGGATGGAGCAGCACAGCAAGAGAGTCTATCATGTTACTCAACAACAGAGGGGTTAAAAGAATTTATAATTTTAAAACAGCTTATTTCTGGAGTTTTCTACTTTATTTTTGACTATAGTGACTCGTACTCCAAGTGAAAACCGTGTGACTGTGGAAGGAAAAGCTACTTACATTTTACTACTTTGAAATCTTTGTTATTTTTGTTTTATACAAATACACATACATACTTCACATTTTATTCTTTTATTTTATAGTTTCTGAATAAAATCAATTTGCATCTATGCCCTCTTTATCCACAAATAGTGCCTTATAATTAGTCTGTAAGACTAGTGTCAAGAAATGTTGTGGCAAACCCAGAAGTAGGCATTCTTTTTTTGAAATAATGCTTTTATTAATAATTTGAGTTTTATACAATTATCTGGTTAGCATCCTCTTCCCATTCCTTCCTGTTCTATTCTCCCACCCCTGTGCCCTGAAAGATAGAAAGGAAGAAAGAAAGAAAGAAAGAAAGAAAGAAAGAAAGAAAGAAAGAAAGAAAGAAAGAAAAAAAGAAAGAAAGGAAGAAAAAAAGAAAGAAAGGAAGAAAGAAAGAAAATCAAGTTCAGCTAGTGTGGTAGGAACATGGATCATGGGCATCACCAAAGTTCCTAGAGGCAGCAGGCTGCTCTGATGATGGACATTTTCTTGGCCCATACTAGCCCAAGACCAAGCATGAAGAAGTTCCATCTGAAGTTGGGCCTCACTGCCCAAGCCCACAGGTAACAAGGCCTCCAGTAGGTACCTGGATATCACCCAGGCACCTGGACACTGAGCAGGTACCGTGATACCCAGTGCACTAGGGTATCCCACAGGCCCCCAGGGATCCAGACATATCACAGGCACCTGGCCTCTCACAGGCATCTGGAAAGCCCACAGGCACTAGGACATCCTGCAGGTATATAGATATCCTGCAGGTATGTAGACATCATACAGACACCTGGCCATCCCTCAGGCACCCAGATATCACACAGGCACCAGGACCTACCACAGGCACCCAGACATCCTGCACCCAGAACTCATGAGAGCACCCTAATATCCCTGAAGCGCCAGGGCATCCCAAAGGCTCCTGGACATCTTGTGGGCACCTGGAATTCTATAGGCACCAGGGCTTCCTACAGTTACCCAGACATCCCATTGGCAGGAGGGCCCCACTGGCACCCAGATATCTCATGGGTGTCAGGGCCTCCCACATGTGCCCAGACATCCCATAGGTTCCTGGATATCATGCAGGCACCCAGATACCAAGCAGGCACCAGGACAGCACACAGGCACTGAAATCTCCTGCATGCATTTGACCCTCCCACAGGGACCTGGCTATCCCACAGAATCTGGTCTTCCTGCTGCTACCTGGGCATCTCATGGGTACCCAGATGTCACATAGGCACCCAGACTTCATGCAGACCCCAGACTCTAGGCAGGCACCTGAACTTGATGCAGGTACTGAAAGGCCCATCAAAAGGAATACTCCATGGAGCCAGACT
The DNA here is from genome assembly GCA_026225945.1 of Cricetomys ansorgei. Taxonomy (NCBI): domain Eukaryota; kingdom Metazoa; phylum Chordata; class Mammalia; order Rodentia; family Nesomyidae; genus Cricetomys; species Cricetomys ansorgei. The sequence goes on from JAMJFZ010000770.1 coordinate 1,507,197, forward strand.
CAAGCACCCAGTGAACTCTGACAAAGTCAGAGCAATGCAGACAGATCTCTAAATGTCCACATGAACATTTTGAAGTTTCTAAGATCCCTCTCAAAAGGAGGAGACTCTGTCCCTACTATAGAATATTCTTCAGCAGGGACATCTTGCTGTTGCTCAGGATCAAGGTGATATCAAGGTTCGGCAGAGAATTTGGAGTCAGGATTGGTCGAGCTCCAGTTGTTGCACAGCCCCCTTATCACACTTATCATGTCCATCCTGCTGCCCTGGCCTTTGTGCTTGCATCCCTGGGTAGCACCACATCCATTCTCTCCCTACCTTGTCAAGGAGAACAATAAGAGTAGAATCCAGAGCCACAGGAGTGTCAGAATGGCCCAGAGGGTAATAAAGAGGCCGGGAGGGTCTGCTGGTAACCAGATGACAAGTTTCCTGTGTGGATACTTAGTCCAGGAGATAAGACACTCTTCAGCTGGGCTATCTTGCTGTTGCTCAGGAGTAGGGTGATTCTGTGGCAGATAGTTTGGGGGCAGGACCTGGCACAGCTCCTTTCTGCTGCATCCTGCTGGGTCTTGTGCCTGCAGGCAGTGGTGGCACCGAGCACATATTCTCCTCACTCATCAAGAAGAACAATAAGAGTAGTGGCCATGGCCATGGGAGTGGCAGAATTGGCCTGTCAGGCAGTAAAGAGACCAGGATAGTCCAGTGGCAGTATGAGGACCTATCCTTTGTCTGTCATGGGTGCACACCCATGCCTGTCCCTGCCTCCAGCCATGTCTGTCCAGTCTCTGGGTCTGGATGCTTCCTCCATTCTATGAATGTCAGCTCCAGCCTGGGAGGTTGAAATAGGGCAGTCAGCTGTGACCTCAGTCACTTGGCATCACAAGCACCCATCCCTATCTCCCTTGTCCTCTATCTTGTTGGCAACTGTGTCTCCAGTTCAATGTCCTCCAAGCAGGCTGAGTCTGTGGCTCACTCTGCCATTCTTTCTCTCCATTCAGAGACAGCTGACCTTTCAAGTGTGTTACTGACCCTGCATCTTTCCAATCACTTTTAATTCACAAAGTTCCTCCTACCTGACTAGACACCAGTGTAGTTCTCCTGGTCCATTAATACTTGAGGAGCAGAGGGCAACCTGAGCAGAAGCAATAGGCAGTGACCAGAGCCCCGTCGGATTTTGCTCACTGCTTTTCCACTATATTGAGTTCTGTCCATGGCTCTGGTCCTCCAACCCATACTTCTCCCACAGCCTACCTCCTTCATGTCTCAGGGAACATCCATGGAGGCCCTAGCCTGTTAGGTTGCTCTGGTATCCACCAGGCCCATTCCACATTTCTTTGTGGTGATTCTGCCCCACTTCTCCATTCGCGACTCTCCTTCCAACTCATTCTTCCATGCAGCAGGCTGCAGGCAGAATCCATAAGCAGAACCAAACCCATGGGCTGAATGGGAGCACCCCACCTTGCAAGCAGTTATGGGGTACCATGGGCCAGACTCTACTCCAGGCTTGCCTCTTCTAAGCTTCAGATCAAAAACACCTTCCCATTTGTCCATGTATCCTCTCTCGACTCACAGTCCAAGGTTCCTCCAGCTCTGTCACCACAGCTGTCTTTCTAACCACTCTGGATTCTAATAATTCTCCTCTCTTGACCCAGTGCTAATGTAGCATCTCCTGTTCCATGAATATGTGAGGGGCTTTGTCACCTTGAATGGGTGGTGGGGCAGTTGCTGCAGACCTGACAGACTCTGCTCACTGCCCTGCCAATATCTTGAATCAAGTAGACATTCTTATTAGGGCTACAAAGATAAATATTTATGTCATTAAATCCCAATACTGTTTTCTTAAAACTTTGGCTTATTCTTGCCAAATGCTGGTCACAAAATAATGATTGTAGTCTCAGGAGACTGGACCAAACTGAGTGCTTCAAGGATTTCTGTCCTTTTCTTCTCATTTCCAAGGTCATTTGGGGTCCCTCTCTCCCTCAGCTGGAGCCTACTGCTAAGAAGTGAAGAGATACAGAGGTGGGGGTTGGATGTGTGGGATGAAGATACACACCCAGTTCCTCTCTGCAGTGCTATATACACTGCCTTGCTAGTCATTCCCAGAATGTTCTGGGAGCTACAGAGAGAAAAGCATGATCTCATCCAAATTTGCTGAATAGGAGGCTAACCAACAAAATGGTGCTTTGAAAAGCAGAAATTGCTAAATGGGAAAAAGCAAAGACTACGATGCCTGGCATGTAGGAGATGAACAGAAATCCTTGATGGATGGGTGACTAAGGGGCACTCCCAGGAAAATATCAATCTTAGGGGGCTGGAGAGATGGCTCAGTTGTTAAGAAAACTGGCTGCTCTTGCAGAGGACCTGGGTTCAATGCCCAGCATCCACTTGGCTCATAACCAGCTCCAAGGGATCCTAAATTCTCTTCTGGCCTCCATAGACACCAGGCACACATGATAGACAAACTTAGATGCAGGGTAAACACCAATATACATAAAATAAAATGCTTAAAAATGTAAATGATGCCCTTAAAATGATAACTAGGAACAAAGGCAGTGCTACATATTACTCTTTGCACACTTCATCTCAACTTGAATTAAAGAGTATTCTTTAGACTTTCAGTAATAATTATTATAAGTACATAGTGTTATTAATCAAGCATCAGGGTCCAAATATGCAAGCTGATCATTTGCCAAGGTTATAAAGACACTGGCTTGGCTAATGAGGCACTTGTGGCAAAAGGACAGAAACGCTTTAAAATAACGTGAAAAATTTAATTATTTTTTTGTGTGTGATATTTATCTATTGATGCTTGCAGTAATTGCAGTGCATTTTTGCTTGAGCTGAGGGTTTAAATTAGAGCAAGACTCAGCAAAGGTAGCAGCATTTTGAAAATACATATTTTTTTTTCCTCCTCTGATGCCGAGAAAAGATCACACAAATTTAGAAGGAAGTGATCTTCAGTAGAGCTTTATGGCAACACTCATCAGAACAGCCCTGGAATCAGGTGTGAGCAGAAGTCTTAGATTTTATGATTGAGGTGGAGGGTTGCTCTCTCTCTCTCTTTCTCTCTGCCATCCTTCTCCTAGTAAATCTTGAGGAAACAGTGTGCTGGTTTGGGTTACCTGCCTTGAAGCCATGTAGACATGCTCAGAATTGAACAAAGGACCCCCCTTCTTTCCCATTAAAAGGGCCAGAAATATATTTCTATTACTCAAAATGTGAATTAAACTTATAAAAATATCAAGTATAAGGACACGATTTAAGGTGACTTTGGGAGGAAATAGGTGCCTTCACTGAAGAGTGTTGCCCTCCGCTTCCAGGACTCGTAGATGTTTTCTCTGCTGGATGAAAGTTCCTATTACTAGCAATGGGTTTGGAACACTGTCTGATATTTAACCAAAGATGGATATTTTGAAATGTAGGTCCAATGAGAACTATGGTCATAGTACCATTTTGATGACCAGGGCTGTAAACCCAGATCATCCACCAAGAAGACTTAATGTCTATGAAGGGGAGGCTGCTACACTTAGTCATAATCTTCATTCTTAGCTCCAGGCTCTTTTCTTTTAACTCATTTATCTGCATTATAGACATCAAATCAGCCTCTCTTGTCATATAACACGATACAACATAGCCTCCGGGACACATTAAAAGTAGTCCTAAGAGAGGAATTTCCAGCTCTAAGTCCCTACATTAACTGTTCAGAGCACAAATAAATGACTTAATGATGCCACTCAAAAATTTGGAAAAACTAGAGCAAGCCAAAACCAAATTCCATAGGTGGCAATAAATAATAAAAATCAGAGTGGAAACTAATAGATATAGAAAAAGAAAGAAAGAGAGAGAGAGAGAGAGAGAGAGAGAGAAAGAAGGAAGGAAGGAAGGAAGGAAGGAAGGAAGGAAGGAAGGAAGGAAGGGAGGAAGGAAGAAAGGAAGGAAGGAAAAGAACCAGTGAGTCTAAGAGCTGGTTGTATTTGTATACTGCTGCTGCTAGGGTGGCTCAGCAAGGAAGATAAGGAGACATATTTCATAACTGCAAACACTTCCAGACCTCCACAGAGGGAACCACCATCCTGGCCAGTGCAAGACTCCATAGTAGAACCCTAAACATCTGAGCTCAGATGCTTTTAGTCATTCAGAACTCCTCAGGTGCAGATCATAAGCAATCAAACATCCCCCATAGAAATCCAACACCTGCAGACAATACAAAATGCCAAGGCCTTTGCATTCATTTTTCCAACAGTGAACAAAAACAATTATTTTAAACACAACTAAAAATAAGCTTCCACAACAGCTGGCTCTTTCAGAAGATAAACAAATTTAACAAACCCTTCCCAAAGAACCAAAAGAAGGAGAGAGGATCCAAATTAATACAATCAGAAATGAAAAGAGAAACATCACGATAGACATAAAAGAAATTCAAAATATTATAAGGGGATACTTATACTTCCAACTCCCCTTTCTTTCTTGGTTTGCATGAGTGTGTGTGTGTGTGTGTGTGTGTGTGTGTGCGTGTGTGTTGCAGTGTATGCGCATGTATGAATATATGTGTACATAAGGGTTTGTGTGCAAGTGTATGCATGTGGAGGACAGAGATTGATGTCTGGTATTTTCTTCAGTCATTCTTTACTACATTTTTTGAGATTTGGTCTCTGTTTGAACCTGGAGTTCTCTGGTTGGCTTGGCTTGCTAGCCAGCAAGTTCCAGAGATCTTGTCTCCCCAGCACCTGGATTACAGATACATGCGGCCAAGGCTGGCATTTTATATTGGATCTGATTATGAGCGACAGAGGTTGGCAAGGAATGGAATGAAACAGTGTCTTGTGGACACGATGGAGATGAGATCTCTGCTCTCCTGTACTCAAAGAAGCAAGGCCATTTTTATAGGACAAGAAAGATAAATGCTTTTTGTAAAGATCAAATTTATATAAAAATCCTATTTTCATACTGTAGTCATTTATTTCCTGCAATTCATGAAGTTATGTTACCTTTATCTTTGCCAAGATCTTTTCATTTTGTGCTTTTCATGGACATAGTGAAATACTATTGGCTTTTGGCACCCTCAGATTATACAACTGTTGGGAAAGGTTGAGGAAGGTCCATATTTTCTGACAGTTTAAAGGTTTTTCTTATATCATGTGCTTTTTCAAACAAAAGCTCCACTTTTATATATTAAAGATGTATTAAATTTTCCCCTTGCAGCATTGTTTGTACTTGTGACTGAGTGGAATTTTGTGAAAGCACGGTCTATTCCATCCATCTGATTTAGTCACTTTTGTGACACTGTGTACCCAATTAAGTCACTTTTCATTGTTAAACTGATCAGATCTCAGGAAAAGTGTGACTTTTTCTGATTCAAGTGACATGTTCATATATACTTTATGACATGATGCTTTTGTAAGGCCTAACTGTAAATGAAACAATTTCCTGGAAGGCTTTGAAAAATTTGTCACCCAGGTAAACAGTAGTCCTGTTCCACAGGACTCTCCTGCGTCCTTTGGTTTGGCCACCTCAAGACTGAATACCAGATTAGTGTACACCATGATTCCCAGATGGGTGAGTTTCTTCCAGCCTCATCAGCTGGGAGAGGGACAGGAGGGGTGGATGAGAGACAGAAGCAGTGGTTTCCTTATAGGAGTACATGTTTCTTTACCCATTGCTGTAACAAAATACCACTATGAGCACTTGAAGATAGAAGGGTATGTTTTGGCTCACTTTTAGAGGGCATACTCCATCATGATAGGTACATCATGGTGGCAAAGCTTGAGGCAGCTGGTCACACTGCAGTCAGTAAAAAGGGAGAGATGAATGTTGGTGTTCAGCTAGCTTCTTCCTTTTATATAGTTCAGGACCAACCAAGGAAAGGTGCTTCTCATACATAGACTGGGTCTTCTTGCCTCAGTTTCTCCAGTCTAGACACTTCCTCGAGATATGCCCAGAGGTTTGTTTCCTATGTAATTTTAGATCTTGTCAAATTAACATTAACCATTACAGAACGTAAAGGAGGCAAGGCCTCTGGCTTGTTTCAGCCTCAAGAGTCATTCACTAGGTACTGTTGTATACCAAGGGCAGAGACATTCACTGGGAACCTTGGTCTTGGCTTGATGGTGGCACCCAGAGCTCAGAGTCATAAACTGAGCACAGTCGGCTCACTCTGTAGCCCCAGCAAAGGAATCAAGTTGAGTACTTGGGCACAAGCATGTTCACTGTGTATCCCAAGCACAGCAGACTTGCTGACGAGCAGTTGTAATGGGGAGAAATGGTAGAAAGATTCTGAAGTAGATTCAGAGTGGGCTGTTTACCCTGTGAGTGGTTCTTCATTTGATGCATGTTTCTTTTCCTATATGTTAGCATTTCTGTGTAGATCCCTGCCATGAGCTTGCTAGTATAGTTACAGATTGACCAAGTAGACTGAGATTGTGGGCTGTCCAAACCAGCCTCATGGCATATTCCAAGGGTGGCTCCAAGGTAAATAACCACCTAGTCAGAGCACAGTCTTATCGGGACTCAGGTTCATCTTTTTCCATGAGCTTTTCATGATTGTCTTATCATATTGAGAGTACTGAAGCCCCAGCAATATTTACTCTCAATGTGTGAGTTTGTATCTGAGTGTCATCCTCAGAGAGAGAGAGAGAGAATACAATGGAGTGTGTGGCTTCTTGAGATAGGATATTTTCTCTCACAAGTTTTAGGTACTGTTATAAAGTTAGTTTCTCACCTTGTATATACTTAGCTGTTATCTCATCATGGCTACCCAAGCCACAGTAATATATATTATGGAAAAATGCTTTCATGACCATTTCTAGTAATGGACTTGGTAGAAGAGTCTGATTTCTTCCACTTATTACAAATTTTTAGACAACGTCCCCATATGAAGGTGCCTATTGGCTTTGTCAGCCATGTGCATATTTATCATTTAAACATATTCATAATATGTCCAACAATCTCGGTGTCCCATATGCTTAAACACTGTACAAACCATATCACTCTATATTATAATGCATATGCTTAAGTAGACAGATTGATTTTCCTTATTAACATTTCATTTCTAAGCATATTTTAGAAAGTAACACTATTTATATTTATTTATATAAATATTTATATCTGAGCTATTTTAATATGCTTTCACAATTATCCAAAGGTGGTTACATGGAGTTGGAGAGATGGCTGAGCAGTTAAGAGCTCTTGCAGCTCTTGCAGAGGACCCAGATTCAGTTCACAGCACCCATGTGGAGGCTCACAACCAGCTGTAACTCCAGTCCTAGGGGCTCTGAGGCCCTCTTATGACCCTCTACAGGCACTGCATGCACATGATAACCTGCCTTTCAAATCTTATCAGATCCTTAGTAACAGATGAAGAAATCATTTAAAGACTTATACTTTTGCCATGCTTCCTTCATTATTTTCCTTTAGTTACCACAAGAGATATAATTTGGATGGTCAACAATAATGATAAGTTCTTTTTACTTTTTAAATAAATGTTTCTAGGTATAATTATTTTAAATACATTAAATGATAAAGATGGTGTATTATGAGAATAAAATGCTACTTTTTCTAGACAAACATTAGTTACGTCTTTGACATTATCTGTAAGCATGATGATGCTCAATCCTACAATTGAGCAGAAAATAAAATGAATTAATTGAAAACAGCTTTTACTTGTTTAATGTAATCTCACCCATGTTAAAGTATGCTTCAAGTTTATTGGTGTTACCTTAAGATCTTTGTGACAGCAGTTTCTTTCTCCAGAAGGTTTCTCGCCCTGATGCTGAACACAGACTTGCGGAGCTGAAAAGCATAAAAGCCACTTTAGCTGGGGTGTAAAGGATGATGCATTCACAGCCCACAAAGCAGAAGACATTAATCAGAGAGTGGTTTTCCCTTTTGACTTTTATGTCATATGTTACCTTGCTTGCAATATCTCTTCCTCCTTTCTCACGGTGCCCTTTCTAGCTTCATAACTGGCCCCACAAAACACACCATCCGATTTTAAATCTAGGCTGCATATATGACAAAAGTGGCAATTATTCTCTGAGTCTGGTCTATTTCACTTAGCATAGTTTTTAAGTCTCTTCCCTAGTTTGTTTTATATGCACAGAGACTCTAACTAACTCTGAGGCTGCCTGTCACCGCTATAGTATGGTATATGATGTGTATATTGTTGGTAATGACAATGTCAATCATCTGAATAAATGCTCCAGTTTCCAAAGAATTTGATGCTGAAATTAACACTTGGAACCTGTATTCATCATTATTCAGTGAAATCCACATCTATTACAGCAGGTTTCTTGCCTTTGATCCAATACTAATCTGAACATGAGTTCAGGAAGTGTTTTATCTTCAGGCACAGGGACTCCGACAGGAAGGAAAGGTCAAAGTTTGCCTCTAGGCAATGATGATAAAAGTCATTTTAAAGAGGAGGATTAAGAAAAACATCACCGAGGGCAAACTTAACTCTGTCCTGCAGATTGGTTGCGTGTTAGATCAATGAAACACTTACAGGTGATCAAGGGGTCAAAAGAAGAAGTGGGGAAGGAGAGAACTGAAGAGAGGGGCACAGAAAGAAAGGAGGGCGGGCACCATCCAGTTTATTTTTCTAAGAACTAAGAGTGGGGCACTTTTAGTAGTCAGGATTGGGAGCCAATAATGGGAGAGTGAGCTGCCACCAGTAGATTATTTTTTTAACCTCTTGGCACAACATTGTAAAAAAACATAGCCAGGTGGTGGTGGTGCACGTCTTTAATCCTAGCACTCAGGAGGCAGAGGCAGGCTGACCTCTGTGAGTTTGAGGCCAGCCTGGTGTACAGAGTGAGTTCCAGAACAGCTAGAGTTACAACAGAGAAACTCTGTCTCAACGAACAAAACAAAACAAAGCAAAAAACAAAACAAACAAAAAAGATAGATAGGAACAAAGTTCTTGGGCTTTGGAACGGAATGGCTCAGTAAGCAGGCAAAGCTAGGACACATGCAAACCGTTTGCGAACCAGTCTATAAACAAGTACTACAATGTTAACCAAGATATCCATATGGCCAGGCCTGGAAAAGAACAGTCACAAACTCATCTTTCTGTGTGTGTGTGTGTGTGTGTGTGTGTGTGTGTGTGTGTGTGTTCATGTGGAGGTCATAGGTCATTTTCTATCAAGCATCTTCCTCTATAATTCTCCACCTGGGACTTTTGAGGTCTTGAGAGTCTTCCATTGAGCATGGAACTCACTGATTGCCTAGAGTGGTTGGTCAGGGAGCCCCATGGAGCCTCCTATCTCTGTATACCAGTACTGGGCTTACATGTCTCACCCACTAAAGAAGTGATGCTGGGGCAATTTTACCTCTTTGAGCTGTGAACACATCTTAAGGAATCACTGCACAAGAGTCCCAGCTGAAAGACCTATCAGGGGAGGGGTTCTGTTCTGACCATTAGAAACACAGTCAGGAGCCAGAAGTCAGGCCCAGGATACAGAGCGGCCAACAGTTTGGCTAAAGAATGCAGATACTGTAAGGCTCAAAGACAACAGCATACCTTAACTGTCCCCCCGCTCACCCCCTAAGGCAGCAACTGGAATTCAATCACCTGTCAACTGGCCTGCAATGGAGCAGCTGACACCAAACGCACATTCTTCATGTTCAAGATGCTATATAGTACAACAAGCTTGAATTGATTAAAGAAAATACAGCAGGCATGTGTTCAAGGTTGTCCTTGAGACTGGTATTACAATTAGCAGCAGAAGTAGTAGGATGCTCTCTGTTTTAATACAAACCTTGCAGATTAAGCTTTACTGTGTTCTGAAGGAAGACATGCATTTGATATGCTAGATACCTTTCTATATATATTTAAGCTATTCTTTTCATAGTAAACAAAGGTCTATGATTATCAATCTTTTGTTTTTAATTTTTTTATTTATGTTTTGTACTTGGCTGCCATAGTAAAGCTCTTTAGTTTTCATTTAGGACAGACATTCTAGGTTGTGTTAGTTACAAAGAACTCAGAACTATACTGCTCTGCAGTGCCCTCTTCTGGTCTCAAAAGATATGGCTAGTCACTTGAAATAGGGACTACACAAAGCCATTTCAAAATACAGAATTTCAGACCATAAACTGTAAATCACAGTAGTGAAAGGAGCCTTAACTGCTCATACTAAATCTGTGTACATCAAACATGTAGAAAATAGGAAGAAATGGAGGAGACCCACTTGGATAGAGCTTGTACTGGAAACAAATGATTAGTTGAAAAGATTTTGATGTTTTACAGTTTTATTTGCAAACCTGGTGCATTCAAATCACCAAGTATCAATTCCTTGACTGAAGTAGTGAACAAAAACAAATACGTTAAAATTCCATTTAATTAAAGTAAAAAAGAGATTTTTAAAAAAACATCTTAAATTTTTGGTTTCAAAGATATGTCCATATCTCGAGGTAGAACTGTTGTCTAGCTTATGTGAGGTCTTAGGTTCAGGTGATACTTGACAGAAGTTTAAGTACTAAAGAGACACTTTGTCCTTCAAAACGAGTTCTTACTTTCTTCGTGTTGAATGATGATGTGGATTTATCACTATTCCTTGCCACTTATTATGTGTTGCTTCTTTCATACTCATTTGATTAATATCAACTTTAATTTTTATTATTCCTTTTTTGTTACCTTTGTGTTTTCTTAGTGATATATTTTCAAAGTGAATTCTTGAATTTGGAAAGTTAACTTAAATCTTTATTCCTTTACTAGATATACATCAAAAACTATAGGTCCGTTACTTAATATTCTGCTAATAAAAATGTGCCTCAAAAATAGCAATTAATAAAATCATAAACCATAGATAATAGAGAGTGGAAGCTAACTCTTTCAAAATAAGAATCAAGCCACACTGAGCAAGGAAAACAAAGCAAAGTCATAAGACACAAGGAGCAGTAACGACAGAGCCTTGTTATATGCCTCACAGACTTAAAAATAATTTATGCTCATAAACTTAACAGTTCACATGAATGGAAATTTTTCTTCAAATAAAATATCAAAAGATCCATTAGCTATCTACCACAAGTTTAATATATATGCCAATTACTTTCCAATTTTAGATACTTTCTATTTCCATTGGTTTCTTTCACAAATAATTATTTGAAGTGAATTTTCAACATTAAAGTGTATGTTTTCTTTTCTTTTTGGTAATTGATTTTTGTTGTTATTGTTTTTTTTCATAGAATATATTTTGATCAGATTCTTTTTTTCTACCCCAATTGCTCTCAGATCCTACCTATCCACACAACCTCATGTTCTTTCTCTCTCTCAAAACAAACAAAATCCAAAATTGTATTAAACAAATACCAAATAAATAAATAAAAGTGAAGGCCAAACAAACAAACAAATATCCAGTAAGCAAAAAATACTGAAACAAACCAAAAGAAAACACACACAAACACACTGCCCTGGAATGTGGTCGACATATTCAGTGATACATCACTGAAGAAAACCTATTTCCCCTTTGCCATCAGGGTCAATTCCAAGTAACTCTTTGGTTAGGGATGGAACTTTGTATCCACTTCTTGTCTTGTGTGAACTTGTGCATGTCTTGTGCTTGTGTTACTGGATTTTTAATTTCATTATATTTTGGTCAAATCATGTCTCCTGCAGGATTTTTTTTTTTTTCTTTCTGAGACAGGGTTTCTCTGTTGTAGCTCTGGCTATCCCGGAGCTCACTCTGTGGACCAGGCTGGCCTTGAACTCACAGAGATCTGTCTGCCTCTGCCTCCCAAGCACTAGGATTAAAGGCGTGCACCACCGCAGCCCAGGTCCTGTAGGATATTTATTTGGTATGTATTTAGAATTTATGAGACACCAAATATTCAAGTTGTATAAATCATCCCACTTTTAAAAAATAAGACTGTTGTTCTCTAGTTATTAAATAAAATTTCTATTAATGCCTATTATATATGTTTCAATTATTCAGTATCTTTATTGATTTTTGTGCCTTGATCTGTGCTGAGATATTATATACACATTTAAAGCTTTATTTTCAAATTAATCCTTATAGGAATTAGTATTTTCTTTTTAAATGAGAAATCTGAGAATAATAAAAATTAGATTGTTTGTTGTCATGCACAATTAATGATTTACAATTGTCGTTAGAACTCTGAATGGCACAACTTTAGGCTTTTCAGTACTTTATGACATCTTTGTAAGTGTACCTAGAAAATAGACAGAGCTTTCTAAACTATGCTGAATAAAAACTTGTCTGCTGCTTTTTGTGAAAGATGAGGTTTGTAAATCTGTGACAAAATTTTACTTGTCCCAAATCTTACTGTAAACCTCTGAGAGCCAATAGTTGTGCTTGTTCTATGTGTGCATAATGGATGACCAGTATCAGAACCTTGAAACGCTGAAAAGGATCTATTGACTATCTAACTCAGCAGAACCACCATGATTACAACAGTAACATCCTTTGAGATCAAAGCCCAACATGGTTTTCAATTAATCAGAAGATTTATTCAATTAATTGAATCAGCTGTGAACAGCCACAGACATCTTAGGAGATGCTAGATCTCCCTGTTGCAAAGAGGAAGCCCAAAGAACCAACTCTTGAGCAAAAGTGATTGCAAAATGAAGGGACTGTATTTACTTGGGAAGGAAACACCACAATTCCAACTAAGATTTGTTCTTTTATTAAAAAAATTGAAGTGTTAACAATAAATTTGTTTCTAATATGGAAATTTTGGATGGTCTTATTTTTCTTTCATTTTGAAAGTATTAATAGATCAGTAAGAAATGAGAAAGTGGGTACGTGAACATCTGACCATGAAACAAAACCATGGTCCGATGAATAGGGCTTGATGAGCATCATTTCTGCAGGGAAGGCATGGTGCAATTATTGTAATGAGGCACTCTATTGAATGGCTCCCACATAAAACATAGTAATTGGAAATAAGCAATTACTTAAAATTGCATAGGTGGAAGGTGGTGCCTCATTTGACTACATTTGAATTTATCATGCACCCATGAGCTACAAATTAATATTGGAGTGAGTGACAGATCATGTGTACAGCTAGGGGTTTCTCTAAAGAAAACTTTTTATGAAGTTGACATTATGCTTGGAAAGAACGAACTCTAAAAGGTGTCTAATGTAGGTGGTGGTAAGACAAAAATAGTCATGTTACAATGCATATAAAGGTGAATTCCATTATAATGTCACATTATGAAGCTTTGAAATGTGTCTTAGGATATGGAAAGGAAGCGCTAGATGATGGGTCAACAGATTTGATATTAAGTTATTTCCATATTATAAGTTCTGAATCCTGTAAAAATACCAGGTATAAAAGTTAAAATATGCACACACACACACACACACACACACACACACACACACACAATCATCATTCTTCCTTGGGGCTCTAGGTTGTCTCAATGTTAATTCCTACATTGTGTGAAATTCTTTTTATTTTCTGTGACTTTCATGTAAGATTCCACATCTATATACATTCAATTTACATAGTTGCAGGCTGTGGCGAATGAATTAACATCACACTAAAAGATTACTTTTAATCTTTAAGCCTTCTTTGATTTATATCTTCTTATATAATTAATCTATGAAATAACTGTAAATGAGGTAAATATTATGAAGAACTGTTTATTTGGAAGTGAGTCATATCAATGGACACTTGAGCATATCTTACAAAGCTGGGAAAGTTAATTGACTTGAATTTATTGAGTGCTTTCCTCACTCAAGCAATGGCTGGCGTCAACAGATTTGGTCAAATCAACACCTAATACTAAAACTAGAGAGCAATGACTTGCAATGCAGTGCATGAGGCACCTGACTCACTGAAAACAAGTAGATATGTTTAATAACATGGTGTTAATTGGTAAGCCACAAATACATGCCAAAGGGGTGGGGAGGTATACAGCAGTGCCTCAGCAGTTAAGAATACTGGCTGCTCTTCAGAGGATTCAGGTTCAATTCCCTTCAACCTCATGGTTGCTCACAACCATCTATAACTCTAGTCTCAGGGGCTCCAACTACCTCTTCTGGTCTCTATGAGCACTGCATGCATGTGGTTCACAGACATGCATGCAGGCAAAACACCCATACACATATAACAAAAACAAAACTAAACTAAAATATATGCTAGGAAGTTTTGAATTGCAGATGTAAAGACAAAATGACTTTATATTTGTATCTCTATACTTAATATAAACAAGACTGGAGAGACAGATGAGTGACTTTGATTCTAACCATGCATTTGTTTGGGAATTTAAATCCAGAGTCCAAGCAGCCCTGGGATCCTAGGTTTCAGTTGCATTTGAACTTCATGCGCAAATAGCAAGAATGTGACCAGTAGCAACAGTACTTATTCTGGCAGCTGCCTTAGTTCCTTGATGCCTGTTTTAGAGATAGTTCAGATAATTCCTAAGTCTGCATTAACTATGACAGATTTTCTTAGAGAATTTCAAACACAATATCACGTTTGCATTTTGATCATATCCATTCTTCACTCGTTTCTCTCACCCCCAACAACTTCTTCATTCCTTTCTTAACCTTAAATGTCCTTCTATTTATTTTTTCTTAAAACATATGTAATGTGCTGAGTTTAAGTAGTGTTGTCCATTTGCTCTAGTATAGGGCTACCCACTGGAAAATGGGCAATCTATCAGGGTCCATATTTCTGAAGAAAACTAACACTCCCCAATAGTAGACAACTGCCTGCAGCTCCTTTTCGACCCTCCACAGACATATCCAAGAAATATAAACAGGTTGTATAACCCTCAAGTAAATAAATTTGGTTTGCAAGAACATTGGTTAGGAATTTTGTCTCTTACTAGTTGAAGACAGTAAAACACTTTCCCACTGCCACCAGAATACTCTTGGCATGTAATAGTCCTTAAACGGTGCATAGAAGAATATGCACCCAGACACAGCCACCTCTTACTTTGAGCTCAACAGTTTTAAAAGATAAATAAAAATGAGAAAATGCTTTGATTTTTATACTGAATATCTTTTTGTTTGTTTTTCATTATTGGGACTAAGTGGTCACTTAGTTACCTACAGAGGCAGTTTTAAGCTATCAGAGACCTGAATATGATTTTTGTATTTGATGTTGTGAATATAGGCCCTTGCAGTCCCTTTGGGACCACATTGCCTGGTGTCCTTGAGATACAGCACATGGTAATACATTAGCATCCCATTCTTTCCTTCCTCTCCTGGAGATACATCTTTGAATAGTTTTTTTTTTTTTTTCCCCCTGAGCTGCCAAGCTATTATTTGGGGGAATTATTTTAGAAAATCAACATCCCTAAAGACTAAAGCAGCTTGTTCCCACCTCCTTTGCCTTTATTTATTTATTTATTTATTTATTTATTTATTTATTTATTTATTGAGTAAATGTTCACTCTGGAAATTATAGATCAGATTGAGCAACTTGTTATATACAAAGTTACTAGAACAAATCATATGACAGTCTATAATCATACGGAAAATTGCCGAAATGCTGAATGACAATCAACAGGCTTTGTAAAGAGGAAATCTTCCAGAAGCCTTTAATTTACTTCCTGCAAATATAAGACACAGAATAGGCAATGGGGGCAGGGTAGCAATGGCATTATCTACAGAACTCAAACTAAGAATATTACAGACCATGTATAATGAGGGAAATAAGTCAGCAGTTAACACACTGAGTTAAACTATACTGTCATACTAGAAGGTTAAATTTGTTTTAGTAAAGGTCATTTGTTTTTGTTTTGTTTTGATTCTGAGACAGGGTTCCGCTACATAGCCTAGGCTGGTCTTGAATACATTGTTCTCCTACCTCAGCCTTCCAAGTATTGTGATTAGAGATGTGTTTAACCTTTAAGCCAGTTTGTCTCAACTGTCAGCCTCTCTGCTGAGCCCACTGTCAGGGTCTGGTTGGTCTTTAGTCACCACTTTCATCTGGCTGGAGAGGGTAGTGACTTCTGCTGTGCTGTGAATGTTGAAACACTTTTAACATATATGATCACATTGAATTCTCCTAATAAACATGGAAAATGAGAATTAACTCAACTTTACAGATGAGGACTAGACCTCAAGGCATTTATCACTTTCTGCCCTGCTTTGTTCAACTCCATCAAACACAGTTTTTCTGTAGGGCCCTATTTGCTAAAAGACCCTTTCTCTGCTTTTCAACTGTGCTGGAAGGACTCAGGGACCCTCTCTAGTGCATACCTGGGGCCCACAAAAATAAGAAGAAGACATCAGATCTGGAATTACAGATGGTTGTGAGCCACCATGTGGGTACTGGTATCTGAATTGGTGTCCTCTGAAGAGAGACAAGTACTCTACATGACTGAGCACTTTACTTTAACTTGTTTGTGTTTCTTTCTAGTGTTATTAGCTTCTAAAGTTTACATCTTGCTTTCTTTTGAATTCCCATATCCGGAGGAATGGCAGATAAGTAAATAGCAGGTACTCCAAACATACTTGTAGAATTACAATGAACGTGGAAAACATATGGAAATTAAAAGGATAAAAAATAAAAATTAATGTTTATCATTTCACTCTCATATTGTACTTAAATTATAGCTGTGGGGCTCTGCAAGGCTCACTTATGTTTTTAGATCATGGCTGTTTCTGACCCAGGAAGTAGCATGCTAACCAAGAGCGAGGCAGAGACATCAAGGTGACACAGATTGAAGAGCAGTGGTCAAGGGTTTGGATTAAAGGGTTCATTGCGGCAGGCTAAGGGAATTGGTTATATCACTGGGTTTCTAGGAAGTCAGGTTCTCATCTTATGTTGTTAGGAAGCATTCTGCATAAGAAACTGTAGACCTTCATCCCAATAATATGGAGAAACATAGGAGTAAACGCTCGCATGATTAAATACCAACACTGGATCACTCTTCCTTCCTTTTCTGCTTCCAGGAAGTCCTCACCATGGAGACTCACTCACACTGGAGTTTCTATGTCTCAGATTGTCCTGACCAAAATATTCTCAAATAGAGATGAGAAATCCTAAGTATTTACAGACAACTCCATAGATGGAAGCTGTTGCTGCAAACAATGGATCCAGAAAGGAAGAAGTCTAATTTTCTACCACTAAAACAGAGCCAAAGGTTGAAGGCAAGGCTGGTTACATGGTATCCTGATTAGTATTTTCAGTTTGACACAAACCTAGATACTCCTGGGAAGAAGGAACATCAGTTGAGGAATTGCTCCCATCAAACTGGCATGTTAGCATGTCTGTGAGGTATTTTATTGATTTACTAGTTGATGTAGGAGGGTCCTGCCCCCTGTGGGTGGTGCCATCCTTGGGCAGGTGGGCCTGGACTGTGTTAGAAAGCTCTGCAGAGGGAGCAAGCCAATAAGTAGTGTTCTTCCTTGGCATCTGCTTCAAGCTCCTGCCTTGAGTTTCTGCCTAATTTCCCTCTATGATCAATTATAAACTATAAAATGAAATAAGGCCCTTACTCCCCATTTTGTTTTTGACAATGTGTTTACCACAGCAATAGAAAGTAACTAGGACACATGGCAAGAGAGATAGTGCTCTTTCCTAAGATCAGCAGATAAGACATGGAGGCAGATGTGCATTCCATTTCTCAAATCTGAACTTTTGCCACACTGGGAACTTTGGAGACATCGGGTTTTTGGTTTTTCTTCTGGAGGCAGGTAATCACAACCCCAGCACAGCCAGGGTAGGAAGAAGGCCACTTCACCTCTGGTTTATAGTCAAGTTTGGAAAAACAAAGAGATAACTATAATACATCAAGACAATGCCAATCTGCTTTCTAGTATGCATAATGTGACTTCAAACTGTCCTGGACCAAATTACTGTCTCTCACTTGGGCTGTTGCTTCTTTACCTGTTTATGGTATTGATTGGGAAGTATAGATACCACTAGCTCTTAGTTCAAACAAAGAAAATTATAAACAAACTAAAAGAAGTTAAAAGTGCTACATGTATGGCATGATTTGTCACTACACAAGTGAAACCCATGAAGTCAAATTTCAGAACAGAAAGACCAAATAGGAAAAAGGAAAAAAAAAAAAAAAGGAAAATATTAATGAATAGGACAAAAGTAGAGATAATAATTGGGAGGCCAAAAGGCAGTCCTAAGATGGATACATCATCCTTGAACAAGCAGTAGGTGGAAATGTCATTGTGCAAATGTCTTGGTCTGTAGACAGCTCCCTTCCCAGTTTGGGCAATTCTGATGAAAAAAGTCTGAGAAGGTACATACTGGTAAAGGTTTTGAGCCCCAAGAAAGCTGACATCTCACAGGCTTCCCCAGAGAAAATGAAATTCAACCAACCAGACACAAATGGAGAAAAATAAATGAAAAAGAAGACATTGGCATCAGAGTGTTCTCTACAATCCTGGGTTCTATAATAATGAAGAATGAAATCTGTAGAAGATGAAGAGAAAATAAGTGAATGAAAATTCTTTAAAAAGAGGCACACCACAAAGGCAATAGTTACTGTCATAAGATGACTAAGCCAGAGGACACAATACATATTAGCTCTGCAAGGTAGAGGAGGAACAAGAAAGCCTGAGCACGAGAAAGATGGCATTTCATTTTTTTATATAATAAAAATATAGATTGTATACACAAACATACACCCATACACACATATCTATTTATTATTTGCAAATAGAACCATTTTCTTCTGTATTCTCTTGAGACCTGGAACCCAGGACCCTAAATAGTTGTGTGTTTTTCTCTAACACATACTTTAAAGAAATTTGGTAATAGAGATAGTGGTTCTTACTTTTTGATCAATGTATTTGTTGTCTTCAACTGTGGGCTTCTTGGGGTTATCGCATGATGAGGAAGAGGTGGATGGGAGGATTCTGAAGAGACAGCAGGTGTCCTGTTGCTGGCGGTCGATGAACTGCTTCATGAAGCTTTCCCTTTGTAAATGAAGTGCACACATCAGGCATTATTCAGGAGATAGAGCCAGAGGTGGCATTTCACAAAAACCATGAAACAGTGCATAAGATCACAGAAAACAAGATGTGTCACACCAAGGGCAGTGATTAGACTTGATTATCAAAATATTTAGCTTAGAGAAAACATCCTGAATCCTTGAAAACTCCTGTTTAAAAACATAATGTCCCTGAAGCAGCTTAAAAGCAAGGGTATCCAATAACTGATGGCGTGATTTGAATCCTAGCGTGGCAATGAAATACTTTATCTTTCCTCTAAGACTTGAAAGAATTAATTCATCTTTCCAAACTTCTATTCAACATAAAAGTCCTTGATAGATAATTTTACATTTAAAGACTCAAAATGAAAAGACTTCATCTGATCTCCCAAACATGGTGAAAATTTTAAATAATTAATGCAAATAAGCAAAGCCAATTAACTTTTAAAAATTTGAAATACAAATACTGTTGCATGGTACATTGAGACACTTTGGTCACCAATAGGCTGCCTGCAAATGGTGGTCCCACAAGATTTTGTTGTACCAACTGATGATGCAATAATCATCAGAATTTGCATCAATAAGTCTTCTGATCTTGACAGAATGGTGAAAATGTTTTAAGAGTCATTGCTCAGAACATACTCCAGTCATTAAGTGGCAGGATGATCTTGAATTTAAAGTGTTTGGCACTGTACATAATCTCATACTTTCATAATTGCTCACCAAGATATTTAAAGACAGCCAGGTGATGGCACATGACTTCAATCCCAGCACTTGGGAGCAGAGGTGAAAGGACCGGCCTTAGATTTATGTTCTTTAAACCCTTTCAGAGGCAGGTGGATCTCTGTGAGTTTGAGCCCAGCTGGGTCTACAGAATGAGACTGAGTTCCAGGACAGCCAGAGTTACAACAGAAAATACTGTCTCCAAAAACCAAAAGAAAAAAAAGATAGTTAAAGATAAATAAATTAATTAATAGAAAAGTTTATACGATTCTAATTGTATTTGGAACAGCTATCATAGGAAGACTTTTCTTTAATTACTAAAAGCAGGCAGTAGAAGCAACTTCTGTATGCATTTATTTAGGAGGAAGGCAAAGCTGGTACAAACTGAATCAGTGTGGGTATAAATGCTATGATTCTTTTAAACCAGTGGGAGGCAGATTACATTGTGATCAGACAGACAGCAGCAAAGGCTGCTGAAACTCAGACACCTCCTCAGAGCTGGGTTTTTGTACTTGAAGATAAAGTGCTCAGACCTCAGTCTACACTTGGAAGATCTAATCACTGAGGAGTCCCTAGACTCTAGGGCCAAGAGGGAAGCAGGAAGTCAAGCTTGCACACCTGTCTCTTCTCTGAAAAGATTGATCACCTGGGGCGCAAAGCCTTTGCATCACAAAGGCAGGGAGAAAAACAGGAGATACCAAATTCAAACACAACCCAAATCCACCCACATGTCAGTCTAAAAGAAAGGCTGAGGCGGGCTTAAGATGGCAAGCCATGTAGTGGGAATTTGCAATCAAAGAAGCAATTCAATACCTGATTTTAGGAACTGTAAAATCTGAAGGAAGTTTTGAGATTTTCACCATTTGCGGTCTGTTCGGGAATTTTTCAAAAATTCTCAAGCGCAAAGGGAGTTTTTCTTTGGTGTCCGCATTGGCTTCGCTTTGCTTTAACTAAAGGGGGAGAAGGGGAGAAAAAAGAGAATTCCCATTGAAATGAATAGTTTAAGACTTGAAAGAATAACAGGTAATTACACATATGACCAGTAGATGGCAGAAAAGGCACATCAAGCACACCACACAGTGGCGCCTCAGATTGGCCCCTGCTTGATAAAATTTTGAGTTTCTGGGAAAGGACAAAGTTAACAGCAAACTAAACCACTTCTAAAAAATGCAGGGGAAAGTTTTGTTATTGTGCTCCCAAAGATAAGTCTCTTTTCATCCCATGCATCATCTTTTGCCTTTTACTTCTCTTCGCCTCTTAAAAGGTCTTCTCTGTGCATCGTAGTTAATCCCTTAGTATCTTCCCTGTTTCCTATCCCTATCCAAACTGTAACACTGGTCCTACCATTCACAAATGGGTTAAGAGGGCACCGAAAGCCATTCGCTCATGTCCCTTTTGTGGGATGTGTTTTAACTTTTATAAGACAGAGGTTTTTTTTGTTTGTTTTTTAAAATCAGGATTGTTTTTTTAAATCAGGATTTTAAATCAGGTCAAGAGAGCTTTGATAATCAGAAGAAATGGGCAACGGACCAAGTACCTCTTACTAGCATGCAGAGATGTAAACTGGTCAGAAGGAACAAAAAGAGTGGTATTAGGGAGTTAGACCAGACCTCAGTTCCAATGATAGACGGCTCAGCTCTCTGTTAGGTCTGGAGTGAGTAGCAAGATATGGGTCCTCATTTCTGGTTTCTCATCTTGCACTGTATGTGTTTTTCCACTTTAATTTTGTAAAATATGCATAGATTTCCTTAGCTATACAGACACCTATTTGATTTGGTGGGCAGCCTTTGATCTTAGATGGTGATCTTCTTTAGAGAGGAGGCTACTGCTGTTTACTGTCCCTCTGAACAGCAATGTATGCACAGGACATGCATATAATATGATTGTTTTTGATGGTGATGGTGATGATGATGATGATGGTAAAACCCTCACACCCAGGGCCACAAAACAAAAGGCACAGGCATCTCCACGGTATGGGAGTAATTAGAAAAGTGAATGCATGAATGCAGGCTTTTGAAAAAATAACTGATTTCTAACAGGTCATTGATATATAATTGGTGAAAAATTTTCCAGTGGTAAATCAGATGGGGCCACAGAGAAAGAAAACGCTGTTGACTTACTAAGGTAGACCAGATAGCAAGCAGATCAGTGACAGCAGGCCAAAGACTGATAAGATTGATGGCGCAGAAAGGTCATTGCTCAATTGTGTTTGCTGACTCATTTGTTTATTTACTTGTGCTGTCACTTCTAGAACAATCCCATGAGCCAGATTCTGTGCAAAATTCTTGGGCTTTAACAATAAAAGGGTGACTGCATTCTCCCTCACCCAGCCCACATCATAACCCAGTGCACAGTTTAATAAATAAAGACCATAGAAGATAACGGGTACCATGGAAGAGATATGACCAGAATGTTTGGGGAACCCAAGGCAAGAGTGAAGAGAGAAATAAGAAAAACAAGTCAAGGTATTATTTTCCACACTCTGAATTCTTAGGCAACAAAACGTCTGTGGATAGCTAAGGTTGCTACCACTAAGGGTCTAGTTATATAGACCCTTAGGGGGGCAAATTATATATTCTGCTAGAATGAAATATGAGGGCAAAGTGTATGTTAGTCAGAGCATCTCATCAAAATGACAATTCTGAGACATTCCTAAAACTCTCTCCATTTGTTGACTCCATCCATTCTCACCAGCACCTCCATTCCTGGGTGTTGAAAACCCTGTTATGCTTCTCCACTCCCAAGTTAGCTCTTATGCCATGGAGATGGCTGTGCTTTTTGTTTTGTGGCCCTGGATGTTAGGGCTTTACCATCATCATACATCTCTTTTAATTATCATCTATTTCTCCATTTTGTAGTTACAGAAATATCAATTTTTAAAACTCTCTGTTGTTACTCTAATACTTTAAAAACAAAATTGATCAAAACTTTCCATTTGGACTCAGTCTCCTCTTGCTCCCCTCTACCACTGAAGTTTTAGTTTACTGAGCATTCCTATTGTGTCTGTGCCCCTCTCTCCTTCTTTCTTTCTTGCACTTCATGAATTTCTACGTGTTCTTGGGATTTTAGTTCCTCATATATTTCTTCAGAGAGTCTCTGACCACCAAAGTCTTCCTCTGGGGAGCTCAGAGCATGTTGGGTTGGGCCACAGAATGCTGCTGCTCACATGGGTCAAAGCAGTGAGCAATCTTCAGTTTCTTCAGGTTCAATCTCACACACATGTTAGTAGTTTTCTAGGCTGTTGCAGCAGTTATCAAAAGACTGTGAGGTCTGTGCATCAGAAGCCACCAACCACTCCAGAATCAATGACTCAATTTCGGAATTAAGGCTTCCCTGAGCCCTGTTTCCTCTGAGGACTCCAGGGAAGACTCACTCTCACCACTTGCTTTGATTCTCTGTAGGTTTGTGGCTCATTCCTCCACCTTTGCTTCCAGTGTCCCATGTACTCTTCCTACTGCCTGTCCCCGAATCACCCTCCTGTTCTCCAACTAGGAAAGCAAATATCAGATTCAGGACCCAGCCTCATCCAGAATGTTAACTGTTTACTTCTGCAAAGGCACAATTTCCAAGTAAAGTCTCATTTGAAAGCACAGTAGGCTTTGGGAGACACTGTTAGATCCCACCATACGTATCGTCATTTCAAGTAGTTTTGTCTCACACTAGCGTATGAGGCCCATGGGACTGGGAAGTAGGTGGAGTTTCTTTCCTCACATTCATTCTGTTTGTGTCTGGCATAGTGGTTAACATGAAGTCAGGTAAGAAAATTGTCACTGAGCACCAAGCGGGTGACAGAGAGAAACTCTGTCACAGAAAATGTAGAAGCAGAAGTAGCTTCGTGGAGTGAATAGAGAGGTAGATGATATCTATTTGTTAATTGGACAACTTAACTTTTTTGGTGTAGAGTGTAGGAATCCTCTATTTGCAGAATGAAATCCCAGTCAGATTCTTATGGAATTTAACTGGTTATGATGTTTGTCACTGTCTAACTGATGAATGTTTGGACCATGCTTAGACTTACACATTTTTGTCAGGGACATGCTGAGAATACGTCAAATTATAGCTAATTTTGCCCCAGAATATAGTGATCAACACAATAGACTAATACTATTTTTTTAATTTTTAAAATGGAGTTTGTTGAATTCTAATGTTTATATATATATATATATATAATTTTCATAGGGTATATAAATATTAATATATATAAATATTCCTAAGAGCATTTAAGCTCCTCAGGGGCAAGATTCCACTTTTAAATTTCCTTTCATAGCACCTCCCAGAGAGTGAAAATAGAATATGGTTGGAAACAAATTGAAGCTCAGCATGAGTTGGTCATTGAGCCGCAGAAACTATGCAGAGCAATGGCAAAGCTCTGGTGAATGGCCCAGAAGGTTCTCCATGGTCCTGCAAATCCTCCTTTGGAATGATGAGAACCCTGGCTACTCGGATATGCAGACAGGTCAGGAGAAAAAGAGCATGGGGAGTAGCTGCTTGGCCAGGGGCTGTGGATTGCCTCTTATGAGCAGAACAGCCTCTTTCCAGAAGTTTCATGAGTTTTCCCATACACCTCCATGGGCCTATTCTGGAAGGAGTGTGTTTACCACAGCCATCCATCATTTCTATGGCAATGATATTTGTGAGCCCTGACTGTAAACTACCCAAATGTCCTCCAAAAGAATGGAAAAACAAAGCAAGTTCTATTTAAACACTTAAAATGAGTGAGGTACAGCCCAATATAAAATGTGGTTAATGTGATACTGCAGTATTGAGGGCAGGAAGCTAGACATAACAAAGAGCATATATGGGAAGACAAGGTTGTAAGGTCAATAAAGAGATAACATTATCCTATGTTGCTAGTTTTCATTGAGGTCAGTATTCTAGGGGCAGGTGGATAACAGTGGCCAGACAGGTGTAAGGTCAGTGGTGTCTAAGGTACAGTTGCCTTGATCTGTTCAGATTGGGTACATTATGTTTGTAAACATGAGTAAAAAGCCTCATCCTGTTTATTTCAGTGCAGTGAAAAGCTTAAAAGTGGACAGATGATACATTTGATCAAAATAATGTAACTCCTATTTCATTGCTATTAACACAACCTTGACCATTCTGCCTTCCCTACTCCAACAGCTTAGCCAAGACACAAACATTAGAAAAAGAACAAAGGGACAAGATGGGAAGCAGAGCAGGGCTGCTGGGGGTGGGGGAGATCAAGGTCACCAGACCAGATAAAAGTACTTCATGGTACTTTTAAGCCACTCACAAAGTTGCTTAAAATTCGGCAAAATGATATTCTACTTCTTATTCTAACTTCTCATCCTCTCTCTCCCACACACAATTTCTAAAAGCAAGTATACTTTGATGCAGATGAATGACTAACATCAATAAAAGGACTGGATATGAATTTAAGATCATTAAACTATACCCCCTCCAAAGCAAGGCTTTTTAAAATGAAGTAATTATAATTGTAAATGTCCATTAAAATTTAAAAGATCTGAAGTCTTGAAGGGAAGATACAGAGCAGAGGACGCTGAGATTTTCCTCTTCATGTTGAAGAACCTAACATAAAGAAGGGCACACAGGAGGGAGTTGATAATGACTTCAACTGAGCAAGTAGTCTGCCTGCACCCCACAGATCAGATGATAGCTTTGTGACAGGCTCACAGGGAAAAAGAAAAAAAAAAGTGCATTTGCAACAGAGAAATTACAATCAAAGAAAGAAACAAATTTCAAAACCTGTGCTTTAAAAAAAAAAAAACTAAGCTTGCACTCTTCCGCAGCTAGGCATCTGTGGAGCTGAGATATCATTGAGGGCATTAGGTAGCTGAGAGTCTCCGCTTTCCCAATCCTCTCAAGAGAGTTCGGGCATAATTGCGCTGCATAACACACACCCGGTTCTGCCTCCCTGCTCCCATCTTCCCCATTTCAGCCTGTGCTTTCTTCTGCTAAGATATTCAAACACTATTCAGCCCCACTGCAGTTCCCTTCAGAAGGCTGTGACAGCTAAATGGAGGAATGCATTAAGACTTGTTGTAATTTTTTGGTGTGATTTTTCTAAAAGAAAATAATTTAGAAAATATCTAGACTTGTAACATATTCTCATTTAAAAATCGAATCATTGACCTATGGTGGTGGGAGGGGGATGTGCATAGATGTGTGAGTTAGTGCAACTGAGGAGCAACTGTTAGCTGTTCAGGATATGAAAAATGAGCACACTATGTTTACACAGGAATGAAAAGGAGTCCCCTCTCTTAGTAATGTGATTAAATTAAGTCTGAATTTTCCGTGTGTCATTACCTGGTGGTGGTATCAGGCTTTTCTGCTTCAATTCTGACAGCAATTCAGAATGCAGAATCTACATGAACTATGTGGCATCATTTTTCAGGGAGGTTCTCTAATTTGTTTATGCAAGTTTTATAACCTAAACAAAATGGCTTCTGGGTTAAAGCAGATGGCATAGGTGGGGTAATGACCAAACATGTTGGCTATGTGCTATCATAAATATTTGATATAAAGTATGAGGACTACCCTGCTTTCCTTGTTTAGCATAGTAAAATAGCACCCATAGGAAGGAGCTATATCAAAAATATGCTATAGACGAAGGGCAATGGATGACACATGCACGGCGGCAATACCGTACAAGTCACAAATGTTTACTTAAAATGTTTTCTGGTAATTTCCATTCTTTTACAAAATCTTTAACAAATCCAATACTTCCAAGGTCAAATTGGTATTTTCGTTTTCATTGCCTTGAAGTCAAGCCATTCATATTAAATTGGAGGGCTTATTTCTCAGTTGGTCTGTGGCTACATTTCTGTATGGCAGCTGTTACCCAAAAATGTTCACAATAATTTCAAAATGTGAACTAATTAATTGCATGTGATATAATTTTAAAGTTAATATATATTTTTAATGTGTGTGTGTGTGTGTGTGCCTACGCATGTGGTTTTCCCCAGAGACCACAAGGAGGCTTCAGATTCCTTGGAGTTGGAGTTACAGGTGTTTGTGAGCCACCAGATATAGGTGCTGAGAGCTGAACTGAGGTCTCTACAAGAGTAGCAAGTGTTTTTAACTGCTGAGCTTTCTCTCCTGCTCCAGTTTACATGACAGTTGGCACCCCCAAATGCTGACAGTAATTTCATAATGTGAACTAACTGAATGTGGTAGTTAGCTTTTCTATCTCCTCAGAGGTTCTGATCTGTTACCCATCCATCCATATGGCATGCCTGGTGAGGAAATGGGGAGGAGAGCTGTGTGTTGGGAGGAGCTGGTCACCAGAGACTGAAGTGTGGTTCTGCATTTGCTGGTTTAAGAGCTCAGCAGAACACTTAGGAAGGACTGTGGCACTGACACCATGCTCTTACTTCCATGCTCTTCACACTGAACTTCAGATCTTACAAGCTTTCGATGTCCTTCAGAAGGCTGCTTTGAACAACCACGTATAAAACATTTCCAGCAGCTTTTACTGGTTGGTAAAAGAAAAAAGGAACTTCAAAAGAGTAGACTGCCTTGTTATGTTGATTGCATAAACTGTTCTTACATTACCATTTATTAAAAACCCATTAGTGCAATTACTTATCTGTTAGAGCATTGTCAATAAGTCAAGATTGCTTTAGTATGTTTTATCTTACAAATCTCAACACCTCCGTTTTACATTAGATTTCTCTTATGTTAGTCAACTGAGACACAGTTGTTACCATTTGAGAATTGAGTCATAGACATAAACTCATTATGATAAAAATGCACTGGTTTGCTCCACTTCAGATGAAATTACATTAGAATTTCATGCAATTTAGATACTTGGTTCATATTACCAGATGAATATTTCAGTAACAGTATCTTGGGAGAGCCAAGATAAAGGTAAAGTCTTTATATGTACACACACACACACACACACACAAACACATGCACACACAGCATGTGTAAAGGTGTTTATACAATTGCTATCTCATTTTTTGATATAAAATATATAGTGTCATAGATTTTGTCAACTTGATACAAACCCAGACAGACCTACACTCTTTGAAAGAGAGACTCTCAACTGAGGAATTGCCTTCATAGTTTTGGCCATTGGGCATGTCTGTGGGGGACATTTTAAAATCGCTAATTGGCAGAGGAGGCCCCAGCCCACTGTACAGAGTACTGTGCTTACGCTGTATAAGAAAGGCAGCTGAGCAGGCCAGGGAAAGCAAGCCAGTAAGCAGCATTCACCTCTAGTTTTTTCTTAAACTTCCTGCCTTGGCTTTCCTCAATGGCTGGTTGTAGCCTATAAAACGAAATAAACCCTTTCCTTCCCAAGTTGCTTTTGGTCATGTGTTTATCAGAGCAGTAGCAGAGACACAAACAAGAACACACAGGCAACAGCATATCCAATGGTGAAAGAAGAGGATGTGGATTTGAGCTTTAGTTCAATTTCTAAACTCTTAGACACGTTGGATTTCAGAGTTCTCAAATGAAAAATGAGGATCATCATTCTTTTATATAAATGCCAGATCTATAAGTGAGATAGCATATTGCCTGTAATTTGAATCACTTAGAGGAAATGTGCAATACCAACCAAAGCTATCACTATGCCAAAGTATCTGTGGACTTTATAAGAAGGTTATTCCACCTGCAAGGGGGCTGTATGAAGATGACTCATACATGCTCTCCAGCCCTCTCCCCTGTCCTCCAGTCTCCATCCCATTTCATCCTCTTTGATCAGTTGACTGGCTTATTTTTCGAGATTCCTGATTATGAATCAGGAATGAAATCAAAGATGGAAGGAGAAAAGCCTTTTTCCTGATTATGTCTCCTTTACTGTTCCAAACTGACTTCTTGGAGAAGATGCCCACATGCCATCTGCTTTGCTCTGAACTCTGCTCTGGTTTCACCATGCATGCCCCTTAGGAGAGTTCCTTTCAGGCTCTTTCTTTGTGGTACGCTTCTGGGGTCACATGATTATGAAGTTTAGACTTCCAAATGAAGCTCCCTAAGCACCCCCACGGGCTTCTGTATTAGTCTTGTTCCTTTAAATCCCTCCTTCAGAACCCCCCCACCCCAAAATCAAAAGAAACATTATTGTGTTTCTCTGGTCCTTAAAGTAATCCTGGGACTGCTATTTTTATGCAGAAGAAGTGCTAGTCCTCAGAGCATGACATCAAATATATTCCAATGCTGTGTCCTCTGTGTCCTAACCTTGTTGGCTGTGTTCTTTCCATGTGACTTCATATGATGTCACGTACTCACAGAGGCTGTTCCTTATACTGAAAGTCTTAAAACTCCTCCCAAAATCATTTTTTACAAGAATACTTCTCAGAGAAACAATTGGAGGTTGGGCAGTAAACATATGGGCTGGATATATCCCTCAGCATTTTGCATGCTAAATTATTTAATCCTTACAATAGCTCCCAGGAGTAGGATTCACAATCAGTGCCCTTGTCATATTGTGCTGTGGGTGAGGGCACAGGTCCAGGGAGATAAAAATCAGTTATGCTGAGTCAGCCATAAACCTCCTGATTTCTGTACCTGAACTTTCCCAAACTATCTTACCCCTCAAAACCATGTTCCCACATAATAGGACTGCTGTTTCTGTGATTCCATGTCTGCCAGTCTCTTTATTTAGAAATCCCCTTTCTACTTAGTAACAAAATTAATTATTTTTGACATCTCTTTAAGCTTGTGAAGTCTAATGTGAATCAGGCACATCTTCCTTGGTGGTCTTAAGTTTCACCCTGTTGGCCTGGGTTTGCACTATACCTTTTTTTACACATAGCTTTCTCCTTTTGAGATAGTTTTTTAATGAATGAAGGACTATTTGTAGCCTCATGTCTTCACATTAGTCTGTCCAACCTGAAGATGAGAAGAGCACAATGGTGATGGGAAGAATGGAGAACAAAGTATCAGTGATAACCATGAACAGGCTGATTAGTCATTGTGCTAATTCGTATCACTCTGCTATCCTTCCCTGGATTTCTTTGTAGTGGGAAATCAGTCATACTAACCTGTACCACCAGTCCCTCTAAAAGGCCAGAGAAAAAATGGCAATCATTGAATTTTCATTCAGAAACAAAATTGTCTAAAGCACTGTATGTGTTACCATTGTTTAAGATGAAAGATGCATAAATATGAACTCAACAGGACCTATATACAGTATAACTCTTCATAGATAAAACTTTATACACTTTATTTACCATCATTGAACAAAGTAACATTATTTTGACTTTGACGTCATGTTATTAATTTACTATAGAAAATGATTGCCCTGTTTTTGAAAGTCAACCATATTTTAAATGATTTTTAACTTATTTAACAATTGCAAAAAGTACAAAGAATTTCTGTATGCCCTTGATCTATCTTTTTCTTAAACTAGCATTTTACCTAACCATGGAACCCTTCCCAAAGCCAGAAGTTAGCTTTAGTTAAATACTCTTAACTACAGTGAAGGAAGTTTGGAATTGCTGGACTCTTGCATGAAGGCCTCTTTCTTGTCCTAGAATTCCATCTGGACACAGAACTCTCTCCATGGCTGTGTCTTTTGTCCTCACTGCTATGTCAACGACTTCAGTTTTCTTTGTTTTATTGATGTTGGTGGCCTTGAAGATCACCAACTATGTAGTTTTCTAATATTCTCTTATTGCAGGATGCCTGAGGCTCTCATGACAAGGCCGATGTTCTGAAAGCTTCTGGCAACATACTTAGAGGAATATGAAACCAACGTGCCTTACTCTAGGTGATACTAACTGCTGTCACTTGAGCAGGTGATGTCTGCCAGGTTCCTTCACTATAAGTGTACCTTAGCTAAGTGCCAGTTACTAACTACAGCTGTCGCTCAGAATAGATAAATTTAGCTTTGTGTCTTTGAATGTAAGGACAGCAAAGAATTCACAGACATTTGTAAATATTGTTGTAATAATTTAAAAATGTGCCTGAGTAGGAATTATTTAAGGTCATGCAAAAAATGCTTCTCCTTAGAGTTTTTCACTCTGATTTTTACACCCACCAGTAGGTCTTGCCTGTAGCAACAGCTGGGGTGTCCTTCTGGGGACGTTCTGCTTCTTCACTTATTTGGCTATTTCTGTTTCTCCACACTTATGACTTAGAATCATCCTGTGAGAAAGATAAGGGCCATCTCTTCCATTTATTTATTTGGTTGTAGGCTTGTGGCTTTTTCATTCTTTCAGCATTTTTGAAACTGTGTCTAACTATGAGTATAAACTGTTAGATCAATCCTTAGGGGATAAATCTTTATTAGTCTATTTATTTTAGTGTTCAAAGCATTCCTCCTGTTTTGCACTAGGGGGTCGTTCAGAGGTATTCTATACCCTTTAGACATATTTTCTTACACACATAGTCTCTCTCTGTGTGTATTTCTCTCTTCCTCTTCTTTCTCTTTCTCTCTTCTATTTTCTTGTATCACAAAATGCTGAGCCCAGAGGTCAGCATTAGATTTCCTCCTCTTTTACTGGTATACATCGTTTCCTCTCATTCAAGAAGAAATAAATTTCAAGATCTTCAGTCACTTTTAAAAGCACAGAGAGTAATGTACCCTAACATGTTGTGTTCTTCTAACATGTACACACCCATGCAAAGGTTTAATTTAGATATTAGGTACCATAAGAGACAAATGATAACAACTAATAAGGAAATAGAATGACTATAATAATTTGCGATAATAAAAATTATATAAATGCTGTCTGTCAAAATACATTACTGCATTTTACCTTTTCAGATAAAAGAAGCACTTTATGGATCATCTTTGGAGGTGTGTAATGACAACACCATTACTTGTGCTTTGGGAATGTGATTAAATATGTAAGGATTACTTGAACATAGGCACTGCAGTTCTTCAACAGAGTATATGAAGACTGAATTGGCTGCTAAATGATTGATGAGTGGGTAATGTATACAGAGTGGACTCACTGGACTAGAGAATGATCTATGTCTACAGTGGGAGGAGGCAGGATAGAGTTGGATGGCATAGACTTCATCACATTATTTAGAGTATCAAGTGATTTAGAGCTTATGAGTTATTAATCTTAGAAATTTTCATTCAATACTTTTGGTCTGTAGTTGACTTTGAATAATTGAAATTAAGGAAGGAGAAACTATTGAAAGAGGACTACTCTATTACTGTTATTAGGTTTTATTTTTCTCAGGAGAGCTATAGCATGCATGCATGCAATAATCTCCATGCACATATGTCTATATATAGTTTTATTTATATTTACTTAAATGTGTACATGTATCTTGTAGAACTGTAGAACCAGATCATGTATATATGCATCTATCTATCTATAATCTATGAATCTATTAGCATCTATCTATCATCTATCTATCTATCTATCTATCTATCTATCTATCTATCTATCTATGTATCATCATCATCATCTATCTATCGTCATATCTTTGTTGATATATAATCTCACATATAATCTCTCTTAAACTAACTGAGCTCATATTATTACTCTATTCCAGTGCAGCATCACACTCACTTTCTGGGCTCTCCCCTTTGCTTATTTGTAACTTATTTTTCTGTCTCTCTTGATCTGCTGGAAGTTTCCTGGTTTGTTTCATCTTAGCATTCCTATAAATTTGTATCAATAATGAAGTTCATCGGACATGAACAAAACACATTAAATCTGACTGCATCTAGATCCCAGCTGTGCCCTTTCCCTTTAAGTAATTCATTTTCAGGCATCAATCACACATTTCCAAATATCATTCCTCATAGTGCCTGTTGTCTATGGTAGAGTTGTTAAATTTTGCATCCTTTGATAAAAGGGTTTATTAGATGCACTATGAAAATTTACATTAATCAACATATTTTATGCAAAACTGAATGAAAATAGGGCTAACACTGAGCAAAATAGCATGCATATATATTTCTCATTTCTGACAAACATTGTAAGTCATTCTTTTATTAATATCAGAATACACAATATTCATGCATGAGATAGTCAGGGATCAGCTTTTCCTACTATGTCTAGCAATGAGCAAGTTAACCTAGAATATGAGGAAAGGTCAACAATGAAATCATCAATCTTCTACTACAGGAAAGCTGAATGATAGTAAAGGATAAATAAAGACTTGTCACTATTGGCAGATACATTCTGTAGCTTCTGGTTCAGCTTTGGTTATCATACATTAGTGCCCCCCTGTTTCATATCTGATACAAACTTTCCCTAGCACACATCCCACTCAGGTACAAGCATGATTCATAGTCTTGAATGGGGGGGAGGCAAGTTTCCTTTTTCATGATTCCATTCCTTCTTATGGGTCTAACTACTGTAGAGTAGAGGCCAGGATGGAGGGGAAAGGAGAAGGGATCATATTAAGAAGGGACATACATATGTCCCAGCAATCCTCCTGGCTTCATCTAACCTAATCCTGTTCTAAGAGTATGGATCTTGCTGATGGAGCAACATAGTTTCATTTCATTTCCTCTCCTGGCCTGCTTTGGACAGTATCATTACAATATTCTACAGACAAAGACTTCCCATGAAAAAGTCATGCTTCACTTAGGCTGTTCCTCTAGGCTCTTTTTCTTTCTGAATCATCTTTTCGGTCTTACTAGGCCTATTCTTTACCAGCCCTTTGGGTTTCCACATCCATTTATCACTTCTCATGGTAGCCACTGAGAACTCCTCTGAATTATCCATGGTAGAAGAGAACTAGAAGATCTAGTACTACCAGGAATGGTCTCAAAATATTTCTTGTCAATTCTTCAAGCAGTTGCTCATGCTCTGGATGAGTTCTTACCTTTAGTCATATCCAGACTACACCTGACAGGAATACCATGCCTCCATCCCTAGCTCTAGAAAGAATACGTCAATGTCTTTGAACAGCAAACATACTTTGCTCTAATCCAGTGACTATACCAGGCAGTCAAAACGGTATTCTAGCTCAGCAAGCTTCTATATAACCAGCCTTTTATTTTCTCAAGAATCTATGAGGTGATTTTTCTCTAAGCTCTTTCTGCTGCTTGCCTCTGATAAAAGAAGCATCTCTCTATGTGTACACTACACTCCTGTTGCTTGTTTATACACCTTCCCTCCTGATAGCCACCTCTCTCAACTAGGACGGTCATTCAGACATGTGAAGGGAATGACAGCCTGTTAGTTATTTCAACAAGGTCAAGTCTGTGCCCTTTAGGTGTTAGGCTCACCCAGGAGAGCAAGGCACTTAATTATAAGCTTTCTTGTCATTGTAGAGGAAGATAAAATGACCCGATCAAAAATACACCAAGCCATGTGAGCATTAAGTAGTCATGCAATTCATTTCCAGAACTTTTCGAGTAAGAATCCCAGGAAAGTGGTGAATTTTGAGAGCAAATTATGTAAATGGGAAGGAATGAGTGCCTTTCTTGACTTTCAGGTTCATTTTCACCCACACTCAAGTGGACAGCAAGCTGTCTCATAGCATCGATTAATATAGCCTAGGTTTTCATTAGGAGAAAATTGAAGATTTTACAAACTCACACAGAACTGAGTTACAGCATCTCTCATGCCAGAGCCTGGCTCATAAACCAGGGCATCTATGGTGCAGCTTTTCATCATGTACTGGCTGCCCCCTCCCCCATGGGGATGACTGTCATGTTGTCTGCACTAGGTGCTGAGGTTTAAGTGGGTGGAGGGGTGTCAGCATGTACCTAGTAATAAACAGGAGATATATTAAATGTATTTATTTTTCAAAAGTCTCATACAATATAAACAACAACAAAAGAGAATAGACACTGGGCAGAAAGGGTAGACCCAGGACCAGTGAGTTCAGCTAAATCCAGTCCTGGGGAATCCAGCTCCTAACTCCTTTCCCAGATGACAATATCAGATCTGCCAAGACCTCATGAGAGTCTAGATCTAAATTCCTATGGGACCAGAAAGATAGCATAGATGCTAGTCAAGAAGGTAGAAAACAATCATACCAGATAATATACAGGAGTTAAGACTCACATCATCAGATTGAAGATGTCAAATCATATCTATAGAAACAGGCTGAGAAAATTAAGGGTACTCAGGTAGTAAACATTTCAAAATCCTAGCAACTTCAAAGTGTGAAATGGTCGTGGCCCCATGCATTTTCACAGGACATAGTCAGCCTGTGTTCAAATTAGACTCCAGAGTGGTAAAGTTATTTGCATATTCTTATATCCATTGAGCCTGATACTGCATTTTGTTTATAGCAAAGACTCAAATATTTGATGAATAATTTGGGAAGAATGGAAAAATATCTGAACTATTCAGAAGAAAAGCAGAAGCTTGAGTCCACAGAGGCAATCACACCCTTGCCAATGAGCATGTTTAGTCAGTACTTAGGTCTCTCCAGGGTAAAACTCATCCTAATGCCCCAGTAAAAGTAACGTAGTGATGGATGTGTGTGCTCATGATTCAACAGTCATCAGACACTTCATAAGGCTGAAAGTCAATTGTTATGCTTTTGTCTTCAGAACCAGGACAACTTACATTCCTGCTACCTATGACAGGAACTGGAAACAAGAGAATGCAGTTAGGTTTCACTTATTATTATTGTCCTTGTTGTGTTCAATGGCACAGGGCAGCAAGCTCTTAAATATTTTCTTCTCTTGATTAAAGGGAAAAAAAGAAAGAACATCTTGGGACTCAGAAAGGAACTCTGCTGGAAGAGTTGAAGGATAATGTCCCCCAGTTTGGGCACAATTTTACTGCACACTTAACTCTTTACAAAACAAACAGGCAACAAAACCACAACAAACAAAACAAAACCCAGAAATAATCTTGATTTGATAATCTTGCAGGATACTTTGAAAATTTTATTTAAAGTCATTTTGAGGGATGAGGAAATGGCTCAGTTAGAAAATTGCCTTCTACACAAGCAAGAAGATCTGAGTTCACATCTCCAGAACTAATGTAAAAAGCCATGAGTGGCAGCACATTCCTGTGCCCCCAGAAGTGGGGCAAATATGCATGGAGATAGAGTGATCCCCAAAATCCATTGACCAGACAGTTTAGCCAAAATGATGAATGCCAAGTTCAGTGAGAGACTGTCTAGAAAACTAAAGATGGAAAGCAACTGAGGAAAGACAACCAGACATCAAACTTGGGCCTCCACACACATACACATCTACTCTAACAAGTAAATCACACCACACACACACACACACACACACACACACACACACACACACACACACACACAATTGAAGACTGACATAAGTACCATTTTGCTCTTGTAAACTTGAAGACGTAGTCCACAGTCTTTTTATTGTAGAGTCTTACATTTGTTATTTGTCAAGAGACTTTACTAATCAAAAAGTGGTCCTGGAATGGCAGTGCATGAGACATAGGTGAGGTTTACACAACAGTATCATCTGAAGGTGATCTAATTTCATCAAAAACATTGAAATAAGATTTTGGAACAACATAGAAATTTTCTTCCATGGAAGTCTCACATTGATAAACTTTGAATAACTGGTTCAAGGCTAAGGAAATGGCCCTAACTGCTTACAACCCCACTCTCAGCTGGTCTAGACTTTTCTTGCTCCCAGAATTCAGCCATGGTTCTTCCTACCATCTGAAAGTTTCATTTAGAAGCTGGAGAAGGAAGTTTTGAAAATATTAGTTTCCCAGGGCTGAAGGTACAACATTACCAAACCTGGGTGGCTTAGAGATGCAGACATTTGCTGTCTCTTAGTTCAGAAGCTTAGAATTTGAGATCAAGATGTCTCCAGGGTAACTTCTTTCTGGATGTTCTCGGGGACAGCCCATCTTGTGAGTTTTTCCAAGCACTGGGTGACTCAGTCAATACTTGATGTTCCCTGTGGATGCTCCACTCCCAGCCAAATCTGTCCCCCTCATCACTGGTATCATGTCCATATGTCTGTGTCTCTTCTCTTCCTACAGGACTCCAGTCTCATTGGATTTGGGTTCATCTTAGTGATCTCATCATAACTTAATGATACCTACACAAATATGCTATTTTCAGTTAAATCGTATCATAGACATTTAGGGTTAGAGCTTCTGTAGACTTTTCTGAGGGTCACAGTTGAACTCATATCAGGAGGACATCATTCTGACAGTTTTCTCTCCTGTTTTCATTTGACTTCTTGAATACAGACTTAAAAAATACTTTTTTGTACTGACTTTATATTTACCCCCTTTGTTCCTTCTGCCCCTCCCTCCCTCCTCTCTTTCTTGCCTTCTTCCCTCCATCCTTTCTTTATGCTGGGTCTAATATCTCTCTTGAGTGCTGGGATTACAGGCATGTGCTTCAATGCACATTTAACCTCTATATATTTCTGGTTATCTTGATGTTGATG
This sequence comes from Cricetomys ansorgei, assembly GCA_026225945.1. Taxonomy (NCBI): domain Eukaryota; kingdom Metazoa; phylum Chordata; class Mammalia; order Rodentia; family Nesomyidae; genus Cricetomys; species Cricetomys ansorgei. Next base: position 1,544,051 of record JAMJFZ010000770.1, read on the forward strand.
ATTGACACTTACAGACTCAAATTTTCTGCTGTTATTTTTTGGATTAAACTTTGGTGTAAATAGTTCACAGTCTTAATCATTTCTTTCAGCCAATCTTATTGCTGTTTTAATAAGACACAACTTACTAGAAAAAGGTTTAAAACCAGTGAGGCTATCTTAGAAATATCAAATTAAATGCAATATATAAAATAATCTTTGGAGATTATGTAAGCTATGGGCTATGATATGTATTGACAAAAGAGTGTCTTCAAACAAAAGACCGGGAGTGGCTTCAAGTGGAGTTTGGTAGCAGTAATAGCTTTAGTAAAATGTGGTGTCTCCCAACTCTTAACTATTAGTGATTTCTAGGCTCTTTAGAGAATTGATCCTTTGCCTCCTGGGCAGCTGAGTGCTTCTGAGAAGAGCAGGATCATTTCTCCAGCTGTGAGTGTACCCAGTGTGTTGTACAAATAACTTTCTCAGTGCATAGTCCAATGAAAAATGGTTGGGTACACTGTAGAAAATAAGGTTAATACAGTTCCACATAATTGAGAACTCCAACAACTAAGTGATCTGCTAGGAAATGTAGAGTGTGAGGAAGATGAGAGGTGGGAGTTGGCAATTCATATTCACTTCCTCACCTGTCCTTACCCAGTTAACATGACACAAAAAAACAACCATTTTGGAAGGTAAGGCTAAAGAAAATTACTAATTTGTAATACATACATCACAGTATTTTTGTATTTGTGTTGTTTCCTTTTTAAGATATACCAGTCAACACGAGTGGGAAACTATTTGTCACTCACTATTGTGCTATGGACTTTGTCAAACCCTTGAACTGAGATTTAGATGGGATAGAATGCGGAGCCCAAGAGTGATTTTTTAATTTCATAGCTTTGAATTTAATCTAAAGAGTCTATCTACTTCTGTTTCCCATGATTCTTTCCCTGAGGCTTCTCTGTGGATTTCCCCCTTCATAGTTTAATGAATTTTATATTGCTTAAAAGAAAACCCTGCATATCTCTCTTGCTCTGACTTTGTGTAGAATCATCAAAGCTGTAGGATTTCTTTGTAATTTTCAAGGTTTCCACTCCACCACATTCCCTCTTATTATTACACTACTGAACTTCAAGGTCACCCTTTTTTACTGATGCCAGAGAACAGTTTGGCCAAGGTCTTTTCCTTTATGCTTTTATGTCATCTGATTTGTTCTCTTTCATTCACTCTTTCTCACACACACACATACACACAACACATACATACTTGTCTTTTCCACAAATCACCACAATCACATTCAGACAACTTCATTTTAAAATTTCATGTAGAAAATTAGTATACATACAATATAAAAATTATGTAATAATGCATTATATAAGTTATAATTATGATCAATTATCAATAATACTGCATATGAAATTTAAAGTCTTATGAGTAGCTTCATTGTGTGCCTGACTCATATTTGACATTTATATGGCTTCAGCTTGATTCAGTATAATTCAGATCTTTAGAATATAGGCTTTTGGACCAAATTGAACCTGTTCCAATCTTAGCTTTAGCATCTGGTGATTGTTTAGCTCCTTGCATCTCTTTCCTTCGTCTGTGAGATGGATATGATAATATCTGTACTGAACAGCTATTTTGACCAGTAAGTGAAGCTATGAAGCATTTGTCAGTGCGTAGACAGTTAACACATGTTACCATATTTACTAGAACTACAGAGTGGTTAAAAACAGTAAAATATTAAAGCAAATGTTTGAACTGAAGAAAGAATTAGGAATGCCTAATGCTTTTGGTAACTTGAAACGTTAGGGAAGTAAACCTTTAAAGTATCTTTTCTATTATACTCTCTATCTTGTGATAGCAGTAAAAAAAAGATTAAATAGTAAGAGTCAGATCTCTGTATATGGAAACCTAGTGAATACTTTATGGCATAATTTTATTGGCAAGTCCAAGAAAGCTATCAAAGACTGCAAATTTTCAGGTATCAACATGATAATAAGCACACATGTATGAAAGCACATGCTCCTATGTGCATAAATATGTACATAATATTTTCTGCAAAGGATGCAACCAAAAAGGCTAAGCCCACTGGAAAATAGAAAAACAATGAATATATTTTATAAATTTTATAAATAATGATACATTAAAACTGAAGAGCCATATGTTACTAAAACTTTAAAGCTCATGAGGAAAGTGAGATACCAGTTAGGTGTGTGTGTATGGTGTGTGTGCATCTGTATGTGTGTGTGTGTGTGTGTGTGAACATGTATGTGTGCATAAGTCTTGAATATATGTGCACGCATGGGCACATTCACATGAAAGCCATGGGTCAATGTCAGGTGTCTCTTTCCATTGCTCTCTACCTTTGATAAGGTCTCTTACTTAACCCACAGCTCCCTAAGTTGCTGGACTGGCTGGCCAGCCAGAACACTTATCTTTTCCCTGCAAGTGCTGGAATTTCAGATGCACACCACATACAGCCCTCTATATGAGTGCCTAGGGTCTGAAGTCATGTGTTCGCAGTTGCATGAGAAATAGTTTACCAACTGAGACCTCTTGTAAGACTCATGATTTTTTTGTAATTGTTGGTTTTTCACTTGGGGTTAGATAAAAATAAATGAAAAGCCAAAAGTGATGGACTGCTGGATATATAAATGTGAAAAAGAAAATTAGATTGTTCAAAAATGTACAAATTAAAACACTAAAAATATCATCAGTGTAAAATATATTTAGATTTGGATTCACAGGTTCCAAAAATTTGCTGTATAAAATTTTGTTTTACTGCCTTCTAGCAGAAAAAGTATTTTGCAAATGTAGGCTAGAATTTTGGTATTTTACTTATTCTGTGGTTATTTAATCCCACATTAAATCTTATAGTAGAACCAGTTAGAGAAAACAGAATGGTTTAATTTTCTGTACACAATTTTGATGGAGATATAAAATATATTCAAGACCTATTAATGATAAACACGATACATGGGAAAATACACATATAAATGCCAGATTTGGAAAGCAGTAAGTTTTTATTGGTCTTGTCAAATTATGCAGTTGGTCAGTTTTGATGCTGAGCTCACACATAATATATTTTTCTACAAAGGAGCCACGTAAAACATTTCACATCACTAGAGTAGAATAACATCTCAACTCTGACTTGAAGTGACCTCTCCATAATCCATATGGTGGAAAGATCAAGAGGAAACAACCCTTACACAGATTCACTTGCCTGCATAGCTCAGGACACTATAGAGCTTAAGACTTCCCTGAGTATGCTCAGAGCAGGGATCTTGATGTCAAATATGCTTCTCAACATTTATGGATACCCTTGGTGAAATCAGTGGCTTTTGGGATGAGAATAACACATTAAAGTTTAAAAGGACCATTAGAAGAAACTGAAAAATACAAACTTAATAGAATATGTTGTTTTATCATCTGCATTTTATTCATTATTATCATTTGCTTTAGTCTTGGGTCTTGTTAACATTTTAATTCATCTTGCAATATTGTGAACATGTCCAAGGAAATCTCTAAATGCCTGCACCTCCCCTTACTTCTCAGTAAAGCCAACCCTTCCAGCTAAGTTCAAACACTCTTCCATGTAAGAGAACTGTGGAGCTAGTTAGTTGATTCAACTTGCCTCCTGTCTACCATGGATAACATAATCTTCATACACTCCCATTTCCAGTTTTGGATACTATTTCTCCTGCCCCAGTATAGTCTGTTTTCATGTTTAATTAGACACAGATCTGGTTGTTTATCTTATTTAATTTTGAGTAATCATGTTGGGTAGCTAGACTAGATGCTCTTCTAGTGTCTAGAAGTCAGACAAGCTGCTTTTTAATACTTTTATAATGAAGACCAAGAACATTGTGCATACTTATGCAATAGAGCAATGTGGCTTTGGGGGTTTGGTTTCCAAACGATCTTCATTTAAGAGCAGAAAAATGATCTCTGAATGCAGTTTATTAAACTATGCCCATCTTACTTTTACTCAGCCTTAGGGTATTTGTAGAGTAATATGAAAATATCCCTGGTCTTAGATAGAAAATAAAATTTTAAAATCACTTTGTTAACTCACGCTGTCTCAAAATTTTCAATTAATTTTTGCTTTGAAATTCCAATCTTCAACATTACTGTAAATGTAGCTTTTGTCCTTGCCTTTTAACTCCCCCATGTCACTTACTTGTTTGAGCTTCTTTAGATCTTCATCAAGTTCTAAGTTGTCCAAAATAACAGCAACAAACAAACTCAGGAGGATCTATAAAACGGTTAAATAACAATGAAAACACCCACATGCTATAGGTATCAAAATTTTATATATAAATAGAGTATCTATCTAAAAAACTTGATAAAGATTTATCAGTTGAAAATTATAAATATTCACTGTGAATTGTCACATAGACACTTTAAGGTGTTTGTCACAAACACAGGACAGGAAATACAAAGGTCACATAAATAATAAAAAAATTACTTCAGGAAGAAAATTAAATAAGGAAGTTATGGTTATGGTTTAACGACCCCATCTCTGAAACTAACCTAAGAAAAATATCTGAATTAATGATTAAAAGCTTAATATGCAAAGGTGCTAATTGGATGGTTACTTATAATGATGAAATTCTGGAAATGACACCTAAACTTTTATAAGCAACTAATACAGTTATAGAGGACTCAGTGGTCAAATGCATATTGATGTTAAAGAGTTCCATGGTAGCTAGTAGACTCCAAGGTGTCCCACGGTGTTGCTATTAGCTGCAAATGATCATGTACTGTAGTCTCACACATTGAACATGGAACCAGAAGGTTACAGAAAAGAGGCAATAAAAAGCAATGTCGTTTCTACCCTACTCTCTCTTGGATCAGTGGCTCAGGTGGAAACCAGGGGCCAAGTTGAGGGAAGCACCATGAAAAAATTTCATCTGCTGATGAACTGAGACTTCTTGCCTGCAGCCAACAAGAAACCTTCCAACAACTCCTGTGAAAGACCTGTTTTGGAGGTAGATACACAAACCATCTAGGTGATTGCAGCCCCAGACATCTTGACTGTAATGTAAGGAGACACTGCAACAGACCCAAGTAAATCTGTTCCAGTTCCCAACTGAGAGACACTATTCAAGATAATAAAGGTTTCTTTGTTATCTTTGTTAGCAGGTGGATAATTTGTTACATAATATTGAGAAGCAAATCATGAATTTTTATGATATCAAAAAATGTTTCCACTACAATAGTAAGAGTATATATGGTAAGCTATATAAGAAGAATGTATGTAAATACATGTAAATACAGTCCAGCAGTGTAGAAAAAGAAATTAAAGAGAAAACTTTCAGACCAGGTAATTTAGCCTGGCAATAATGTCTGTCTTTGTGTAAGGATGATGAATTTCCCCTTTTTAATGTTTTGAGATACTCCCCAAACCAAAAAAAAAAAAAAGACACATACTTCTTTGGAATAGGTAAACATGGGAAAGAAAGAAAGCATACACTAGCATTTAAAATATTTTAATTTCTATTCCTTTTATGCTTGTAATTCCTTGAAGGTCCAAGGTTGGTTTCACTCCTAATTTGTTTTTCTTTCACTCCTAGTTGTTTTCACTCCTAATTTGCATTCTTCCTTTTCAATTTCCCTCTGAAGAAATGATTGCCATTTCTTAATATTTGATGATTGAACCAGATGGTAAGAAAGTTGAGGCAAGTGAGCTGTGCATTATTGTACCAGAGAGATTATTATGCAAAATTTAGTGGCTTGCTCTGTTTCAGGTTTAATGACTGGACAGCAAGGGGGAAGGTTGTAATAGGAGATGACTGGCTTGGGACCAGTGCCACTGTACTTCCTTATTGTAATCTCATTTTTGAGGAGCCTAGCAGAACTTGAAGACAGTTTGGAGTGGTCCAAACCAGAAGCTTTTCCTGATATTACCATGTCTCATCCACCCCTCTCATTTAGGTTAGGCTCGCTTGAGAGTTGTTTGTTCTAAACTGGATATTCCACAGTTCACTCCAAGCTTAGTTCCTTTCCCATGACCTTGGTGATGAAAAGCCATGTTTCAGAGGGATCAATATTTCCCTGTACCCTTATCCCAAGTTCTGAAGTATCCCCCTGAAGGGCTCCCAACGCAGTTATGGCAGTAGGTACTTGAACAGGTCTTGTTCCATATCCTGATTCTGCTGGGTTTCCTGTCCTTCCAGGAAAACTGTAAACACATATCCAAAAGGGAAAAAATGATCCTCAATGGTGGTGATGGTGGTAGTGGGGGGGGGTCTATTTCTTTCCTCTCATTTTCTTAAATGATTCCTTTAGAGAACATGTTTTTAACCTGCACATTCTTCTTAATGTTTTTGAACTGTGTACACATAAAACTACCTCAGAATCTACTCCTTTATTATCTAGAAAAGCTTTTCTTAAGGATCTGAGAGCTGTATCTTTAAAATTTATATAACCATCTAGGACCTCAGACTCCCATCTTGGTGGGAGGAAGGAAATTTACTTAAGAACCCTGTTCCAAGTTATAAAATGGGTTGTCCTGGAGATAGGCTACTCTATTTTCCCTACCTAGATATAGACAATTGGCCCCAGTCTTGAAAGTCACCAGGTGAACTTTAAATGAACTATATTTATAAAATAGCACTGTGGTGTTTTGGTACAGAGCGGGGCATTTATTTCTGCCTTTGCTATGCCTACTAGGTCACCTGACTTTCCCACCATGGCTCTAGCTTAATTTTTCTTCAAGAATAAAACTGTTTTTGCTGCCATTTTTTTATGGAGAGGTTGGCAGCTTAGCAGATTTTACTTTTAATTATTTCTCTAGCATTGGACAAATGGAGGGCCATTGAAGGACAGTGAGATTATTCTATTAGATTAAATTTTGATAAACAGTCCAGTGGGTTCCATGGAAGCACCAGGCACAGTCTAGTTGGGACTCAGATGCAATATTGCTCTCACAGTGGAATTTACAATTAAATTCAGCAGGCATAGTACCTACATAGGCAAGAGCACTGTGGTCCAGGTGAGACCTGGGTTCAGAGACAGGTGTTATTCCTTACTTTGGTGCAAAAACTAGTCCATGGGGGTTACTGTGCCAATATTTGTAAGATATTGTGGCTATAATAATAGTAGATCAACAAACTGCAGCTACCATTTCCTCCCATTTAACTCTCTACCAACAAATTAGATGGATGATCTAGACTAAAAATACATAGATATGTGAAAACAAACCTCTTAGTCTTTTTTTATGAGTAAATTTGATGAGATAATAGTCATTCCATTTCTGTTGACAGCTGAACAATATAGTATTGTTCTATCAATGCAACTTAATTCTTGTGGTCTGCTATGTTAGAATACATGCTTCTTTTCTTCTGGAGTAGTCTTAAGTCAAACATAGGCAGTTCACCTGGCATCTAGTCCATTGTGAACTAGATAAGGCATTCTCCATCTCCCATGGGGACTACTAGTGGTGCTTGTTTGCAGAACTGGGAGATCTGGACTTTTGATCTGCCAAGGTGGCCACTACTTTAGCTCTGGAAGCCCCTGCTAAGTTTTGATTCCCAGTGATATCTTCTGTGTAATTTCTCAGAGTTGCTAAGGCAAAATGTATATACTTGGTGCATTCCAATTGAAAATTTATTCTATCACCATTCTAGATGCCAAAAGTCTAAAGACTAGCTGTCAGCAGGACTATATGTCCTCTAGTGGCTTTAGGAAAGAATCCTTCCTTGCCTCTTGTAGCTTGTGATATCCCTAGGCAGTCACTGGCTTTTCTTAGAGCAGAGTATCAATCTCTAACTCTATCTTACAATGGCTTCTCTTCCTCTCTCTTTCTTATTCTCTTCAGTTTCTCATCAAAATATTTTTTTTACTGGATTTGAATTTTACCCAGATAATCCAGGATAATTTTTATCCAACATTCTTAATTTAATTATATCTGCAAAGTCCCCCTTTCCAAAAAATTGAGGGATTTGGTTTTCATTTCTTTTTGTTCCAGACATATAATTCAAATACTTCAAACCAGCTCACAGAACATAAACTAGACAGTAGGAAGTTCAGTTTGACAGGAAGTGCTCACAGGCGCACTGACTCTCAACTCTCATAATAGGTTAGAAGTTCTGCCATTCTCAGGGAACCAACGGAGATTTGTTCTTTGAGGGTGCTTCAGAGCTTGTCTCCATCTAAACCTCCTAGGCAGGATCTAACTCTGCCCTGCTGCCGATGGTCCTTGTGACCCTCAAGTTCAGGCAAAATGTGCAGCCAGGTAATGGCTATCCAGACATACTGTTGAATGCCAACACTGTTACTGCCCTCGGTCAAATCCATCTCTTTCCAAGGCAACACTCCTCTTCTTTCCTCCATCCCAGAGAACATCCCTTTTTTCCCCCCTGAAAATAACTCAGGCTGCAGTCTATAGGAAAACTGGAACAGAAGTGGGCTGTGTGGCTGCAGAAGGCTTAAGACAGACATCAGAGATGAAAAACTATTCGCATATCATAAATTTAGTGATGTACCAGATGAACATGTTGGTTTCTGAAGGCCCATTGGGTTGGATGGGTCAAGGGCATCTTAACATTGTGAGGCAATGATGAAGGCTCCAAGGACGCACTCAAAGGCAATGAGATACCAAGGTGACTTTGACAGGATAGGAAGTATGAGAAAGCCATTCCAGGAGCCTGAAGAGTGCATGGTTTATTCCAGAGGAGTTGAGTGGGCAAGACCAGCTAGAGATCACCTTCCAAGGATACTGAGGAGGAATGAGCAGAATTTGACTGGGGCCTATAATACCACAAGTGCCACAATTCCACAAGTTCAGGGAATGTGGAGGGAGATTACAACAACCATGCATGGATGATAACAGTTTCATCTCTATTGAGATCTTTCTTTCAAAAGTTTGGGAATCTTGTTGTTAGTTGTTTTGTGTTTAATGCGTCTAATGCAGGTGCTTTAGACAGACAATATGAGTGCAGTTTGACAAAAATATTGGGTACAGAATGTTCTCTTATCTTGTTTGAAAAATAAACATTATATTTCATATGTTCTTTTTAGAGACAAAGGTTATTTTCAGAACAGAAGAGCTGAGATAAATGGGGAATTATGTACTTTCTCCTTGCAGACCTAAGGCTGATTTTACTGTGAATGAGGAGGCAAATTTCACCTTGCAAAAGCTTTGGGTTTCCTAGGGAAATGACAGACAAGACTTGGCAGTAGGAAGCCCTAAACATAAAAGATTGAGCAAATTGTTGGGGGAAAATTGTTAGCAATAAAGTTAAAGACTGGTAAAAGAGAAATGAAAGTTTTCTTTAAGTTTTATCATGAAGCTTAATTTGATTCATCAAAAATCTTGGAACACTTAGGTGTCATTTCAATTAGCATAACACTCTGCTGGCAAAGGGAAAAACCAGTGAACGGCAGAAAGAAAATTGAGTGTCACATGGAGCCCAGGTTTCCTCTAAACTCAGTTTCATTTCCGATATGGGCTTGTGTCCATGGTGTAGGGTCTATGATAAGGGGATGACTTGTTACTCAGGATGAGAAATGAGGAAAATCTGGACTGAGAATAGTCTCTTTAGAATAGAGATGGAAAGTTCAGGAAACCAAGGTGAGCCTGCAGCTGATTGCAAGGAAGTGAGAATTACTTTGTGGTTCTTTTCTCAGACTCTAATAAGGTGACAATCACCACAGAGATGAAGAAATTGAAGCAAGGGGAGGCTGGCAGCTTGCTTTCCATCATGTTTAATTTACCTTGTCAACAATGCATCATTTTCCTATAAGCCCAGGGTAGAATTGGAAGGAGGGAACAGGCCAGCCTGGGTGTCAGCTGCTTCCCAACACAAGGAATTGGAAGTCATGGGAATATGTGACAGGTCCGAATTCTGAGAGCAAGAGCATTGCTAGGTTCTTGGGCATTCCTATTTATTTTATCTTTACAGAAAGCTGAGGTAATGTTTATTGACAATTGGGACCCATCACACCCAAATTCTGACTTTCCTTCAATGTCCACTTACTAAGTATGACACACAACTATTTCAAAATATTTTCCATAGATGTTAGACGTGGCACATAGGACTATACGAAACTTCTCATTAATAAAAAATAATTTTTATGGAGACTTACTACCTTGGACCACAAGATCTTCATCTTGTATATAAAAAACTTTATATGTTTCCAATTCTAAATTATCTGATCAATTAGCTTCAAATAACACTACAGTTTGACACAACTCATAATTTTAAATCACTTAAAAATAATGCTGTAACAGCAGGGATACAAAGGTTCATTATGCAATATCATTTCATTTTCTTTGGTTTTGCTAAAATTCACATATATTTTCAGCAGAATGCTATGAGTTTACCTAGTGCCTTAAAATCAAGGAATTCACATATATACAAGTTTTCATTTATTGGCTGCTTGCATGTCTAAACATGTCTACAGTGTTTGACTATAGCAATGTTCATCATAGTGTCCATGCTTCTGTGGGATAGTTGCCAGGCTTAACATATTCACACCTTTATTTTATGCCCCTATTAACAAACACAGCACAAATTAGAAATTTATGTGAAAAAGCAGAGAATAATATGATACTTTAGATGATTAAGGATTTTTTTTATGTGTCTGAATGTTTTGCCTATACCTCTGTATGTATATGTACTGTCAGAGGAGGCAGGAAAAGGGCATTGGATCCTTTAGAACTGTAATGTGAGCTCTGGAAACTGAACCTGGGTTCTCTTCAAGAGCAACTAGTGCTCTTAACCACTGATCCATTATTTCTCTAATCTTGCATATCCAATTCTTTATCTCCTTACATTAAAATGCCCATTTCAAAGATAGTTTTTGCACTGACAATAGCTTTTTTGTGGAAAATGGTGCATATCAGGTCTTGAAGTCTGGGAAGTCTCTATGAATTTTCAGGGAGTGAGTCCTAGGAGTTAGATTGCTGAAAGATACACAGATAGGGATAGGGGCCACAGCTAGATAAAGAAGTAAACTTCTGGCTTCTTTCTCACCCTGACAGGAGACAAAGGCTTGGCAGGCTTTTTGTCTTCCTTCTCCTTGAAGTTCAAGAAAATATTTACCCAAAGCTGTGGGCTTATCAGCTTCCCTTTAAACAGACCAATCCTAAATCAGAAGAAGGAGACAGCTATTCTAGCACTTCTAAGACTCTTAAAACTCAGCCTTTCAGTAGAGGCCAGACTTCCATCTTCCAAAATCCTCCTCTCTTTTGCAAAGGGTCTTTCTTTCTGTATGTCTTGGTGTGTGTGTGCAAATGATTGTGTGTTGTGTGTGTGAGTATGGGTATGTGAGTGTTTTCTTACCCCTAGTTAAAGCCTTTCTTCATTGGCTGATTCTATCAGCTCTGTTTGTGCGTGTGGGTGTGCGTGTGCGTGTGTTTTCTCACCCCTATTTAGAACCTTTCTTCACTGGCTGATTCTGTTTGCTCTGTCTGAGACATTCCCTGCTGAAAGCTGTTTGGCTTGAGATTTTTTTTTCTGCCTTTTAATTATTTGACTGCAAGATGAACCGGATTAAGACCTCTAGACAATAAAAGAAGGAAGGACACAAGGACATACTGGTGGAATTTTGAGCTTTGGATATTTAAAGCGATTTTTTCTAGATTTAGCATAGCTTCTGCCCAAGTGTCACCCATATGTCTGGCTACTGTCCTATCCCTTAGGATTCTTTCTTCTCCAGCTCTTCCTTCCATTTCTTAGAGTCCATATTTGTTCTGGGTTAGAGATTTTCTGTGAAATTACCTGAGCCAATGGTTTGGAACATTGTTAAGTTTATGCATTTATTTTATAAATTCATATACTTGTTAAGTTTTGTACATTTATGGCATATAGAGTTGCTTTTCTTCCATTTGTCCACACTAAATTTCAGGAAAATCCAAATAAATGATGAGAGTAGTCTTGCTAACAAGTATAATTTTCTCAATTACTCTGTCCATCACACCAATGTCTATGTATCAGACTCACCTTTGAGATAGCATTATACAGATGCTGAAGTTTAAAGCTTCTTTTTAAAAGAAGCCAGATACATCATTGAGAATGGATTGACTTGACTGAGAAATCTGTCACTGTAGCAACATACCCCACTTTGTTTTAAAGCTGCATGTTGTAATGACCCACTCTAAACACATTTCCCTTTCTCTTTTAATTTTTTTGTTTCTTTTTACTGTTTCATATAAAGTAAAGGTAACCCTTTTGCTGAAATGTCACCATTAATGTTAATTCTTTATTTATGGTGAAACTCAATGGTGTTACTTATCATTTTCCTTTTCCGTGTATAACAGAAGCACAGCAGGAAACTGACACGCCTCACACCTTGTATTTGCTTTCTCCCTTTAGCATTTATATCCACACTATCCTGAGCTTTCTTGTTGTTTGTAGTATAAAACAATTTCACTTTATATGGGTCAAAAAACAGTCAAATGTAATCAGAGCAGTGTAAAATGGGGTATGCTCAACACAGATGCACTTTTAAATCATTTAATTTACACTTTCAAATGCACATCGCTGTTAGCAAAACATGACTATTCACAGCAAGCTGCTGCTACCAAGGCAAAATCAAGAGATTGCTGTGTTAATTTTGGCACTTCAAAGGTAACGAAAAGACTATCCACAATGAACGCTTAATTATGTTTTCTCTCCTTTCAGTATTCACATCACAGGGCTTTCTTTTGAGACAATAATAAAGGAGAGGGGAAAAGAAAACACCAAAGGGGAGGAAAAAGAAAATCTTTTCAACTGTTTAAATCTTCTACGGTCCTTATCCCCAATTCACCAACGAAAATGGTTGAAAAGATACATTCAACAAGCATTTGACAAACTACATCCACTTTGGACAGAAATGCTGAACACAAACCTGGCAGAAGAGAGCATTCAAAAGGACAATAGATAATAGTGATGAACATGCTTTTGCTGTATACTGGAGCTTGATTGTCATTGTGAGTAGACAAATTGGTGCCCCTGGTGCATGCAACGCCTTAGCCTGTTGCTATTCCAGAGCTAGCTGTAGCCAAATTTTATTTTTTTCCGACTTTGCTCATGCATGACCCAGAGAAATCTAGGTCAGGAACGCTCCAGGTTGGTGGCACTACTAATCAGTATGGACTAAAAGACTAATTACTCATTAGAGTTTGTACATGCACATTTCTGTCAACTTCCTCTCAAACTGAGTTGAGTTGCTTTTTTGAAATACTTACTAGAGGAAACAAATAACTTAACAAAAATGCGCATTTTAACATAAATTCAAGCTCCTGTGAAATAGAGTTCACTTATAACAGTTTTTTCCCTATTACACAAGCCCATATGTATATGTTGATATATTGATCTAAAAACTATCTCTGAAAATAATTGATGAATTAATAATCATCACTAGCTTTTTGAATGGCCACATTTAAGAGTTTACACATGAGGTCGATGTGGAAGAACCAGGAAGCACAAGCTGACCATGTGGGTGCTGACCATACAACATGGAACTGGGTGCTATGGCTTTAAATTAGTTCTTGAATGAAGGCCCTACATGGTTACCGATGTGTTTGTGTTAGCTAGTGTCACTTTCTGAGTAGTTGGGAGACCTAACTAGTTTTGGTTAAGATCTTTTCTACTTTGAGGCTTTTACATATAGTTGTAGAGATTCAGTATAGCCATGCTAAGTGAATCAGGGATAATAAAGCACACTTTAGTGACTGTCATTCTAAGAGTATTCAGATAATGAAAAAAAGTGGCTAATCATGTCTTTTGCAAAGTCTCTGTAAGATGGAGGGACATAAATGTTACTTTTGTTTATAATTTAGTGACAATGTTTTCTTTCACTGAGCTAATTAAGTCATTAAGACTTTATTTATAAATTTAAAAGTTTAATCAGATAAACTTTTGCCATGTATTTAATAACCAGAGAAACCCAAATATATTAATGCATTAAAATTCTCACATAAATATAGTGGAATGGTTTTATTTAACCATTTCATCTAACATTTACTACATCTAAATTTTAAGTCAGGATGAGTTAAAAATCTGATAAAAAAAGTAAAAGTTTAAATCATAAGAATATACAGGAGAGTATCTTTATGATCTCAGGGAAAGTATATTTTAAGCATGAGTTAAAAATAAATATAGACTATATTTTAAAAATGATTTTTTAGCCATTTTAAAATGTGTCAAAATAAATCATAGGCAAATTGGAAAAACAAAATGTAATCAAAGAAGAGAGATTTTCAACAAATGTACTAGCTTGTGGGTTAAAATCCAAAATACATCACTCTAACAAATGTTGGAAAAGACAACCTAGTTCTTAAAAAACATGTTAAGCAAATAACTGGGTAAGTCATTGAGAAGATGGCCAATGAGAATGTATGGATTTTTTCCCTCAATAGTCACAATAATGTAAAAATGCAAGTTAATGCAAAACAATGTACTGTTCACTGGCAAGAGTAGAAAATACCTAAAAAAAATTTTAAAAAAGAATACACTATGAAGCATAAGTGAGCATGCAAGAGCAGAGGAATTTGGAACCATTATACCTCGGAGGGTAAATAACTGTGGTCTCCTTTTAGATTACGGGCCTGTCACTTTTATCATATAGTAAAATACTTCAGGCTTGGAGGACCTAAGGACATCATCAAGGTTCGTATGTGAGTACCTAGTTATGTAACCATGTAAAGATGCAGAAACCATTTGTTACTCATAGGCTGTATAAATCTGGATGGTGAACCAGATTTAGTATTTGGCTTGGGAGATTCCTGGTATAGACTACTGAGGCAAGATCCAAACCTGGGCATAGATACTAGAGGACGTCTCATGTGAATGTATACAATGTATTGATTCTAGCCTTTGGAAAACAGCAACTGTCATTGGGGAAGAAGACTAATAACTGTATATTCTAATGGAATAGGAATTCTAATAGTAATTAGCTTCATATATGTTAAGATAAAAAGAATATTAGTAATAAATATAATTGCAGAATATATATTGATCTTGATAGATACTCTGAGAATAATTTCTCTTAATGACATATCAGGAAAGGAACACACGGCCACATATAGTTTGCTTTCAGTATGGTGTATGTCACCCAGGGATGGCTGCCAGCACATGTAATAAAATGTATTAATAATAATCCTCTAATTTAATAATACAAAGGATATTTAAGATAACAACTTTGAATTAAAACATTATATGTTTTAATAAATGTTTTCGTCCATTTGAAGACTTTTGTTTTTGCATTTCAACCACTCTAAAATAGGACTGAGCCTTGCCATTGGTCAAAGAATCTCTAGCAATGCAAAAATAGCTAATATAGACATGGAACTTTGGGACCTATTTGTATTAGGTATTATTATTCTTACTTTCAGGTATGGTCCAGTACAACATTGAAGAAAGTTAACTGGTGCTTGTGAAGCACCATTTCTGGTGACCAGTAAAACTATACTAGGTCTCTGGACTCCCACCCCATGCTCTTTTCTGCACCCTATTTACCAAACTGCTTTTTGTTGACACAAAGACTTTTTAATTCCTGATTGCTTTATAGAGTTCAAAAAATGTCAATAAAACATCAAATGATTTCAAAGCTTTTTAACTTAAAAATTTAAAAATTATAATGAAAAATGGGAATATATGTTTCAGGCACACACATAAATCAACAGAAGAAAGGATGCAATTAAACGTAGACTTTCAGGTTGGTTTCCTTACATTCTGAAGCTCATGCATCTTTGAGTGTGTTTAAGTAACAGTTAATAATTAATGTCATATTTGGGTTTCATAAATATTTTTGGTTGCCTGAGAAGGCTATGTGAACATTTTAATGTCAGTGCTCCCTGTAGAATTTTAGTTAAAAATTGCTTTCCTATAATGATGGGTACAGTTTCTCTTGGCTTTTATCCTTTATGACTCTGACTTATTCAAATCTATTTCTGAGTGTGATAATTTGCAATGAGGATAGCAAACATGTATATTATCTTAGTGGGAAAATAAATAGATTGTCATAAGGTAACTAGATTAATTATTTACACATATTGTTAATATTTATTAAATCCACCCTGCATTTAACCTTTGGTTAATAGTCTGCAAGCTACTCCAGTGCCAGAGTGATTTAAAAACATGGTAGGTACTTACTAAACACTAGCAAAATGCGTTAGTGAATGAATGAGTGGATGAGTGACACAAGGTTAAACATGCTGGAAGGGAGGGTGCAAAAATCCTAGCAATAACGCACATGTTCCAGCACAGCCATACACCAGCTCCTGTAGCCAGGCCTCCATCTCCACTGTCCAGTGTTCTTAGCTCTTGTGAAAATCTACAAAGTCGACTCCATGTAAACAAGGTCAAGACTATTTTATACGATTTACCATTTGAACCTATGACTTTATGCTACTTAACCAAGTATCTGGTTTGATGGGCGTGTGTTAATTTTGAAAACCTTTGTCTACAGTAGAGGCCACTTCTAAATTATCACATGTAACGTCTCAGGTACTTACTCAATTCATAAGTATTTAGAATTAGAAGGACATTACAGGTGGCAAGTAGTCTGTTTTATTTGAGTGAGTCTTTTGTCAAGGTTGAACTTGATTTTGACATGCTCAATAACTACTTTTAACTTCATTATCTAAGGGGCAACAAGCAGGCACAATACTTCAGCTTTTAAGACCAACCAGAGGTGGGAATACTCTGACCACCATTTATACTCAGAGAAATATTGGGAAAATTCCTAAACTCCTCTGAGTCTCAGTTTCATCACTGACTACTTTAGTGGTTCTCAACCTTCCTAATGCTACAACCCCTTAATACAGTTCCTTGTGTTGTGGTGACCCCCCCCAAACATAAAATTATTTTTGTTGCTACTTTATAACTGTAATTTTGCTACTAAGTGGTGATGCCTCAGTTCTTAAGACCACAGAAATATGTGTTTTTCTGATGGTGGCAACCCAGAGGTTGAGAACTGTTGGACTACTTGATAAGATTTTTTTATTTGACTTCCAAAACTAATATCATAAAACATTTCCCACATGATAAATAGTGGCTGTTGATTTTATTTCGTCTATCCCTGAAGAGGGGTAACATTTGGGGTCCTGATTTGTAACTGTTATCATAATATTAAAGAATAAGACTAAATAGCAACACTCCATGATATAAAATGCACATTTGATAATAGGAAGACATGGGAATTACTTCTTAATGCAGCAGAGACAGTTCTTCATAGGTCTCTTTCCCCCCCTGTTTTTAGTACAAAGTCAAACTTGTTCTTCTGTGGTTGAAGAGAACAATCTACACGAGGGACAGAAACCAAGTGTTCCTGAATTTTGATATTATGTTTTCCTGTGCTTTCAGAATAGTTTCAGCTATGCATTTTATCCAGTGCTTCACTGGACTGCACACAGCATAGAAACATTGAGGATTTCTAATTAACCGACTATACCCTGAGGTCTCAAGCTGCTGTCCCAGTTTAATTACAGCTGCAAAAAGGATGTGGCAAAATTGAAGCGAGCATTGTTACATGATAAAAAATACAGTAGCAGTGTAGTTCAAGTTTGAGCTATAGATGTGTCTATGAGTGAATGTGGAGGTTGGTTAAATAATGTGTATCTATGAGGCTTCCATTTTGCTTTGCTTTGTATTTATTCCCCCTGTGCAAACACATGTACCTGACAGAAACTATGAGGCTCTCATTTAACAAACCTGAAATATAATGCTCAAGAAGCTCTTTGATTTATAACATTTAGAATGGAAGGGATCTCTTGCAATGGGATGGCTTTATAGTTTTCTATTGACTCTTACTTTGAAATTGACAAGACATCAAATATCTGGTGATGCGCATCCCAGTATGAGTACTAAGAGATAACATAGAAGAAATGGCAGACTCACCAGAGTGGCAAAGAGGTGATAGAGGATGAAATAGATGGCAACCACTGGTGCCCACATATGCCCCACAGCGTTCAGAGTCTGGTCCATCACGTCTACCCATCCTTCTTGGGTGAGGATCTGGAACATGGACATAAATGCCTACACAGGAAAAAAAAAAAAGGTGAGTTACACACTCTACTGTCCCACAGTGTAAGTTTAACCTGAATGCAATAAAGATTAGCCTATGAGGGCTGGAGAAATGCCTCAGTGGTTAAAAGCACTGACTGTTGTTGCAGAAGATCCAGATTCAATTATCTGCATCCACATGACAGCTCACAACTGTCTATAACTCCAATACCAGAGGATTCATTATTATCTTTTGGCCCCTGGAGGCACTGTACACATGTGGCACGCAAACACAAACAAAGCAAGACAACAATTCCTGCCCTCCAAAAACCCAAAACTAAAACCGAGAAATAAAGTAAAATTAGCCTATGATGTTCAGCTGAGGACTTTGTAGTTGATATTATTGATCCTCTTCTGATCAATCAAGGGAAATCAGTTCATGCAACATAGGAAAGAGCTCAGAACAAAGAATTAAACATTAAAGCAAACTCTTCAGCTTCAAAAACTAATTAAGTTGAATTAAAATTTGCTCTGTTGGGGTAAATACTGTTGAGAAACAAAAATTATCTTTGCTTACACAAAATTTGTTTATTTTTCCCTTTTAAGCAAATTACATTAACATTCCCAACAGATTATTTATTTAAGTTTCCTGATGTTGTTAATACAAATGTATTATTTTTAAAGTGAATTACATTGTTTAAAGCATACAAGAGAATAATAACTTTAATTTTATTTGTATGGTATCCATCTATCAAGTGACTTCTGCTACCATATTAGAAACATATGATGCCTTAAGAAAAAGGAATGTTTTTAAGGGATGCTTCCAGGCTGAGTAACTTAATGAAGACATGTTTTCCACGATATTTTTAAAGAATTTTTAAGGCACAGAGTCAAGATTACAGAAGAAGCCAAGACTAAAATGCCAGGACATTCCAAGAAAGCCAGGCAGGCTAGAAGGCTTATGTTCTTCCTGAAAAGAACTTTAGCTGTTCAGTTTGGAAATACCTTTCTAACTAAGTATATGGCTATGTGTCTTGCACCTATCAGTGGTCAGGAAACACTTCTTAAAGAGACTTTCTGATTATGTCTGGAGAAAGTTGACTCTACAACTGTTTTTATCTTCTCAGTACAGGAAACCATTAGTTGAGTATTGAGGGTCCAAGAACTCCAAGTCCAGGATAATAAACAGATGGCTTGAAGTCAAGATAAAAGCCTATGACTGACAGAGTTAAAGGGATTCCAAAGGTGATCTAATCTGACTCTTTCTTCTTGAAAGAGTCATGCTCAAAGATGATACCAGATTGGGTCAAACTCATTCTAATAAATGTTTATGCTAGTAGAAGTAGTGGCCACGTATGATTCTCCAGCAATTAGGAAAGTCTGGGATCAGCTACTTCAAGGCCTAACCACAGTTGGTACCTCTTAAAGTATTTCTTGCTGAGAGCAAAGAACTTTTTCCAAAATGTAACTTTTAATGTTCAGAATACAGTAGGCACATTTGAATAGAAAATAATTAATTCTTAATTGAACTTCAAAAAATTACATTTATTTATTATATTGTATTATTATTACATGTATTTTATTATATCATTTATTTATTTATGTATCTGGTACATGTGCCATGGTGTGCATCTGGAGGTCAGAAGGTAACATGGAGAGTCAGTTTCTCCTTCTGTCATGTGAGTCCCATTGAACTCAGGTCTTCAGGCTTGCCTGCCCACATTAAATGAGTCTTGAAGTGACTGATTTTTTTCCCCTCACACTTATACTTTGTCCATTTGTCGAGTACTTCTCTTGAGTTAGTCTTGCCTAGATTCCTTTATTTTATGAAGTTTATTTTCATGAAGATCTCAAGTACATTGCTATGGATAATTTACTCACAGAATTACCAGCAACACTGAAATACTCCCCTTGCTGGGCTGCATAAGGAAGTCATTCTCTGGAAACCTTAGCTTTAACTCACTCTAAAATCCTGACTCATATAACTTTGTAAATGTGTCAGCCTTATCACTGAGGACAATCATTTTCCATGTTTCTTCCTTTTTCCTCTGTTGGATATTTATAACATATAAACAGTACACATTCCAAAATGATTCACAAGAAAGAATCAGATTGCTCAATTTTCCCCACAAAGTTGCAACTTGTGAGAAAACTTGTGTACATTCCAGATTCAACAGCCAAAGGTATCACAATGTCTACTAGAGCAACACAAATTATATTGAACTTGGCTTTATTTCTCCCAAAGTAACAAAATACCTTCTAGTTAATCTTAACAGATACCATTCTTGGAATTTTGAGACCAAAAATCTAGATCTACTTTTCAACTGTCTTGGTCACAAAACAAATTATATATTTAAACATACTACAGTAATTTTTGCCAACATCCAGCTTTTATGTATGCAATACGTATCCAGGAATATGGAACTGTGGGATTGTTTCCTGCTGCTATGAGACAAACAGTGAGGGCAGGAGACTGGGGTAATCTGGGGTTCTTTTCAGGGCCTGGGGAAAAACCTTGAAATTTTGTACAGATCACCTGAAGTGCACATATTATATCTGAGAGCAAAGCTTTTGGGTAAGGTGGGATTTGTGTACATATTATTGCTTATAAGTTGAGGAAAGAGGTAACATCACTAAATACTTCTACTACAGCCTGAAATTAACTTGTGTTTTGTGTTGAAAGTCCTTTAGTTTTGTTGAGTTTGTACCCAGAAGTTCCAATTCAATGACAGTTTGAGACTGTGAGTCAAATACACTCATTGAGATTTTATGGCTAAGACACATGCACCTGGAGAAACCTGCTTATCATATGTGTTCCAAGAAAGATCATTGAAGGTTTAATGCATTGGGACTGAGATGAGTAAGACATGGTGTCATCTCCTAAAACATTATAAATAAAAGGGAAGAAAATGAATATGACCAAGGAAGCAGAGAATGAAAGCATGGTGTATTGGCAAAATATAACAGAGGACTGAGACGCCAGCATGGTGGGAGAGTGCCTGCCTAACATGCATGAAAAACACAACAAAGCTGTCATACTTGGTATTTTTTCAAATGTAACTTTAAAATTTCTAGAGGTCATAATTCTGCATTTCTTTCTTTGTTCACTGCAACATTACATATATATTCACCCATGGTTTATGCAATAGTTTTACAGTTTAGTATTACTGAACATGTCAAATCTGAAACAGGTTTTAGACCAGTTTAAATCTTAAATTTATTGTGAAATATGTAACAAGACAGGGATTAATTTTCATTCTTTCTTTACAATTGGTAATTATTTGATTGGGACAAATATAATTGAGTAGATCCATCTTTTATTCAATAACTTGAAATATCTTTGCCTACTCATATAGACATGGCTCCATTACTTTTATATTCTTTTCCAATATGCTATTTCATTTCTAAGTTGATTAGTAATTGTATACTTTAATAACTTGTTGGGATATTAGTCCCTCTTAACAACCCTTTAGTATAAAAATTCATTTACATGTTTTTTCCCTAAAATATCCAGGTATTTATTCACTATGGTCACATAAGCTATTTAATAAAAACTTAAAATGTTTTCAAACTATTTTCAGTGTAGGAAAAGAAAATTTATTTCACTGATTGATCCTCCATGTATGATTCTGAAAAATGATCTCTTAATGTGTAATTCCTGCTCCTTTCTAGTGAGTTTGTTTTTAATGCTATTTTTGTAAAACCAGGGTTATATCATACAGTTTAAACTGTAAGTAACAAAGAAACATTATGATGGATTTCTTAACAAAAATCAAGTGACAATCTCAGGTGTGAATAGCATAATTCCCCTGTTTTTTCCCACGGGACATCATTCTTAAATCAAGTTCACACTTCTCTTGATGCTACCTAGGTCCCTGTTCAGTATTTCTTGACTTAGTCTTTCCACACATAGGGATCTATTATGAAACAGGAACATTAAGTTCACACAAGACAACTCCCCATTTCCCTCAACTCTTCCTCAATTTTGCACTTAAACTATTATTTGCTCTATCAGACCCAAAGAACCCAACTTCTCCGTGCAATGTGTAAGGTGGAGACACTGGTCTGTTTACCACCTTTACCTCTTCACTTTCCCTGCCTTTTCCACTCATACAGTCATGTCCCTGAGTTTGATATTTGTGTTTTATCTTTTGTCTTTGTGTTTTAATAAACTGATAAACCATAGATCATTATTTAATATGTTGACTATGAAGATACTGTTCATTCACTATTAAAAATAGCTAGATTATGTACTAAGATTCCATTTCCCACTTCAGAGCTCAGACAGAGCAGTAACAAAAGGTCAATGCTCAGAGTTAAATTGGGCTCCTTTCTTACTTTACATTAATCAGTCAGAATCTGGCTGAACTTATTTACACCACTTAACTATCTTTTTTGGTTCTGTTTATATTGAGATTGTTTATATGCCTCATTGGGAAAAGAAATACATTCTTCTACCTAAGATGACTGCCAGATTCTCACACAATTTATCCATTACTTGGAAGAGATCCCATTTCTTCTATGCTTATAGCTGTTCCTTTTAGAACCTCCAATTACCTGGAAGCCATCTGAGTCCTACTCTTGCAGGTCTATTTCCTGGAGTTGTCTCACTGCCTGTTCTAATTTGGGCTAATTGCTTTTGAGACCTGTTCCACGGTTGGTATGATTTGCATTTCAAGTTTCTTATTTTGGTCTCTTATTCTCTCCAATATAACATCAGAAAATGCTGCCAAAATCTCATCCATGGATTTAGAGCCCCACTTCTGTGTGTCAGCTGGATTTCTTCTCTCTGCTTTGAACTCACAATATGAAGAAAAGGCTTTGCAAGGTGGAGAATATTATCTGAAGCTTTGGATAATGATTCTGGAAACATCAGACAGCAGGAACTTCTTCAATCCAGTTACACCTAGGGAATCTTTTCTGCACCCAAGGCCAATCGGCCCCAGGTGTTCCCTTCTTCAAGTTCCCTGACCTACCTATCACTCTTGGTCCCTGAGTCCAGTTGAGGACTCAGGTAATGGACTCCTCTTGGCTTTGGTTCTATACATGCAGAGATTAGGTCACCCCTGGAGCTCTCCTACGCCTTCTGTCCTGAGATTTCTATTTCCTTATAGCTTTTTTTTTCTTTTTTCATACTTATGATGTGACATTTTTGCTTATTAGGATAGAAAATTAGTTTACTATGAGAAAATATTCATTTTTGAAAGTTATATTTTTTATCTTTAGTCTCTTAAAGATAAAAGTAAATATATATACATATATATAAATATATACATATATATGTATGTATGTATGTGTGTATGTATGTGTGTGTGTGTGTGTGTGTGTGTGTGTATATATATATATATATATATATATATATATATATTCCTGCTCTAAATAAGTTCTACAATTCAAGGGCTCTTGTCTTTTTCCAGGACTCTACATAACTTCCATTTGAAGTCTCCTCAGATTGAGGGATTTGATTGATATATGAGTATAAATTTTAGGATTTTCCTTCCAAGCTTTTTTTCTTAACCTTGTTCAGAAGACATGACTAGGAGATGAGATAAGCCTGGACATCTTTCTCATTCTCTCTCTTTATCTTAAATACTATCCTTTTTCCATGTTGACTGTTACTCAAATAAAATGGTATGTACTTGTAGATCTTCCTGTGTGTAATTTCTGGTGCTACTTTTTAAGTCAATTATTAATTGGGTTTGCTAATTTTCTGATGCTTTAGGCAGGCAGTGTCTGTAATTTTTCTTTCACTTTTTGTTTTATCTCTTTAATCCATACACATTGTTGAAGTCTCAAATTAAACAAGACTGTACAGGCCAGTCATTGTAAACTTCAGGTACTCAGATGCTGCTAAGTGAACCAGGGATGAACAGTTCCCCGGAGACTGTTCTAATTTGTATGTGAAATGAACTATGAATGTAGAGCCAGCATCTTTACCCCTTCATGGAAAAGCTGTATCAACCAAAAATGTCTTAAATAAATTTAAAATGGAAATTACAGAGAAAAGCTACATCATTATATGGAGAAATGATATTTTCCCATGTAGGTGTGGAGGTGCAATGGAGGAAAATTGTATAGTCATTTAGAGATATAACGATGTCCCAAGTAGCAAAAAAATTCTGGATCTCATCCAATGGAAAATAAATATTTTGAAGATATTAGCTTTATGATTTTCATCAGACATTTTATTCCTTGGGTATATGGTAACAAACCAAGGGCAAGAACCAGAGAACAAAGGATAAGACCCATGACCCATAAGGGAAGAAAATGAGGAAGTGGTGGATTGCAGCAGGAATGGAACAGGAGAAAACAAATATAAAAGCAAAGAATGAGATCCAGAAGTCGCTGACAAGGCCAAAGCACCATTATACAGAATCACAAATTCTTGGCCAGCCCATCTCTGGCTCTTTGTTGGTCCTCTAATTCCTCATCTGTAATGCAATAGAAATCTCATCTGAACCTCAGCTCTACTTCTTGCTTATCAGTACTCACTATCTTGTTCAACTTCTCTACTCTAATGTCCTGAAAGACCATCTATAACAGTATCCTCCCACACTGATATTTTCAGTTCCACCTCTAGATTCAACTCCATAGCTCCACTTGGATGTCTAGCAGGACCTCAAGCCTTTGATATCTCAAATTCTCTTTATGTCTGCCCTTACTACACAACTTTCTGTCTCAGAAAACAGTATCCATTCTTCAGGTCATTGAGGTCATTGACCTTTAGGATAATTTTCTTCTTTTTCATCTCCTAATATTCACAATCTAATCTGATTGGCTATTTTCCTAAATAGGGCTTAGTTCTTGATCTCAACAGGCACTCATCCTAGGTATTCCTTGACATTTCTATCACAACAGCAAATATTACTACTTTTCCTAAGGATCCTATGTTTTATTGTTAAATTTTCTGTTTATAAACAGAGATTGGAAGACTTAGATGAAGATAAGACAGTCAAAGAGTGATGAAAGGGAAATAAACAGGGATTTTCTTTCTTGTCCTAACAACACATATATAATGAAGATGCTAGACTGGGTGATGACTCTCAGCCATGCTTCTACTTGGGTACCGCTGGCTTTTTAATAGTGGTGGTGTTG
The DNA here is from genome assembly GCA_026225945.1 of Cricetomys ansorgei. Lineage (NCBI taxonomy): Eukaryota > Metazoa > Chordata > Mammalia > Rodentia > Nesomyidae > Cricetomys > Cricetomys ansorgei. The sequence continues at coordinate 1,569,064 of JAMJFZ010000770.1, forward strand.
GTGTGTATGTGTGTGTGTGTGTGTGTGTGTGTGTATTTGTGATAGGTGGTTCTAGAGCATCATTTTATATAACAAGCTCCAAGGACCAACTTCTGACCCAAAATATTTTTTATGTTCTTAGAGATAAAGATATTAGACAGTAACTAGTGAAATAAACAGCCTAAAAGCATCTGCTCAGACCTGGCAAAGCAGTTATTAACCTTTTTAGAAGATATAATGGGTGATATTTGAACTTTGATGACTTGATGCGTGTTTGGGGAATTTAGTATAGGTGGATAGCAACTTGAATTTAATATAGACAAATATTTAAATGAAGTAGCATGGGAAAACACTTTAGATTGTGGTTAATTTGTAGCAGGTATAAAAAATTTCACCTTGTAAAGTATAAAATTAGGTACTGTTTTATTTTATAACACTTATTTATAATGTTACACAATCACTATCATCATCTAACCCAAGGACATTCTTATTAAAGCGAAAGGAAGCAAACGCTGTTCCTCTGGACATCATCATTCAGCAGCCATCAGTTTCCTTCCTATTTCGGAGTATTTGTTTATTCTGGACATTGTCTACACATGCCACAAATGCAGTGTCCATCTTCAGTGGTACACATTATCCCCTCTTTTCATTTTTTTGCCCAATAAAATCATAAATAGATGTCACATTTTATCTGTTTATCGACTTTAAATATTTGGGGTGCTTCCACTTTTAGAAGCTATCATGGATAATGCCACCACGAATATTTATGTGAAAATATACTTTTATAAATTGCCTTTGAATTGTTTATTGCTTATATTGAAGTACATGTATGTATACATGCTCTTAAAGTATGCATATTAAAAATTTACATGTGGAATGGAATATAACTCACATTATTCTTGTACAGCTTACAATAGACCTTGCAACGATTTCCTTTATCCTTAGCCAGTTTCAAGAACTCTCTCTATGAAAGATTTGCTCTCAAAATGAAATCTACTTGACAACTTCTATAGTAGGGCAACCATTTACTGAGAGCTTCCCTGCTGTGACTTACTACTAGACAGCATTAAAACAGACTTGCTTTGATGGGATTCTCTGAGTGCCCAAGTGACATCTCCTTTGGGTACAATTGCCTTAATTATTCACCTATTCAATTTCCTTGCTTCTTTCTTTCCAAATAGTGGTAATTTACAGAAGAGTTTATCTTATGAGAAACCAAAAGAGCTTATGAACCTTTAATATTTGCTAACATCTGGTGTATTTTGTTATTTTTGACTTTTTGTTCACTTTATTATCCAAAACTGGCAGTATTTAGAATGATATTACTATATAGAAAAGTTGGACTTATCTAATGTTGTGATTAATTTTCTAAAAAATACGTTGCTTTGTAAAATTATAAGTGAAAAAACAAAAGTTTGATAGAGAAAAGGAGGCTAGGAAGACTCATTAAAATGATATTTAAAATATTTAAAATCTTGCCGCATTCAAAAGCAGAAAGAGCAGTCTCTGGCTGAATTGACTTGTACATGTATGTCATGAATACTATGGATTTGAAAGCCTAATTAAAACTGAAATATTAAATTCTTGGCTTAACATTTTCTTTATTTCAAATCCCTCCTCTGGTTTAGGCATAATTCTATGATCTGTTTAATTGTGTTCTCCTTCTCCAAATTAAAGCTTCTCTTGTTTTTCTTTTTCCCTCAAACTCTCAGGAAAAATGTCAACTCTAAGATGAATGTAACTCTGCTTTGTTGCCTTAAACATCCAGGGCACGGTAGGAGAAATCACACCACAGGGAAACAGATCCCATCACCATCACTCTGAAAACATGTCCTTCTAAGAAGGAGCAGAGGAAGGATTGCAGTCAAAAGACAGGGTAGTATGAGAGTAGAGACCATGATGCTCAAAAGGCTGGAAGCCATGTTCAGTTTTGATATGTATGAGCAGTGGAGGAGATTCAATTTCCAACAGCCTAGGGTCTTCAAATAAAACCCTCTGTATCTGGGGGCCAGCTTCACCAAATACACAACTGTATTGTAATTCTGTGATGATTGCTTTGAGAAGAAAAATAAAGTGTATATGAATATTTTATGAATATTAAAGCACAGTTTGGATAATGTTTTATATATTAACTTCAAAATCTGTCTCAATGATATTGTTCCCCTGAGGAGAAACCCCATCTGTTGCATTGTTTAAATTACAGTAGTCCTATATATTGTTATGACTTAAATTTTTTATGTTCATAAATCTGATTCCACTTTTATAAAGCTCAAAAATGATTTAGGATAAACTATAGTTTCCAGGAAATGCTACTCGAAATGCATGGTTTTCAAAGCTTTATATTATGTATGATGGTGGCATTTTATTTTGTCTTAAGTTGTCTTTTAACTACAAGTGTCTACTATTTTGTGATCTAATCAGGAGATAATGGTGCTCATTTGGAAAACTTGATTTTGTATAATACACATTTCAGTCTATTTTTTGGACTGTATCTTACTCATAAACATTTCAGAGAAAGGTTATAGTGAATGTTTCAGAACTAACAGATACTACAAACTGTCCTGTGGTGCAGTTTGCTCCTCTGATGATTTTATTGAATAAATAATGTAATTTAACAGGTTTGAAAGTGGACAGAAATAAGCAGTTCAGTAAAGCAGGTGCTTCATTCTGGGCTTTACATGGTTACTTAGACTTGAGTTTTGAGGCAGAAGGTTATAGTCTGCATCATGCTGTAGCCCTGACCGTGAGTTTGTTATGAGTGAGTCTCTGACGAAGAATGTCTCAGAGCTTTATTGTATTGCTTTCTTTATACACAAAATCTTTTGTAATTAGATTTCTTGAAATTGATTACCATTTATGTGGACAGAGTGAAATATTTAAAATATTAATATCTTCTTCAAAACAATCACTCTGTATTTTATCCCTATTGATTTAGAAAATAAAGTTGAGATAGGTGATTTCAGTTAATTCTGTTACACTCTTTAATGTTGGCAAGAAGAAGTAACTAGTTCTTTGCTTTTTACCCCCAAATAAACCCACATTATTCACTTTAGTTTTATAAATCCCACACATGGTCATTGCCAAGCATTCCATTTAAGTGAATAAAGGGGAGAGCAGATGGAAAACTGTTTATTGGTCTGATTAAGGATGACTAAGGAAAACTTTGAATCAAGGCCCATGTAATTGGCCCTAAACACCAAAATGAGCCTGAAGATAATTAGAAGCAAAGCATACACAAGAATGTCAGTCTTCTCGCAGCAGCAAATTGCTTCAAGTAGATATATGGCTTCAATTAAGTATAATTTCAAGAGTAAGAGAAAAAAAGGTCAGCTTATTTCCAAAATAATAAATAAATAAATTTATTTTTTCCAGCTATGAAAACATGTGTAGGTGTAGCCACTGACAACTCTTCTGAGTCATGTATGAGGTGACTTTACATGACACTATATACAGGTCGTGGGCTTGTATGGTTTTCTAGGATTTCTCTATCAGCAAAGAGTAAATGATATGCATGAAAAGAGACTCTGAGCCAGAAATAGCATCCGTGGGGGGCTCTGCAGCTCCAGAGCAGTAACTGCCCATCATTAAATATAATCTTTGCAATTACTCTGTAAAGAAGTGTCTGTAGGTGTGACCGCCCCTGCTGCTGATGGAGAGAGGAACATGGGGCTCCAGTGATTAACACAGCCTCATGGGTAGAGAGCGGCACAGCTGTCTATTTTGTTTCTGCATGTCCTTTCAGACGTCCTAAGATCTAAAATGCTATTCTCTTTCCATCATCTAGGTTATGGAAGCAAATGCTATTCATGCCTGCCTGCCTTAAGCAATATTTAAACATATTTTAAAATTGTGTGTGTGTGTGTGTGTGTGTGCATGCGCACGCACACACTTGCTTAGGGTAGAGGACAACTTGTGAACTACAAGAGTCAGTTCTTTTAGTTCTTTTCTTCTGCCCAGGAATCTAACTTAATTGTCAGGCAGGCAGGCAAGTCCTTTTACCATCGAGTATCATCAAGCACCATGCCAGCCTTAAACAATTTTTTAAAAATCACCTTTGTCTAGCACAAAACAGAACATATATGTGGAATTCCTTATGTTTCCACTAATTAATGACATGTAGATATCATTAGTATTTTTGTCTTATTTGTTAACATAATCTCTACTCATCAATCATTTTTCTCATAAAAAGATATAAGTTCTTCATTTTTATATACATCTAAAATTGCAAAACATTTTAATAAAAATATTTTAGTAATTTGAAACTTAACTGATAAACTTTCTGCATTGAAGACACTCACTTGAAGCAACAATATTAAGATGAGCTGAATGAATTCTATTTTCTGCCCTAGCAATCTTTCTGTTAGAGCATGATATTTTTAGTTGAAAGGTGTACTTCCCACCGATTATGTTAAAGTCATTTTGAAATGCAGCCATCTAGCTGACAGAACAAACAGCTGTGAAAATGAGACCTGAAGATTTATGCAAATGAGTTCTGAATTAATTTTCTTCATGGAACAGACTGTCAAGTTTCTTGGAGTATTTATGCTCTATCTCTTAATTAGTAATTTTGCTAATGTCAGTCATATTAAATTTTCATAATGTAAATGATGTGTTTCATTGGCAAATATGTGCTGTGAGATTACAGATGAAAGTGGAGACTACATCTGATGCAGTTAAATGGAGTAACACATAGACAGTGCATTTGAGACACAGGTGTATGTTCTATTGTTAAACAAACTGAGCATTTCATAAGAAGGTTTCGTTGAATGAGAAATGCAGCGACTTCATAAGAAATTTTATTGTGTTCTTTTATATGCTTAGGAATAAGATTTGATCAGGGCAATGCTAAAGTTTCTACAAATTAAAGTAGACTGTATTTTAGAGGTGGAGTTCTCCTATCTATATTAGTTCTCTCAGTATGAACAGGGACTGTTATTTGATTTGTTCACTGGCTCCTGTCCAGCAAAAAGTATGATTAAATTTGGAAAGTATTGCATGTGAGGTTTGATAAAGTCACGTTGATAAAGGAAAGTCATGTTCCTTGATCAAAAAAATGCTGTTTTCCTATTTATTGTTATTTTTACAGAGAGGCTTATAGAAAAGCACACTGTCTGGAATTTTATATTATACATGTAAACTTTGGGATGGAGGAAGAGAATATAGGGAAAGATGACTGGAACTGGAGGAGATTTAAGGAGTGATCTGATGACCTAGTCCAGTAGAAATTCCCTGGATCCTATCGAGGACTCCTGGCAATGGGGAGCAGAGAGCCTGAATAGTCCATTTTCAGTGATGGGCCTGGGACATCAACCCAGCCACAAAGCCTTCGACCTATAACCTATCCAACCTGCAGAATCTGAAGAGCCAGTGGAGGGGTAGAACCCCACACCAAAGGAAGGAGCCCATGCCTGACACTGCACAGGGCTGGCCAGGAACCAGAGACTGGACAGCCTGGAGATGATTCCTAATGTTATTCTGATATGCTCATAGACCTGTGCCTAGCCCAATTGTCACTAGAGAGGCTTCCTCCAGCAGCTGTTTGGAGTAGATGCAGAATGCAAAGACTCATGACCAAATTTTGGGTGGAACTTGGGAAACTCTGAGTGGGGAGGAGAGATTGCAGAGACCAGAGGGTCCCAGGAAGACACCAGGAGAACATGTCCCATGGAGTCAACTGACCAGGACTCTAAGGGGCTCACAGATACTAAAGTGGCAGACACAGAGCATGAATGGGTCTGAGATAGGACCCCTACATGTATCTTATGGTTGTCTGACTTGGTGTTCTTGTAGAACTCCTAAAAGTTAGACTGTGTGTGGAGGTTTCTGACCCTTTTAGTTTCCCTTGCGACCCTTTTCCTCCTGCTGGGTTGCCTCCTCTAGCCTTGTTGTAGGGGTTCATCCTTGCCTTGGTCCATCTTGTTTTGTCCTGTTTGATTGTTAACCCTGTGAAGCCTGTTCTTTTCTGAAGGGAAGTGAGGGCTGTTGTTGGTAGATATGGAGGAGATGGGAGCTGGGGAGAGCTGGAAGGAGGGAGAAAAGGGAGGGAGGGAAGACTGGGTCAAGACATATTGTAGGAGAGAAAAAAAAAAAACAAACAAATCAAAGCCTGTAATGTTGTTTTGATTGTTCTTATATAATATTTTAATACTTTGAAAAACTGGTAGTTTTTAAAAAAATTAATATTTAACTGAAATGATTTGTCTTCAATCAACTTGATTTTATAAGTAAAAACCTAGAATTGGTATATATGTAATACAAAGAGCACATTTCTAAATGATCTATGCATCCTTCTTTTAAAAATTTATCTCTTCATTTACTTGCAATTAAGTTATTTCCAGTGATAAATAACTGTAAAATTTTATATACATCTATTTACACACCTCTCTCCCAACACTGAGGAACAGAGACATGGCCTTGCTGGCCAGTCACTGAACTCCAGTACTATACTTTAAAACTAACAAGATTCACCGTAGATAATACGACAATGCTTAAAGGCCTAAGTTATTCATAGTTCAAGCAATGAATTTCTCTCATTTTTTAGAATTTAAACAGTCTATCTTGAATGTTTGTACTTGAGTAAAAAAGAAATTTAGCTTAAATGTAGTCTTAATCTTTTTAGTAATACTTTATCAGCACAATTTATACCATTATAATTTTACCTCAGTTACTCTGTAAAAAATACTGTAGATAACTAAAAAGCCACTGCTCTAAAATTTAAACATTTTCATAGATGGGAATCAAGATCTTCTTCAACTCTTAAAAGTAGTTGACAATATAAGAAGAGCGTGTGTGTGTGTGTGTGTGTGTGTGTGTGTGTGTGTGTGTGTGTACTTGAGTGCATGAGTATACTGGTGTGATTGTGAACATGTGTGTATATGTGTGTGGAGGCCAGCAACTTATAGCGAATGTAGTTCTTTCATTGTTTCTCAATTTTGCTATTTGACACAAGGTCTCTTACTGAGCCTGGAGCTCAGTGATTGGCTACATTGGCTGGTCATCATGGCCCTGTCTGGACTTCCTCAGTGCAAGGATTATTGACACACACCGACTTGCCTTGCTTTTTAGTGTGGTTTTCGGGGAACTGAGTTCAGTTTCTCATGCTTGTGAGATAAGCATTTTATTTACTGAGTACTTTCTAGCCCCAACAAAAAGTTTTTGAGGAGTAACCATTGTAATAGATTTCTAGCTATTTTCTTATTTTATTAGCACAATTGTTTACAGTCAGAGTTGCAATATGCCATTTTCATGTATGAATATAAAGACTCACCCTATCTGGTTATTTTGCTAATAATATGTGTCTAGAAATATAATTACTACTTCAAGGGCTAAAAATGCTATTTACGTTTTGACATTTAATGAGTAAAGTCTCCCAGAAAAGTTATACACATTCATGATATCAGGGTCTATGGTCTCCTGCCAGCTGTGCATCACTATTCACTAAAAGGAAAAATAACAAACAAACCTTCTCCTGTTGGCATTTCCTTCCTGGCACAGATAGTAAATTAAAGGCCTATTATTGTAATTTTCTTTGTTGTGGAAAAGATTGATGGTGGTTATTTTTGACTTGTTTTAAAATTCAAATTTATTTTTCTTCATAATTTATTATATTGCTTTAGACCTAGACAATCCTGGGCCACCCAAAATTAAATGTTCTATATATTTTTCACCATTGTATTTGCATAGTCTAAATATTATTGTTCTAATTTATTAGGAAGGTATTCTGGTATACAGTGCGAGGGGCTTTTGCAGCTTCAACATAGGTTATTTAAGAATACGTAATCTAACTTGTCTTTCAACCATTCATTGTGATACTCTCTGTTATTTTTTGAAGCTCTGGGGATTGAACCCAGGGCCTGGCATATACTAGGCAAACACTCTGCTATTGAGCCACAGCTCTGAATGACTAGAATGGTCTCTCTCTCTCTCCTCTCTCTCTCCCTCTCCCTGCCTCTCTCCCTGACCCCCCTCTTTCTTTTTCTCTCTTGTATGTGTGTTATGCCTATGTATGCAGCAGGCCAATGGGTTCAGAGACCAGAGGAGGACATTGGTGTCCTGTTCTATTATTCCCTGCTTTGTTGCTTTGAGGCATTTATCCTGGAGTTTGTTACTTTTTAACCAGGCTGGTGGCCAGAAGGCTTCAGTTGATTTTCTTGTCTCTGCTCACCAGTGCCAGAGTCACAGGAGCATATGGCTATGTCCAGAATTGTAGTAAGTTCTGTGCCCTCATGCTCGTACAGCAAGAACTCTTACTCACTGAGTCATCTCCTCAAGCCCTTAAGTAACATAATGTTCTTTATATACAGTAGGTGCATATGCTTCCTTGCTCGTAGTAATTTCTCACTGGCGATGTGCCCTACTGCTTGTCTTTCTTCTTCTTCTTTTTTTTCCTATGAGAGCATCTTGCTGTATAGCCCAGAGAAGCCACCTGCAACTCTCCACTCCAAATCCATACTTGTAGTACTTTTGAATTTTCTTGAGTATTATATTTTATGAATGTAGCTTATGTACAGGTGTTCCCCACTCTCTATATTTCTTCACGAAGTTCTTATTTTGGTCCTCATATGAAGAATGAGTTCATACATAGTAGCTGTTACTATCAAGAATATGACTGCTGACAGAATGTCTTTCAAGATTTCATAAAGATTTCTTTCACTTCTCTAGAAGATGCTTAGTACTTCATAGTTATTGTGAAGTTTGAGTGGCCATGCTGACCCAAGTGTATATTTGCTGGGGAATACTCCGTCTGTATCTGAGTTGCAGGGGACAAGGACATCTTCATGGTGAGTTTTTCCAGTATTTTTTAAAATTATTTTTATTATTTTTAATTATATGTAAGTGTGTGGCATGTACACATGAGTGCACATGTCTCTAGAGGTCCAAGATATTGAATTTCCCTGAAGGTGGGGGTACGTATGGTTGCAAGCTGCCCAATGTAGGTGCTAAGAAATGGACTTGGGTCCTCTGCGAGAGCAGTATGTGCTCTTCACCACTGAGCCATCTCTCTCTTTGTTTGTTGTTAAATTCTTTGTATTATGCTTTGAATGAGGAAAAATATAATGAACATTTCCTTTATTGTAGAATTGGCAGCCACTATCAGAAGAACATATTTGTCTAGTGGCATAATGCAAAAAATATGCTTCCTTTTTCTCTCCAAGATGGCAACCCTATGCTTCATATTTATAATTCACCTGTTGGTTTTTCTTTTTCATCTACTCAGTCTGAAATAGCTTGCTTGGTCAATTCCAAGAGAGAATGAATCTGATGTTTATCTAATTTGTTAGTAAACTATTTTTGTGGTCTTTCATGTCAATATACACACTATGTTGCCGGATTTTTAGAGCTTTCTTACAAAAACTATCAAGCACATTTCTTTTAGCATGAGGTAGGATTGACGACTTCACCCATTGCCTTTTTTCAGTGATTCTGAGTTGACGGCATGTAGAAAACTAAAACAACAATAATGAAACAACAACCAAACTCCAAACAAAACAAAACAAAACAATTACCAAACAATAACCCCTCACAAGTCACACTACAGTCCTGGGTCTGATGTGGCTATGTTCTTTCTATGTCTAAGCCCCTACTACGCTATTCTTCCCTCCTTTTGTATTGTGTTAAATGATAATATAAGATGCATCCTGTAAGTTTCCATTTCCCTAGGATCACCACAAATACATGATCAGCCACAGGGATACTCAGCCATGTAGACACATACATACATAACGTCCCATTGTGTTCCCTGGAAATGGGAGGTTTATTATTTATTGACACAGAAGCTGTAGAGACAGTCATCTGCAGAGTGTAGGACGCTTAACATTTTGGCTCATTATTGTTTTGGGTATTCTATATAAAAAGTGTATAGAAGGGAATGGATGGATTTATATGTGAGTCCTTAAAAGTCCCTCTGTTTGGATTTACATGTAAAATTGTTAATGATATCATCTTTCAGATTCTGGCAGTGATTTGGCAACTGGTCTTAATTTTCTGATACATATATATCCATCTATCTACATCTATTTATCTATCTATCATCTATCTAATTCTGTATTTTTTAAGTTGCAATGAACTGATTAAGATGAATATTTTAAATTGTAATTGGGGACTACTTTTAAATTTTAAAACTTTTTATATAACATAAAACTAAGTATCCACTGTTCAGTCTATTTACAAAGAGACCTTTATGTGCTGGATCATCTGACCATTGCTTAGAATTTAGAGTGTGTTGCTAAGAATGCTTGCCATGATATTTAGGAGACACTGCTGACTGCTATCTGGAGATGCAGTGCTAATCAGTTTGTCATTATCTTCTCTCCTTCAACCTTTTTCAATTATATATTATTATTTTGTTTTATTTTAGGGGTAACTGTAGGCAAACATGAGAAACAGCAAAGATCACGTATATAGTTTGTATTTTTCTGTATGCAAGACTCAACAATATAGTTAATAAGAGGCTCACCTTTGTATCATAGAAAATATGCTTAAAGAAGTCACCCAAAATTAATAAAATATTAGTAATTATTACAACGGCTTACATTTGTTTTTAAGGTTAGTTGGATAAGGAGACTTATCAACTAATGTCATTGTAAATGTGTTGATAAATAACATCTGGGGAACAGCAAATAAAATCTAAAACTAAACTAAAGTGAAAACTAAAGTGAAACTAAAGTGAAAGGCAAAGCATTAGCATATATGACTATGAATGTGTCAGCAAGGGAAGTAATAATTCCTACAGCAGTCACCCAACAGACCATCAGTGGCAATAAACAACAGGCAGAGATATTGCCCAACTCCAAGTGATTCAGGAAGCATTAAAGTCATTGCTAAAAGTATGTTCACAGGATATTATTTTATCACTGTGCAGCTAGTGATGAATCATCACAAAATAAATCCAATAGGAGACAAACAGCACCAACAAAAATGTGTAAAATTATATTGGAAAGGAAATAAAGTTATTTTTAAAGGCTTTAGGGAGGGACGAGAGATGGTTGCATTAAGTATATCTTTTCATTATTTTAAGTTTTAAATCAAGTTGCTACTTTCTGCTGCAGAGTCACGTCCAGGCATGAGTAACAATATGATGTAGAGCTTCAAATAGGACTTCCTTTATGAGCCTGTAGAGCATTTGACACAATAATGGCCTCATAGAAAGAATAAAAATATACCTCCAAAGATGCCTGTCAGCTGGTCATAAATTTTTGTCTTTGGTCAATAAAAATGAATTTTATATAATGAATACACACCCCAGAGAATAATATGGCCTGCAGTGTGATCTTCCTCAAAATAGTTCTGCTGTTTTTTTCAGGAAAGAAAACAAGCAAGAGAGAATGAAAATCTTTGGTGGCTCCTTGCTTCACAGACCCTTCTCAGGCTGTTCCAGCGAACCACTCTGCCCTTTTCAGTGATCCTCCATGCCTTCTGTTCTAAGTCTCTGACTTACTTGTCAGCCTTTCCTTCCATGAAATGTCCTTCTCCAGCTCTGTTTCAGACCCATGTCAAATATTCACCAATTACCCTTCCAAATGTTATTGAACCCTGAAGCTTTCCAGACCTACTTTCCTTGGAAGCAATCTCTTACTATTAAAATAAGATTATACTTGGAGTCACAGCAATCATGCAAGTAATACAGTGCTAAAATTTTCAAATGCCTGCCAGTAATGCTCAATATTACCTATAAATGAGCATATCAATTGTAAGATATTGTGCTTTTTAGTTTAGTTGCTTTCTACTAAGGGATAAGCTTTTGAAATTCTTTTTTTTAAATCTTGACTATACTAAACAGAAGGAGCTAATGAATGTGTCCATATCCACATTCCTCTAACCTCTATTACATAAATAAAAATAATAACATTATGAACGATAACAAATAGGCACGTGATTGATTTAGATTTCATTATGGTGCCAGGCACTGGTGGCACATGCCTTTAGTCTCATCACTCGGGAGACGAAGGCAGGAAGGAGAATCTCTGTGAGTTTGAGGCTAGCCTGGTCTATAGAGTGAGCTTCAGGACAGCCAGAGTTACAACAGAGAAACACTGTCTCAAAACAACAACAACAACAAAAAATTGACTGGACTTTATTATGGAATAGCAGTATGAAACATTTTATGAAAAAAAAATGACTTACAGTGATTTAGAAGCAAGAGGGTGGAGACATGAGGATCTGAAACTCAAAGAGGAGACAGCAATAAAGAAATGTGAGCCCAAGCATTGAGACAATCAGGCTATGGCCATAAAAAAATCCACATTTCTTCCAGAAAAATAGCTAATGGAATGCCTTTTTCCCCTCTAAAATTTATTAGTGAATTTTTGTTTCTCATCACGAGTAGTAAACAGAGAGCTAACCAATCACAAGACTCAGTGATTGTTTAGCTGAGGACCCACCCCTCAAAAAAAGAGAAGGAAATGGAAGTTGGAAAGGGATTGAGGGTAATTGAAAGAGTTAAAATGGAAAAGTGTGGATATGTGGACATGATCTAAATACATTGTATACATGTATGAAATTACCAAAACAAACATTTTAAAACCTCAGCAAATTTCAGCTAGGATGAGACAAATGTTTGTTTGAATGCTTAGTTACAATCCTAGGAAAGTAATGGAAAATCTAGGGACCCAAATCTAAATGTGGTTGAATTCCCTATCCCAAGGAATTCATGATGCCTATAGACTTTTGCTTTGAGTGTTATGTTAAATACAAGGAACAAACCACAGACCTCTGAGAGCTGAAACACTTGAGTTAAGCTGGATACTTGTTGGATTCTTCTCTTGGTGTAGACTGACTGGACAAAGAACTCAATAGGAAATGGAGATTAGAAAGCAGCTTGTGTGCCTCACTGCACGAGGACAGTCTGACACTGCAGTATGGACAGCTGTAGCAAACTGAAGTAAGACAAAATGAAGAGCTTAGTGGTCACAGTAAGATGGACCATCAACAGATAGGCTTGTTCTGGCCAAACCTAGTGCTGTGGGTTGTGAAATTCAGAATTTGCTCATCTACTGCTGACAGATTAACTACTGTATCTACTTTGGAGCTCAAGTCATTCAGCATCTACCAGAGTTGAAAATACATTTATTTTAAGACCCAGAAATTCTATTCCTGCATAAAAATTTATGTTGTATGTGCACAAATTGGTGTGTGAAGACACTCAGAGCTCTGCTTGGATTCACAACAGACTTTCAGCACCTGCTGCATTAATTTCCTACTAATGAAACAAATGGGTGGTTAGCAGCCTCACACAGCACCCACTCCTCAGCCCCTGGTTTCTGCAGTCAGAAGGGTGGGGCAGGGATCATCTTTTGCTTGGGGTCAGGGAGAGAAATCATGGTGCTACCTGACTTTGCTCACATCTGGAGTTCAACCATATCTGTGTTGGCATCAGAACATAGCTCTTTGAATGAGAGGAGAGTGATCAGAGAGAGGCATCTAAGGACATCATACGTACCTCAATTTTGTGGATATTAAACTTTGCAGAGCTACAGATATTTTGATTTAAGATTCTTTGTTGTTGTACTGGGGATTGAACATAAGGTCTAATACTTGGGCTATATAACTCAGCCTCTGTTAAATTACTATTATTTTTCAATACTTGGTATCTACATCCTGTGTGTGCTAGGCAAACATTCTACACTGAGCTCTACCCTCAATTTTTTTTTAACTGCTGTTTCAAGATCTTATTAAATTGCCTAGATTGGCCTTAAACTCACCCTGTAGCTGAGTCAGGCCTTGAACTAGTGACCCTTCCTGACTCAGTTCCTAAGTAGTAGGCATTATAGGCTTGAGCCAACTGTAATAAGCTTCTTTTAGTATTGCTCTTATTTTTGAATTTCTGAGATATTTCATAACAAAATTAAAAACATAATAAAAGGCAAAATAGTTAATTAAAAATCAATAAAGATAACAGTATTAATTGAACTAATATTGCTAAAGATAAAATTAACTTCGAATTTATTAGAATGTACTCATATTCTCTAAATCTGGCAAGTAGAGTAAAAAAAAGAGCACACTGTTTCTTCAGAAATTTCACTAATTATTTCAAGACAAATAAAAAGATGGTTAGTCACTTTAATGGTCGAAAGGAAACATGGACATTAATTTGTAATTAAGTGTATTATAGCATTTGTTGCTTTTACAGTATAATAATTCTCTTGGACATGATTTTCAACTGAAAAATTCTAAATAAAAACTGTAGATACTTGTATGACTGCTAAAGAAATGAGGTCTGTTGTAGTATTAGTGAGGAATTAGAAGGGATAAAGATTAAGATAGTAAATGTTTAGTTTATCCGTTTTAGTAACATCTATACAGTGCTTCATGTAGTAGTATAGGAAAGAAATGGATGATGCCTTAGTGAAAATGATGCCCAGGAAACCATAGAAACACATGATTCACTTCATATGTGTCAGTCACATAGTTTCATTTCCATGAAGGATGTTTATACCTTCTGTGCATCTTTGGTGTTCCATCTACGGGTCACTGCCACCCCCCCCCCCTCCCCGTACGGTGAATGTTGTCACTGACTTGAAAGCCTTTCATAGTTTATTTCCTGCATTATTCCATGTCCCCATATTTGTTTCTGGTAGCCATCTTCCAAGATGGCCAAGACTTATGTCAATACAATATGAACAGTTATAGTTCCTAATTTACTTTGGAGTATATCATCTTTCTTTTTCTCCTTTGTGTGTATGTATGTGTATATGTGTGATGCTAAGTGAGTATGTGTTTGTGTATGTCCACATATATATAGGTGTACATATGCATGTGTATGTAGGACAGATGTCAAAACTGCATTTCTTTCTCAGTCTTTCTTTTTGAGATGGTCTTTCACTGAACCTGGAGCTCACTGCCACAGACAGACTGGCTGGCCAGTGAGCTCCAGGGATCCACCTGTGTCTCCTTCCTCAGTACTGGCATTGCAGATACATGATGGCCAGAGACTTTTGGCTCTGGGAATCCAGAGCTAGATCCCCACTTTGTGTGGGAAGTACTTTACTCAGTAAGCCATCTCTCCAGTCTCCATGTGGTTTTTCTTAAATAATTTTTTTTTTACTAAACTATGCTTTTACTAATACAATGAAAACCCAACCTACCCAAAGCACCTAACCACTAGATAAGAAGAAAGAAGGGGAATAGGAAACTGTAAATAAATATAACTCCACCAGAAAAGTACTGGTCATGTAAGCCAAAGACCTGGGTTTGATATCTTGAGCTCATGTAAGCAAAAGCCAAGAGTTAGGGAAATGAGCTTGGGGTGTGAAGTGCTTGCTGTGCATTAGGATTCTCAGCACCACATAAACACCAGTTATACTCACTTTTCTCTAACCTCAGAACTTGGAGGGAGCAAAGACACTTTCACAGGGTGTCACATTGCTGGTCAGCCAATGTAGCCCAAACTTCATATTTAAAGTTCAGTGAGAGACCACATCTCAACAAATAAGGTGTAGAGTGTTAAAGAAAAATACCCCAAATAAACTGCATACAAATTAAAACAGATGTGCAAGTATGTACTCATACACATGTGCACACACCTGAATACACCACATAGATAGATATATATTTAAACATATACCTGCCCACTTCCCCAAAATAAAAGGTATTGAGGGATGCACTTTTAATTATAGCACTTGAGATTGGGAGGTGGAAAAAGAGGCTCCCTGAAGAAACTGTGTTTTTATCCACCTTTCCTGATGATTCAGCATCAGCAAGTAACGCCTGTGGTCTGTGCTTCGTTTGATAGTGAATGATCATGACTCCCTCCCATAGTTGTAGCATTTTCAATGTTTCTTGTAAAATTTAATTATGTTTTCAGGGATTTGACTTCTGATCATGGTCAGGGATATAACCCACCCTCTTCTTGGTGTCATAGTTCAGAATGTCAGCATTGCCATAAGCTCAGTGACTGAGAAGGGGCAGAGAAGGTGACAAGCTTACCTTGGGACGGTGGAGTGATCAGGTAGAGAGGAATGGCAGAGTCACTGGACATCTGAACATGTAATGCTACTTTATGACTGGAAAATAGAGCTAAGTGGAAGGGGCAAGTCAGGGAATGGTCTAGAAAGCAGCCTTGCCTTTAATACAGGTCACAGTGGCACCATCTCAAACACACTATGTAAGGTGTATTATAACCTCTTATAATGCTTTCTAAGTCCAGTTGTGTTGTTTCTGTGTATTTTTCATTATATATATAAAATGCAGAAAAATAGCACTTTCACTTACATTTTTGGTTATGAAAGAAGCTTAGAGACTAATTTGTTGAACACCACACAGCTAAAAATATGATGCTACAGGAGGTAAAATTGGGCATGTGGCCAGAAGTGCATGAGGGTAGTGACTGTCACCTGTGTCCATGGCCCTACTCACATCTTTTAAGTCCAAACTCTGCTGAAAATGCCCAAAGCATGTATTTCAAAAAACTTCATTTAGTGGCAAAATCTGACTTGACATGAGACTTTCCTATTGTCTTTATTTTTTATTTGTGTAAACTTGCCGCAGAAATGCAAATGCATTGGTTACCAGGTGCCCGCTCTGATGGCTGTGCTGGTGGCACCACCCTTCTAATAGCTGGAACTTCCACACTCAAAGTTTTCTCATTAAAAAAGCTTTTCGGTAAGGTATATAATCAGAGAGGCAAAATGGTAGGAACTATAAAGGACAGAACTGACTTTGGTTCTTCCTTTGTTTCCCCTGTAGAATTAATTCCCTGTTCTTAGAACAATGGCTGACACTGTGGCCATCAACAGAGTTTTGAATTAGACCAGGACAGATGGACCAACACAGTATTGGCTCCAGTGATATGGAGTGAAAGAGAGGCACATGCTCATCAGGAGCCTGCTGAGGAGCTAAAGAAAGAGAAGGTGGGCTTTCTGAAGCAGTTCTAATCCTTGATTGTATCTCCCAATCACAGGAGGAAGAGCTGGCCCATCTATGGAGAAACCTATGTGTAATTTTTCAGAATCAGCAGGCAAAGCCATGCTGATTTTAGTATGCATCCTGGACATTACAGTTCTCTGGAGGGAGCTGAGTCAGGGACTAAGCCCTACTACACTGGAAAGCTATGCTCAAGGACACAGCTGTCCTTTGCTTGGGTGCTTCTTCTAGAGGCTTCCCTGCCAGGGACCTCACTAGAGCACTCTTCTGTATTCTAGGATTGTACATTCCATGCCAGGATCCTCATTCTTTGTGACAACCTTCTCCTGGCTTATGAAAGATGGGACCTTTTGTTTCATGACTTCTCAGAAGTAAAGGATTCTTACACCATGTACTACCTTGCAGAGTGACCTGCTCTTGTTTTTCATGAACAAGAGCTGTGGTGATGAGGGTACTTAGGACTTCCCCAGGGCTGCCACATGCCAGCACAGTGAGTGAATTGCTTGCCTGTGAATTCCATTGGCTTTGTTCTTATTGACAACCTTGTTCCCTAGTCTCAATACTTGTCTAAGGCCAATCCTTGCTCATGTTCTGGATCTTGTGTTCTACCTTACTATGAACCTGTTGCCTCTGTCCTTCTTATGGCACACATTTTTAACCTTACCCTTCCATAGATCTCTTGATCTTCCTTTCAGCACTTGCTATTGAGATGGTTGGTTTTTGTCAACTTGACACAAACCTAGATACGCCTTGAAAGAAGGAATCTTAATTGAGAAAATGCTTCTATAAAATTGGCCTGTAGGCGAGTATCTGGGACATTTTCTTGAATACTGACTAATGTAGGAGGGCTCAATTCACAAGGAGGCAGTGCCAGCCCTGGGGTAGTAGTCCTGGATGCTATAAGAAAAAAGGCTGAGCAACCCATGGGGAGAAATCTAGTATGAAGCATTCCTCCATGGCTTTTGTTTTAGTTCCTGCCTTGAGTTCCTGCCTTGGGTTCCCTCAAGGACTGTGACTGTGAACTGGAATACACAAATCCTTTTCTCCCAAAGTTGCTTTTGGTTACAAAGCAATAGAAACCCTGACTAACACAGTTATTGAATACTCTTTCTCTTTCCTCTGAAAGCTTGTTCATCTTAGACCTTTGCATGTTCTACCAACAACCCTATGCTGCATTGGCTACATAATCTGCTCACCAGGGGTTGTCTGTTCCAATAAGTAGTTCTGGACTTTTCTATCCTGATCATGGGTCGCCTTCTGGGGTTCTAGGGTACCTTGTGCCTGCATAGCTGTATTTACTTGCTGGCCCTTCCCCTAAACTGAGAGGTTTTGAGGACCTACAATTTAGTTCTGTCTATATAATTGGTATCAGCAACATTTCCTGATTCATTATAGGCATGCAACAAATGGATGTATGGATGGAAAGTTTGTATCATTAAAGGATAAATTCCAACACTGATAGCTAAGTTACAAATTTAGAACAATTATCTAAAAATCTATCATATTGATATCTCCATTAAAAGTATAAACCTTACTGCTCTCAGAGCTTAACTTAGAAGAAAGAACACTATTTTCTAACTTTTTACTCCATGATTGTTCTTCCTACAAACATAGGTCTTATTATTTCAGCTTATAGTGAGAATACATACTGTCTTTGTCTTGTTGTCATTTTTTCCTTACCCCTTGTGAATTTTAACATGAACACAGAAGTCTGATCAACTTCCAAAAGCATCTCAAATGTGAGGTCTATTAATTATATAATATAAATAATCCAAAGTTTGATTTTAGGTTAAACACAACATAAAAAGATAGACTATAAAATAAGCCTAGAATGTGCTACATCTCACAAAAAGGACATTTTATGTAAATTTCTGCTACATTGTAATTCATAGGTGCAAAAGACCATTGCTCCCATTTTCCTTTACTGATGTTTTATGGCACCCAAAAGTATTCTTTCCAGAATTTTAAAATTGATGTGTGCTCTGGTGGTGCTAAAAATGTATTCAAACACCTATACCCTGTAGAAGAGACTATTCAAAATACTAAAATGTAACGATCTCAATATAACAAAGATATGATCATTCTTTGAACCATGACTAAAATGAAATTTCTTTGATGTTAATAATCATTGCTAAAATAAGAACAATGGATTAAACTGGTCATGTTTCAAGTCCTCACCCTTGGAAATGTGGTGAATCTGTCCAGTTCTTCAACAAAGCAGAACATTTGCAAACTGATGGCTGACATAACAATCAAGAGGCTGGCAGTGAACACCACCAAGCTTCCAAGCTTTTTCCCAGGACCAAATATTTTGTATACAAAGTCTTCCAGTGCTGGTGAAATCTTAATAAGTCGGACTACCCGAAGAACCTAGTCATGGAGAAAAAGATATACATGTTAGAAACAGAATTTTAAAGATATCCCTACTAAAATATAATTTTTCATGGTATTATATAAAAAGTCATATTTTTACATTTCATCTAGTGATTAAAAATAGAAGTATGGCAACTAATATATCACTGGCTTGTGTTCTGCTACAGAGTGAGAACACAGGAAGTCTCAAATCGATGAATAAGGACAAACATTGGCAACTCTTTCAACATACAATATGATAATTCAAAATGCTATTAACTAGTACACACTGCTGACAAGAAACTAACATATTTAAGATGCTTAATACCGAAGTAAATATTTAATTTACCATTAGTGATGCTTAATGTCTTCTAAAATAAACCATCCTAGGTATTACACACTCATATTAGGGGAAAGTCAAACTTCTCTCAAGGACTGGCTCAGACTTCTCCAACATCTATGTTCTCCTTCTTCCTTTAAATAATGGATCTTCCTGGGTTTTAACCAAGTGACTACCTAGAGCAACAGAATACTCTCTAGCCTTTGCACCTGTACTCTGTAGCTGAGTGTTCTCAATGAACTAGGCTCAGGCTTTCCAGATATGAAAACAAGAGACTTGTGCAACTATAGGCATGGTAAATCAAACTACCCTAGATATATTTATTCTCTTTCTATAGCCTAAAAATGAAAACAGATGAATAGTGCCTGTGAACCTAAACTGAAAGCCTAGTAAAGACTATAAAAGGCCAGATCAACCCAACAAGCTGGATCCTCTGAGGACATTGTGGAATAGAGGTACCTGTTTTTCCTGGATGTTCACAACTACTGTAGAGAAACAAGCTTCAGTCTTAGATAACCGTTGTGTTTTTAGAGCTTTGGTATATTTGCTTAACTTGTCATCTCCACTCTAAAGTTGGTATGCATTATGATATATATTTATTTGGAAAGTATTTGCAAAATCCAACACAAAGACAAATAATTAATAAATTAGTTTTAAATTTTAAAATATTGCTTATGTGTCAAACATATTAGAGAAAGGTTATTTTTACTATTTTTATTTTATTATTATTTGTTTTTGGTTCTTCAAGGCAAGGTTTCTCTGTTGTAACTCTGGTTGACCTGGAATTCACTCTGTAGACCAGACTGGTCTTGAACTCACAGAGATCTGCCTGCTTCTACCGTCATTAAAGGTATATACCACCACCACCCAGTGGGAAAGATTATTTTATGGTACTACTACAAAATAGCCATAAAGTAGATGCAGCTCTGAAGGGAAAATAATATGACTAAAAAGTATAAACCTTTTAGTTGAAATATGGCTCCATAGTTAAGAGTATTGGCTATTCCTATGAAGAACTGGGCTTGGTTCCCAGCACCCATGTCAGGTGGTTCTCAGCCACCTATAACTCCTGTTCTAGAGTGTCTGACACCCTCTTCTGGCCTCCACAGTTACCAGACATGCATGTAGTACATATATATACACACAGGCAAAACACACATACACATAAAATAAAAGTTTACAAATAAAATTAAAAAAATTTAAAGTATAAATTGGCATTAATATAAAGCTGAAATAAGCACCATAGAAGGATGCCATTTTTCACTAGGTGTAAGGTGTCGTAATCTTTTCAAGTACCTCTAAGAAATAAATAAAAATGTTGCCAACTAATAAATGACAGGCCACCAACTATAAGAGATATTCCAAACTTAGAAATACTAAAGTCATAAACTGTGTTATTATCATAAAGGAAACCATCCATAGAAGGACAGTCTTGGATGGTCTGTCATCTATATAAGACAAGGTGGTCTGGGAAAGATGGATATATTATTTGGACTGTAGTAAAGAACAGGTGTACACTCTAAAAGTGAGATCTTACTCTTTTACACAGGTTAAATAACTTGTTGGTTTTTGGCCTTTCCAGTGTTCTTATCTTCTTATGCTCCCCGACTTCCCTTTGTTTTATCATTTCTGCTCTATGCTTAGTCCATGAAACTTAGGCAGTTTTTCACTCCCAAGTTCCAAGACACAGGTCTGGCCAGAATATTCAGTGACTTGAGTTATCCTCAGGAATTTTGCTGGAAACCTCGATTAGACATAGTTGTTGTTTGTTTTATCTCTTACAGCATCACTGCAAGAACCATGTAAGGCCCAAAATTCTGGAAAACCATCTTTGCTAATAACATGAAACAAGTCTGCTTAAGAAGTCAACATAAAAGTAAAGAAATATGCTGGGCATTCGGGAAGGAGAGGCAGGCAGATCTCTGTGAGTTTGAGGCCAGTCTGGTCTACAGAGTGAGTTCCAGGGCAGCCAAAGTTACAACAGGGAAACCCTGTCTCAAAAAAAAGTAAAGAAATAGATGGAGTGAAGTCCCTGTGAAACAACACAACTTTCAGCCTCTGAATTTTGCTTCATATATGAAGCCTTACCTATCTCCCTAAACTTTGACTCAACAGGAAATACTGATGGTGAACATTATTGCTTCTACTGTGAGAATGGATGGACAGCTTTCAGGATGTCAATTAAAAGCTGTACACATGAATTAGTAAGTTGTAAAGATGCATACTTAACATTTTAACACAATGCTTGTTAAAACTGCTGTGAGAAATGCAGTTGATGGTCTAACTGTCTGGTTTTTGTCCTGTAATTCTTGACATAATCCTAGCCTGGAATTGAACTGTGGTTATCCTCCCACGTCTGTAATGCTGGGATCACATATGTGGCTGACATTCTTCTTAACTCTATCCATAGGTTTGTAATAAAGATACTTCATTGTTTTGGCTATCAGGTATATCATCTATAATTATGTCCTTTAACATAGACATAAAATGTTCATGCTGATTGTTCAAATCCAGATAATTGTGTCCAAGAGTAACTAATAATAGGCATGTTTAATGTACTACTCGATGATTTTTTGTTATGACAAGAACTTTTTCTGGACAAAGTTAAGTTAAAGAGAGAAAAGATATATTTTGGCTCACAGTTTCAGATGATTTACTCCATAATGGTGATGTAATCCATCTGGGTCCCTAAATCATGTGATGTTACCACCTACATGGCTAAGCCCTTTTAGTAAGTCCTTTTTGGTAATATTCTCACAGACACACAGGCACATCCAGAGGTTGCCCTACTAACATCCTAGTTGGACCTCAGTCTAACAACGCTGACAATCAAGATTAACTATTTGGTAAGCATGTTTATTTATAGAGATTTTAAAACAATTTTAAAATTCTTGTAACACTACTTCACTAATGGTTACAGAATCCTATAGGAGATGAGGTGTTTATGTTCAAAGATATTATGAGGACTAGCCAGAGCCATCAAAGTGCATTATGGTCTTAATAGGTTCTGATTCATAAAAGTTCAGTTTTAGGTCTGGGTTTGTGGAGTATTTGTTTTTAAGTTTTTCTACTATGCTTTCATGTCCTTTTCTGCAGTTCTTTGCCATGTTATAAGTTGTATTATGGGAGCTAGTATTAGCATTGTTCTAAATATGATGGATTTGTTATTACCAATAAGTAAAAACATAAAGTTTGAATGTATTTTCTTTTATCTAAGGAATTAGATAAAATCCTCTTTCTCTAAGTTAATATTTAAAAATTCTTCTACCATTTTATTTCTCAACTATTTAGAAATATCTCTCTGGAGAACATCAATGCATATTTGGATATTTCCATAATAAATTATACAAATGGGAGTCAGAAATTTGACTGCATTTGAAATGTTTTTGATTAGACTACTACATGTGAGTATTTTAATAATCACTTTACCATGAATTTAACAACATATTTTAAATACCAAATGATTATAAAAATGTAACTAATGATTAACATTTATTAAGTAATTATAAAGCAATGCTATCAAAAATATCACATTTGGAAAAGATACCAATTGTTATAAAAGAATAATTACAAGTACCATTATTTAGCCATCACAAAACAAAGAAATAAACATTTGCAAGTAATAATATAAGATGAATTAAAATCTGTGAAGGTAAGTTTTACAATCTTTAATGCATCCATTGTAAACCATTGTTCAGTAAAGATATTTACAAGAAAGATAAACACTTGAAATAAACTCATATCTCTAAAGTTTATGCCAACATATTATTTTGGTTTTAAAATTGTTATCTATGAATAGATGTTTGGTATAAATATGTATGTAAGTATGTATATTTATATAACTGCTAATTTGGAGCAGTTTTGTTAAAGATTTGTATATGTTATTTTGAATTCTCAGGAATTTAAGAACAAAGGTTACAATTTGTTAATGCACATTTCTGATAGTTAAGATGTCATTGAGCCTCCCTCAAGGTTATATACATATTATATAGTTTCATGTAGTTTTAATAGTGACTTCCACTTCCCTGAGAAATAGGCATTAGTTGTATTACCTGGAAGTAAGTGAACTGAGAATGGTAAAGATCTGGGTACACGTGGAGAGTGGTTCCAATAACAAGCAGTAGTTCAAACTTGTGGAGAGATGAGCTGATGTATCCAGTAAATCCCAGGCACCATATCTTTAGAAGTGCTTCCAGGTCAAAAAGAACTGTAAAAGCCACCTAGGGGAACAAGGAGACACAAGATTCACATTTAAGATTATACATTCTCAATTTTCTCATGGCTTTATCAAAAGTGAAGTTGTATCCACTGTCTCTAAAGTAAAAAGTCCACAAGGTCAAGAATGACATTTTACATTTTAAAAGCTATATATATTTGTGTGTATATGATGTGCACATGAGTGTGGTTGCTTGCAGAAGTCGGAAGACAGCATTACATCTCCTTGCACCTGGAGTTACAGGTAGCTGCCAGCTGTGAACGTGGGTGCTGGGAACTGAATTCTGGTTTTCTCCAAGTTCAGCCAGAGTTCTTAACCACTGAGTTATCTCTGCAGCCCTAACAAGTATTTGAAACATACCAGTTAAAACACAAAAGACTAAAGTTATCTTGGGCCATAAGAAACATTATTGATTCGTCTAGCTTTTGAAGTACATAATAAGCAGAGAAATTTAGACTCTATATCAAGTAAGAAATTTGTGTATTTAAATAGATATACTGCTATATTATTATGACTAAACAATATGCATATATTAGTATTTATCCAATTTAAAAAATCTTTCACATAATTTCTAATAACTTGATGTTAAAAATAACAGTACTATATAAGGCACAAATATAGGTAACAGGTGATAACATTATTCTTTATTTGTTCTGAGGGTAGAAAAACAAGATTATAATCAGAAAGTAAGACATAATTGAAATTAAAATAGGCAATACTATATTAACTTCTAATTAAAGGTAATGAGAATGAGTGTTGGGATTAGTCTACCTGTGAACTCTGAACTGAGAATCATGAAATGAGAGCTGTGAACTGAGAACTGTGACCTACTTCTAAACTGACTGTTCCCTTTTATATCCTGAGAGCTGGGATTAAAGGTGTGTGCTACATTAGGATTAAAGGAATGTATTAACATTCTTTCTACCCTAGAGCATCCATGCTGCCAGATCAGAGATCAAATGTCTATCATACAGGCCTTCCAATATAATCCTTTGCTAGAGAAGCCATGATGCTAGACTAAAAGATTAAATATTCCTCTACAATTGTTGCCTAAATAAGACCAGCACAATGACAACACCAGTTTACATGCCAATATGGATAAGGGAAATCTCACAAGATCCCATGCTTAAGAATTACAGGCAATTAATGACTGAGAAAGGAAGAATCTGTTTTTTGCAGTGACAAGTCCTCTGATAGATTATCCAGCCTAAATACGCACATATATAAGAGCAACACTAAATAGGTTCCATAAGTTGTACACACACACACACACACACACACACACACACACATGACTTGTAACAATAATAATTAATAGAGATAATTTTAAGAATACAAGGAAATGTGAATAAGCTTCATTGTTCACCTTTGTCAGAGGTTCCTGTTAACAACCTGTGTTCTCTCCTCAGTGTCTCCATACATATAGGACTTGTTCTTTAAATGTCACTGTCATACTTGCTTTTCTCATTCACAAACATCCTGTCCCTCAAGATTAAAGGAAAAAGGCCCTGCTCACTCTGCACCATCTGTATAATTTTCTATGTGCTTACCACTTTTCCACTCAATATTCTCCATTTTAATTCACTGACCAATAGCACTTGAAGGAATCACAGGCAAACACTGTCAAATACTTTACTTAAAAAACAAAGTTCACCTATCTATCCTCTTACATATTAGTAATTGACTAATATTTTTGTTTAGCTTTCAAGACTAAAGACCAGGCTTCCCTTTCTCTTACCATCATCCTTCCTTAAACTTCAGAGTGCTGGATTATAGGTATATGCTACCTCCTTGATTCACTGAGGCATTTATACATATAAGTAGACTTCTGTACTTGGCATTATGCTTGTGGCCACAAAAACCAGACTGCATGTTTTAAATTTGGAAAACAAAAGATCACTTTCAAAACATTTATAATAAACAATTTGCCTCCCAGCAATGTAGAAGACTTATTCTTTTCCACAAATTTTGATCTGCAACAGCATAATCAGATGTAATGTTTTTCATGTAGTAATGTATGTATTGATCACTTAGAGTTAATCTCTTTTTAAAGTAATTATATTTTGCTGTTCATAACCTTGTCAATGTTCTGTGTTGTTATTTTGTTGCTTTTATTAGACTTGAGAGTTGTTTATATTGAAGTCAATCTTTGTCTGCTAAATGTACTGAATATTTATTTCTTAGTAGAAGCTTTGGTTTACAACTTTACATTATGAATTCTACAGTCTGCAAAAGATTACCTTTTGGACTGGTGTGGACTTAAGCCTGTAATTCCAGCACTGGGGATGCAGATGCAGGAGGATCTGTAGAAGTTGAGACCCTGTCTCAAAATAATAAATAATATGTGGAGAATGGGGCTTCTAAAAACTAGTATCTAGTCACCACAGCCAGAAAAATATCATGTTGTCCTATTTTCTTGGACTGCATTCTATATTCTTCAGTAAAACTTTCACATATATTTGTGTGTATATATGAATATTTCCCATATCCATAAAATATGTATATGTGCACATTTATGTATGTGTATGTATGTTTCTACATAATTAGTTCCAGAAGAGAAAAACACTACTAATTAAAATTTTTCTATTTGTTTTTATATGCCTCCATAACTAAATTAACTCAGATATTTTTAATAAAGTTTCCTGGGTCTCATTAGAAATGTGTATATACTATCTATAAATGAAATATTTCTTTTAAAGATTTACTTGGTAGTTAATTATACTAGTTCCTTCATCGTAGAGATCTAGCTGTAAGGGAGTTACCAAACAATACAGTGGCAGTAATTATCTCTAGTAAAAATGACATCACAGTTAGTATGCAATAGTCCAAATGAAACTTGGTAATCAGTAGTTGCTATGGAGTGGATTTTCATTTTCTTACTATTCATCAAGGCAATGACATATATCATGAAGGCTTCTAATAAGCATTGTTGTTTATTCCTGGAACACATTCTAGACAATAAGAATCACCTGTGGATTTTATTGAATTATATTTTATTTTTATTTTTTTCATATGAACCATGTTTGTAATTTCACTTATTGAATATCACTGTCAAGTCTGGTCAACTATGGAACTGTATAGTTTTTATATTATCTATAATTTCTGAAATTAGAGTGACCAGAGTATTGAAATTAAATAGAAATTACTATAGAAGGCTATCTGGGTACTCTCCATTTCATAATATTAGGGAAAAACTTTCCAGGATGGCTCTGATTATGTTTATCAGCTCATCTAGCAGTTTGGCTGTTTTATTTTTCCAAGAAACCTTTAACTTCCTGTAGATTCTTGAGACCTTCATTTTTTCCCCCAGATAGAATTGTTTCTTCTAAGAATCCATAGACATTTCAATAATCTAGTATCCTGTTAGATCAATTTCTTGGATGTTTCTCAACTCATGAAGCAATGTTAAATTTGAATTCCAGATTCATGTAAGGATAGACCATTTTACATAAAGTTCAGTACACCATTCAGGGGTCAAAGTGAATGGAGGAGTACTCATTTCCATTC
Organism: Cricetomys ansorgei; assembly: GCA_026225945.1. NCBI lineage: Eukaryota > Metazoa > Chordata > Mammalia > Rodentia > Nesomyidae > Cricetomys > Cricetomys ansorgei. Next base: position 1,596,318 of record JAMJFZ010000770.1, read on the forward strand.
AAGGGGTACACTTCTTGCTGCCATTGAAGTGCAGACTTCTTTGTCATGTTGATCATGACTAACAGCAAAATATGAAGCCAAATTAATTTGCTTTAGTATTCACTTTGTGGGAAAATTGTATTTTTCTTAAAGATACTATACCATACTGCAAATGATTTAGCAAACAATTATGTGATTCCATTTAAAGGCCTATATTCTTATCAATTTTTCTTCTTGAATTTCCAATTCTGTATTCTTCTGAAATCAAATACTTCCCCTTTAAATTGATTTGTAAATTGTCACAAGCTAACACTGTAGTTTTTGGAGAAACAGTACTAGTGCCTAAGTGTTAACATTTAATGGAAAAATATATGTAAAACAATCCTAATTTACTTGAGATTATAAATTAGCGTGTCACAGGAACAACTGTGTCAGAATTTACAGAAGATTAGCTGAAGTAGTTAATTGTTTTAGTAAGTGTTTCGAGGTTTGGCAGAAAATTTAAATTCAGAGGAATAGAACAGAGTTCTTAGAAGCACCCAGGAGTCAAGCTTGCGTGTCCCCTGCAATGGGGTAACCCCAAAATATTTCTGTAAACTCAACTTTCATGATAGGTAGGACATGGGAGAACTTTCTAGATTATTGCTATTGGTTACATAAACTCAAGAAAGTAGATTGGCTGCCTGTAAAAACAAATATCTGCAGAGACTCCCACAAAACTCGCCTAAAAGAATGTCCAATCTTGAGGCTTTCTGAAAATACCAGTCAGCAAGTAATCTCTGTGTGTGTGTGTGTGTGTGTGTGTGTGTGTGTGTGTGTGTGTGTAGTTGTGGTAGTAGTAGTAGTAGCAGCAGCAGCAGCAGCAGTAGTAGATATTCAACTATCACTCTTAGCTTTCAGCCCTAAAGTATGGTGGACTCTCAGTGGATAATGGATTATCATCAGAGGCTCTGCTATCAAAGTCAGTTGTGTTAGATCTCTTGTGCCCTTCCTCTTTCTCTCCATCTCATGTCTACTACCTTGGGACTCTTTCCATCAAAGCTGTGAAATGTGGGTTATTGTTCCTGAGCCAGAATAATGAAACCACATAAATCTTTTCACTGTGTGACTTATTCAGTCTGTGGTATTGTGAACTGACACAGTACTCTTGTAGAACTCTTCATCTCTGAGCACTTTTAAATACAAATTTACCTTCTGAAAAGCTAGTGTGAGCTTTGTAATAACTTTCCAATAATATTTTCAGTGCACTTCTTGAGAACACTTAAAACAATATATGAAAAATATTTCTTTCTTCTTTTAAAATACTTTTATTTATTTACAAATATTTAAGTATGTGAGTGTTTTTCCTGCATATGTGATTGTGTACTACATCCACACCTTTTGCCCAAGGATGTCAGAAGAGGGCATTGGATTTCCTAGAACTGGAGTTATAGAGGGTTGTGGACCACCCAAGATGGAAATAATACAATGTCACAAAGATAAACATAAAGAAATTGGTTTATTTAGGTTCACAGTTCTGTTTCAAAGCCTAGGGACCACACCTAGAGATGTTGGCAGTGTCCCAAGGAGGTACAACAACAGATGGCAAGAAATGAGGAGCATGTGTGAATACGTATTCTTTAATTTCTCTCCATTTTATAAAGCCAGCACTATTCAATCATGAAGACTCCATCCTGGTAACCTTAGATAAGATTAATCTTAACCCCCTCCCCAAAATATTCTAACTATAAGGACCATATTTAGGTTAGGGTTTCATCTTATTTTTAACTATAAGGACCATATTTAGGTTAGGGTTTCATCTTATTTTTAAAAAAGATTTATGTTTTTCAATATTTGTGTGTGTGTGTGTGTGTGTGTGTGTGTGTGTGTACATAAATGCAGGTGCTCATGGAGGCCAGAAAAGGTAGTCAGATTCCCACAGCTGGAATTGCAGGTGGTTGTGATTCTCTTGATGTGAGTGCTGACAACTGAACTCTGGTCCTTTGGAAGAGCAACAAGTGCTCTTAAACAAAGAGTACTCTACAGAAACAAGCTTTTACCCTCCTAGTACTTCATGTGATGGTTATTTGCCCAAATAACATGCCATTGAACTCATGTAACTTGTAAGTTGAATAGCCAGATGAATGACAAATTTTGGAAGGAAGGATAAAATGAACTGAATAGAAAATGACATAACATAAAAGAAAAATGGAAATTTGCTGCTCTTTTAATTCAAAATATAATTGAAAATTTATGGATGACAAATTATAAAGGAATGCATTTTACCATGCATCCATGGAGATGAACCAGGGCTAGACTGTCTTTTTCAATATAATTTGGAGGTCACTGGCCCTTGAAACTATAACTACAACCTCCCTTGTGAGCAGTCCATAAGAGAGCTTGGTATGATCCTTCATGGGGGCTGACTATCTGCTCTTACTCGTGAGGCCAACAGTTTTCTGTATGTCTTAGCTCCATGCAATAGACCTTACTGTTCATTCTATAACAATGGAAAGCCTTCCTGGTCTCTGTCTTCAAGCCACGAAGGTTTAGTGGTTCTACTTGTCCTTGACCCAGAATGCATTACCATTATAACTCTGTCCAACAATAATGGACCCTATTTAGAGCTCCAGAATGTTCCTCTGGCCTTCTGTTTAGTCTGTGAGTGAGATACTTTGGAAGCAGAAGGGCTTTTATGAAATGTAGAGTTGCTTTGCCAACTTGTAGATAGCCTTCCTTTCTGAAGTAATTTCTGTGTTCCTCTAAAGCCATCTGCTCTTAACTGTTAGAATGAAATTAAGTAAAATGAATCATTTATTTAGTTCCAACAAATGCTGACATCTACACTGTAGTAAATTAATCACAAGAAATGATCAAATCATGAAAGTAAACTATCCTGCTATAACAGCAATCTTTGATATTTTAGTTAAGTTTAATTTCATTTTCTGGGAATACTTTAATTAGACAATTACTTTTTATATATTTCTAAAAGATTTTAACATTATATTGTTAGATGAAATAATGCTATTAAAATATAAACTACTATACTACTAAACTACTAAATGCTAAACTACTAAAATGCTACTATAATATAAACATAATATAAAGTTTTCTTTTGAACTATATAGTACATTGACACCAAAGACTTGGGTGCTGTAACTGGTGACTTTGAAATGATTCATGGGGTTGGCTGTGTCAGAAACTCCAACTGTGAACACTGACTGATGATTTAATTCAAACCCTGTAAGAACTGTAATGTTCAAACTCAGGTGAGCTCTCATCACGGTTTGCATCTAGAACACACCCCATGGGCTTTTTTTAACTCTAAGTTCTCAGCTTGTGGCACTAGTTTTAGGTTAAGGAGCCTTTAATGGGAGCCTGGTTATAGTAAATAGGTTATTAGGAGTGGGCCTTTGAAGGTTATACTGTCCCTGCTTCTAATCTATGCTCTTTGTTTTCTGATTTCTGGTTATATGGAGAACAGTTGGTATGGGTTCCCTCACAAAATGAACTGCTTTCACAGTCATGCTTTCCCCATCGTGATAAACTGAAATTCTTTGAGCTGTGAGCCAAAATTAATGTATCTTTATAGAGATTTAATAGTTGTTAAAGACATATTGAATTTTTCAAAAAATTTTTTGTTGCATATTTCAATAATGCTTTATAATTTTTTTCTGAAACATGTATCTTTTGTATAATATATATCTAGACATCCTTCAGTATTTTTTGAATAAATTATTTTCAATTAAACTTTTGTTAATTGTGATGTAGAAATACTATGAATTTTGTATGTTAGCCCCATATCCAACAACATTACTGTAAATTCTTATTTTTTAAAACATGTCTGCAGGGTTTTTGGAATTTTTATACAGACAAATGTATGACTCGAAACTGTTTTTGTTTCCATCTATATTTTCTCTCCCCTATTCCTTCTATTTGTCTCTCCTTTCCTAATTCTTACTTTGTTGCTTTGGATTTTCTTTCATTTCTTAGTGAATAATATTAGAAAAACATTTCCTGACACTTAAGCAATTTTAAATACCCACGAAACTTGACTTCATATAAAAAAATTAAAGACTACCAAGTTTTACATTATTAAAACAGATAACTTTTATGGAAACCAAGGCAACCAATAAAAGATAAGAGAAAAATGCAATGCCCATCACCAGATAACTGAAAAACAGCCAGATGCACTCATTGAAGAGGCAAGAAAACAGAAGACAAAAAATGTTAATTCTCTACAATAATCAAGACTAGGTATACTAATTTATAATGATTTCTTCTATAAGAGTAATAAAATTGAAAATATTAATGACCATAAATTTAGCATGAAATGAAGCTAGTAGGGATACAATCTGATAGAAATACAAATTGGCAGAATAAGTGTTTCCAAGTACAGCTAGCAAGGTTGAGTATGGTTATATCCTACATTCTAGCAGTTTCTAGCCAAGATATATGCTCTGAGAAAAAGAAAACAAATAAAAAAATCCTCAAAGTCTTTCCCCAATGTGGCATGGAATCAGAGATGAGAATGTTTATAGAAGCATTGTATTTTATGGCAAAATACCAAAAGCAAATCCACTGAAAACTACAATGCCATTATCCATGGAACAAATAAGCAAACAGCTCTGAGATCAAAAAGAATATTTTCAAAAGGTCATAATGAATGAAAGAGAAAACCAAACTATAGATATGATACTCTTAAAAGACATTCATTGGAATGATGAATACACTTCTCTGTAGAATAGGCAGAAGAATAAGACCAAGGAACACACAGGGTTTTCTTACTCTGTCGATGCACTGTTTCTGAAGTGAAAGGAATTAAAAAACAAAAACCAAAAAACTTCTGAAGAACCAGAGAGGTGAACACAATATTGATTGTGCAATTTGTCTATGTGATGTGTTTATAAAGTGACTGATGGTTAAGAATAAAGTTAAAAGTTGCAGATTTTTCCAAGACTGGACATTTCGTGTAACAGAAATGATAGACAAACATGAGAAGGAATTCAGAAGAATAACGTTACAAAAGGAATGAAGGCTAATGGCTGTATTTGACATTCTAGGTTTCTGCCATGGGGAAGTCTAATCTTTCCCAAATCTTATTAGTGAATGAACAAGTTTGGTCTTAACACCATTTTGCTTGGGCAACAATTCCTTCTAAAGACCATATTCATTCTCTCAAGCTACAAGAACTCTAAAAAACTAGTACCTTGGCTAGATTATGACTCATCACCTTTGACAAGTCAGCTTAATAAGTATTTTAGTTCCTTACTGCAGTAGAGAATGATTTTAGAGTTGTTGGAATCATGGATTGGTACTTGAACTATTCATATAGCTGCGAGGTCTTGAGATACACAGACCTGGGAACCATTCCTTCTAGCTTCTTACCTGATTCATTAAAGATTATTTGATAGGTCACTTTATTTTTGTAAGTTTTAGCAGCTAGAAGCCTCATTTGGGATTGTGCCAAATATTCTAAATTTATCAGAAAACTAGTACTAACAAAAATTGGGATAATTCCATGGAATCTACCAGGCACAACCTTTTCAGTTTTTTCCCTCTGTGGATTTCCCATCACAAAACAGAACTGGTTTATGTTAAAGATTCTCTTAACCCTGTCTGTCCTCTCTTTGTATGAGTTCAACTATGAGTTGAAGAATCACACTCTTGAATTTTTTGCAGGTAACCTGAGTGTGTTTGAAAGGAAAGCTGAGGGCTACCATTTGGTGATGACTTCACTTTCTGAAGCCTTCAGATCTCACAGGGAACTTTTTGCCTATCTTAAAGACCAAGTGACGAATGAAAGTCTGGTGATGGAGTGGAACATACACAAAGGTGAAGAGGGAAGGACTGGAAGAGGAGACACCTCTTGGGGGGAAGGAGGTGGGGTTAGTGAATTTACTGTGAGGAACTCTGCTCAGAATCCGTTTAAGAATGCCAGTACTTTTAAGTCATAATACCATGAGTGAAAGAGGGTTGAGCTCTGTATTCAGAGAATGTAGGGATGATGGAAGAATGTCAAACAGAAGGACTTTGTGTAATACAAAAAGATAGCTTTTCTCTTTTCACTTCCTGCTTCATCTCTTTCCCATGTTTGTTTCTGTTTTTTTTAATTAAAAAATGAATTTTATCTTCATCACTAGTAGATTATAACTGTTCTAGTCACTCCAAGATAGAATCTTTAAACAATGACAAGAAAAATACCTTCCAGTATTTGTTTTAGTGATTGCAATTAAACTGCTTAATTATAGTATAGGGTAAGAATCTTGGAAATAAAAGACATGTATATACATTGTTCCAATGCCTAAGCCAAAATATACCTAACAACAAATTTTCTATGTTTCTTTTATTTCTATTACTCATAAAAAACAAAAACTCATAAAAATACTTTCAATTATTTTTATTTATATGATTTCAGTTAGAAAACAATTTAACAAAGATCATACACTGTTCACATGAGGGTACTATCAGGGTTTTGGGAGACATATTTCAGGGTTGACAAACAACATACATCAGAAAGCTGAATATCTATTTCATCCATACTTCTTATAGGCCACAGTTGGGTTTTCTCTTTTTTTTGTTTTTTTTAACAAATCTTAGTTTTATGTAATGTTCAGGAGAAAGGCAGACCAGTAAGTTATAACCCTTTCTTTTGGCTTGAAAAAATGTAGTTTCTTAAAGAAGAAATTTGTTAAAATTGTTCACCTCCTGTGATAGGACTGCACTTTGCACATAGATTTTTGATAATTGGACAGCCTAATGGATGCACAAATATCCAAATAACTATACAGCAGAAAACAATGTTCAAAATATTAATATTTGTGATTAAAACATAAGATTATATTTAAAATGTGATTATGCTTATTTTAAAATGCATATATGTGCAACAATAAATAAATATTATCTTAGATAAAAATGAAAAGTAAAATTCTTACCCCAAAATTGGTCTTTGCTTTTTTTATATTAATGCATAGTCTAGGAAATAAAAACATATTTTTCATTTTTTTTGTTTGTTTAGCTAATTCTAAATTTAGATTAATTAATCCAAAGTAACAGAACAAGTCTCTAGCTCCACAACAGAAGCTAAGCAGCTTAATTTATTCTGAAAAAATCCTGATTTAGACTGTGAGTTGACTCCTATGGGTAGAGTGTTTTATTTTGGATTTTTCTAAACAATTTATTCTACAATATTTAGAAACCTAACAAAGAAATAGCTCCTTTCAAACATCATGGCCTTTTGTGATATAATGTGACAATTAAGCTTTCTGAATTCTTACGTAATACTGTTTCTTTAAATATAGCACCACTACACTCCCAGTCTTCAGCTGCTGTCATTATAGCTGACTGGGGGGATTAAATAGGATAATGATTTTCTTTAAAGTCCTTAGCACGCAATAGGCTTTCTGAAAAAGAGGTAGCTATTGTTGTTATTAATATTAATGTATTTAAATTTAACGTATGAGAATTCTAGTTGGAACGCTCTCTGCTCCTGATGCTCATCCAACATCTAGTCCACAGCTTACTTTTGTAAATATACTTTTATTGAAATTTAGCTTTTTAAGGTCACAGTAACTTTTGCACAAAGATGACTGTGATGAAGAGCTGACAGAATGGATGGTCTACAGAGCCTGACATGCTTATTTGGCTCTTCAAGAAAGTTTGTTGATTCTTGGCTTAAAATGGAAGAAAGTATTTGATTAAAAGTATATTTAACTAAAATGATTTACCCATACTCAAAATAAATCATAATGACTCACATATAGCAATTTCCATTAAAAAAGACAGGACACTGTAATTTGAAGTAAGTCCAAACATACTTTGAGAAATCAGTCCATCACTGTAATAGATTTTGATTGCTTAAGTAGTTCAATAATAAGTGCTGTTGTCTAAAGGTTATGTAAGTGAATGAAATCCTACAGCTAACTTATTTATTCCTTCTCTTTCCAGGATTTCAAAGACTTGGTTATTAGGCTTATTTATCTACTTATCTACCTGTTTATTAATAAACAACTGACAAGTAGAAAGGTGCATTTGTAATATGTATTAACTTGCTGAGTTTGGGTATAAATATATGCTTATACACATCTACACAATGGCTACACATCTCCAATTCTCCTTAAGTGAATTCTCTCCCAAGTATATTACATACTCGACTATACACAGCCATTTATGGGAGAGGATGTCCATGCTGCTATGCTCTCTGGAGTACAATAAATCGATAAGAAAAAGATGTCCCACAGATTCCTCCTGGAAAGTCTTAGATAGTATTTCATCAGGATCTTTAGTATTGCATTTGAAGTGTCTTTAATTTTATATTATTATATTTGGCTTACTAATCTTCTCATTTTACTTAAGCTTTTCATTTCATTGTGTCATTTGCCTAGATGTCCATCTACTCACTACCCTGGAGAAAGAGAAATCAGGAGGACCAGTCGATTCCAGCCAGGCTTGGCTGGAAGTGCCTTTAGCAACTAAGCCATCTTGTCAGCCCATTTCTACTAGTGACAATTCTTGCTGGGTTTGCAGCAAAATTATTTCCTTTTTGGTGTTGGTTTGGATATAATTTCCTTGAGAGTCTCTCTTATTCATTCTTCACTGTTATTGATTACCATCTGGTTTTCTTGCTGACTGTAAGCTGTAGCTATTAGATCAATGCCATGTCACAGCTGTTTCTAGGCAGTGGAAGCTTAGGATTAAAGGGATTTTGTAACAGGAAACAAAGCTTCATGAGTAGGGTGGGATTTATAAGCAACTCCATAGGACTTTCTTGACATCCACATAGATGTTTATATTCAATATATGCATGTGATTGATTCTTTTTCAGAAAAGTTTATGTGTACATGGACTAAATTTTTATTAACTCAGTCCATTTTTTAATGCATTAGGAGAGTTCTGGGTGCCTAAGAGAGCTTGATTACAGAACAAATTGTTTTCTATATGAAATGCTTTTTTAATAAACATAATTGAAATGTTGCTTTTTGGTTTAAAAATTTTTATTTTCATATGAGATTTCTTTGAAGTATAGCATAGGTATGTTGTATATCTCCTTTATGCAATGAATGGACTGATATATGTCAATCTATTTTTTCCATAAATATACAGTCATTGAATTATGAATTTTTTCAGAATGATTGGAAAGAGTGGTCTTTGAAAATGATTAAAAATATTTAAATTAGATCTGGTAGGATAGCTCACTGCAAAAGCACTTGCTGTACAAGTCTAATGGTGTCAGGTTAATTTGATGTTGTGGTTCACGTACAGATGTGTAATGACCAAATCAGGGCAATTAGTGTATTCATCATTTTAACATTCATTCTCTGTGTGATTTGGCATCCTTAGCCCAGGTGCTAACCCTTAACCTCCAGTAGAGTAATTATTGTGCTGGCACTTTCAATTCTCCTCCAGCCTCCCTAGGGTTGTGAAGCTGACCACCCTACTTCTGAGCTTCTGAGCCTGTGTTCGCTCACAGCAGGAGGAAGCTGGCTACCACAACATGAAAAAGGTAGAGAAAATGAGAGGTGGGTAGGGAAACAGAAAGATTTGAAGTAAGACCCAGGAAAAAAAGGTTACCTTGGCAACTGACTGCTGTTGGAAAATTGCTTAAGCTTATCATGACAGGAAATGAGTGAAACAACACAGTGACCAGAGGCAGATGGTGAGTCAGCTTAGGAGCGGTTGAGTAATTAATGCACTAGAGTTAATTTTCATGTTCATAAAAGGCCCTCTGTGAGGTCCCCCTACTTTTAACACTGCTGTGTGCTCCCTCCAATGAGAGACTTACCTCTGCAAGGTAGAATTCATCATACTGCCTTCTGAAGTTCTCTCCCTTGTAGTAGTTGCTGGCTGCGACGATCACATCCACAGTCACCATGCTCAGGATAAACATGTGGAAAACAGATGACCGCATCATTTTCTGAGGAGGCAAAATGGATAGGTGAACTTTTCCTGAAGACAGACACGAATCTCACCAGTAACTGCAATGTGCATGCCGATATATTTTGAAAGACAACAGGTCTGATATATGGCAGTAAAGATCAGTCTTTCCAAGACCACTGATTAATAATGAGACCAAAGGAATCCACTTCTTTCAGTGAGATAAAGATGTTTAGGAACATAGTTTAGAAACCTTCAGTTAAAAATGGAAAATACATTTAATTTAGCTGCGTATACTTGTACCTTGGACATAAAGTTGTTTTAACTCTGAGTTCTAAATATATGGAAAAATAGTTTTCAAAATGATTATCCTGAAAAACAAGCATGACTATTCTTTATCAAGGGGAAGAATAAAAGCATTTTTTCAGATGGTTGTAAAACTGGATAGAGGGAGAAACAGAAGATTTATTTTTCCCTATTGCTTTCATAAATACTTTCTGAAAATAAGCCTGTAATGAATAATGACTGTCTGTTGTTCTTATGATGTGTCTGGGGCCATTCTAGAATTTTACACAGATTAACTTAATTAAAATCCATGCTAGTCCTAGGATGTTATTCTAATTTGATGGTAAGGAAATTGAGACTCTAAGAAATTAAAAAAAAATTTCCCCACTATCACACAAGTATTGAGTCTTGACTCTGGATTGGGAATTAAATCTGGTCAAAGTCCATTGCCTGTATTGGAGTGGAGTTAACCAAGCATTAAAGACAAGTATTATGGTAGCTGCCACATAGTTAATGCTTACTATATGCCTAGTCATTTTATGTACATGCTATTTATGTTGTGTCTGTTAATACCACAGCTTTAAACAGCAGGATATGTGATTTGCAGTACACAGTGTTCAGAGAGCTTAGGTTATTTGTTTAAGACCACACAGCAAGAATGCATCAGATCCAAACTCTGCCATTAAGGCTGTTTGAGGACTGTTTTGTGATTTTACTTTGTTGTGAGGAAAAGATAATTTATGTGGGGAAAACAGAGGCGAAGGCTCCAGACATGGGAGAGTCAACTGCTTAGGACCTGTGGCACTACATAGTCTCTTCCTTTCTCTTCCCTTTTCTGGTTTTTGAGTTATAGAGGAAAATTTATTATAGATTCATGGTAGGAGAGAGTGAGTGAGAAAAAGATAGAGGGAGAGAGAATATGGACTTGAATGAGGCTTGGAGAGAGAACCATGCCATTTGACTTAGACTTGGTGATCAGTAGCATTGTAGATAAGCTATTACATAGCACAAAGTTAAGGCACATGGCAGGTAAGGCTTCAAAGAAAGCCCAGAGAACAAGAAAAGGCTCATTTAGGCTCTGGCTGACACCAACAGCAAAACAGAAGAGAATAAAAAGGAAAAACTGGCCTTTCTGAGTCAGGACATGGAAAGGCAGACTGTCATATAGTCTCTTCTTTTCTTCCCCATACATACGGACACTTTGTGTGCCCTTGCCCCAGGGTCTGACTGGCAAATTCCTTAGTATTGCAACTAAAGAGCCTATGTAAAGCTCAGGCTGCGACTGTGATGAAGTGTATCTGAATGGGGGTCCAAGGCATCACCTTCCCCAGTCTTCTCTAACAGAATTGGGTGGAGCCAGGCTATCTGCAGCTGAGGCTCTACCTCTTCCTGGTGCTATACCCCTGAACAAGCCACTTAATCCTCTCTGCACCCAGTTTTCTCCTTAGTGAATGGACAATATGAGTCTGCACCAAAGGGATATTATCATTTTTAAATGAATCAACATCTATGAAGATGTGTTTACCCACTGCAGGTGTTGTTACAAAAGCCTCCAGTCCAAACAAATGCCTTTTGGTGAATCAAATATGTTTCTGTCAGGAATGAGAAATTAACCACACAAGGTCAGAGAATTAATTATATTGAACATCTGACTGAGCCCAGAACCAAGGGAGATAAACCAACGTGATAAAAGCCTAATAATAACTCCAGGCAAGGGAAAAGCAGATTGCCTGTAAGGCTTCATGTTGCCCTGGGGATTGACACATTTTTATATACATTTCTCTTTGACTTTATTTCATTGGTAGTAGAAATATCGAATTCCAGAACTGCTGATCAACCTGTTTGTATGGCTGTCAATTTACTTGCAGGAGCTACTGACCTTCACAACACAGGTAAGTAAATCAGTTGTCAAGTTTCTATTCTCTTTTGAATTTGCATTGTTATTTCCTTTTTCTTTGCATTGTGAGAATTAAACCCCACACCCATCACCTCCTTTTTGTATTCCTTTCCAACAAATGTTCTATTAAAAACAGTTAACTGATTTCCCTTTTATTAGCATGACAGAAAAGCGACAACTTTTTCTTTCTGTTTTCCTTCACTGTGGATTTAGGTCTTAAGTAAACTGTTATTACAGAAAGATCCAAACAAAGCTTTCAGCCATGGCTGTCAAAAAAACTTTGAAATTAGTTTTGTAACTGTCACAGCTTGGCTTTGGTGCTGTCATTATAATTAGGCTGTTTTTTTGTCTGAATGTCTACATATCCCTGTTGGTACAGAATCATTAAAATAATCACTTACAATGGAGTTTGATATGCTATAATCACTGTGGCTTGGTTGACTTGCTCTAAAATAATAACCTTCAAACATAAAATAAGAATGAAGATGGTAAGTATGTGTAGGAGCTGAATTTAAATATTAAACCAGTAACTCCAGCTTTAATATGAAAGCTGGTGAATGGACCACTGGAGGTGAATTCAATCAACCAGTGTTAGAAACTGTCCATCAGCTTTCATGGAGCAATATCACATCTGGCTTCATTCTTGAGTCTGAAGAAGTCTAAGGCTGTACCTTCAGTTTTCACTTTTGTATGCAATTAACATAAAGAAACTTGTTGAAATTGGATCAGTGTGGCAAAACAATATGAAACTCAAGCCTTCCACAGTTCTATTTACTTAACATAAATGTAGCTCTACCTACCATCTATTATCAATATAGAGGCATGCACACATATATATGTCCAGGAACACACATATACAAATTTAAATGTATATATGTGTGTTGAATATAATATACAAATTTTCAGACGTGTACTGAAGCTTTTAAAATTTCTTCATTTAAAGTTTCATTTTAGTACACATTTTTATTAAGTCAGGGGACAGAAGAGATGGCTCAGTGGATGAGAATGATTGTTGTTCTAGATGATCCAAGTTCTGTTCCCAGCATCCATACCAGGCATCTCACAATCTCCTATAACTCCAACTGCAGGGGATCTGATACCTCCTTCTCATCATAGTGGGCGCCTGCACCCACTCAAACAGACACACATACACAGTCATAAATAAAAATAAAAATAAAAATATAACTCCTTTTTAAAGGGCTTTTAAAAAATCATACACTTCTGAATAATTTTTAGTTTGTCTTTGCTCCAAAATCCACTTATTTGTGTAAATGGCAATTGGAATTACCAAGACATGAAGACACTATAATAGAATCTTTCCTGATGCAGCAAAATCTGTCAGAAACACTCTAGAGAATCAAGGAGTCTCTGAGTAGGCTGCACCCTTGGGGGTGCTTAGAGATGCAAGAACTCAGGCTGTTTCCTAGCCTCAAAGAATTCCAATCTGTAACTTCAACAAGGTCCCTAGATGCTTCATGTGTCATGTTCAAATTCAAGAAATAATGTCTGTGAATTTGAAGCCAGCCTGGTCTCCAGAGTGAGTTCCATGGACAGCCAGGGTTACAACAGAGAAATCCTGTCTCAAACAAAGCAAAACAAAACAAAACAAACAAATAAAAAGAACTAATGCTATAGATAATACTCATTGAATAAGAAAGATGGTTCATGGATGACCTACAAAGTCATCAGACTCTTCAAATTTCGTGATTCTAAAAGCCTACAATGACTAAAGTGGAATCTAACAAAAACTGGCTAAATATTACTGTGTTCTTAGGATCACTAGACCCCATCTGAATGGCAACTCTTTCTCATCCAAATCCAAGGCAAAGAACCAGTTAGACAAAAGGGTTTCACTATTAGGGGACTTTATGAAGCCACCATCACAGACTTTTTAATAAAGGCAGGGAATGATATAGCTTCAAGAGATAGAAAAGAAAGGGGAATAGCATTTGCTTAGTTTCCAAAAACAATGCATTTTTTGGTGAGATCTCATTTTTCTCCCCAGTGAAAACTAGGTTTGACTTCTGATATGCAGCACATGATAAATTTGTGTTGTCGTAAGTAACTAAGTTTGTGGACATTTGCTTCAGTAACAATAGGAAACCATAGAGCACCATCTATGATTTTGATTGACATCAGCTCAAATCATCTTCAGGGCAAATGACTGAACACACATGCCCAGTAATATGAAATAAGATTTGAACTAAAGTCTGTATGCAAGGTGATCATCAGTGGGATGCTGAAAATATTGTTGCTTCAAATGTAAACAACTATATCTTTCATCTTGCTTTGTGCTAGGAAGTGTCATGAGAGAATGAAAGTGAAACAATAATGCAAAGGCCAAGAACAAGAAGTGCCACTTTTATACTAGTTTGAGTGCTTAGGATACAGCTCAATGGTGGAGTGCCTATCTAGAATGCATGAGTCTGGGTTCATGCAAAAATAAAAGAGAGAGAAAAACAATAATTTTTAGTCCCATTGTCCAAGGAAAGGCCCCATGAGACTGCAAAGTGAAGCCACATGTGGACAGAGCTCCTTCTGCAATGAAAATTAACATTAATAAGAAACAGTATTGAGATATGAGGCAATCTGTACTTGAGTGCTTGGTCTGTGCCAAGCTTCATTTCAAGCACACTGCACACTGATGTAATGACACTGTTTGGTCCTTAATAATCTCAGGCGGTCGGTATTCATGCCATCCCCCTTTTTCAGGAAGAAACAGACTTCTTAGAAAAGATGAGTAGTGTTCCAATAACATCACATTGGAAAGCATTTTCAGATGTTTTAGGGGAAAAGCAGATGCTCTTCTGCTTTCTTTTGAGCAGTCAAGAAGCCCTTGACATGGCTCTAGATGCTAAAATGAGTGTGAATCAGTGTCCTTGCTGAATGTTTGTCTGGGAAGAGAAAGCAGAAGTACATGAAGCTTGTGTTTGAAACCTGTGAGATCAGTAGGATATAATGGAACATTAGTTTGAAGACTGGTTGAGCTCTGTGCCCAAACTTGACCTCTCTGTGACAACATTCTCTCTTATAGAAAATGGATGTTGTAATATCTACATTTTTGATTGAAACATGGTTATAAACAGGACTATTTATTGCAGTGTCTAGCCTCTAGTAGAAATCTTGAATACTGTATTGGAAAACCGTGGAGGGATTTAAAAATAGAGATATGATCAGTTGTTTATAGAGAAAAGTAAGAGAGATAAAACATGAGAAATTAATTCAAATAAATAACAAATTTTGAGACACAGTATGAAGATTCATAGATTTACAAAATGTCTAAAGGAATCTTGTTTTGGCAGTTTATATGTAAGTGCTTG
Organism: Cricetomys ansorgei; assembly: GCA_026225945.1. Taxonomy (NCBI): domain Eukaryota; kingdom Metazoa; phylum Chordata; class Mammalia; order Rodentia; family Nesomyidae; genus Cricetomys; species Cricetomys ansorgei. The sequence goes on from JAMJFZ010000770.1 coordinate 1,611,651, forward strand.
GTGGGTTACTGCTTCTATCAATTTCTCAGGTAATATTTTTCTGTGAAACAGTTCTTTGATAGTCTTATGATTCTGTAGATAAAATATCCAAAAAAGGACACTTGTGGCCTTACAGTACATGATGCATATAAATTATAATGATAAATACCACAAAGCTGAATCTAAGTTGCTTTTTGAGTAAGCAAAATATCGTACCTTGGTTAAAAACAAAGTTCATCTACTGAACATTGTGTCATTTGCTTACTAAATTATGAATTTTAGTTGGGATTAAAAGTAATTTAGAGAACAATGCAATTATAAGGTAAAATTTTCAGAAACTATCTTGCATATGATAGATAAGCATAAGAATGAGAACATAATCACAGGTAAAAGCAACTGCACAAAACCTAACATAAATCTACCACTCCCAAATGTATCCTTATGTTCACACTTCTAAAATATACATGCAAAATGATTCTACCCAATTTAAAAAGTTTTGTTAGTTAAGCAACATGTTTATATCAATACTGAAAGCAGACCAGTGGGTGTCCTTCTAGACTGTGTGTTTTTCAATCACCCATCCTTGGAGAGGCTGGGCAGAAAGGGATCCATGAATAACTCCCCACAAGGGTACTGAGAGTCTGTGATGCCACAGATGCCCTGCCAGCTGCCATGTCTTAGAGTTGCTTGTATTTTTTAATTTGGGAAAGAAAGATAAGTGAGCATCTGGAAGTCAAATTGCAGAGAGAAGAGTCTCAAAAACCCTTTAATCTCTTGTCCAGTATCAGTGAGCTTTTGCTGTTATGGCATTAAATCACATATTGTTACTTACACCATTAACATCAATATACTTCAATCACTAACTTTTGACCTTACAACACAAGTTAGAATTTTTTCTATGTATACGGGTGTTTTGTCTCTTGTATGTATGCCTACCACATGTATGTTTGGTCCTTGTGGATGTCAGAAAAGGGGTAAGATCTCCTGGAACTGGAGTTACAGAGGTTGTCAGCCACCATAATTGAACCCAGGTCCTCTGAAAAAAACAATCAGTGCTCTTAACCATTGAGTCATCTCTGCAGCTCCACAAGTTAGATTTTAATAAGAAGAAATTCATGTCTGCTGGGATGGGAAAAGTTGCTAAGCTTGGTTGAATGTTATTCTTAGCTAGTGATTTTGATTTTTCTTTTATTCTGTGTGGAAAAATGTGGTGGCCTTGCAGTGAACACACCCATGGGTGTTCATGCCCTTGGCAGTATCTCTTGATCCAGTCCTGTGACTTTCTCTGGTTAGTTTATAATAACAGAGGAGTAAGGAGCAGAGGAATTTGGAAACACTTGTGTGCCAGGATTTATTCTTGGCTTTATAAGATGCCTGAGCCACCACACTGGCATCCAGACCCTATAGACCCTAATATCCTCTTCACTCCACTGTCAGCCAGCCAAGCCCAGAGCATAGATTTAAGATGAAGAGTGTCTGACCACAGATGCTTTAGGTATCAGCTGAAGTTTGGAATGGTCTAGTTGGACTTTTCAAGAAAATCATAGATTCACCATCAAAAATTACTATCTCATTTATATAACAGCATAGCTTAAACCAATCAGCTTCACTTGGTTGCTAAACACTCAGGGTCTGCTCTGGTGATTCTTGAGGAAGGAAGAACATTTATAGGTATCTTAAAGGTCTTTAACCTCATTATCCAAGGATGGGACACGTGCATGTAATCTCATTGTCCTATTCAGAGATTGTGACACATAATACCATAGCATTCACTTTGATGTAAAAACTAGAAACTCACAAAAGATACTTCTGAACGCTGAGAGAACTGTAATGAAGACCACAGTCATCTGATATATTGGTTAAAGTAAGGACACTTAAAATAGAGTATTTCATAAAATTTGCTCAATAAAATCATGTCCTGAATTGGTTTAAGTTATGGTGTATATTTCTTACAAAGTCTTCAATTTAGGACAGCATGTGCTTCCTAGAATACATCGCCACAATGGACATTCACAATTTGAATCAAATTACTGCTTAACATGCTTCTGTTCCCTCACACTTTGTGGCCACACATGGATTAGTGGGAGAAAGGAGAAATAAGTGAATATCTCTGCCAAACCCTTTCAATTAGCTCAACTATAATTCAAGGATTAAGAACTCATTGTCCCTACATGACTTCATTATTGACATTTGAAAAAATATCAGGATAGAGAATGTAAATCTTGGCTTGGAAGCAATGATGTGTTGACTTTGTTGGTTTTCTATCTTCAGATAATAAAAAGATCAGAACATTAAAAATTTCACCATGTTTTCTTCTCATATTAGAAAAAGAGTATTGGAAGAAAGACATTCAAACACTATTATTCAATTCCTCTCCCCAAGTTTTCCTCTAAGCCAACCAATTTATGTTCTGATATAAGAAATGGAGCATGCCATTGTGCCTGTCATTGTGTGTCAAGGCAATATATTTTATCTATAAAGTGGAATAAACAAACAAACAGACTTAGAAAGAAGGACAAAGGCTTCCAAGTCTTGGGAGTGAGAGTAGGATACAGGGCTGAACCTAGAGGGCAGTCAGTTTACAGTGGGGTTGCACAGGAACTGACTTCCTAGATGTGAGCATAGGCACCCAAGAGCTGAGTGATGCCAAGTAGCCAACTATCTCCCATGACCTATGCTGGGTATTTGAAAAGCATCAATCTCAGTACTTACATATGGAAGAATGCTATTATCATTGCTTGTCAGATATGTTAGAAAACTTTTAGACTTGTTAGAAAACTGAAACTCAAAAGGATTTGGAAAGTTGTCCCAAGTGATCCTTGGATACACTGTCTTAGCTAGACCTCCCTGTCTGGACACTGGTAGAGGAGGATAGAAGAGACTAACTGATTAAATGAACTTAACTTCTCACAAGCACCACCAATTTGTGAAATGATTGTGGAAAGGTTCATTAAGAAGATAGACATTCTAAGAACTCTCTGTGATGACACTCCACCACTCAAAATACACATATCACACTTTTCACCTCCTCTCGATTTTCACCTCCAATGGAAATTTTCTCAAAGAGCATTAATACACTACAGTAATAATCTTGTCATAATTTGACCTATTTATGGAAAAAACCATCTGCCTCCTTTCCTTGCAGAATGAGGAACAGCATGAGATAGTACCAGAGAGAAATTGAGCAGGACCACTTCATGTCTCATGTATACCATCATTTTCCTGTCAGATATCTTTATGATAATAGACCACTGGGTATGCATGTATTGGAAGAGAGTACCAAGAAGGCTGTCACATCTGTCAAATTGTCAAGGATGAAAACTCCTACTTGGGAGGCAGGGGAATGGCTAGTCACAGCAGCAGCTGAGGAATGACTTTTCCATTTAATCTAATTCTATTCATCATGCATTAGAGTGACCCATTCACACAAATGTTGCTCATATAAAAAACAGCACTTAAATAACTACCTAATGGTGAGTTTGATACTAAAAGAGTCAATTTAAACTTCAATATTCTGAGACCCACACTTAAGCACACATTCAGGAAACTTTCTAAATGGTTTCATAATACTGTGTGAGAGAATTGCCTCACTGCCTAAACAGTAGCAGAGTACACAGTGTGCATCCATGCATCTAGTATCCAAACTTTGGATTTGTCTCCATATTTTTATTGATATTTTTATTGCTTCATATTCATATACAAGTGATTTATCCACTGACAATATAAGGGATTTCTGAAAATCATTTAGAATAATCATCTGATAAGTGATCAAGTGATACAAGTTAGCAATCTATAGGTTGCTTATGAATCTGCAGAAATTCCTAAGTGGCCAACAAGTATATGAAAAGATGGCTGTATTTACTGGCTGTAACCAGAAGGGTGGCAATTTACCATTATATGATATCATTGGCCTGTAGGCCCCAGTCTGCAAGTCCCTCAAGTGCCACATCCAACTTCTCCACATAGATAGGTCCTGTACATTTTTACCCCAGAGCCTAGCTCAGTGAGTCCAACTGATCCTTCTATCCATGAAACATCTTCAACCTTTAGATCTACCTCTAAACTCCAGGTTTGGACCAGGACATACATACTGCATGCCAGTTCAGATCCTTCTATCAACCTAACTTCATTCCACTAAAGTCATATCCAACATTTAGAACTGATACAGCCTGTAAATCCTGCATTCTGCCACAAACTGCTCTTTCTGCATCAGACACATAATTAATAAAAGAAGACCACATGCCCAAATATCACTGCAAAAACTCAAACTATATGAAAGTTCAAGGCAGTACCTTCCACAACTCCCCAAATCAGCCTGTCTTATATAAATTTTCTCCAATGAGACTTACCTTGGTAAATCTTGGGACACAAAATTTAAAAGAACAATCATAAATTTCTGTAAAGAATTCAGGGAATTGAAAGAAGGCATAAAGAAACAGCTCAATGAACTTAGAGAATGAATTTAAATAGAATAAATGCCTAAGTGATGCCCAAGAAAGCACAAGTATAAGCCTGATAGGAATGATGAGGAAAGCCCAAAATTCAAAAGCAGAATTCAATAAAAAGATAGAAACACCAAAAACAATGCAAGCAGAAATGAAGATGGAATTAAATAACTCAATAACCCGACTAGCCAACTCAAGGGAAAGCCTTAAACAATAGAATGCATTCAGATGATAGACTATTAGGGCTCAACAATAAAGATCTACATGAAATAAGCAAAGAATGTGAAAAATTAAAAAGAAAACTGCAGGACATTCAGGAGTGTGGAACACCATAACAAGTCTAAACCATCAAATTGTAAAACAGACGAGAAAGAAGAATCCCAGGTCAATGACATAGACTAGATCTTTAACAAAATCATAGATGAAAACTCTTCCAAAATAAGGAAAAATTCATACAGATACAAGAAGTACACAGAATATCATATAGTTAAGACTAGAAAAGAACACCCCTCATGGAATATTGTAGTTAAAACATTAAGTATACAAAAGAGTGAAAGGTTACTGAAAGAAGCAAGAGAAAAAAAATCATATATAAAGAAAAACCCATCAGAAAAATGGTTAATTTATCATTGGAAAGTTTGAAAGCTAGGACAGCCTACAGCAATGTATTCCAAGACTCAGAAGATCTCAAGTGGTATCCTAGACTAATGCACCCATCAAAGACATTTGCCATAGTTGAAGAAAAGAATAATTTCATGATATGAACAGCCTAAAACTTTTATTTCCAACAGACCAAACTATAAAAAAGAAATAGAAGCCATATTTTAAACTGAAGAGATGAACAACCAAGAGATTGTAGAAATAATAAAAAAGCTATAATTATTGAAACACAAAGTACCATTGAACACACACACACACACACACACACACACACACACACACACACACACTATAACAAAACCCAACAACACAATGATTGCAATCAACATATATTTTCAATAATTACTTTAAATTACCAGTCTTAATTCTCCAATCTTAACACAGGCTGCTTGAATGGATCAGGGAACAAAATCTATCCCACTGTTCTCTATAAGAAACATTCCTTAGTTTTAAAGATAGGCACTGTCTTAGAGTAAAAAGATAAGCAAAATACTCTAATTAAATGAGACCAGGAAGCAAATAGGTATCATTCTTCTAATATCTGACAAAATAGACTTCAAATGATAACTAATCAGAGAAGGTAAAGAGAAATACTCTATTCTAATCAAGGAACATTTAGCTAAGAAGACATTACTGTCATAAACCTATATGCACCAAACTCTGTTACTCTCCGTTTCATATAAAAACAAAACAAAACACTACTGGAATTAAAGACATAGATTAACATCATTCCATTAATAGTAGGTGATTTCAATACTCTTATTTCTCCAATAGACAGGTCATCTGAACAAAAATTAAGCAGAGAAACACCAGAATTAAATGACATCATACATCAAATGGACTTAACAGATATCTACAGAATATTCCATCCAAACACAAAGAATATACATTCTTCTCAGCATTCCATAGAAACTTCTTTAAAATGGACCATATCTTGGGAAAGAAAACAAATTTTAACAAATTCAGAAAGACTGAAATGACTTCTCACATCTTACCTCACTATAATACAATAAAACAAAATTGACAGCAAACAAATATCTAGTATGGACACAAAATCAAGGAGATTAAAAAATCCATTTCTGAGCAATGAATGATTCAAAGAAGAAGTCAAGAAATAAATAAAATTTTTTCTGGAATTAAACGAAAATGAAACAACACAACAACCCCCAGAGACACATTAAAAGTGGTCCTGTGAGGAAAATTTGTAGCTCTAAATGCCTACATTAAAAATAAATGCAAATAAATGACTTAGTGATGTAACTCAAAAATTTGAAAAAAAAACAAACAAACAAAAAAGCAAAAAAAAAAAAAAAAAAAAAAAAAAGAACAATCCAAAACCAAACCAAATAGTTGGAAAGAAATAATAAAAATCAGAGCAGAAAATAATGAACTAGAAAAAAGAAAAATAGAAAGAATAAATGAATCTAAGATCTGGTTCTTTGAGAAGATTGATGGGCTCTTGACACAACTAACCAAAAGAAATAAAGAGAGGAACCAAATTTACAGAATCAGAAATGGACAAGGAAACATTACAACAGACACCAAAGACATTCAAGATATTATAAGGGATTTGAGCATATACAGACTTGAAAGTTCATGTCCATATCAGCCTGTCTTGTAACACATCTCCACTGGCACTAAAAGGTGATTATAATTGCATTTTGATTAAGTGGACCAGCTGCTGCCATTTCTATTCCCATGACCAAATTCTTGAACTCAATGCTTATCACATTTTGCAACCTATTTTGAAATCAAATTCCTCTCAGTTCACCTTCATTTCTCAAGTTTTCTAGCAATTTTCTTCACAGCACTTGTGTGGGAGGTTACCGGGCTCAGAGTTATAGTCAGTCAACTTAGGTATATGCAAGAACCAGAAAAAAGCTACAGTGACTAAGTGAGAGAATCGAGACAGGTGCATAGAGAGAAATGAAACTGGAAAATCATATGGCTCAGAAGAAAAGTGTACAGGATGTACAGCGACCTAGATGACAGATTATACTTACAGTAGGCACACTCTTTGAACATTGAAAAAAGTTCTCAGCTGAAACACAAATGTCCATATTATTTTCTCGTATTATATGGTGGGAATGGGAGATGAATGTTAGAGGCAGCTGTAGCACAAAGAGAAGAGAAGCCAGTTGTGAGGATTTGTTTTCCCTAACCACACTCATAGCACAAAGTAGAGGCTGGAAGGGGAACTCTAGCAGGCCAAAAGGTGAGTAGTGCCAAGAAGGGAAGACAGAAAGAGAAAGCCATTTCAGGGTAGACAGGGTGCCTCATGGACTACAGGAAATTCATTTACTTGTTCTTAATTTGAGTGAATTTGTTGGAAATCACATATATTTGTTAGAACCAGATATATTACTAAATTTAGCCTATGAAACTGATACGAAATCATTAATTGAATCAACAGGCATATTATCCTTTCAAAATGAACATAATTAATATTAAATTGATTAAAAATTTCAACGAGTGTGTTAGAGAACTTAAGAATCCTTATCAGGCTGATAACACTGTTCTGCTCATCCTCCTGTTCTGACTTTAGGACTTTACAATTGACTGTAAAAGCACATTTATTTTTATGTATCCTAAAACAGAAAAGATCATGCTAAGGACATGAAACTGAATCTTTTCTCAGCGTGCTTACATCTGATTCCTATTATATCTATTATGACTTTGATTATAATTGTAATTTGAGTCTCATAATGGTAAATGAATTTGTATAGTTTATAATTGGAGAGATGGCTAGTTTTTCCTCCACTAATAAGACTATAGAGAGTCTATTATTCATTAGAAGAATTGGATTACAGCATATCATAATTCATTGGAGTTATTCCACAACCAATGATTTTAAAGAGACAGTAGAGGACCAATAGAGTTGGAACACTTGAAAAAAGGTAGAGAAGATTAAACATATCAATTAATACTAATAAATTGTCCAATTATTTATAATTGGTAGGAAAGATCATAAACCAAAAACCAGACAAGGACACAGAAAGCAGAAAACAAGGAGGAAAATATAATACCAATGCAGACATTTAGAAAATTTAGCAGAATTAGTACAAAAGAGAAGAGGAATTATTTTAAAATCCCCCATTTTTAGGAGATTTGGGCTAGTTTCTATGCTTAGTTATAAATGTAAAAGTTTGAAAATATAAAATATGTGAATGGACTATTTTTGTAATATGTTTTTAAATTTATACATTACTTGTTATTATATGATCTCTGCAATCTAAAATAACATTACTCTAACTTATTGTTATGGGTCTCCCAAACAAGTACTGATAAAGACATAAGACATAAAATGAGAAAATCCATCCTAGAATGACATATTAACATTTGGATGGTAGCCTTTGCATCTATGAAGAACTGGTGCATTTGTCAATGTGTTCTGTGAGCCCAGGGTACTTATAGAATGCCTCTTTCTAAAGTACTTGAATATGTTTGAAAATCCTATCTGGATACAGATTTATTTATTATTTTACCATTGAGACAAAGAGAAATGCTTTTTAATACTTTACAAAAGACAAACGTATGGGTGACCAAAATTCTTACTTCCAGCCTGTGGAGGAAAGAATGAAGAGTGTGACACTGAGGCAAATGGAATCTCTATGCCGATTAATGCTAGGATTTAACATCTGTTTCTCTAACTAGGGAAAACTCCATAGAACTAGAGGTCCCACCAACCACAGTCACTACAAAAACTATGTTCTACACTGCAATAGCCCCACCTCCATTTATTAAATGAAAGAGCATGAACAGAAGAACAATGAAGCATTAGAAGTTCTGAAAATATCTGGCTTTTCCTGAAACCCTGTTCTATTTGTCTTCATGAATCTTACTTCCAGGAATTAGAGATTGAATCAATTGTGACAATAACAACCTCTCTGATAAAAGTCATTTCCTTCTATGCTTGTGGCATAATGGTCTAAAACAAGCAGTGCGTTGGCAGCACATGTCTAGAAAATATTTCCTGAAAATAATATGACTTTAGATAAATTTGTGTGGTTTTGTGGGAATGTCTCCTCTAAAGCATGATGACAGAGCTCTGACAGAATATATCTGTCTCCTCTCAGAACTCCTTCCTCTTCTGCATGCAAGTTACTATGACTGTATTTATAAGTAACGTATTAAGACTGACATAGTTGAAAAGAACCTAGACAAAGTCTGCCTGAACAGCCAAGTGAGTAGAATGTTTGAATGGCTTGAAGTTGTTGATATAAATTAGAGAAATGAGGAATCAATCACCTCCTGTAGGTGGCAGAGTCCCTTTTAACTCTTGGGACTCCTGGATTTGTCATCTGAGTGGAATATTTTCTTCTAATTTGATCCACAGTTTAACATTTTTCATGACTACTCACATATTCTACACCTATTAGGAGCAAGACCTGTCAACATGGGCCTGCTTTCCTTCTGACTACCCTCAGCTACAGCCAGATCAGAGTTATAACTGACGCAAAGAAGGTACAGAATGATAAGTAATGGAGACAAGTACTGGAGGTCCCTAACTTACTATTTTCACATGGAGAAAAATTCTTTGCAGGAGGGCTGGTTGAACTGAGCTCTGGAGTATAAGTGAACGAGAAATACTGTATAAATAGGCAGAGATGTTGTTTCCTGTTAGAGACAGAGATCAAATGCAGCAGGCTGGGGAGAATCTACTCAGTGTTGATCTAAAGGGAAGCAATGAGGAAAAGAATTATTGGAAAGGAACTTTCTTTTTGATTTTTTCTGTAATTAATTCTTAATAATGAGAATATAGTCATATTTGAAAATAAAAAGAGGTGGCATGTGCCTCTGCTTGTCCTTGGACATGAAGTTATTATATCCCAGAGAGTGAGGAGGTGCTTCAAGGCTAAATGTTCCCTGTTCCCATTGCCCAGTTTTAGATGGCATTCACCATGAGTAAAAATTGGTATATGCTGCTTACTCATTTTCTGTTAATTATTGACTGCTAATTTTTGTAAGGTATGGAAATACATTTTTATGTATATATATATTTCCTTCCCTTTCCCAGTTTTCACCCACACCTTCTTATGGATACTGGCTCTTTCTGGAAAACTTGACTTAAGAACAACCAATTGGTGAACCCAACATCTTCCACACTAAATGGCTGGACATTTCCCTAGTTACTAACTCTATTACTAACATTTATAAAATTCATCTCATATGTTTCCATATTAATAATGTGTCTGATGCTATCACATTTATCTCTCATATGCCACATCCATACATTTCAGGCCTAACTTCTATCCTCACTACATCAATGTTCACAGTATTAAATCTTGCTCAAATTTTACACACTCACATTGTCACTAATATCTTTCCATTCTCAATTATTTGTGAGGAGGGTGACTTGTCCCCTAATTACAGACTTCAATCTTTTTTATTATTATTGTTGTTATTGTTTGAGACAGGTTTCTCTGTGTAGCCCTTGGCTGTCCTGGAACTGCTCTGTAGACCAGGTTGGCCTGCAACTCAGATATCCATCCACCTGCCTCTGCCTCCCGAGTGCTAGGATTAAAGACATGCGCCACCACCACCTGGCTCAGACTTCAACTTTAATGCATCTATTCACAAGCATGTAGTTAATGATTTTTGAGTCTTATGTGTCTCATATTTGGTGTTCTGTTAGTTTATTTTCATACCAAATCTGTGATCCCTTGCACATTTTTCAGTTGGATAAAACATGGAACTATTGCAAACAATGGTAATAGCAGTAGAGTAGTTTCTATAGTTGTATATTAGTAATGTTGGGTCAATCAAAATATGTCAGAAGAAAACCACAAAATGATATTTAATATTCCCATTATTCATTTAGGAATAATGAACTTAACCTCCATTATTTAAATGATAGAAACAAATAAATATGCAACAAAATGAAGAGGCCACCTACAAAACAGGAGAAAAAATTTAGATACCTTATGTCAGAAAAGAACATAAAATCTTACATATAAATTATAAATATTCAAGACAGTTTCACATCTGAAGAGCAAAAAAATAGTAAAAGAATCTGAGTGAGTCTAGAAATTTCATATGTAGAGACCCCAGGCCCTACATTCTAACCATTTGAGTCCTTGTCAGGACACTCAGGGGCCCCTGCCATCCATCATCCCATGCTTCCTTTTGAAATTCTTTGTTAAGAAAATACCTTGACATCACCTTGCTCTGCAGATTGGACATGTAGAACAACAGACCATATGTTAATATATTTCCGTCCCAATTACACATGAAGGTATTGTATAGTCCTAAATAACTTAGGCCTTTTAGAGAAATATTTTCACAAGAATTAACATGGCGACAAAATTCATCATTGATTTGATATTGTTGAAAGGCTTTTGCTTGTGTGCCTTTATTCATCTAGTTCATCAAATACCCACTTGCTGGTTAGTTTCTGCTGAAATTGACACAAGTTAGGGTCATCTTGGAAGAGGGAACCTCATTGGAGAAAACAGGTCCAGCAGATTGGTCTGTGGGTGCATTTTCTTGATTAATTATTGTTGTGGGGGGACTTAGCCCACTGTAGGTGATGTTACATATGTATAAGTGGTCTTGGATGGTTTAAGAAAACATACTGAATGAGACATTGGCAACAAGGCAGTAGGTAGCATTTTTCCATTGTCTTTGCCTCAGTTCCTTCCTCCAGTTCCTGCCTTGACTTATCTCAAAAGACTGTGACATGGATATGTAACCCAGATAAAACTTTCCCTACCCAAATTTCTTCTGATCATGGTCTCTATCATAGCAACAGAAAACAATAAAGGATACCTACTATACATCTAAATGAAGAGTAACAATTTCCTGAATACAGGAAGGAATAAAATATTGAACTGACTTCTCAATAAATCTGGACAAGTCTAGAGCTTGGAGCCTATAAATTTCTTTGTATAAATAAAAGTCAATGATCCATGCTGGATTATTTTTAAAACTGGTATTGTGCTATACCTGTAGGCAAGCTGGAGCACGTCCCTGGGGCTTGTTGACATCCACAGCTACCAGCTGCCAACCACCAGCAGCATCTTCATGGAACATCTTTAAGACAAAGAGAAAGATGGGTCAGAGATATTTAACATGGAACATTGAGAAGTCTAGTTCTGTCGGCATCTTTCTATGTGTTTAAATATTACTAAAAACATATCTTCTTAAAGATTTATATTTGGATCATGAATCATTTTGGCTATGTTCATTTGTTGTGGAAGTTTATCTTTAGTTATATATAAAATGTTTTATGCACTGTTGGGTAAGGGCTAAGCTAGGTCTTGGCATTTGGTATTGTCTGCAGTGTTGGATTTCTGTAGGAGATGTTTAATTGCTTATTATCTGCACATGGCATCAGTATAACACCTAAGGAGTTCTGAATCAATAAAATACCTGAGCTGGGATGCTCGGGTTCTACTGTAGATCAAGCAGGGCACTGGCCAGGACTTGATGGAGGTCTAGAAGGGCTTGCACCAATGAATATGCCTCCTTGTCTTCCTTGCTGAGCCACCACAGCACTACATTCATTTTAGTACTAAATACAAGTGAGTAATAATACTCTCATAAGCAATGATAATAGTTTAAATTTATTGAGCACTTGTTGTATGCCATGTGATTTCTGCCTTATATAGATTTTGCATATATAATCTTTTAGAGACTCTTCTATACATGAAAAATATTTTAGTATTTTAGATGGTTATATTATTATTTTTTTAGCTCTGCAAGAAAATGTAGTTAGAATTCTAAAGCATTATGTCTTGTTTGTTAAGTATATGTAAGATTTAAAAAAAAAAAAACTTAGTTGGAGCCATGCTTTAGTGGTTCATGCCTTTAATTCCAGCACTCAAGAGGAAGAGGCAGGCAGATCTCTGTGAGTTCAAAGCCACCCTGGTCTACAGAATGAGTCCCAGGACATCCAGAGTTACAACAGAGAAACCCTGTCTCTAAAAACCAAAAAATAAATAAATAAAATAAAAAACTTAGTTGATATTTCTCAGTGAGTAAACTAAATAACATTGTAATGTCAAATAACATCAGGAGTTCACCTTCAGCATGGGGAATTATACTGGTAGTATTTAAATGGTAGGAAGCTGAAAGGGTGCTTAACTGACTTTGTGCAATCAATTTAATTAGGTCACAACTACTTGCTCAACATAAATTTCATGCATATATGGGAACATGTAGTTTGTATTGGCTTAGCAGACTTAGAAGAGATAAAGTTCAGGATGCTATGGCCTGCTTGAAACCCACTCACTTGAGTGTTTAGGTGATAGCCTCATGGCATTGTCCACTACCATTCAAGTTCTCATCTGTCAATATTGTATCCAGCTGGACAACACTTCCCACTTACCCTGTTCCTCAGGAGTCGTGTGTGTGTGTAAGCTTGTGCGTGTGTGTGGGTGTGTGGGGGTTAATGGAGTGAAGTAGAATTAAAGCTTTTAAAATAAAGGCAGTAATCATAATAATTCACTGTTTTGTTTCTGCCCAAAGCCTCTTTTTTGTACACATAAATATTTTATTGCTATCATTATTTATGGCTTTATGTTGGTCTGACCTCCCATTGTAAAGTGGAATCCTTAATGGAAATCTAAATGATATGGTACATGAATCATTATCTATGCTTTATAATCATACTTTCAAAGTCTAACCAGAGAGATTATAGATCATTTGCAGGAAGAATTTTTTTCTCTGTATCATGATTGAGACAACAGGAAATAAATGCCTAACCTCACAGGACATATATCTAGATTTTAAATGAAACAACTGAGGTGTACATTCATACAAAGATTCTTTGACCAAAGATATCATCATAAATAGTTAGTTCTGGCTGTTTACAGAAATCATTTCTCCTCAGAATAAAATTTAAAAGTTGTTCTTGATGGTAGAACCAAGCACATCCTTCATGAATGGGCTCATTCTGAGAATATAGACATAGATGGAAAAACAAACCAGCTAAAGTGAGCTCTTTAAAGTCCCTGTGAGGATTCTGGGGTTTTCCTTCTAAGGGCAAATGTCAAAACCTATTCTGTCAGTCACTGGGTAAGAATAATCTGCTGATGTATCCTATACTGTCTTGTCAAGGCAGAAAGCACCCCTGGGGCTAATGTTTCCTTTCATTGGTGGCAAACTAATTTTCTCTGCTAAATTATTTTTTCCAGCAGACCCAAATCAAATGAATCAATTTAATTGTCAGTAAAAGAGTTCTCTGAAGGTCACCTCTGTGTATGAAGTAAAGTAACAGAAATGCAAAACTGTCCAATTTTCTTTAGATTCCAAATCATACATTTAGATTGGTTAATAGGACTACAGATCTTTGAGATTGAAACTGGGCTAGAATCCCAAGAGGTTCAGATCTCTGGTGAGCATGATAGGTGTGACTGTGGTCATTCTTTGTCTGTCTTCCAATGTCAGGACATTTTAAGAGGTCACTAAACTTCCAACAAAAGGAACAGTTTCTACCCTTTCCTGGAAGCTCATCTTGACCATGTGACTACATATTAGCCCATAGGATGTAAGCAGAGCCTTCTCATTCTTCCTGTATTTCTTTTCTGCTGGCTTGAATATAGTTGTGAGAGCTACAGGAGACATCTTAGTCTTTTATGTAACTATGGGAAGGGACTGTGCAAGGTGGAGCAAAAAAATGATGGGTGGAACTAGCTCATTGGCAACCTGGACCATTGAGGCAAACCCAACTAATCTTCAACTTTACCCTGAAAGGACACAAATCTACTTTACCTAAGCTACTTATATTGAACATTTGGCCTTTGTAGTGGAATATAAGACAACACAGATGGTTTTAGTTATTTATTTAGTTAATTAGTTATTTAGTTATGGTTCAGGTATTCCTATTTCATTAAACAATTTATTATACAATCTTTGTCTTCTGATTATGTCATTAAAATGTTTATTATTAAGCATCTAAGAATGTGGATGAAAGGTTAAAAAAAATTAACCAATATCCCAAGAGATGGCCATTACTGATATTTTACACTTTCAAGAATTTAACACACATGTGTGCATGCATGCATATGTGCACACACACACACACACACACACACATGTAAACGCATATTCATACATACATGCACACAAATGCATATCCCACCTGAAATATTTTTACACTAGTAGGTTGTCAATAGATTTTCATGTTAATAAAGTTCAAATATTATTTTAGCACTTTCCCTTTACACAAACTTCATACATTATAATCAATAACAGTGCTAGAGTTTCAGAATTTGTCTGGAAGTCCTGAAGATTGAACCCGGGGTTTTGCCCATGTAGACAAGTACTCTACCACTGAGCTATATCCCCAACCCTATCTTTGATTTTTCTTTCTGTGCTAAAAAAGCATCTTCAAATATAATCCTTTGATTATTATCCAACAATCTGAGGATAAATTCATAGAAGTTGATCTCCTTGATCGAATAGTATATATGCTTTAAAATCTTTGGTAGATACTGCTTGACTATCTTCTAGGAGAGATGTTCCAATTACACTCCTAGAACAACATCTGAGAAAGACCTTGTCATCCAGCAGTAGGTGCTGTCTTCTTAAGAACAGAGAAGTTGATATGAGACTAGAACAGAGAGAATACATTGACAGTGGCCTGCAATGGCTAAACAAGTGTAGGAAGGATCTCACAGTGTGTAAAAATGAAGGCTGAACAACCTGAATAGAGTCTCATATTACTTATAATCAGACAAGATAATTAAATTGTCCATCTTCGTCATTTTTAATCTACAATATGGAGACAATAATAGTACCCACTTCATAATATTGCTGTGAGAATTAAATAAGAACGGTTGTAATGTCACTATGTACTATATAGTTTAGTGCCACTGTTGATATATTTTACTGATTCTAAGAAGATGGTATCAATTAGTGTGAGAGACATTATCTATCACAATCTAATGGACATCCATGAACATTTTCCTTATAGTACAAGCATTTGGGAAAGCATGAAGATTTTAGCCCTGTGAATTAGTTCAGGGCTGAATTGACTTGTTCATTTGAAAATGATAGAATTTTATAATGGGCCATTTGGTTTACAAAGTAGTTAAGAATTCTTTTGTCACCTGTAGACAAAATATCCCAACCAAGATTATCTCTTGAGGTGGTGTAAGATAAATAATACTAGGAGCAGCAGGAAATCTTGAAAAAGTGAATTAAAATTCCAAAGCTGAGATGCACTCGCATGAGTGCACATACACACATACGACACATATTGTGGAGAAAACTTTCAATTTATATTGAAATTGTCCTATTCCCATTAAAATTAAGTATTTTTTAAAAAATAGGTCATTTGCAGAGTGATGGTGACATATGCTTTTAATCCCAGAATTTTGGAGGCAGAGGCAAGTGGATCTCTATGATTCCAAGGCCAGCCTGGTCTACAGAGTGACTTCCAGAACAGCCAGCGTTACTTCAGAAAACCTTTCTCAAAAAACTGAAAAAAGGTCATTTATTAAAATCATGAGAGTGGACAATCTGTTTTGATTTCATTATCAAAGAATATATTTATTCCCTGCATAGCAGCACATACACGTGATACCAGCACTCAGGAGGCTGAAGCAGGAGGATTGTCACATGTTCAAGCCTGCCTGGGTTATTAGGTGGGACCTTATCTCAAAAAAAATTAGAAAAAAATCAGCAAAGGATACATTTTGTGAGTCAGTATCACAAGGCTTAATTTCCACCCCAGCTCCCTATGGTGAATGATTCATTCCACTGGAAGGAGCTCACGATTGCACCAGTCTGGTACAGCCCTTCTCCAAACTGTATTCTCTCACTGCCTTCTCACACATCTGAGTGATATCTATTCATGTGGAAACTGCTAGCTCTGGAATCCTAAGCAATGTTTTTCTCAAGTTGAGCATTAGGTTATATGCAGAGTTTCTTTTCTTTTGGGCGAATCAATTCTTTCCATTTTGCTCATGCGTCTTTCATTTACATCTCTGCTTTTCCTGCTGAGCATCATACATTCTTCCAGAGTTTGATTTAGTCAAATTCTAAGGATATGACAAGAAGGCAAAGAAGGACCATATCAAAATCACCCCTTTACTTGGATCAGACCTACCCTTATCTGTCTTCTAGCTTAACTGGAGGGTAGTAATTCAGATGCCTCTATTGGCGAGAATGCTCAGTCACAGATAACAGTCTCCAGACGGGACTCTCTTCACATAGAACAATACTTATTTGCTGAAACTCCCACAGGACACCTGTGGGCCTCAGCTCCTTTACAAAAGTTAGGTATGCGTGACCTGCTCCTCCATGTCCTCTCTTGGTATAAAATAAGTCAAAAAGTAGCTAGAGTGGCCTTGAGCTTTAATTGGTTTGTAAGCTTTATTCTGGACAAAGTGAAGTCATCTAGGTGAAGAGACAGCAGGCATCAGAAGTGAGATGTTCAGTGAGGGCTGCGAAGGTCTGGACTAAGGAACTGCTTCATGAAAAGCTTTTCTAGCTCCCATCTGCACACACCAATACCCAGAGTTAGGCCACGCCCCTAAAAACGGTGGCACGAGAAATTCTACTGTGGACTCTAATGCAAGGTACATTTGTAACAGGAACGTGAACCTCTTGTCCTATACGCCAGACATGTGATAACAGTTATCCACACCAAGAACTTGCAAGGTGAAATCACTGGCCCCCAACACAGCTCAAACAAGCTCATGATTAGGAATCTGAAAGTATCACTTCCACTTTGCCTTTGTCTTGCTGTTTTACACCATGACTTGCTCTGTATAAAAGCTTTGCAATCAGTATTTCCTTAATTTGTTTCTATGTGGTGACTCAGAGGCAGCTAGTAATTGCCATTCAAATGAAAAACAAAACAAAACATTGTTTTGATTGATATTTTAAAGAAAAATTGTCATCACAGATTCTATTTTGCCTCTGAAATATCAGAGTTAATTCCTAGTGAAGTGCTTATGTCCAAAGGTCTACTCCATCCTCATGCAACATGTGTCTCTGAAAATACATGCATGTGTACATTTCTACCCATATGGCCATCATAGGGAGGCCACAGACTTAAGAGACATTTCTAAGTCCAACATTCTCAGTCCCCTTTAACTCTTTGGTGAGAAAAACACATGGAACATGAATTTTCCACATAATAGATAAGGTCAAGAAATGATTTCATGTCCAAAAAGCTCTATACCATACAGTAATCATCTTTACTTTATCATTTAGGAGCCTATTTTGTCAGAATTAGACATTTGTGATTTCGGGTTTAAACCAATGAAGGAGACGCCCAGGCTCTGAGTTTGGTCAGATTTTACAAACGCAACAGTCAGGGCAAACGTTCCATATCCCTTCTGCACACACAAAAGCATCTGGGACCTCTTGCAAGCAGTGACTGAAGGGTGGGTGGAGTCTGAGGCCAGTTGCTAGGCTGCCTAAGTGGTGTTTTACCAAGAGAGAGCCTGCAGGAGCTTTGGTTGCTTAGCAACCGGGTCCTCAGCCATAGCGTTTTCCTTAATGAAGGTTTTTCACAGTTCTCTGTGTGATTACCTCTGCTGAACATCCAGGCGTATTCCCTCTTGAATTCCCGACTTGTGCCTCCACATTAAGTGCAATTTTGCATCAAAATAATTTTGTACGACTTTGTTCAAAATTTTCACATTTTGTCTTCTATTATAACTGCTAGCTGGTTTGGGGCTTTACTTTTCCAGCTGTGATTTTATCTGTCAGAGTTACTTAATAAGCAAAATATGGTTTGGGGGACATTTTAGGCCATCTCCTGGGAGCACTGCATGTGAGAGCTGCATTCACAGTTTTAAGTTCCATTTACATCTCAATGTCTGTCACAGAAAACATGCCTGCCAACAGGCTGTCACCTCAGGGAGAACCTGGGACTTTGTTACACCTCACAGTAGGCTAACAGGGACCAGACGAGGAATAAGAGCTTCCTGGTTAGATTCCTTGAGAGCTCCACAATGTGGCATCTATGACATGACCTACGTAGCATATCAATTTCTTTTCATGGAATTTTGAATCATTTTTGTGAAACTTGAATAACATTGACATGATTTCATTTGCAACAAAGGCTGGCAATTCTGAAATATGTCATCATAAATGTCATTCTTATGTTTAATAACACTTGAACATAGGATTGCTAAAAGTTTAATCAAAAGGTTTTCAAAATAAAATTGTCATTTTGACCTTTCCAAAGAGACCTTTACCCCAATAGGTCTATCTATACAAGCACTCGAAAACTTAATTTTTTCATAATTTAATCTCAAAATAATTGTTAAAAGCATTAAATCATTTCATTCTTAGTTCTGGATTTTTCTTTTTCTCTCCTTCTATTTATTTTAGAAGATATATGAGCCTATCCTTCCTGTTTCTAAATACCAAAATATGTAAACACAATTAATAAGTAAATAAAAGGATATCAGATGGCCTCACAGATACTTGAATGCTGTGTTGCTTTTGTAGGAGAAGGAAATATACTGGATCTATGATTATTTCTCAGAACCAGGGTTGTGCAGTGGGGATTATTAGGCCATCTTCTTTATAGTTTCTTGTTCCTTGATTGGTTTGTTCTGAATTACATTTTCAAAACCAATACTTCTAATCCTGTAGATAAGGACCACTATATAGGATTGTGGTTACCTGAATAAAGACCCAGAAAATGGGAACTTTCAGTTGTTATATTTACTTGGTAGGTCTTTGAGGACTTCTGATCTCAGAATCAAGTCAAAGGTCAGTAATAAACTTGGTTTGCAATTTTGGTTTTGTGTTGAAGCCACCCAGGGAGCTTTTAAGCAACAGGATGACCTTCGCCAAACCATAAAAACAGTCCGAGGTGACTGTTCTGGCTTCGGACCTCTTCATCTGTGTTTTCAAACCACTCCCACACTGTACCATATTGCAACATCCTATTCCAGCAGCACTCCCTGGGGCTTCACTATTATGAGGATAGGGTGTGCCTGAGGCTGAATGGGCTTCATCTCACTGAAGCAATACCTGCGTGGTGGCAGTGGAAGTTGTGCTGCTCCGAGTTCCCCACATTTGCTGAAACTGCACTCTGATTTCTGCAAACGTCTCAATGATGACAGCAATAAACACATTCTGAAAGGAAAAGACAAACCACATTTACTAAACACTGGAGATGAAGAAGCCTAGTGATCAATAAAACCAAAACGAAACAAGAAACACCTGCTGAACATCACAAACTGTACACACTGTGAGCGTACATACCTTAACAAGCCAGGCAAGGAAGAAAATCAGTGTGATGAAGTAGAAGTAGGAGCGCCAGCGGGGGAAACTGTCAATTGCTCTGTACATGAGGAATACCCAGCCTTCCTGAGACGAAGCCTCATAGACTGTGAATATACTCGTGCCTGTGAAGACAGGGCAGCAGACTGAATCACCATTGGCTTTTGAAATGAGAAAACATTTCTCTGAAAATCAATAGTTATCCATGTTCATTGTCTCCATATCAGAAGTTCCACTAGAAGGGATTAGAACTATGTGTGGCATTTTACTGCTTTAAGGATTTTGGTAAACTTGTGTCTGAGTTCAAGCCAGGGTAATTTCAGTACCAGCAACAGGTGAACAGTTTTATATTATCATTTCTTTAGATGTTTAAGGCATTGGGTACACAGAAAATGAAACAATATTGAAACTTTCTCCTGGGAGACTTAACTACCTCAGGCTCTAGGAAATAATTTACTGGAACTCACCTCAGGATTCATGATACTTAGGGTTAGGGCTGTAAATTATCCCATAGTGCCTTGCAATATTAGATACTAACATCTCACTGAACACACTCTTGGTAATGACAATGAAATTTAAAATATCGGACTAGTATAGAATACCTGACATAAGAGAACCTAAGATACTAAACAGGAATAAGACATGCTTATTTTGTCAACACAATAAGTTACTTTACAGAGACTAAAGCAAATGGAGATTAAGAGACTTATTCAAGGTACATAATGATAGTTTGGAGAAATGGAATTAACCCAGTCTCTCTGGAACAAGTTTCTAGATATCTGACAGCATCATTCATTTTAAGTCAGTGACCATTGTGTACACACCTCTGTCTCTGTGAGGAACAATTTCTGTAAAGCCTTACCAATGATATATGATGAGTTCTCAAGGCATTTCAGGCACTGCCATCATCAATATAGAATGAAAACATCCAATTCAATAATATTTTGTGAGAAAACATAAATTAAAATCTTCTGTGTACTTAAAGTTGTTTATAGAATTAGTGTGATATGTATTGTTCATAAAACTGATAGATATTTGTCTTCAGTAAGTTCAACCACTATGAAGGACTTAAATTATTATGGAATATAAGCAATATCCACCAATCAACATTTGAATCATAACAAACAATGCAATTGTGATACATATGTATGTATATGTACATGACTGACCAAGAGGTCTTGGAAAAGCTGTAGTCCTCAACATGTCATCATGACTGTATTCTGTGTTTGGAGGAAGGGTGACCATGAAGGAACACGAAAGCATTCAGAGCCAATGCAGGGATGTATGATGGAAAGTTTATGCAAATGCAGACGGTGAGAAATAGAGGCATGAAAGAAAATCAAAGGGAAGGAAAGCAGAAACCTATCTGGTGAATTTTCACTATAAAAATCACTTTATATATAATATTCTTTGTGCAGAAAATAACTTGCTTTAAGTGCTGCCTCTATTTTTAAATGCATGTTTTAGAGTTATGTTTGATATGTATTTAATTTGCTTGCATATTTTTGGGGTATGATACAGCATCTTAATACATATATGTAACATATAATGATACAGTGAGGGTGATTGCCATTCAGATCAACTTTCTTTTAGCTTTTTGAGATAGAAAATTAACCATTGGCTGGGGAGATGGCTCAGGCTGATAAGAGTGCTACAAGCAGAAATCTGAGTTCCATCTCTGGAACAGATATAAAAACAATGATACAGTGGGCTGTAATACCAGAACTCTTATTGTAATATAGGAAGTAGAGACAGAATTGCCCCAGAAGCTCAAGATCTCCACATGTGTGCTGTGGTCTGATTCATCACCCACATGTATGCACATTCTCTCTCTCTCTCTCTCTTTCTTTCTCTCTCTCTCTCTGCCTCTCTTTGTCTCTGTCTCTCTCTATCCCCTCTCTTGTTTTCAGCAATAGTCACCAGTATTCTAATGAACATTAGAAGTTACTCTCAATGCGTTGTACACACCTATTTCTCCCCACCATCCTCTCCAGGCTATTCTATCCTATATTTCTATGTGACTGACTTTGTAGCTTTCACATACAATTGAGAATATGAGATATGCATGCTTTCATTTTAAGATTCATATTTTTCTCTGGTAAGTTACTACCACAGTAGTTGGTTTTATGAAACATGTTTGGCTATTAGGTAGGAATATGGGTAAGTAGTAACAAGGGCAAATACTATCAATCATTAACTACCTTCTGGACACAAGGAAACTGAAGATCCTCAGTTATCAAATATCTTGAGCTGGAACAGTAATAGGACCAGAAATTGAACTCACTTATCAGGTCACACATCCAAAACTTCTTTTTAATGTCATGCTCTAATTTTTATTGCTTGAGATTAAACTGTAAAAAGATTATTTTCTGTTGTTATCTTTATTTGAACAATGTCTATTCTTTTATGAAGGACGATAAGTACATTTATAATATATTAAAGAACGTGTACAAGGTGACTTTCAAACACACAAAATGACTCAGATCTCAGGCAAAACATACAAGCCACAAAATGCCAGCAGAAAATAGTAACTGTACCACCATTTCATGTTCTGAGCAATCTTGTAGTACTTTTGGCATGTAGACTCAATACAGAGGACAATTTTAATATAAACAACTTGTATCCCTTATTTTCTTCTAGTTATTGAAGGGAAACAGAAGAGTGGCTGTAGAAATCCACTATGAACTACTATTAAAGTTTAACAGCTTCACCAATGGTGAATTTTCTGGTAAAAATGGGGATTGTCAATCTAAGATTAAACCCCACCCCTCCTGCTTGAGTCTGTCTAAATCACATCTACAGGGAAGATGCTATTTGGAATTAAGGACAAAATAGTATGTGCATCATGTAGTCTTGATGCTTTCACTCCACTTTTCCTAATTCAGCAAACGGAAAAGCAGGAGTCAGTAATAACCCACAATGCAGCTCAAACAGCAGGTGTGTTGGTTAAATAGAAAATTGAAAATATCACAAAAAGACTCTGCAGGACAATGGTGACTGCTTAAAGAAATGTTTTTGGCCACATGTGAACTGCACCAGGTCAGATGGTTTTCATGATGTCATAGCAGGTTGTGGGGGGTCAAAGGCAATAGAATGCAACAGCCCTCCTTATCCTTCTGCTTCTGGCTTTGCGGAGCACAGGGAAAGAACTACACTTCTGAAAACATTTTAAAGGGCTGAACAGGATTTAAAATTAATACAAGTCAAATTCATGATCTCATTTTCCATGACTAGTGGCTGACCCTGGG
This sequence comes from Cricetomys ansorgei, assembly GCA_026225945.1. NCBI lineage: Eukaryota > Metazoa > Chordata > Mammalia > Rodentia > Nesomyidae > Cricetomys > Cricetomys ansorgei. Next base: position 1,635,181 of record JAMJFZ010000770.1, read on the forward strand.
GAAGAAGCTACAGCTGTTCACTGGGCCTCGGTTCCCTGTTGTCTATCTGTTCCATGCTGCTATCCTCTGGCTTCTTAGCACTATTCTCTTCTGCTACCCAGGGGACTCTGCTACTTTGCTTCCAAGGGACATAAAATGACAGTTCCCAGTACTCCCAAAGAGATGTAAATTCTATCAGCTCACTACTAGGACATCCTGATCTTAAAACTCTTCAGTTTCTGTTGTGGGCACTAAGAAGTACTTAGGAAATGTCAATAAATTAAACAATGATCATATTGTCTGTGAGTGTGTGTGTGTGTGTACATGTGTGTGTGTACATGGGTATGTGTGTGTGTGTGTGTGTGTACATGGGTATGTGTGTGTGTGTGTGTGTACATGGGTATGTGTGTGTGTGTGTGTACATGGGTATGTGTGTGTGTGTGTGTGTGTGTGTGTACATGGGTATGTGTGTGTGTGTGTGTGTGTGTGTACATGGGTATGTGTGTGTGTGTGTACATGGGTATGTGTGTGTGTGTGTGTACATGGGTATGTGTGTGTGTGTGTGTGAGTGTGTATGTGTGTGTGTGTGTGTGTACATGGGTATGTGTGTGAGTGTGTGTGTGTGTATGTGTGTGTGTGTACATGGGTATGTGTGTGAGTGTGTGAGTGTGTGTGTGTATGTGTGTGTGTGTATACATGGGTGTGTGTGTGTACATGGGTATGTGTGTGTGAGTGTGTATGTGTGTGTGTGTGTACATGGGTATGTGTGTGTGTGTGTACATGGGTATGTGTGTGTGTGTGTACATGGGTATGTGTGTATGTGTGTGTGTGTACATGGGTGTGTGTGTGTGTGCATGGGTGTGTGTGTGTGTGTGTACATGGGTGTGTGTGTGTGTGTACATGGGTATGTGTGTGTGTGTGTGTGTGTACATGGGTGTGTGTGTGTGTGTGTGTGTGTACATGGGTGTGTGTGTGTGTGTGTGTGTGTACATGGGTATGTGTGTGTGTGTGTGTGTTTGCGTATGTGTGCATGCATATGGAAGCCAGAGCTTGAGTGTTGTTTCCCAGGAGCTATCCTCCTTGGTTCTTTTAGACAGTCATCCACTGACCTGGGACTCCCATGTCAGGTAGGTTGGTTAACCAGTGAACCCTAAAGATCTCCCTGTATCCCCAGCGCTACCACGCCTGGCATTTTACATGGATGCTAGGATCAAACTCAGGTCCTTGTACTTTTGCCTTATCTACTTTACTGACCAAGCTATCTCCCAAGCCCCTTGATCACATAGGTATTAATGAAATAAAATCGTTTCTCAAATATTTCTCAAATGAAAATAAAAACATTTCTTTTTGATAGAAAAAAAATCACTTCTTGTTCAGTGTGATTGTTTTTCAGATAATTTGGAAGCAAACAGTAGGATGATAATTTAAAACATGTGTGTACATACATAATCTTCAAAGCCCATGCTTTACATAGAGAGGAAACATGGGGAAAGCATTGGTAGTTAGAAAGTATTTTCTTTAGATATGCTTCATTGTATTTTTTTGGTCAATTTTTATCACGAGAGTATAGTTTCTTGCTAAAACAGTCACATTTTTGTTAAACGAATAGTGATTCTATGATAGTACCTGGGAATATAATGCATTTTCTTGTGTAGAATAACAAAGCTTGTTCCAAAAGCACTATGGGACTCCAAATCCTTCAGGCACCAATTAAGGTTGTGTAAGACATAGGATTACAATAATCATGCTTGGCTCATCATCTCTAATTCCATTCATTCTTTTGATCTCTTCCACTGAAGCTTTGAGTTCATCATAAAAGAACACAAATCTACGTGTAGATTGGAATTTTGGAATTTTCTGTAGGGTATTTCTGCATTAAGATTGTGTACAGCATGTTTTTGTAGCTTGAATACAGGTACATTCCCTGTATGTATCGATTTCTTGTATAATTAATTAATATTACATATATTTATTCATTTGTGGTTTTTGTGTGTCTTTTCCTCATTTCAACATTTATTAGTGTGTGTATGTGTATTATTATTGTTGTTGTTGTGATGTGCATATGTTTATGTGGAGGTTAGTGCATCTTTGCATGGGTGTATGGATGTCAGATATTGATACCAGGAATCTTCTTATATTGCTCTGCTCCCTACCTTATTCTTGTAGATGTCACTGAATTTTAGACCTCATTTTCACTGAATTTGGTGTTCATTGATTGACTATATTAGCTGATCAGTGATCTCTGGAGTCTGCCTGTCTCTGCCTACCTCCAGCACTGGGGTTACAGGTACACACTGCCATGCTCAGAATTCACCTAGGTGCTGAGGATCTGTACTTAGCCTTGTCCAGTATTTATTCCAGACTCCAACGTTTACTTCCTCACATGAACTCACAGTAAATTCTCAGAGTAATAGGCTCTCTGGTAACAGTAAGTCCTTTTATCACAAGACACTTATAAAAGAGAGAGATGTCACTCTTTTTTGTTTATTTTTGTTCTTTTTGAGATAGTGTTTCATATAGTTCAGCCTTGCTTCAGATTCCTGGTCCTCCTGCTTCTCTCCTGAGTGCTCAGATTACAGACATGCACTACTATGCCCGGAGGGCAAGACATGTGTGTTCTTAAGGCTGACATCTTTCCTAGATGTAATAAAGCTTTCCAACTAATGCAGACTGCATTCACTTTAGGAAATGAGAATATTAACACAGGTTATTAGTAAGAAGGCCTATCCTAAATTATGTGAATTTATTAAACAATATACCAGCTAAAATTAGATTATTTGGAATGATGTCACCTTTTGAATTATTCTAATGAATAATTTATCCTAACAAGTAGAACCCTCGTAAACATTGTGTTCTATTTCTTGAAACCATGTTTAATTTCACGAAAGTGTATCCTGCACATAATTAACTCAAATATTTTCCTTGTGATGAAACTTATGATAGACCTCATAATGATAATTATCTTTGATGCAACTGTTCTGCACACTTAACTACAAAGTACTATGTACTCAGCTCGAGAACTGAAACATGGCCAACAACACAGCAAAACAAGGTGAAGCAAAACAAGACATTAAAAAAAAATCTGCTACTCCTGAACCTGGAACATATGCGAAAGGACTTGGTTTATTCTAAACACTTTAAAATGTATTTAGAGGGGCTAAGGAGACAGATTAGTAGTTAGGTGCGTTTGCTGCTCTACCAGATGATCTGAGTTTGGTTCCCAACACTCACATGGTGGCTCAAAATTGCTTGTTACTCCAATTCTAAAGATCTAACACCATCTTTTGGCCTTCATGGTTACCTGCACTCATGTAGTACACAAATGTACACTTAGGCACATACACATATGTTTATGTATATTTTCTATGTAAAATATCTTATAGGCAATAAAATTTGTTAGTTGGAATTTATTCCTTCATATTTAGAAACTGACTTAACTTCCTCATTATAAGTAAAAAAATCCCTCTAGAAAGGAGAAGTGAGATCTTTAGTGTTTTATTCACACATGGGAAAGAAGTGTTGACAAGGCTGGATGCTGACATTGGCAGAGAAGTTTAGGTATTAAATTAGAACCATTCCAGGGCTGTTAAAACCACATTTCAATGGTAATACATCCTGCCTTCTGTGGTTGGGTACTTTCCAGGTAAACTGAGAGCTTCCTAGGGTGCATAGTAGTCCTTCCAGGCACTCCTCTGTTTGCCTTTGAGGAGTAGTGACTTCAGATCAAAAGGGATTCGTGAGATTTATTTTCTACTAGGTGACTTAACAACTTCATGTTCATATAATGTTGGATCAATCAGGTTACCATGTTGGCCTTGGAGTTCTCATAGATCCTTCAGAGAAATCATGCTGGCTGCCACCACAGCACTAAATCACTGTTAATTAGAAGCTTCTATGTTTTCTCAAAAGGCAAGCAGAACTGATGGTGCCACAAGCACAATTACTTTTAGTATTTTAGCTTTGCCACCAATTTTTGAAAGGTTTATTAGAAAGTTGTCAAAAGAAACCCAGACAAAGAAGCCAGTACTTGATAGGTACAATGTAAGAATTTCATTGTAGCTCAAAAATTAGGATTGGTTATTTGAACACATTTGAGTAAAAGAAGAACTTTAAGTTAAAGTTTGTAAAGAGATGACCCTCTGCTTACACTTAGTCTAGTCAGCTTGGCCACAATGTAAGAATAGCAACAGCATGGGAATTGAAAAAGGCCTCACTAGCCCCAAGGCTGAATTGTAGTAAGATTCTGCTAGCTGACCCCAACATGCAATGTTAGAAGCTTTAGGGAACCATTTGTTTTTCTCTCCACTAATAACTTTTACTACATATACCTCAACATCTATCTGTGTTTCTGATAGATTTTTAACAAACTAAATTGGCAACACTATATAAAAAACAATTGATGAAATGGAATAGGAGTGAAAGAGAATGAAAACTTGACTCTTCATGGAATTTGGTTCAAGTGCCTATTATATTATATCACAGCAAATAAAATCTGAGCCAAAGAGCTCTGGACAACGATAGTCTTGTCTCTTGTTATTAGAATGAAGTGTTTTTCTCTGCTATCATTAGGCATGTTGGCAAGACTGTTGTACCATGCCAGAGACAATCTGGCCAGCAATGCTATCTTCCTATCAAGTGTTTGGACTGAGGACCCCAAAGAGCCATCAGGTATTTGTAGAATGGCCCATTAGATGGAATGAACTTTCTATTACTGCTCGAGAGGAAAACAGAAAATCATAAAATTTCTCAGAAATGCTAATTATGCCCAACAGAAAGAGGTATGTGTCTGAAAAATGAAGCATTTACTTAAACCTTTAATGATCTTTTATTTACTTAGTTATCCAGCAGGAACAGTTCATTATTATTCTCCATCAATCAACAGAAGCTATTCACAAGTATTTGAGTTTTGTGTGTGTGTGTGTGTGTGTGTGTGTGTGTGTGTGTGTGTGTGTGTGTACATACCATACAAATCACTTTTAAGTCAGTTGCTTTAGCCTCAACAATCACTGTTCAAAAATACAAGAAAATGTTTGCAATGGTTTAAAGGGAAAGATTACCAATGTTAACTTCTGTTGTACTGATAAGAGGTTCTAATGAACTCCCATAACAAATTCATTCAATGAAATTAGCAAAGAGAGAGTTGCAGCTTTCATCTCTTTCTGAGAAAGCAGAGCCAAATGTTTGTGCAAACCTGTTGTTTAGTTATTGTGTTCATTCCCAGCTTTCTTAATACTGATAAATATTTAGCAATTACAAGTAGTTCCTGATGTGGTGGGTGCACCTTCTAATTCTCTTAAACTTGAATGCGTTTGCTACAGCTGTGTGGATACATACCAAATACTCAGGACAAATTAGTGAAATTTAAAGGGACACAGACAAATTTTATCTTTTCTGTGCATATTGTGGGAAAAGTCTTTCATGTGGCCATTAAATATTTCTAGAGAAGGGTCAGCTACATGATTCAGGGGGCAAAAGCCTATGCTACATAAGCCTGGTGAACTGATTTTCATGCAGGGAATCCATATAAAGTGGAAGGAGATAACTGGTTCCATAAGCTTATTCTCTGCCTCCATTCATGTACTATGGCAATGCATGCTTCCTTCCCTACAAAAACCCAAACAAATAAATGATAATTTTCCCAGCCTGTTAACCCAGATGTTTTGATGTGTAATTCGTGTCTCTCACTTTAAAAAGAAATGACAAGTGACATGCTGATGCTCATGTGTAGCTGTTGATTCACCAGATGTAGGTATAGATTCAGGGTAAAGCCTTTATGCTTTGGCTAATTCAATCACTGTTCCTTAGTTCTGGAGCCCTGGAGCTTTTGGCCTCCATACACTCTAAAATGTTTAAGCCTAGGAGTGAAAGGCTTCAGCCTCTGTACAATCTAGAAAGTTTAAATCTCTGAGACTTCCTGCTGACTGAGCCACTCTGACTAGCTCCTTCTGAACTCAGAGCTGTTCTGATCAACTCACTCAGTGTTCTGGCTCAAACTTTTCTTGAAGCTGCTTGTTCAAACTGACTTTCTGAGCTGACTCTCTGACTGAACTCTTCTGACTCTGGCAGACTCTGGATGGTTCTCTGAGTACCTTAGACTGAACTGCTCTGTTCAGTTTCAAATTGACTCACTCTTCCCGTCTGACTTCTGGTGACCAGCCTCTGTGTCTCTACCACAGACTCCTCAGACTGCTTCTGAGTCTCTGTGAGCTCTCACTGACCCATACTGCCTCAGTCAGCCTCTCTGTTTCTCTGCCTTATTCTCAGTCAGACTGCCTCATTGTCTCTGTGTCTTGTCCTCAGTCAGCTCCTCTGTTTTTCTGCGTTATCGTCCGTGTGTTCTCTGAGCTGAGAGCCTGCTTTTCTATTGCGAGCTGGGCATGTCCTTACTCTAACTCACTCTGCCAAATCTTCCTCTGATTACTCACTTTGCCTGCCCTTCACTTTGACTCATCTCAGATGTCACTTCCTGTCTGACACTGACTCCTTCTGAGCTCTGCTTCCTGTCTCCCAAGTGCTGGGATTTAAGGGGTGTCCCACCACTGCCTGTACCAACATTCCTTCTACCCTAGAACAGCCATGCTGTTGGATTAAAAGATTAAATATTCCTCTACATATTCCCCCTTTCTGTTTAAGATATACACTGTGCTGTGGAAATAGCTCTAACACAGTTTAACTATTGCAATAGGAACAATTATCAATCCCATACACTGAATAGTCTGAGTGTTCCTTTGAAGATCCATTTCAGCACTGAGTGATGACAACTGCAGCAACCAGCAGATCTGATCATCTGCCACGTCTTCTTTAGTATTCTTTCAGCAAATGTCCATTTAAGCATCAACATTTTTCAGTATGATGAACTGTCACCTCTCTTTCTTCAGCCAGTTTCTTGAGCTGTCTTTCTGCATCTCTTCCTTCTTGAGTCACACTTTCATGTCAGCAAGGCTTTTCCTACTGAAATCAAATTTTTATCAAATTTGATGGCACCCACAGCTTTTAATCTTCTCTGGAAATAAAAGCAAAAACCTCTTTCCCAACATAACACAGTCCCTGACTTCCATTCTGATGTTAACACATCCTTACAGAATACAGGCTGATTTAACTCAGCAGGTTTTTGTTCCTACAGTCCAGTGTCTTTTGGCAGCTGTTGTTTCTACCTCTTTGACACTCAAAACATTTTAAAGTCAGTAAAGCACCATGCAATCTATCTCTGGGAGTCCTTATTCTTATCCTGTCTTTCTATATTTGGCTAAGTCTAGGCTGTACTTCCTGCTGTCTTAGGGAGTTTCCCCACTGGAAAGGGGTTACCTCATAAATCTCTTGTTGATCTGCATTCATTAGTCCAACATTTACCCTTACCACACCTTCTGCAAAATCCAGGAGGCCAAGGCCTTCTTTCTGAATTATTTTTGGCTTTAGGAACCCCCCTGCAAATGACTTGCTCTTCCCCAGTTAAAACAATGCTCATTTTGAAATCCTTTAGCCACTGCTTGTCCAATTACATAGTTGTTAGAGCTTATATTAGTAGTAGTTCTATATATGCTGATAGAGCTTTTAAAGGTCTAATAACTTTTTTATACTCTGCATGTGCATTTTCAAAAGCCAAAGATTTGATTAATATCTGTTTTGAGTCTGGATTTAATATTGCTCTGTTTACAACTGAAGTTAATCTTTGTAAAAAGTCAGTGACATCTTCTGAACCTTGCATAATCTTTGTAAATGATGTAGACCTCTTTCCTGGCTCCTCAACTTTATCACAGACACTTTAAGCTACTACATGGCATTGTATTATAACAGAGTGATCAAATTGCATCTGCATTTGTAAATCAGCATATTGACCCTCACCTAACAATAGATCTTTCATGATATTAACACCTTGAGACCTATCACAATTTTCCATAATTGTTGCCTCATCTCTCTACCATGTCAGCCATTATAGCTGAGGATCAGATCCTAGTATAGCAGTCACAAAATCTCTTCAGTCTTGGATAATTCTGTTTTAGGTAACCCAGATATTTAATATCTGTCTTGCATAGGGTGAGTGCATTTCATATGTTGCTACTGCCTCTTTAAATCATCTTAGATCCAGCATTTCTATTGGTTTCCAGCCTAAACCCAAAATTTTGTGAATTTTTACCATTTTCAGTCATTTGCTCCATGGTAACTGGAAAAGCTAGTGGGGATTGTCGGCTTTCTTCAATTTCCTTTTGAGGTGGCACGGTAGGTTCAAAATTAAACACTTCTGTGGAAAAGGACTGCCTACGTTGATTAGTTTCTTGTATATCTTGTAAACATTTTTCCTATTCCTGTCTCTTAGGATCTTTCATTCCTATTTTTAATTCTTTCAGTTGAGTTTCTATTTCTTCACCCCCTGCCCTTGCCTTTAAGGCATCTGAAATGAAGTTTCCCAGTTTTCAATGAGGAGAAAATCTGTCTATATTGCAATTTGCTGTCCTGGATGCTCTGGAAGGCCCTTTTTATTTTTCCTTGCTCTGGGCATGAGGCTCCCACAGCTGAGTCTCTCCAGTAAAGACTCAGTGAAGACAGTCCCAGCTGACTTTCTCCTCTGTGATGTTTCTGTCAGATATCTTCTGTCCCCTGTGATGTGTATCCGTCTACCAACCACATTGGTACACCAGATGTACATGTTGATTCAACTCTGCTCTCTGTCTCCCAATTTCTGGGATTAAAGGCTGTCTTCTCAATACTGGAAGTAAAGGTGTATACCAACATTCTTTCTACTTTAGAGCAGCCATGCTGCTAGATTAAAAGATTAAATATTCCTCTATACTCATGGTTTAATTTTCATCACAAATTCATATCCAATAATATATTTCATTTTTGTTGTCCTGGAGCTCTAATTTGAGAGATGTTATGAACTTTTAGAATGTAGACCACACCATTACTTACCTCATTTTATTGGTAAAGTGCACTATTTTTAAGTTTACCTGAATATTAAAGTTTAAAGTTTAATCATGTTTTCTGTCCAGGGAGAAGTGTAAGTGAAAGAGTGGCCACTTTGTTTTGGCTACTGCCACACTCCTCGCATTTTGAAGAGTACTTGACATGTAGCATAAAGGCCTGTTGACGTGAAAAAAATCATAACAGATGTAAATAACACATGAAAGTGAATGGTTCCAGGTAGGTCAGGAGCTGGTCATGATATTCAAAACAAAATGTATTATGGGTGATTATATGAGAGAATGAATAGAATCACACTTATAGAAGTCAAGAGATTCATATTGCTCACAATTCTGTTCATTTGCCATCTTGGAAGAGCTCCAGGAGGGAACTATGGCAATGACTTCTATAAAGAGATTGTTGGCCTGAAGCCAACTGGTTACTAATACCCACTTGCCAGAGCCCAGGATGCGTATGCCAGCAGACCTGATTTGCTATCTAAACATGCTCCAGGACCTTACTTCCAGACATGGACTTCACTTGCCTAGGAGTGCCACCATATCCCACCTTTCTCCCCATGGCATCACTGGTTACTAGCTTCATGGCTCTAGTTTTCTCCAGGCCCCTGGTATATCCATCTATTCTTCAGACCTCCTTTAACTTTTGCATAACAGTCTTGTTTCATGTTAGTCCTCAGTGATACAGACAAACTCAATATAGCATCCTCTATATTGTAAGACCCCCAGAGCTGGTGGGATATGTGCCCACAGACTTGCTGCAGTTTCTGCTCTAGCCCTGGATTTTTCCTGTGGCTTCTTTATGCTGGCTGTGTCTTTATGGCTCTTACTAGCATGGATTATTGTTCATATGGTTAGTTTATAGGGGAAAGTCATCATACACCACCATTCTATCTCAAACATGTTAATTAAGATGACCAATACTCAGCAAGCTGGTGTGAGCCAGAATTGAATGTAACTCATTTTCACAGTCACTCTAGAGTTATTAACTCCATTTTTAGAGTAAAGAAGTAGAGTACTAAGGTTGAGGCCAGTTAAGACATTTGCTCAGGGTTATCTGGCTAGGAAGGGGCCCCCATCTTTCCTATCATTGTAACACCCTTGTTCCTATCAGATTTTCATTGCATCTTAGAAGTTTAGTTCTATCACGAGGTATCGTCTCTTAGTCTATATAGCTCAAGAATCTCTCTGAAGCTTCTGAGAGTAAAAGCTGAGCTTTGAGAAGCTACCTTAAATACTTAGGAGAGTCAAGTACAAGGCAGACCAGTTACTACTTCAGACAGTAAATAGCCACAGTAAATAGACAGGAACAGCTTGTTTGAAGCCATCCTTGCCTTGAGCTTCACAGTCAGAGAATTGCCTCAGTTCTTATCTTGAGTCATGATAGAAGTTTTTGAATGTATCATGGAAAACAACTAACCAACCTATACCTCAGGATAGAAAGTCAATGGTAGTCTGGGCTCCATTCAATAGTATCAAACCAGGGCAGTTACTGGCAGTGAATCTGAGGTCCTCAGGACTTCCTGAAAGATACCAATAGAAGAACCATTCTGTACAATGCAGGTCCTCTCTAAGCTTGGATTCTATATCAACTCCCTGAAAGTTCATTCTCACCAGTCTTTTTTTTCTTTTTTTTTTAATGAGGCAATTGTGGCTCAGTGAAGCTGAGACACATCCCTAAGTTTGCCCAGGAGAGCAAGGCTGCAGTCATGGTGTAATGATTCATGCTTGCTTTCACAGTCATGCCCTTCTCACTCTGCCATGCATGCCTGAAACTTCTGAACTTTTCCTGGCTCAATTTTGAGGAATTTGAACAAATTCCTGTCTGGTACATTTTGGAAAGTAAAATTCTGTTTTTAAAAGTAGATAGACCAGGACAAGGAGAGGCAAAGTGAGGGAAGAGAATTTCTCTATGTCTTTGGACCAAGATTCAACAGTTATTTTGTGTTTTTGTTGGCAGAACATTTATTTTCACCCTGTTCTTTCCCTGTTCTTCAGATTACTAACAAGACAGTATGAGGAGTGTTTCAGCTGTTCTCTGAATTTTCATCAATCTCCAGATTTAAAACCTAAAAACAGCAATATTTTTCTTTCATCAATCTATGAGACCAGTCAAAACTACATAAAATTCAAAACTAATTCTTGCTTAGTATTTTTACAGAACTTCTAGGGATTTGGTAGCAACAATCAGAATTCTGATTATTGTATCATGTTCCACAGAACAAGTACAGTTACTTGAGAAGTGAAATATTAAATAAGGAAAATATTTTACGAAAGTAAAGTCACTGTGGTTTTAATAAATTGACTATTTTTTTGGAAAACAGTTATAACTTATTTTGCCATTCCTTAAAAAATTTAATGCTACAACAGATATTTGCTATGTATCTCCTCAACACTTGTTTTTTCATTATTCCTTATTCCTTGCTCAGGTTGGTATTTTTTTTTTTTTTGATGTTTTTGATATTTTCTGTATAGAGGCAGCCTTGAGACAAACTTCTTCCTAAAGTGAAAAATTTCAGAGCCATGTACAGAATTATTTTCTCTAATGTATTCCCCTTCTAGTAGCTGGAGAGAACAACACCACAGAGACTTGGGAAGTATGCCAGAGGATGGTACAGCTGCTACACAAGTTGAGTTTCTAGAGCAGAGCTCAGGCATTTATACTGTCCAGGTCAGTGGATGCCAACTACTACATAGACTGAAAGTCAAAGTAGCTTATGGCTTTGGCTCAGTCCTTTCCAAGGGCTGACCCTCTTGTCATTTTTTTGGGGGGTGGGGAGGGTGCTAGCTAAAAACTAGAATACTGATATTTTAAAGCCTCATATAAATAGATGATCTGAATTGATAGTTCTGGGAATGACAGCTTTCATCAAAACAACTCTCCTTTTTTCACAAAAAATCACTGTATTAATCTTGCTGTAAATTACCAGCAAAGCCTAATCACAAAAATTCATATTCCATATAAACTCTTAATCCAAAGATGATCTAAATAACCATAGATCTAAAATAACAATGCAATATTTACAACTTAATGTAATATAAAGATCCACTCAAGATTTCTTGCAATGTTACAAAAGAACCACTTTAAACAGGATTGTTGGTTTTTAAAGATAACATTTTGGCTTTTTAGCTAATGGCACAAATTAGCAACATGAAGTGATAAACTATTTTTTAACGATAGTTATAGTTTGTCTCATTTCAAGGTTTTGAAATGCTTGCCCTAGAAGTGTTATTTCTTACTGAAAAATGATAACATATAAATGAAGTAGTGAGGATAATATATGCAGGAAAAAAGGCAGATAAACACACATACACACACCTGCTTTTATACACAAAATCCAAATGTACCAAAGTAAAACAAAGCCACAGGAATTCACATATTTGGAAGGACCTCAAGTCTGCAGCTTGTTATTCTAGGCAAGGAAATATGAGGGGTATTTAGTGCTGGAACAGAGTATTCTGACAAACCACAGCAAGTACTTTGAGTTCACACCCATGGTTACGAAGATGGAGGCCTTCAGGAGTTAAACCACATATTGCTATAGACTGAATGGCAGGGATATAATTTTTTAACAGCTGATCATAACATGTTCTTTGGCTGCTTCAGCTGACCAACCAACCTATACTTCTTGTATTTATTTTCAGAGAATTTCTGAAAGAGTTGATCTTGGTTTTAAGTAATAGCATTTGGCTTAAGTGAAATCCAGAATCTGTAGCTTTTGCAAGTTTGAGCATTTTATTTTTGTAGGAAATACCTTCTTCTCAACTGTTGCAGGCTTTATATTTTTGACAAAACAAAATGTCACTGACCTATTGATGAAACAAAGTATATAACTTTCAAAGATTAAAAAATGTACCTTTCCCATTATTCAATCCTGATTTTTGTTTTAAATAAGCCTTGAAATCACATACATGCAAGAAACTTTATATAGACTGAGCAGGTTGTATTTATATATTTGGAACACATACATATGTAATGGCAATTAAAGAAATAGAGGTCATGGGTTTGAGAGAGGAAGTTATGAAAGGGGGAAAGAAGTGGGGGTGGAAATGATGTCATTATATTTTAATTAAAAATATTTTTAAAAGTAAATGAGGAAAAAATGTGCCCATGGTAGCAATGTAAACATACTGCTATAACTTAAATTTCATAAAACTGAGACGTGTTTTTTCTCAACATGCTTTTCAGGGAATGACCAATAACTTGATAATTCAAGCCAAACACTTGGGGTGATTCTTCTCTTTGCACATACCACCACTACCACCATCATCTATCAGTAAATCTCTCAAAAGGAGCAGGCATAACCCTTCACAGTTTCCACTCTGAGTTCCTCCCTCCTTCACCCCTTGGTATGAACCTCCATTGTCTCTCTCACAGTAGGGTACTGATGGCATCTCTTACTTGGTGGCCTCAACTATAACTTTTATTGAGAGTGTCCTCTATGTGCCATGCAGATGGCTTCTGACCAATATTATTTCTCCTTCACTAGAAATGGCTCCTGTGTCATCTTAGCTTATTTAAAGAACAAGGCCAGGCCTTATACTAACCTGCAAGGCTCACCTTGGTGAGTCCCTTGCTGCTTCTCTAACTGGTGCTCTGCCATTCCTTCCTTGCTTCATTCAAGATATTCCTCCCTCATATTAAGAACAGAGTATTGAATATAATTTCTTACTCAGGGCATTTGTACCTGATGTCCCTTCACAGTCACCTCACTTTCAATTAAAGGCTATCTGTAATCTTTATTGCCAATTTTCCTGGGTTGGCATCTAGCTGCCAACCCAGCTACGGTTGATAGGGAGTTCCCAGAGAGTTACACTCCATGAAAATAATGTGAGCAATGTTGCTAGTGTGAACAAATTCCCAACATATAATAGAGTATGTTCATAATAAATCATTGTTGAAAAATGAATTAAAATTTCCTCACACAGTTGATTGCCCCAGAAAGAACCTGACAGAAAATTAGTTTTAAAAAATCTCATATACTATAAATGAAATAAAGTCACAAGTCTATCAGAAGACAGAATATTCATACATGGAATGTACAAAATAGTCTCATTAGTCACTAGATACCTTCACGACTCAGAAACAGCAAACAAATATGAGATCAAATGTGAAATTTTGGGGCAAGGACAAGTCAGTGTAGGAGCAGGTGGCCTTTGCTAATGTGTTTTCTCTGTGACAGATGGTGTTTGCATTTTACAGCCTGCATAGTTCCATCACCTCAAATGGTCCAGTCTTTGAAAAAACTCAACCATGCTACACTACAGCATGATAGTGCCTCTCTTTTCCAGCTGTGACCTATAGAAACCCAGGGACCACAAAGGTCTCTGTTTTCTCTATTCCAACAAACAACAGGTAATGGGATCCTGAAGGAAGGGACATAAACACAGCTTTCATTTGGATATCTGTAAGATCCCACAAGCTGTCTATATTAAGTTCTTAGCTAAAAGTACACCCACCAGTCATGTAACCTTCCCATCGGTATGTGCAGGACAATATGTGGAATATAAAACTAATGTTACATCAAAGCTACCTTATCCAAGTCATAAGGATTGACTTTGCTAATGAGAAAAAAGTTTTACAGTAAAAAGGGGAAAAGGGATGAAACAAAACCATGTAAATTTTTTCTAATGTATTTGTTTAAATTACTTCATTACCATTAAATAAATGAATTATAATCCTCAAGAAAAATTGATGAAAATAAGAAATTAGTTCACATATTAAACCAACAAGAAGACAATGTGTCTTTAGCTTTGAGAAAGAAAAGAAGTCAAACAACCCTGAACAAAGAGTCCATATTCTGTGATAACTTTGAAGAAAGTAGAAATTGCCAAAAGCTGGCCAATCTTCCTTGGGAGGGGTCCAGTTCCAATCTGAATTATCCTCTCCTTGAAGATACTTATGAAAGGACATTTGGATGGATGGATGGGTGTATGGACTATTCATAGCACTTCTAGGAGAGGGTATCTAGTAGAATTTATATAATTTCAACAAGATACCTCACACTGTACCCTTTAGAAAACATGGGGAATCTTTCCTAAGTGGTAGTAGGCCTAGACGTATATTCATCTAACTACATAGTCTTGACTAGATAAGATTTCTATATGGAAACTGAAGGAGAATATTAATTTAAGATAAACAAAGAGAAAACTGTTCTAATTTGAAGGTGAATACCATCCACAAGCATAAACTCTCTCAAAAGTCTGACAATAACTTACTTTTCAAATTGATTAAATTGTCAATAATTATTAACTATAGTGATTTACATCAATGAATATCAACTGACCTAATGATAGTGCTTCTTTCAGATGATAAGTACGAAGAAAGGACAGCACAAACAGAAAAACCAGATGCTGTATAAGAAGTGAAATTAAATAAGCCCTTCCCAGGTGGGTACCATCCTGCTTTTGTTCTTATCTAGCTAACACGCCCCTGCTCTGTTCCAAGTCCTAACATCTTCCATGCAGTTATTGAGGGTTCAGTTTTCTGCTTTCCTTTTTTCTTCTTTCCAAGCCATGCTCTATGTATGAATTAATGCAGAATTCATGCTATCCAACCCTCAAGTCATAGTTGCTATGCCCCTACCTAAAGGAATAAATAAAACTATCTAGTCATGGAGGGGGCATCTTGGATCCTGTGTTGATAGTGATTCTTAGGGTGTGAAATGCTACCAGTCAATGCAACAACAACAAAAAACATGGACCTTCCTCTTTGTATCATACACACCAGTTGATAATAGTCACATTTGTAATATTGATCAATAGATTAAATTCTGTATTATACCATTGCTATAAATACAAGTAACTCTTAATCTAAATTAACTGTCTTTACTACCTTTAAGAGCCAAAAGTAGGTACCCAGACATTTCATTTAAATCATCAAGAAAAACATTTTGGTCAGCAAAATCTAGCATTCTAGACTTATTCTCTATCTTAGGTAATACCTGCATCGGCTACTATATTTAGTTGACGATTTATTTATTGGTGATTTCTCAAAATTATCTATATATGCCCATGGTTTTCAAAAAAATATCTTATTTCTTCATCTTCCCTGACTTCTATCAGTGATGAAAATATTACCTGATATTCAGTAAAGAGACATTTTCTTTTTCATAAGTTCAAACACCAAATTTTCTTGGATAAAACTTTATCCCTCTGTCAGTCCTGTCATTTCCAAAAAATATATACTAGCTCATACTTGTGCCCTGGAAAATTCTTTGTTGAAAGCTTTACATACATTGCAAGAGAAAAAAAATGTGTTTAGGCTGTATCTCCCTAATTTTGAAATATCTCAAAAGTTAGGATTTATAGGAATTAAAAGACATTACTGATTTTAAAATAATGCCATTCTATATAATGCCGTAGAATCGACTGAGAAAAATTGCTTCATGGTTAGATGTACACAATTAAGTTAATTTTGGATGCTAAATATAATGTTTTTGATGATATCCTGGAATCTTTCACCTTTTAAATAAAATAAGCCAAACCTATCTTGCATATTTAGCTTTAATTCTTTAGACATTTGTAAATACTTTATTGAAATGCAAACCATCCAAAGCATTTCCTACTTCTGGCTGCCCTTTAGGGCTTTCTCAACATCAGCCAAGGTAAAATAGTTTGAGAGGGTGTCACATAGTTTGAAAGTGTTTCACCTAATATTTAGGATTTTTCTGGATTATAAAATTTATTTTAATTTGTTTTATTATATAAAACCAAAATATTTCAAAGGACATATAATTTTCTTATAAATAAAAAATGTTTGATGTGGATAACCTGTGTAAATGAGGACTCACAGGGATGACTCTGTGAGCCTCAGACAAGCAAATTTAATTTGGAGATGCTATGGAAGTGAGGAAATTCGGAATTTTGACCGGGTGCAACTGTTTTGTATTGGTTACATAGTCTACATATTAGAAGTGATCATATTTATACAGCTGCAGGACAAAAATCTCCTGCTTTAAGCCATGACCTACTCAGAATATACATTACCTACTGAATTACAGATTTAATAATATGAAAAGACAATGCTATATTTAACTTCATTTCTATTGAAAATAGATTCTTCTCTTATATGATACATCCTGACCACAGTTTTACCTACTGCCACTCACTCTAGCTCTCTGCCTTCTCTCTTCTCTCTCCGATCCACTCCCCTCACAAGAGCAGGCCTCCAAAAGATATCAGCCAAACACGACACAAGGAGTTACAGTAAGACAAAGCAGAAACTCTCATATCAAGGCTGGATGAGGCAACCCAGTAGAAAGTAAAAGGTCCCAAAAGCAGGCAAAAGAGTCAGAGACACTCCCACTCCCATTGTTAGGAGTCGTACAAAAACACCAAGCTAACAGCCCTGACATATATGGCTCAGTCATTAAAGGCTAGGCTCATAACCAAAATCACTTCAATTTTTAAAAAAAAAACATGAAACCTATGATTCAAGAATGTTTTGTATTCTGCTGTTTTTTTTGTTAAATGCTATTAGCATTCCTGAAATGTGTATATTTTACTCATGCATTTAAATTTTCCATCTTATCCCTCCTGTTAGTGAACACTATAATTAGGTCCTACATTAAATTCTACCTTCAGCCATACTTCAGCTGAGGGGCATCTAGCTTGTTTCCAACTTCTGGCTATTATGAATGAAGCATCTATGAAAATAGTTGAGCAAGTTTCCTTCTGGTAGGATAGAGTGTCATTTGGCTATATGCCCAGGAGTGATATAGCTGGGTCTTAAGGTAGGTGGGTTTCCAATTTCCTAAGGAATCTCCATATTGATTTCCATGGTGGCTGTACAAGTTTTCATTGCTACCAGCAATGAAGAAGTGTTCCTCTTGCTCCACATCCTCTTCAGCATAAGCTCTTCTTAATGTTATTGATCTTAGTCATTCTGACAGGTGTAAGATAAAGAAATTATGGTACATTCACAGAACGGAATATTATTCAGCTATTAAAAATGACTTCATCAACTTTGCAGGCAAATAGATGGAACTAGGAAAAATCATCCCAAGTGAGGTAACCCAGTTTTAGAAAGAAAAACATGGCATGCACTCACTTATATG
This sequence comes from Cricetomys ansorgei, assembly GCA_026225945.1. Lineage (NCBI taxonomy): Eukaryota > Metazoa > Chordata > Mammalia > Rodentia > Nesomyidae > Cricetomys > Cricetomys ansorgei. The sequence goes on from JAMJFZ010000770.1 coordinate 1,653,134, forward strand.
TGGATACTAGCTGCTAAGCAAAGGAGAAAGGTGCTAATGTCTACAGACATAGAAAACTACACAACAAGAAAGATTCCAGTTGAAACAAATGGATCTCCTTGGTAGGGTAGAAACTGAACAGAGTGTAGGTGGGGTGAGGAGGATGGGAATGGGAGCAGAGGGGACCAGGAGGAGGAGAAGGATGGAGGGAGAAAATGTATGGAGAGACAACAAGAATTGGGAGACAATTATAGGGCGATCTGGAGACCTAGTGGAGTGGTAACTCACAGGAATTTATGAGAGAGACTCTAGCAAGGATCCTTAGTAATCAGGGAACGAAAGCCTGGAAAGGCCATCTCCTGTGGCCAGGCAAGATTTCCAGTGATGAGACTGGGACACCATTCCAGCCACAATCTCTTGAATTATGGCCTATCCACCCTGCAAGATCCTCACTGACAATGGGAAGGTAGAACTCCATGCCAAAAGGGAACCCCTGGCTGAAACTGCAGGACAGGACAGGAACTAGAGACTGGATAACCCAGAGACAATTTCTAATGATGTCATGGTCTGCTCATAGACGAGTATCTAACCCAATCCTCACCAGAGAGGCTTCCCTCTCAGCAGTTAAGAGGAGCATCTGGAGAGGCCGAGGGCCAAACATTGTGCAGAGAGAGAGGAAGGGTGGCAGAAGTCAGAGTGTCTGTTGGCACCAGGAGAACAGACCCCACATTGTCAAGTCACTAGCACTCTTAGGGGCCACAGACAGGGAAACGGTAGGGTCCCCTAAATACATCCCATGGCTGTCTCGACTGGTGTCCTTGAAAAACTCCTACAAGTTGTAGTGGGATGTCTCTGGCCATCTTACCAGCCCTTAAGACCCCTTTTCTCCTGATGGGCTGCCTGGCCCACCATTGATGTACGGATTGATGCCCGGCCTTATTCTCTCCTGCCATGACATGCCCTGATTGTGCTGTAACTCTGGGGAGGATGAGGGGTACGGTTCTTTTCTGGGGAGAAGGTGGGATGTTAGTGGGTGGTGATGGGAGTAGATCTGGGGGAGATGGGGGAGAAGCAAATGGAGAGAGGGCAGGAGTGGGCAGGGATGTTAAGTTATATGAGAGAAGAAAAAGAAAAAAAAATCAACTCAATATCTGTACTTATAAAAAAATTCTACCTTTAGACCATCAACGCCCAACAACAAAACAAGTATTGTGCATGGGTGTTAAGGTGATTTGAAAAACTCTTTTAAAATACTAGCTTCTTGAAATTATAAACCACTAAAATTAATTTTAAAATAAGAAAATTACGAGTTCTTAGCATTCTGAAATAAAACATACTCTGGAAAATTTCCCCTTATTGTTAATATTTGATTTTGGTTTAGGTCAGCATTCTACCCCTGCATTACTCTTTTGGAAGAAAAATCACAAATTCTGGAACATTTCTCACCTGAAATAATGTCTTTTGGCTTACTACTTTTTGGAAGCCTGAGGTAGCAGATAATGCTACATAGTAGAGGCTTTTCTATGTGCTATTGTTTGCAGCAACATAAAATGTCAGGTCCTTTCAGAAGAATGTTAGGGTGGGAATGAAAAGGGTTCTATTTTATATCCCACTAGATGGCTTTCTGTCTTTCAAGAGACCAATTACCAGGAATGGACCATTACCAGTCCTTTCTGGTTCCTGGAATCTGTCTCAGAAGGATTCCCCTTCTTGACAGCAGTTGGTTTCCAGAGCTCCCATCCTTCATTTCTGTCAGATGCCCAGGATGAACTTGCTCATTATTGCTTTTGTTTTACAAGGAATAAAGCTGTCAAATCTCCCTTTCTTAGTACAACTATTCCTTTTTTTATTTAATGCTTTCTTAGAAACAATCCCTTGGCATATATCTTCTATACTTTGATAATACTCTCCTGGTATTAAAAGAAAGATAATTTCAGTGTATAGAGAAAGGCTAATTTGCCAATCAACGGTGTGATTTTTTTCACCTTTTGACTGGATTGGTAGCATGACACAACTATTTGATTATTATTATCTTTCATTCTACACCACATTCTTTTGATCATGCTCAAATTCTTACTTAGGACATGCCTTCTCCTTAGAATACTATGTACCATCTAAATTCTGGAAATATTATAACCTTAATATTAAAAAAAACAGACAAGGGTCTCAGGTATGCAGAAGAGAAATATGAATAAGTTAAAGAATCTGAGAAGAAACTGGGGCAATTGTATGAACTGGCATTTAACAGGGAATTTATCCATAGATTTTGGAATAAACATACATTTGAAATGTTTAATTTCTTATAGTATCAATAGTTACTAAAAATGTAACTAAGATACCCTTCATACCCATTTTGGCTAGATAATAAAATTGCTTAATATCCAATATTGACATAGTAAAGATATAAGAGATATGGTAGTTGGTAGGAGGGAGTATATAGGAGCAATGTGGAAAATGGCCAGGCAGTGGTGGTGTACACCTTTAATCCCAGTACCAGGAGGCAGAAGCAGGCATACCTCTGTGAGTTTGAGGCCAGAGGTCTGCAGAGTGAATTCCAGGACAGCTAGAGTTACAACAGAAAAACTCTGTCTTGAAAAATCAAAAAAAAAAAAAAGATGTGCATATCCAACATGTCTATTTCTTAAAATGTGTTATAGAGAACTACTCACACACTGCTTAAGGAGACTGTCTATATTAGCAATCACACACACATGCAAGAGATGTCCATCCAACTTTAGAACGATTTTAATAATGTGTGATTGTCCTATCTAAACCAAATAAAGTCATATTTATTCATGTGAACAAGATTTAAACACTAAATATACCATATTAATATATATCCATATTTAAGTGAATTTGAAACTAAAAAGATGTAGATTAAACTTATGAGAATGTTATTTTAGAATTAAGATTGAGGTAGTCATTAAGAAAGATATTGCTGCTTTTTGTAGTTTAGAGAAGAATAAAATAGTTTTAATAATTCCTTTTTAAAGTTTTATTTACTTTATTGTATATGTTTTGTATATGTATTGTATTTGAGTGTCAGATCCAGTGGAAGTGGAGTTAAAGATGTTTATGAGCCTCCAGGTGGGTGCTGAAAACCCAACCCTGGCTTTCTGGAGCAGCCAGTCCTCTTAACCACCGTGATATCTCTCTAGCCACCGGATTCCATTTTGTAAGCTCAAGAAACACATATATTGTAGGGCAGGCTCTCCCATTCGCAGTATTCTAGTTTACATGCCAACCTAGCTGAAGTGTAATAGCTATTTTTAGATTATAATTTTTAGGGGAAATTATAGGCTTATAAATTGTGAATGAATTTGTCATTTATTTGTATGTTTGTCATTTGTTTTATTTTGTTTTGAGACAAGATACCATTCTGTGAGCCAAATTAATCTTGAATTTATTGAATAGTCAAAACAGACTTCCAACTCATAGTCCTCCCATTCCAACTTCTGGGTGCTTGGAAAATGCCATTGTCTTTTAATTAATTACCTGGATATAGTTTTATGGAGCATGTCTGTGTATTATATAGAAATATACACTTGCATATGAAATATGGTGATTTCCCAGAAGTGTGTGACATTTGTTTTCAGGGTAACAAATATGTATTATTCAAAGTAAAACACGAGACATTATATAAATGTGTAAAAGACCACTTGAAAACTATTTGACACTGTCCAATCAACATTTTAAAGTATGTAATATATAAATAATAGTATATATCATTATCAGGGTGAAATTCCTCAATTTAAAGAATATGCTTTATACTAATGTGCAGAAAAGCAATGATTGAAAAAATATTTTTGGTTCATTGACTCACCAACTTCAAAAACTCTAAGGAAATCATCTTTTTAGTGTTTGATGATTTCAAGTCTGATGTCTTAGCAGAAGGGTGGGGATCATGATCTTGAATCTTTAACTTTATCCCTAACTTGTATAATTTATGATTGAAAATGAAGCTATTTCTTTAAATTGCTATAAAATTAACATAGATAATTTAGCTTAAAATCTCTATATGTATTTTCTCACAGATATTTTTGGTTCTTTGAGATTTAAGACAATGAATTTTGATCACTTTTACCCCTCCCCAAACTCCTCCCAGATCCACCCCTGCTATAGAAGTCTATTTTTAGCTATGTTTGAAATAGTTTTGTGCACTGTTGGGTGAGGGGCTGCCTAAGTCTTCGAGTTGCATATTGTCTGGATTTAAGTGGCAGGGGGGAATGTTTGATTGCTTATGATCTGCACCTGAGGAGTTCTGAATCAATAAAAACACCTGAGCTCAGATGTTCAGCATTCCACTGTCAAGGATGGCACTTGCCATGATGGTGGTTTCCTCTGCTGAGGTCAGGAAGTGTTTGCACCAATTAATATGCCTCCTTGTCTTCCTTGCTGGGCCACCACAGCAGCTTACAACTACACTCCCTGACCTCCCTACTCATCCAAATTTGTAACATTTTAAAAAACTCCATCAAGTCCAATTGTGCTGCCCTTGTGCTATTGGATGCATGGCCATCCACTGGAGCCTGAACAACCTACCAGAGACTATACTCTTAAAAATTAGATTTTCCTCTTTCCAGAAGCTATCAATTGTTAATAGTTCTTCTGCTATGGGTGGGACTTTGTGTCTACTTCCTGTCTCCATGTTGAGATTTTTGTCTGGCCTGAGTTTGCATAGTATTTATGCATGCTGTCACAACCTCTGTGAGTTTATATGTTCAACTTCTCAGTTGTACTGGGATACACTACTTCCTTATAGTCATCTACTACCTCTGGCCCTTATAATCTTTCTAATTGCTCTTCCATGATTTCTGGGTCTCTGGAGGAGAGAATGTGATACAGCTTTCTCACTTAGTACTCAGCATTCTGCAGTCTCTTTTTCTTTGCATTTTGATAAATTGTGGGTCTCTGTATTAAATACCAACTACTGCGAAAAGAAGTTCCTTTGATGAGGGTTGAGAGATGCACTAATCTGTGGATACAATGGTGAGACATTAGGTCATTTTAAGGCTATCTCCTTTAGCAGAATGATAGTATTAGATTCTTCACTAGTGCTTATGACCTGTCTTGTCTCCAATAATGGTGCCACGTATGGTTTACATCTTGTGTACGGGGCCTTAAATACAATCAGAATGTGGTTTGTCACTCCTATGACATTCATGCCACTGTTGTAGCACTGAATATGTCTTGCCAGCCAGTTGCTATTTTGGGTGTTTGGGAATTACAGTTATTATTATATTATAGGTTGATGATTTTTTTCATCCAGTAGTGTGCATAGCATCTTTCAACACTATCAAACCTGCATACATGTAATCCAACATTATTTTTTTCTAATTCTTTTAGTTCTTTGAGAATTTTGTATAATGTATTTTGACTATTCTTATCTCCCTCCATTTCTCCCATATCCATTCCCTCCTCCCTACTCACCCAACTTTGTATCCTCTATTTTTAAAAACCCAAAAAGTACAGTTGTATTGCCCATATACTCTTGGATGTGTGGCCTTCACTGGAGGGTGGTCAATCCAACAATAACTATATACCCTTCACTGGAGGGTGGTCCTGGGTTCTATAAGAAAGTAGGCAGAGCAAGCCAGGAGGAGCAAGCTAGTAAGCAGAACACCGCCACGGTTTCTAAATAAGCTCCTGCTTCCTGGTTCCTGCCATACTTGAGTTCCTATCCTGATTTCCTTTGATGATGAACTATGATGTGGAAACCATAAGACGAAGAAAACCTTTCCTTCCCAAGTTGCTTTGGTCGTAGTGTTTCATCACCTGTCCTCCTTTTGTGCTAATGGTAGGTGAAAGGGATTTCTATGTTAAGGAAACATAGTGTACATTTTTAATCCCAACTCAGAAGGAAGTGGTGGCATATGCATTTAATCCCAATTCAGAAGGAACAAGTGGGAGAGTAAAAGCAAAGTGTGGAAGCAGAGCTCAGAGAGGAGAGTTCATAGAATCAACAAGGTAGAAGCAAGTAGAAGCAGAGGTAGGAACAGACAAGAGACAGAACTCAGAGAGAGAAAAGGAGTCAGGCAATGTAAGTGCAGTGAGCTCACAGACAGTTCAAGTCAGAAGGAGATGCTGACAAGAGCAGAGCCAGTCCAGAATAAGTAGAGAGAAAGCAGAGTCAGAAGCAGGTGGTTTAAAACTTATAGTCTGGAGTTCACAGTACAGCTCAGGTGAAAAGAAGTAGTTCAGAAGACATCTAGTCAGAGTGAACCCAGTTAACAGTAAGTCTCAGATGCTGAAACATTCTAGGTTTAAGTTTATAGATTAGATTGTAAGGAGGCTTGTTTTAGGGTATTTAGCCGTGAAGACTGCTCAGACATAGGTTGAAGCCAATAGAAAGTCATTGTAAGCCAGCTAGCAACTATACTGAGTGTTCAGGATTCCAGTGTAGCCTTGAGTCTTTCTCAGGGTGAGCTTTTACACACAAAAACCATATTATGGGTTGACATACTTTAGTTAACAAGAACAGTTAGCCAGAAGCAGCACTACAGAAGCTAAAACACAAGATCAGTACATTTTGAGACTTTCCCAGAACTTTATGGACTTTGATGGATTAGGCCTTTGTTTTAGTTTTGGCAGGTTGTATTGTCTGTGCATTGAGTCTTACAGCCTGAATGCTACTTCCAATGTGCCATTTCGTATTAGCACAGTTGTGCTAAGGTCTCAGGGCCTACTAAGATCTTGGGCCCTGTTACATGCTGAAGCCTTCTAGGTCTGGGATTGCATCTTGAAGATTAGATTGTATGGAGGCTGAAGCCTTTCTGGTCTAGACTTTAGGTTATACAAGGGCTGAAACCCTCTAGGACTGAGGATTGAATTACCAAAGAATAAACTGTCTTTTGCCATGGACCCACAAGAATAATAATAAATAAATAAATGACTACATTCTATGTTTACATCTGGCATCCAACGTGGGGCTCAAACCCATGGTCTTGAGATTAAGAGTCTCAAGCTCTACCAACTGAGCTACCTGTGATCTTTTCATACAGGCCTTTGGATATGATCTATGTGATCTTTTGCTAGAGCAGCTAGATTAGATTAAATGATTAAATGTTCCTCTACATTAATTGAATGAATAATTGTGTGTGTGTGTTTCATAGCATGTGGTAGAGGTCAAAGAACAACTTGTACAAGTTGGATTTCTTCTTCTACCATGTGAGTCCTGGGGATCAAACTCAGTTCATCAGGATTTGAAGCAAGCACTGATATATATTGAGCTGTTGTATATACATTGTTATATAATGTATATACAGCAATGTTATACATTGCTGGTTTGTATCCTGAGAATTCTGGATGTATAAAAGCTGTTAGGAATATCAGCAAATAAATACAGAGCTTATTATTGTGATACAAGTATTCACAGTGATACAAGAGATACAAGTGAATAAAATTGATATAAATGAGTAATATTTTAATGGAGTCCTCTTTTGGTAAGAAGAACAAGGAAGTACAAGAGCAGCAATACTAAAATATTTTAAGTAGATTATCAAGTTATATAATCTTTATATTATAGGATATTTTTGTTCTTTAACAACTTTTAATTAGGTATTTTATTTATTTTAATAATTTATATAATTTCCATATAATAATTTATATAATTTTATAATAATATATATTATTATACATTAATAATATATTACTATATAATATTAATATTATAGTAAATATTATATAGTAATAATAATATTACTATATAATATAATGTATAATATAATATATTAATTTAATTTAATAGAAATATATTATATAATTAATAATTTATATAATATTTTATATAATTAATGATTATATAATAATAATTTATATTATTTTTGCAATAATTACTGTATTTACTATCATTTTCCTAGAGGGATTAACTTCTTAGCCACCTCAGCTACTGGTTATACCAAAATTCCCTTTGTCCGTTCATTCATTGTTTCATGAGGGCATAAATTTCTACAGGAGAGATCAACTCTCAAAAGGCATAAAACTTCCATATATAAGAGTACAGAGTATGGATAAATAATAAATTTTTTGATTTCATGAAGTATGTCAAATATGTCTAAATGAAGATGAACTACAGGCTCTAACACACTGATAAGTCAGCTTGGTATTGTGAGTCTGTCTAGAGAACCTTTCCTTTCCTATGCTTGGCACAATGCAGGACCATGAAGTCATTTATTTTCTCTCCCTCCATGAGTGAGTGGGCACTGCCCTCACACCCATTCATAGTTTCTTGCACTCTTGCACACAGTCTGCTGTTGACTGTTGGCTTTCTTCTTTCCTCTCAGATTCTCAGTAGCCCAGGGTTCTCCCTCACCCTGTGTGAAGATCTCATTTCTCAGTTTCCCACCAGCTGTTCCTGTTCTTCCTTTACCAGTCAGCTGGTGTTCTTTGCTTTCTGACAGTGATTTTCTTCTTAGCCTTTGCAGGCTAATCACAGACAGCTGCAAGCTAATTAGCCCTTCCAGGTGTCTTCCCACAGGTTAGAATGCAGTGTGGCCTCGGACACACGATGGTAATATGAAAGTGGTCTCATCCATTACTTTGACACAATGTCTGATCCTTCTGGCATCATCTGTCCTAATCTTACAAAGCTTTATAAAAGTCAGCTACCACCACCACCAAATATTAAGAAAAGGAGAAGAAAACAATTTGTTCTTAATGGAAGTACCTGTATCTAAAGAGCTAGCTAAGAAGACGAGGAGGGAAGGAGGGAGAGAGAGAGAAGGATATAAGTATGATGAAATATTAACTGTCATCACCCAGCAGAAGACAGACAAATAGACAAATGTAATGCAGTTTTGAGGGACCAATGAGCAGTCTGTGTAGTTGACTTTGTCAACTTGACTGAGTTGAGAGATGCCTAGGTGACAAATAGAGCCTACCTCTGGATATATTTTTGAGGGCATTTTTAGAGAGGATTAACTAAGGAGGACGTCTTACCCTGATTGTACACAACACTATTCAATGTCCAGGGGGCTCAGGTGAAATAAAGAAGGCACAGACAAGCTCTTTCTTCCTCCAGACCATTGTGAAGAAATCTGTTCTGCTATGTCCTCCCTGCAGGATGGACTGAAAGCCTTGAATTTACCTGTAGCCAAATTAAGCCTCTTTGTGTGTATTTTGTCAGAGTGATGAAAACAAACAAACATATGACTAACACTTTGCAAGGTGAATCATACCTTCTAGGAGCAGCAGGGAGAGGCCTTCCTGCACTGAAGAAGAGAGCAGACTCTAGGTATTTAGTAAAGTACAGAATACACTCAGACTATGTTGTTATTTTTCCTTCAATATTTCCAGATATTTAAAACTCAGACTTTATACATGCACACTGGGTTGAACACAGGGCATTGAGCATAATAAGCAAATGCTCTATCACTGGGCTATATCCTTAGCCCACTCTCATATAGTAAGGGCATTATGAAAAATCCCTGTAATCAGTTTTTAAAACAAATGCTATTTATTCTATTAAATATGTGCACATCTTCTGACCTAATTGCTTTCTATTATTATGATAAAGACCAAGACTAAAAGCAACTACAGAAGGAAATGGTTCATTTCATCTTACACTTCTGGGTAACTTCTAGGTAACATTCCACTACTGTGAAAAGTCATGGCAAGAACTCAAGGCAGGAACCTGGAAGCAGGAACTAAAGCAGATACCATGGAGGAATGCTGCTTACTGGCTTGCTCTTCATTGTTTGCTTAGTTTGGTTTCTTATACAACCCAGGACCATCTGCCCAGAGATGACACTGCCTCTAGTGACCTGGACCCTTCTGCATCAATAATTAATGAAGAAAATGTCCTCATAGATTTGTTTACAGTTGGTTTTATGGGATATTTTCATGATTAAGGTTCCCAGATAATTCTAGCTGTGTCAAATTGACAACAAAATTAACTGGGAGAACCTCTGGCCTGTGGTTTCTTTCACATATATTCAGTTTACAGCCTGTGAAACTCATGTTGTCAATGATAACTATGAATGCAGGCCAAAAAAAATTCTAAACTTAAAATACTATGAGATTGTATGTGCAATTTATTTTTCTAAATCGATTGCATGTTCTTGAGTATGAAGTTTGTAGGTAACAATGTCATATCTCAGGATCTAAACTCTTTGGAAGCATCTATTTTTAACAGAGATCCTTCATGTGCATAGGAGTATTGATGTATCCTCGACACAGAATTGCTTAGTGTAGTCAGTATTGAAAGCCCCTCAAATGTCTCTCAGTGAGAGACATATTTTGCTAAAAAATATGACATTTACAGAAAAAGAGGAAAAGAAGGAAAAGTGAATTATATATGTCAGAATTTATTATATATTCTATATGAAATATTTATGTTTCAAAAATATATTAAAATAACTATAAAATGTCGATTTTATTTTTGGATTTATTTGAACCACTAGATATTGCAAAATTATTATATCAAAAGCATATTATTACTTTTTCCCCTTGTATTCTCTTTGAAGATGCCCTTCATTGTCTGTTGAAATGCCTCTAGCAACTATATCTTCTAACCCATTCAACAGGAACCTGAAGAGCTGCTGGCCAGCAGTGGCTTTCTCCTCAGTTACCTACCATCATCTTCCTTTTTAACATTTGGAATAGTGCCTGAACCTCTGACTTCATTTAAATAAGTCTGCAATTCCATTTGAGAATATAGTAAAACCCAGACTTCTTGTCTATTAAAACCTTTGTGCCTGTAAACCATCTCAGACAGGGAGATAACCTGCACATAGTGCTTCCTATGGGGTTTTCATAACCATTGTCTTGTGAGTTTCATGACCAATCTTGTCCTATGTTCAATAGAAATATGGTGAGTTTTCCTTGACCCATGACAAAGGAACTCCTCAAAGAGCAAATTCAGAATTGTCAAACTAAAGTAAGCACAAGTGCTTGGATTTAGATTTGATTGTCCTAGTCTCTCTTTCATATGTATTCCTCACAAAAATCAATAAGTAACTGCAGTGGTAACACTAAGCATAATGACAAATGCAAAGAAAACTATCTTTTGGAGCTTTTTCTGAAAGGGATATAAATCTCAATTACGTGTTTTACAAATTAGTTTTGAGTGTGGCTTTTTATGTAAATGCAGTAGAATAATACAGTAAAAACAAAGATGTATAATCAATTCCTATTTTCTATCCACTTGTTAAATTTGCATCTGGTATCATGCAGAACAGTACAAAATACAGTTTAATGACACTGAAATCTGAGACTCAGTCTTTTAGCAGCAGCATCAAGAAAGTTCAATTTATAGTCTATCATGGTTTGATTCAAGATAATTTGTTTTATAATATTTTATATTCATATTTAATATCAGTTATACTGTGAGATAAATTACTATAATAATAGGAAGCTAAGCATGTCATATATCAGAACTGAAAGGATTAATTAGTCCTGTGTATGAGGATTTATTGTCAGTCTTACTTCAGTGAGATATACAGGTGGTTCCCAGCACAGAACACTCCCATGATGAAAGCAATAATTGGTTCTTCTCATCAGTATTTAATATAATTGATTTATGACTCTCATGGGAAGCTGAGTGCATCTTATGCTCAATACTTGTAAAGTCAAAGAAGGAAAACATTGTAATGTAAATAACAGTGAAAATATCAAGTATTTCCCCTGGGGAAGAAATTGAATCCCCTCAGTACACATAGTCACCTTCTTCAGAAGTGACTTGAGAATCAGAAAATCTGGCAGATTCAGCCACTCCTTAATTTCTTGTATTTTCTTTAATGAACAATTTAGTTATTGATAGCAGAAAAAAATTACGAAAATGAAGAGTCCTTCCTTTAAATTTATATAAGCATCTGAAAACCACATTGCAACTTCTGTGAAGCTGACAACTGGTAGCTTGTATACTTGATATCTTAAGAGAGATGTGTATAAGGAAAAAATTATTAGTTTTTTATGAAGAGGCTATTAGGTAGCTATATTACATGTTTAATAAAGAAATAAATTTGTATTTTGAAAATAATTTTGGATGAATATTTTTAATTGAATTGCAATAATTTAGAAAATAAAATTAGGTATCTATCAGAGAGGAGAAGTAAATTCAAATGCACAGGAGGGAATTAATACATTCTTCTATAAAATTACATACACTTTTATATCTATTATTTTTGCACTGTCAGTTTGAAACCTAGGCCTTGCAAATGCATGTTTGTGCTTTACTATTTACATACATTCTCAGACCTACTTATTATCTGCCATTCATCTATGTATCATCTATCTATCTATTATCTATCTGTCATCTATCTATCCTCTATCTCATCTATCTATCTATCTATCTATCTATCATCTATCTGTCATATATTTGGCTATCATCTATTTATCTTTCTATCATTTATAGATCTATTGTCATCTATATATCCATTATCTATCTAGCTAACATCTATCTATCATCTATCTATCTATCTATCTATCTATCATCTATCTATCATCTATCTATCTAATTTCCATCATCCATCTATCTAAAAATAGAATTTTGAATTAAATTTAAAAAACAATATGCCTGATCAAGTTTATCTAATATATTTTTCTTATTTTCTACACTGTCTCATACATCCCTGACTAGTGTGTCTACCATCTCATTTTCTATCAGAGAGAAAGTACTCGCTTTTGCTACCTGTGACTCTAATTATTGCCTATATGCTCTCAGACTCAATAGTTTATTTTATAAAACTGCAGTGCTTTCCAGGAACATATTTTTCATCTTTAGATTATGACATCCACTTCTGACACATACTACAAGGCCCCTCAATATCACATATATTATATCTATGAATTCGGTCAGTTATGTATCAAATAAATTGACCCATACTTAACACATGCACATTTGGGGTCTTATCATTATTTCCTAGAAAATGTGTAATAACCAGTTGCACAACATTTAGATTGTGTCTGATACAAGGTAAAAGGTAATATAGGGATGTTGTAAAATTCACTGAGGATGTGGGCAGGTTATGTACAAATATACAACTTGAGTGTCTGAGGATTTTAGTATTTTGGGAGTCCTTGCAACCAATCTGCAAGGAAGCTGAGAGGTGACTGAATATAAGAACTCTCTGCCACATGTGATGTAAACAACTACACTCTGAGTCAGACACCAACAACCCAGAGACCATTTTCAGTGGGTATTATTCTTGTTCACTTCTATCCCCTGACCTAACAACTTCAGACAAGAGCAGAAGGCACAGATATCTATAGACCGCTATACTGGAGGACATATCTGGTCTATTATCAAGAAAGGATTTTGCCATGAACCAGCTGTCTCAACAAATCACGGGCATTGAGTTCTTTGCAACCGACTTCATAGTTTATTAGTTTGCATCCCAAGAGCAGAGCTTACACCTGACCACCTAGAACAGCAATGTTGACTTTTGCTAATTCTTGTATCATTCCCTTCATTTGTGGAATGGGAATAGCCATACATTATGGGTTTGTTTTGAGAATTAGAATACAATGAATGGATGATCCTTCTCCAGCTATCAGTTATGTAATAAGCAATCAATGAATTATAGCAGTGATTGTAGTAAATAATGATAGTAATTACAAAAATAAACTCTGTCTGCTAGACATTAGTCACTGACACAACACAATATTTATTGTGATTTATTTGATTATTATATTTAAAGAATACAGAAAGAATCTACTACTCGCAATACCCATGGCACAAAACATCTTATTTAAATGCTGTTTATGGAATCTCCTAATTTGTAGTTTTCTCTTGCTTATGGACTTCCTTTTATATGAGTTGTTTTAATCAGATTTAACTTATTCTAGATATTTCAAAATTGGGCTTTTACCCATTGGGCTTACAGCTCTAGAGATTAGTAACAAAACATGCCCACATCTTTCCACTCCCTAGGTGCCTTTCTAGGGTGAGTTTTATCATCCAAGCTCAACATGCTTTGTTTTTTACCTGACTATGCAATTAACTGGGAGTTAAAACCACCCCCAGGGTAGCTTTGTACTGCTGTGCTGTATCAAATGCTGTACTTTCCCCTGAAATACCATGACAAGTAAATTGTGCGTTAAATGGTACTTGCTATGATTTCTCACTCAGAGATGACGGAGCTGGTCTTGCTGTTTTCTAATTGCATGTCGCGTCTGTTTGGGCAGTGGCCATTTGCATCAGCACCTCACCAAAAGTGAGTAATGCTAATGGTCTGCTACAAAATTACGAGTAAAACTTAGCTTTGCAAGTTCTATTTTTCTTTTGAATTTTCTTCTTCAGCAAACAGGGACATGAATAGAAACAAGACTTTGTGGAGATAAAGTTATAGTGAGAGTCTGCAAGCCCAGATATGCCCATTTGTAAATTTTTCCACTATATTATTACAGTCCCCACCCAATGTCTGCTAAACAAATTTTTGGATCTTCAGTAATGTACGGCTCTCAGCAGTACACAAACATGAAGACTGTGATACCGTAAAGTGCATGGGTTAGTATCTTGAAGGGAAACATCCCAGTTAAGGCTCTTTGATAATGAGACACAGGGGAAGTTAGAAGGGAGAGAACCAAAACATCTACACATCAGTTACCACATGGTCTAGGGATTTAAGGAATGCCAGAAAACAAAGCACTGGTTGCTGGAGACCAGCCTGACATGTGGTTGCACTGTTGCTCAGTGCCCCATCAAGTGCTCTTGAGCTCTGTGAAAGGAGAGCCGGTTGAAAAGCTAAAGAGAGACAGGGGTCACAAATTCAAATGTATGGAGATAGATGAAGTTAAATATGTGTAAGACTTGATGAAATTGTAAAATATTTCTTGGGGCAAGCTAAAAATGAACAAGACTCTCAAGAGAAAGAATCACAGATGAGAACTTTTTGAGTGACAGACCAAGAATAACAGATACATGAAGACAAAACTACTTCCAGAATTTTCTTTCTCGAGTGTAGTCTATAGATTATGATTATGTGAAGTATGAGATATTAATTGGTTAGCTAAGACAAGCATATGAATGTTTAAGAATGTTTCAACCTCTTCCTTTTCTACCTTTTTCCTTGCTCCAAGACACCAAATGATAGCAGTAAATGGCTATAAACCAAAGGGAGTAAGATTAGACTCAAGTGTGTTCACCTGAAGCCACTTTTATCCTGTCTTCCTCCTGAAGGTGCCGTTTACACATTAAACTAGATACATTCAAATTTTACCAATGCTGCACCAATCTCTGGCTGTTGTAGGTCATCTGTAGTAGACACTATTCTAAGTGTACTTTTCCAATTGTTTCACATAGTAACCAGACAAGACATGTTTGTCACAAATCCATGTCACAGATGGGAAACTGAGGCAATTTATCTCTGAAAATCACCTCTCTGATATGCAATAGGGCCATAATTCATATTGTAGTGCCATTTATTTTAACCACTATGTTTTACGCAGCCTCTGCTGAAAAGAAGTCACCTGATCATGTCATTTTCAAGTCCACTAAAGCAGATAGCATGAATGAACTCAGATATAATTGTTCAGTTTCCAACTTTCCTTGGAGAAGCATAATCAAGATTTCATGAGTTGATCTGGATACTATTACTCCCACAGAGATGATTTTCTAAGTCATAGTTGCAGCTAACATTATTTTGAATTTCAAGTTATTTCTAAAGTTTGTAAATACGGCCTTGTAATCCAGACTCATGCCAGTAGACAAATACTTGTATGATATATGCAATATGTTATATAAATGATATATTTTCACTTTCTAAGACACGGACATCCTTATGGTACCTTCTTCATTTTCTTTAGTTTTATATATTTAATAATACTTTATAATATTATATTGTATTTTATAAATCTTTACAGTGATATATGAAGCTCATTGCTGTTATTTGTCTGAATGCCTTCTGGAATATTACATACACATTTTTATCTGTTATAAAATGTATTCTGCCACAACATTTCCACTCACCTCTGTATAAAAGAAGAGTTCCAAATATAACTTAATTCCTAATAAAATTTAATTTCTATGATGGATAGTAAAAAGATTCAAGAATATAAAATGTGTAGGAAAGTATTTAAGACATATAATTTCTTTTAAAAATCTTTGCAGTTAAAAAAAAGAGGATCCAAATAATCTTGGTAAATGAGCATAGGTAAGTATCTGTAGATTAATTGTATTAATTGTAGATACAATTTTCTATTGTAATAAAACACCCTGACAAAACAACTTGAGGGAGAAATGGCTTATTTTAGCTCACAGTTCCAGTGCAGATTAAGGGGCTAGTCACAGCCATAATCAGACACAGTGATGAATGCATGCAGGGTGCTCAGTTTCCTTCTTCCATTTATCTAGTTCAGTGTCCCAGTCAATGGTTTGTCCACAGAGGCTGAATTTACCCACGTCAACTAACTCAGACAAGATGACTCTTTACAAACATTCCCCCAAATCCCATGTGATTCTAGACTGTGTGAAGTTGACAATTAAAACTAACACATTTAGTCAACACCCATCTTAGTAAAGTTCCTGCAATTCAAACTTAACGAAATATCCACTGGAAATTCAGGAAAGACTTATCAAGTCAGCTGTAAAGAGGGATATTAGAGAAACCTAGCTCATATTCCATATTCATCTTCACAATGATACACATTTCATGGAGGAAAATACTGATTAAACTCTTTTTGATCATCTTAAAAGTGGAAGAGTAAGGCTCTCCAAGTTTCTCTAATATTTAACTAATTTTTTTTAAAGTTCAGTTTAGATTTTATTCTATCTTAGTTAATCCATACCAGAAGTATTGAAACTACCACCGTGAATCTTTCCCCTAGTCTTGTTCCTTGACAACTATTGCAAGACTGAGTCTCTATTCTGATGACACACAGAACCCCTACTGATTACTTTACTCAAATAGGGAACCATTCTTGTCCTCATGACTACAATATCCATTATTTGAAGATTTATTTCTATTTTTATTTGTGTGTGTCTTTGTGTGTGTGTGTGTGTGTGTTTGGTGTGTGTGTGTTTGTGTGTGTGTGTGTGTGTTTGTGTGTGTGTGTGTTTGGTGTGTGTGTATATATGTCCCCATGCCTGCTCACTTGTGTGTACAGATGTTACAGTGACCAGAAAAAACAGTTGGATCATCTGGAACTGGAATGCAGATGGCCATGAGCTACTTAACATTGATGCTTCTGGATTCTCTGGAAGAACAGCAACTGCTCTTAATTTACTGAGCCATCTCTCCAGGCTCAGGATTCATCATTTTATATGATAGATACACTGCCATGTCTATTTCAGCTTCACAGAAGCCAGGGCACCTTCAGGAAGTTTTCTGTTAGATACCTTATCTTCTGATTTGTGGCATACAGCTAGAGGTATTTCAAAGTCCTTACAAATGGAAACTATTTTGGTTTTTGTTCTATTTTTGATGGTCTTGAGAGATAGAACTAGTGTCTCATGCATGCTCAGGAAGTTCTCTAACACTGAAATATATATCACTCTCTTCTTACTGTTTTGAAACATGGTCTAAGCTGCCCAATTTGGCCTTATATTCACTTTGTAACTTCCATTGGACTTGAGCTTGTGATCCTCCTACCTCAGATTTATGGATAGCTGTGATTCCAGGCCAGCACCACAGGGCTCAACTTGAAAACTGAATTTTGTTTCTCAGTTTCTCTAGAGTTTGTTTGATTTCAGGAATACAGAGAAGTCTCTATTTTTTTGCAATTTTCTACTTAATTCTTTTGCACTCTTTACTTATTTCCAAATTTAAGTTTCTCAACATCATTATTATTAACTTAACAACAAAGCTATTTATGACAGAGTGAATGAATCAAAATCCATGTCTTATATGATAATTTGATTAGTAAGAAGGGTAAAGCATGATCCTTTTAAATTAATCATGATTAACTACACATGTAAGTGTGTTGGCTAACTTCTAAGCATGTATAGGCACTTAACTCTATCTTAAATCCAGATGAATAAATAAAGGGATGGTTATACGTGTCTACAAATTCCACATTTCATTTTGCAGGAATTACTTTTTTTATAAGAACTTTAAAATTAATCTCCTAAAATACAGCAATGTGTGTGTCAACAGAGATGCTGTATATCAGGAAGAAGTTTTCCATTTTGTTCTAAACTGGGATGGACATTTAATATTTTAAAATTAATTAATGTATTGATTCCTTTTTGTGTTTGATATATGCACATGTGTGAGTGCCTGCGGGTAAAGGCCAGAGTTGGACCTTGAGTGTCTTCTTATATCACTATCTACTATATTGTTTGAGAAAAGTTCTTTCACTAAATCAGAAGCTTGCAATTTTTACCTAGATTGGCTGGCCAGGAGCTCTCAAGATATGTCTGTCTCATATCTCTAAATGCTGGGAAATTTATGTAGACATATCCATTCCCAGCTATCTGTGAGTCTTGGGAAACTGAACTCAGGTTCTTTTGTTTTAGAACACTCTTACCCACTGAGCCATCTCCCAGGCCTAAAATTTTTTGATCATCCTACCAAGTCAATATTTTATCATCTAATCAATAGTCCAACATTAATAATGATTTCAATCATCCTTCAGCAAAAGAAGCAAACAGATCCAATTGCTCTTGTATAAAAATAGAAGTCATGAGGGCTATCACCAACAAATCAGACACATTCAGGAAAAAGAAACAACCAGACAACAACTTAATTTTCTATTGAGTCTTTCCATAGACTTTTTCTTATATCATTAGTCAATATTCATGATGGACTCACAATAAGTCAGACGTTACAAGGGCCTGGAGACATGAAACTGAATGGTTGCACTTCCTGTTTTCAACGAGCTTAAATCTTACAGCCAGGTGCACAAAACAACAGCAAAAGGACTGGTTTAATGGGAGCCTACTGTCCCCAGGGAGACTTCCTTCTATAACTGATCCTTTCAAGTCCTTTCCAACCCCAAGCCCAGCAGATGTTTCCCACAAAGAGAAATTGTACCTTTTATTCATTGTGTTCTTTATATGTCAAAGGACAGAAAGATGAACCAACTTGAACATAAGTCTGCACTTTGAACTTGGCAACCACTGCTGCATTTAAAATAGACAGGGTATGTATGATTCATTTTAGCTCAGCAAAGTTATAAAGACATCGGAGGCATTTTAGTGCAAAGGTGAGTGAGCCCTTGAGTGTTGGTCACTCTTCATCAGTGATGTCAGTACGGTCTTGCCTTCTAGTCAGGCCAGAGGGACCAGTAGACTTTGTCCCATGCAGCCTACCCAAGTCTGTGCATCTCATCTCTCACACAATATCTGCAACTTCTTGTTCATTCTTAAAAGTCAGTATTTCTCTAAGATGCCTCTGTGCCTTTGAAACACAAGGACATATTGAGATTGCTTGCAAAGATGGATTAAGTTTGAGTACAGTGACAATATCAGTTGGCTTCTAGATTTTGGTGAAATACAAAACTATGTCAGTTGGTCAAATGAAATGAAAGATAAATGCCATCTATCTATGTCAGAAATAAATTTGATGGCATATTAAAATATAAGTATGAAATTTAGAGACATTATTTGCAAAATTGAATTTAAAAGAGGTACTATAATGTGTTTTTCAGTCCCACTTCTTTATTATACTCTGTCAGAGGGTTATAACTGTGTCACTTAGTTAAATATCATAATAATGTAAGACCTTCACATATATTTTCTGAAATTCTATTTCATAGTCCAGAGTTCATCCTGCAACTTCTGTGGACTGATGCACACATCTCCCTAACTATGGAATCTCCCATTGTAGTTTCCCACATCAAAATCAAGAAATAAACTTGGCTTTCAAAAGAGCACAACCTCCATTCATTATTTAAGAATGACTTCAATAACAATTCTTAAAATATAAAATACTTACGTAGAACATATTTTTGTTTTAATAATGATATATGTGAACCAAGGATAGAATTTATAAAATAAACAGACTGATGCCAACTAAGTGGGAGATACTATCTGTTTTGTAGATAGTGGCATATTTCAACACTTATCAGAGAGGACAATGAGAAATATACACATTAGCACTTCATGTTCATGAGTTAGTATTCACCATATATGGGTTATACATACTGAACATATTCATAAGTATTTAATTAGCTGCTTTCTCTTCTAGTTACTTTTCAGCTTTCTGTAGTCACAAATGCCTAATGGTGCACATTATGAGACTTATCTTGGCTACTATGGGTAGATACAACAGGAAGAAAGTCAACTCTTACTTGTCTTAGAATCAGCAACTCTGAATCTTATACTACAAGTAAATACTTTAAATGCTACAAATAAAACAAAATAGCTTAAAATGAGAAATCATTAACTATATATAGTTATATAATTAACTATATAGAGTCTGTATATAACAGCCTGTAGGATAAATATATTATAATATAAGCAAAGAATTAAAATTTTCATTTGTGTTTCTTTTATACTATTATTAGTCATAAAATGAAATATGAATTGTACAATTATATTTCCATTTCATAAACACTATAAAATAGAAATTGAAAATATACTTTATCAGTAAGACAGACCTATCTCATTAAAGCCACTGTAGCCCAGCTCTTGCCTGCTAAGTCCCAGGTCTTCCAGGTCCATGCATTTAAATCCGGGGGGCACTGGTAACCTTCTTCTAGTTCTGGGGAGCAGTGCGTATCTGGAATAGCTAAGCTATTCCAGGTTACATTCCTGTGGACAACATATGAAAGTGTTAGAAATTTTGATAGTTGTAAGCATTGATTGAAATGAATAATCAATAATTTATCAATAATTGTTGCATGTGGACAAAGATTGAGATTTGTAATTTGTAATTTGTAATTCACAAGAATTTAGCATTCACAAATGAAAACTGATTTATTTCCATAGAATATCTTAAAAGAATATTACCATATTCTTTCTGTTTTTGTTTGTTTGCCTTTTTGTTTGTTTTTTGTTTGTTTTCCTAATGAGGAGGGGAGAGAAAGGGCATAGAATTGGGAAGTTGAGGAGGTGGGAAGAATCTGGGAGGAACTGGGGGAGGGGAACTGTGATAAGAATATACTGTATGAAAAATTTATTTTCAATAAAAATATATGCATTTAATTTTTTATTAAAAAGAAGATTCTAAACAGCAAATGAATGGAGATATGAAGGAATGTTAACTTGTATGAGACTTTGTCACTCAGAAGATTTCTGTACTACTAGGCACACATTTTACTACTCCTCTACTTTCAATTAACATTAAGTGATTAAGGGTATTTTTCTTATATATTAAAAATGAGGAATCTTATAAATAATACTAGGCCTTCTACTATGTTGATTCATGTGCAATTTAGAAGGAGAACTAGACAAATAAGGAGAAGTTAAAGGAATGAAATCTATCATTTTGGCAAGAGAAAACTTAGAAGATGATTTACTGGTAGCTCTATGAAAACTGAAGTCTTTCGGTGGATAGTGACATGTTTCTTCATTTTCTTATGGACAGGCTGAAAATTAGGTTGTATATGGATTTACCTATATGATGGATTTCTTGATAGGTTTTGAAGTTATTAGCAGAATAGGATTGAAGTTCTCATGCTGAGCCCTTAAAAATGAGCCTGACTATCACGTGAGGTCACTTATGTTGACTGTGTAGAGGGCATAGTGTGGGCTATGTAATTTCACAAGACTTCCAAACCAGGATTTTATTGTCTATCATATTAACATTTTTAAGGATTTCCTGAGTCCCTTAAGCTTATGACAAAATTGAGGCAGGCATTTCTGTTGTGGTACACCTAGTGGGCAGCTCACCAAGTGTGGGATTGTCATAGAGCTAATAGTGGGTTGAAGCTGTCTCATCACCGGAGATGAGAACAGCAAGCGTTTGGCTGCTCCCCACTTTAGCCCTGGCCAGAATCCAGCTAAATATTAAATATTGCCTACTTCATAGAAAGGAATGTGGCTTGTTTGGTGCTTATCTGTGCTGTAGCTGGAAGCCTAGGGATGAGTCCATTTACTGATAAGGTATCTTCTTTTTACCTGTGAGACCACACCTCATGCAGAAGGTGCCCCGGCAAGACCTTGACGTTTAGACTTGAGCCCCACATTCGAATGAGGCTACTCCAATATCCTTGTCTTAACCAATGGATCCCAACCCTGGGTACCAAAGACCTGCCCTTGCTTGTGGCCCTATATATGTATCCTATACCCTGAATTAAAATAGAGATGCTCCCTGAAGCCTGTCCCAACTGTCTGTCTGTACACCTCTGACTAACTGGAGGTCCGCCAAAGGCAAGGCAGGATGCCATAAACTCATGTCCCACCCTGCAACACTGTGTCCTCCCAACCGTGTCCCTAGCACTGGAGCCGACTCCATGGGTGGCCGCTGACTCCAGGCAGGAGACCAGAGGCCAGGACACACATGGCAGGAGGATTCCACCCACGGAACTACAACCAAGGATGACCTGGAGACATTTTCATACATGGAAGTCCTGCCAGTCCTCAGCAGAGGGAACCACCATCCTGACCAACCCCAAACTGGACAGTGTAATCACAAGCATCTGAGCTCAGGTGTTTTTATTGATTCAGAACTCTTCAGGTGCAGATCATAAGCAATCAAACATCCCCCACAGAAATCCAACACCTGCAAATAATACAAAATGCCCTAGACAAGCCCCTCACTCAACAGTACATAAAACAATTTCAAGCATAACTAAAAATAATCTTATCCAACACATTTCTTCTTGGATAACATTTTTTCTTAAATAGATTATCTATCATCTATCTATTTGTTAAAATCTGTCATCTATCAATCTATCTATCAATCTATCATCTATCTATCTATATAATCTATCATCTATTTCTCTATCATCATCATTTGTGCATGTATTCCTATGTGCACATGTGCACGTTTGTGTAAGTGCACATGTACATATGATTATATGAATGCTATATGCTAGATGTCGTCCTCAATCATTCTCTATATTACTATTTTTTTTTTCGTGTGTGTGTGTGTGTGTTTGTGTGTGTGTGACAGGTTCTCTCACTGATTCTAGAGCTCACTGATTTAGACTGGCTATTAAGCAACCTCTAGGAATCCTCATGTCTTTGTCTCCCCAAGCTGAGTTAAAGATCTTCTTTGGCAGACTTGGAGCCTGCAGGGTTCCCCAGGTGTGTCTTGTGGTTGTCTGGCTTGGTGTTCTTTTGGAGCTCCTAGCTCCTACAGATGTGTGTGTGTGTGTGTGTGTGTGTGTGTGTGTGTGTGTGTGTATGTGTGTGTCAGGGGAGGGTGTCTCCGACCGTTTTGCCTGCCCTTGTGACCTTTTTCCTCCTGCTGGGTTGCTTAATCCACACTTGATGCATGGATTAGTACCTGTGCCCAGCCTTGTTCCATCTTGTCCTTCCCTGTTTGAACAGTAACCCTGGGAGGACTGTTCTTATCTGGGGAGAAACAGTGAGGGGCGGAGATATGGGGGAGAGCTGAGGTGGAAGAGCTGGAAAGAGCAGAGGGAGGAGAGGAGGAGTTTGGATATATTATAGGAGAGAAGAACAAAGAGACATTCTTCTCAATGCTTAGCTGTTTACATGGGTGCTGTGAATCTAAACTCAGTCCTCATACAGCAAGCATTTATTGACCTATCTTCTCAACACTCCTTTAGTAAATGCTTCCAATCAATTATCATTTACCTCCTCTTATATGACTGTAGAGGAATGTTTTTCATCTTTTAATTCAGCAACATGGCTGCTCTAGGGTAGAAAGAACATAGCAAATGCCTTTAAGTTAACCAATTCAGAAAGAAGTAGTGGCACATGCCTTTAATTCCAATTCTTGAGATGTAAAAGGAAACAGAAAGTTCTGAAGTACGTCTCAGTTCTCAGTTCATGGCTCTCAATTCATAATTCTCAGTTCAGAGTTAGTTCTGAGTTAAGAGAGAAGCAGTAGAGATTGAGAGAATAGAAGGAAATTGAGTTAGAACATGCTAGTCAACTGAGAAGTAGAAAGTCAGAGGTAGTGTGAAGTACAGAGTGAGTACATGCCTTTAATCTCAATTCTGAGATGAATCAGAGTGAAAAGCAGGCAGAATGACAAATCAGAGGAAGAGTTAGCAGAGTGAGTCAGAGGACACACCCCAACTTTCATGATATAAAAGCCGGCTCTCAGTCAACTGAGAAGGCAGTCAGTTATAGAATTGGTCAGATAAGATACAGAGGCAGTTCAGTGAAGACGAGTGAGTTTGGGAGAAAGAGTCAGTTAATAATAAGAGTCAGTTTGAAGCCTAGCAGAACAGTTCAGTCAGAGAAGTTGTAGGAGTCAGCCAGAGTCAGTCAAAGCCAGAAGAGTTCAGTCAGAAACAGTCAGAAGGCTCAGAAGGTCAATTTGAACCAGTCACCTTGGAGAAGAGTTTGATCCAGAAAAACAAATGAATTGAATCAGCAAATCAGAAGAATCAGTTGAATTCAGTACAGTTCTGAGTTCAGGAGATAGTCAGAGTGAGTCAGTTAGCAGTAAGTCTCGAAGGCTGAAATATTCTAGGTTTAGGTTTGAAGACTAGATTGTTTAGAGGCTGAAGTCTTCCATGTCTAGGCTTAAGATTAGATTATGTGCAAGATGAAACCTTCTAAAGACTAGGGAATAAATTACTTGAAACATAAACTGCCTTTTACAACTACATCTACATATGACACACTTCTCTAAAATATAATATGTAAGTATAATCTCTGAACTGTTTTGATACACATATATACATTGGCTTACACACACACACACACACACACCTCATGACTGGCCCAATGTTCAATTTTAGTAAAAGCCTTACTGTCATCATATAGAATACAGATACTATGTCCTTATTCCTGTAAGGTTTGCTCTTTCCCGAAAAACTACTATTTTGTCTACAGTAATCAGTGAGTAAATGGTTAAACAATCACTCAGCCTCTATTTACACTTTAAAAATATCCTTTAGATCCTATATGGAAAAAAAAGAAAAAGAAAAAGAAAAGAAAGAAAGAACAGCTGTAACTGAAAATTACTACTTGATTGAATCAGATATGGTTTTAGGCAGACCCATTGCTTATTTTTTTCACATCACATTCTTATTTGTAGACAAATGATTCATCCTTTTGTAAGTATAATCTGATGCTATTTAAGATTCGACACCTACAAAATCAGTGCAGAATGGAAAATGGGAGTCAGAGTATCACAGTGAGCTTTCTTAGGTTTCATCTCAGCCCTTCATTTGCTGGTTATGAGATCACAAAGGTTCTAAGGATCTCTAAACCCAGTTTCTTCATCTAAGAAAGAGCAATCCTAGTGGAAACACAAGTGTGAGCATTTCATATTGCAAAAACTTAGTTAAGTGTGTCTTTAAAATGATTACACTAATTGTAGTAAAAATATAACACAAATCTCATCATATAAACACATGACAATAAAGATTTGGGCACATGATACTGGAAGTGTTTTGTTTATAGAACTGAGCAGCTGAAAGACACTGTATATGACCTACTTTGTCATTATTTATATTCAAGAAAGTCATGGTGAAGGTCTGAGATAGAAAACGGACTAATTGACCAAAACCTTTCTAGTTTCAGATTGAAAAATAATAGCAATGCTTGAGAATGTGTGTGTGTGTGTGTGTGTGTGTATACATGAATATGTATACATGTATACATATATGTATATATATACACGCATATATATATATATGTGTAAAGATACACAGACATGTTTATATATATAAAGTTTCTATAAAACATCACTTTTCAGTCATTTGGAAAAGCATCTGGACTTGAACAGGTCTACGTGCATATTCTGGATCAGCTACCTGGAATGTTTAAAACTTCTCTGTGTCTCCTTTTATTTATTTGAAAGATGGTGTTAGGATGCCCACCTCACAGAACAAGGGTGAAGATGTATGGACTCACTTATCTGATTCAGGACATAAAATGAGCACTGGTTTAGTTGTCAATAACTATCATTGTCAATTGTTTGCTATCTATAGACTACAGATGATAATTGTAGCTCTGATGCATTTTGCTCCAGCTGCCTAATTTCAGAAATGGGCATCCAATTCATTTCCTTCACAGGGCATTTGAGTTTATATTTGATAATATATACCTCAGAACAGCAATGGGAACATATTTATCACTGTCCTAGTTAGATTTTCTCTTGCTGTGGGAAAACACCCTGACTAAGAAGCAAGCTGGGGAAGAAAAGGGTTTATTTGCTTACATTTCCATGTTGGAGGTCATTTGAAGGAAGCCAAAGACAGGAACTCAAACAGGGCAGGATCCTGGAGACTGGAGCTGATGTAGAGGCCATGAAAGAGTAGCTGCTTGCTTGCTCAGCCTTCCTTCTTTCTTTCTTTCTTTCTTTCTTTCTTTCTTTCTTTCTTTCTTTCTTTCTTTCTTTCTTTCTTTCTTTCTTTCTTTCTTTCTTTCTTTCTCTCTCTTCTTTCTTTCTTTCTTTCTTCTTTCTCTTCTTTCTTTCTTATTTTTCTCTCTTCTCTCTCTCTCTCTCTTCTCTCTCTCTCTCTCTCTCTCTCTCTCTCTCTCTCTCTCTCTCTCTCTCTCTCTCTCTTCCTTTGCTTTCTGGTTTTTCTAGACAGGATTTCTCTTTTGTAACTATAGCTGTCCTGGAACTCACTCTGTAGATCAGGCTGATCTTGAACTCATAGAGATCTGCCTGCCTCTGCATCCTGAGTGCTGGGACTAAAGGTGTACACCACCATTGCTAGGTTCAGCCTGCTTTCTTATAGAATCCAGGACAACCAGACCATGGATAGCACCACCCACAATGACCCTCTCGCATTGTAACTAATTAAGAAAATGCCTTACAGCTGGATCTTTATGGAGACATTTTCTCAGTTGGGGATCCTTCCTTTCTGATGACTCTTAGCCTGTATCAAGTTGACATAAAACCAGCCAGTACAATAACTCAGTAACACTTAGTTATTATGATTAAGTTTTCAAAATATTATAATTTTTTCCTTTCTGGTTTCATTGTATTTTTCTTACACATTCCATTGGCTCCCATTTTAAACAAAGCTCTTGTAGCACAGATGATTATTATAAACATTATTTTTAGATCCAGAAGCAGTGAATATGAATCACTTCATTTTCTCTGCCCTAAGAACACTGTCAACATTTATGTTGCATTAAATGATGTAAACAATCTGTAGATGACTTAAAGTATACAAGAGGCTATTCATACATCCTGCCATTTCATGTAAACGACTTGATTGGAGAATGTACTTATCTATAGGGCAACCTGTCTCCAAGTAATCATAATTATCAAGTAAAGACCTCATTATATTTCACAGTTTGAGGTAATTAAGGTAAAACTTAATGATTTTAAGTATGTAAATATGATTAAGGTAAAACTTTGATTATTCTGGATTATATGGGTAGCCCACCTTAATCACATTAGCTCTTATATGTGGACAGAAAGAGATATGAATTTGGAAGAAAGATGTAGAGACCAGAGTGGCTCTGCTGACTACAGCAGGCTTGTCCAATTTTTTTTTAGATCATCCTCCTGTAATTATCCTGGATATTGGATTTTTTCTGAGTTTAATATATGGCTTTCCTTTCTTTCTTTGTGATTCTCCCAATTCAGTATCAACTAGCCTTTCACTGTTCTCTTATCTTGGATATCCTCTTAGAGTTTCAGAACTATGTGTCCATCTATGTATTAGGCCTTTCTAATTAGCTGTACCACAAGGACCTTCAGCCCACTATGCCCCATTCGGAACTCTGCCTCCTTCCTTAGAATCCTCTTTCCTAAGAAATGAACGCACCGTCTGAACAACTGAACAAGCTAGAGAGCTTGGAATCAGCCTTGAAAACTATTTCTGCCCCAAGGTTTTTCAATAAACACTGTGATTTCCAAAAGAATATCTCCGAAATATCTTAGGGGCTAAGCCAGTTCTTCCTATCTCTATATAAACAGGTGTCAGCACCTACCATCCTCTCTGGCTACCCTGCATGCTACTCTTAGCTCTTTTCTTCCACTTGGTACACAGTAGAGAGATGTTATTACAAATATTCCAACAGGTGAAAACTTGAGCATGATCAACAAGATCTGAGACTTCTTGAGGCAATGGACAAGACAGGGAATTTATGGAGTTTTGAG
Organism: Cricetomys ansorgei; assembly: GCA_026225945.1. NCBI lineage: Eukaryota > Metazoa > Chordata > Mammalia > Rodentia > Nesomyidae > Cricetomys > Cricetomys ansorgei. The sequence goes on from JAMJFZ010000770.1 coordinate 1,681,147, forward strand.
AATAGAGAGGACATTTCACCCAGCTATCTGGTTGAAACCACTCAACAGTTTAAAAGAACTCCAGTATAATTAAAAACTGCTTAAGATCTTTCCTCTTCCCAGATTTGATCTTGCAACTTTCTAAAAATCTCACCAGAAATTCCATTTACAGGGCAAGAACAGTACTAACCCAACACCCTCTTTAGCTCCAGTGGTTCCTAGTTATACTGTATCAATTATAATTTATGGCATTTCCATTCACAAAGCATTTCCATAGACACCCTCTAGCATCACTTTCAAAAGTGAGAGAGAAAAGATAAAAGAAATTTCTGAATGACTTTTTAAATGATATATAGCTAATGCAAAGATATTTAATTGTGTCTCTCACTTGAGAATCCCATGTCCACACTTGTAAGCTAATGGCTCACTTTGTGCTACTGTCTTGGAAAGCTATTATCTCCACTTGGGGACATCTTTCTTTCACTTTCTTTCTTTCCTAGTACCTCTCCTTCCTCTAATTTTTCTCCTTAAAGTTTGTATTAAAATACCTTTTCTAAAATCTCCAAGCTTCATGCAGTCCTGAAATTCTTTTCTGCATCAAAACCACAAATCCTAAGTTTTCTTGGTCAAGGTCCCAGGAAGATAAGGAAACTCTTGAGGATACTAAAGGTGACAGTGTAGAGCTGTCTGTCTATTTCATCACCACTAAAATCCCCAGACTTCAAGCATCCTTCTACCTAATTTATATTAATGAATCAGAGGTTCCTGCCATGTCCTTGCAACACATTTTAGCATTCAGGCCACAGTCTGAGTGTTCTTTTCTCAGTGAAGCCACTCTACAAATCTTACACCCTGGGACAAATTCCCCTGCTATAATTTCTTAAAAGAGCCCTGCTTTTCACACTTAAGACGAGGTAAATCTATGTTTGTATGGCCATTACTTTTTTGTTTGTCTTCAAAATTCAACTATTCTCAAGTGTAACCTTCAGTTCCATATGGTGCCAGACACACAATGATGGCTAAATTTTCTCAAGTTGCTTGGTCAAATTCCAGCCTAGATGCTGAGGTTGAAGCACTTTTTAGATGTGATTCACTAGACTTTGAATAAAGCACATTAACTTCCAATACGGGAGTGGGCTTCATCTTACTAGCCTTAAAGAGAAAACATTAAGAACCTCCCAAGAAGAAGATTTTTCTGTGTGCAATGCCTGCAAAATCAGCTCCTGTCCAGCCTGCCAGCCTGCTCAGAAAGTGGTCTGGAAACCTCTATCAAAAAAAATCTCATTTATATAGTTCTTGGGTTACTCTTACATGCATAGCCATTATTTAAATTTTTTGTGAATTTATTTATTCATTTGCAAAATGACTATGAGAAGAAAATTTTCAACAAGTGCCTTTGTGCTTGCGTGCATTTTATTTCATTGCTATACCTGCATATTGGTATGGAGTTTCAGTGTTTAAAATTTCTGGATTTAATAGAGTCATTGTTTCAAAGCAAGTACTGGAACACCTCTAAGCAGTTAATTGTTCTTCAAAAGGCTTTAATTATCCTCCTGACATATTTCTTTTATTTTTCTTTTCTTTTTTCCTGAATTCTTAACAAAATATTCTATTTACAATGTAAAATTTTAAGATCTAAGAATTTTTTTCTGAGACTATTGCTAAATTATTTATAATAGCAACTTCAAACACTTCAGGACTTTTTAGTTCTATGCTCTTAATTTAAGCACTAATCTTAGTGACATCAAATTTGCACATTAGAAACCAAGAATTATCATTTTACTGCATTGACTAACTGATTTAACTACTTTAAGAAACAACACTAAGTCTTTAAACCTAGGTCTCCTTCTTTGTCAAATGAGAAACTTTCCAGTTATTTTAAAAGTAAGACTTTATCCCACTTTCATGTAAAAGAAGAGAGGGCTATGCAGAGGCAGAGTGAAACCAGGTGACCTGTTATAGTTTCATTTCTGTTGCTGTGGTAAAATACCTGACAAAAAACCAGCTTGGGTTAAGTTAAGTTAAGAACAGTTAAGCCAACAGTTAAGAACGCTGGCTGTTCTTCCAGAGGACTCAGGTTCAATTCCCAGCACTCACATGACGGCTATAAATATCTGTAACTGCTGTTCCAGGAAATGACACTCTCATACAGATATACATGCAGGCAAAACACTAGCGTACATAGAAATAAAATAAATGAATAAATTATATAAAAAAGCAACTTAGGGAATTTATTTGGCTTAGAACTTTAGATTACAGTATATCCTTGAGGGGAAGTTCAGACAGGAACTCAAAGCAGCTAGTTATATAACAGCCACAGTAAAAAACAGCTAGAGAATAAATACATCCTTGCTGCCTGCTTGCTCAGCTAGCTTCTTTCATTCTCTTGTAGTACAGAGCCCCTTGTCTAGGGAATGGTGCTGCCCACAGTAGGCTGGGTCAGTCAACACTCAAAATATTCCTCCCCAGACATGCCCACAGGACAAAATCATCCAGATAATTCCTTATTGAAATTCTTTCTTCCAAGGTATCTTTAGGTTGTATTGATTCAACAATAAAAACTAACCAGTGGAGCTCCAGAGCTCCTTAACATGTAACTCAGCAACCTTAAATGTGTAAGACTCCACAATTCCAAATGCAGAGTTGAAATGTTTAAATTTCTACATCATTTGCTGATTATTGACTTTGGTGGGAACAATATGCACTTGCCACAATGGTTATATGGAGATGAGAGATAGCCAATTCACTCCTGTCACCATGTAGGGTCTATGGATGGAATTCAAGTCATTAGGCTTGATGTCAAGCAGGCAAATGCCATTACCCACTTAGCAGTCTGTTCAAATTTTTCTCTTTCTGACTTTCAAAGGTATCTTTTCCCACTGAATTCAAACTACTATCACTGCTACTAATAATGTGTTTCATGTTGGCTTTCTGTCATCACTACTACCAATGAGTAATGATGTATAAGAATATGAGCTTAGCATTATCCAGCCCTTTTTAGAAATTGTTCATCTTTGTTTTAGTGGGTCCACTTTATTTCGGTATAATGATCATTTATTAATGGTCTATTCCTGTGCCTCATTGCTTGTGAGGGATGGAGTATCTGGGAAGCTCTTCTCCATGTAAGGACTTTGCTGCTAAATCTGAGTAGTGGAACAGAAAAGGGGGCCACAGACAGCATGCAGCTGCTTTCATAGCCATGGCAGTCTCAAGGAGGTTCTGAGGTACAGCTTAGAAACCCCATACATGGGAATGCGGCAGGGCATGGTGGGTAATTGGAAAATCTTGATGTGACACTCATGAAAACATCAATAGGCTGTAATCCTGGCACTAGATATGTGTTCTGGGATGTGGGACTTGAAAGCCTCTATGTGTATAGGAGAGAGAAAAGGAGGGGGTTAGAGGGAAAGGGAGTAGAGAAAGAGTAATTTATTACTCATTCACTGACAGATGTAGTTTGTTAAAATACCGTTATGGCGCTTAACGGAGAGTCCATTGTTGAATTTTCCAATGCTCTTTATTAATCACAAACCATTGTTGAATCTCAGGGAATTCTATACACGGGCGGCTAGGCAGAGTCTTCATCTTTCTTCCCCCCAAAAGACCTCTCCCTTCCTCCTGCCTTAGCCCTTTTTAACGTTTCTCCCACCCCCTCTATCTTTTAGGTCTTCATTACAACACACCGATACTAGGCTGGGGGTGATCAAAGTCTTTGCTTGTGATCTCCTCCTGACCTGCTCGTGACTGGTCACCTTCAATTGTCTATCTGTTCAGATCTCAAGGCTAGCACAAGGGTGTGACTAGGTAGGAAGCAAGGCCTGTACTGCTGCAAGGCATCTGGCTTTCCAGCTACAAGGCATCAAAACCAAAACAGCACACAATAGTAAAGTATCCCACAACAGTAGTTCTTCAGTGGTTTCTCAATTCGAGAAGCTGTTTAAATATAGTTTCTTGTACTCAAGCAGTTGCTGTCATTCCAAGCCATATTCAATCACGTACTCAGAGATTTACAAAGTGAGGAATAGAGAAAGGAGCATACATTCCCCAAACTGGCACAGTGCTTTGGTGCACTAATAACTGCAACTTCTTTCTAATTTGTGGGGAAAAAAAGCCCCGAAGGTCAGAACTCACTATTGTACATGTGAGGCTGACACAAAGTTTTCTTATAGGTTTTCAAAACATACACCTATGATGAGCATTTACAGATAACCATTTAGTTTACATTGTTAGCACTTTGGCTCCTTTAATCCTAAAGATACACAGGATAAAGTTAACTGCTTTAAACTTTTTATTTTGTTATTTCATGTGTTCAGGTGTTTAGCCTGCATGTTTGTCTGTGCAGGAAGTGTGTATCTGGTGCCCTCCAAGGGTAGAAGATGGTGTCAGATTTCCTAGACCTGGAGTTTCAGATGGTTGTAAGCTGTCATGTGTGTGCTATGAATTGAATCTGGTTCCTCTGGAAGAAGAACCACTGCTTTTAATAGCTAAGCCATTTCTCTAGCCCCAATGTTGACTTCTTAGTTACTCAAATTTGATATATTTTTAAAGTCATTCTCAGAGACCAAACTGTATGAATTTCAAAAGTTGAAATTTTCTGATGTACTGGCTGGTTTGGTGTCAACTGGATATAAACTAGAGTTATCAGAGAAGAAGGACACTCAATTGAGAAAAGGCCTCCATAAGATCCAGCTGTAAGGCATTTTCTTACTTAGTGATCAATTGGGAAGGGCCCAGCCCATTGTGGGTGGTGCCATTCCTGGGCTGTGGTCCTGGGTTCTATAAGAAAGCAGGCTGAGCCAGCCAGGGGAAGCAAGCCAATGAGCCACACCCCTCCACGGCCTCTGCGTCAGCTCCTGCCTCCAGGACCCTGCCCTGCTTGAGTTCCTTCCTGACCTCCTTCATTAATGAATAGTGATGTGGAAGTGTAAGTCAAATAAACTTTTCCTCCCAACTTGGTTCTTGGTCATGGTGTTTCCTTGCAGCAATAGAAACTCTAACTAAGATACCTGAGTTGCTAAAGACGCAAAAGAAATATCTAATACAATGAATTCATAAGCAATAAAGTATACTATGCAACTCAGGAGCATTCTTTCATTAATTATATCAGTAAAGTTTCTTTTGAACTCACCTTGTGATTTCTAAGAAGAAAAAAGTAGAACATATTATTGTAAGCCCATGTGGATATACATATGTTCATGTCCATGTTCACACATGCATACATGCATACATACATACATATACACACACCTTTACACCCACGACATTTGTCAATATGGAATCTAATATATCATGTCATATTTGTCTTGTTGTTACAGTTAGGAAAAAAGACATATTCAGGGCCTAAATAAGAAGGTGGTCCCTGTCATTTACATGGCAGTATTAGGAGGTATGGCCTTACTGGAAGAAATGTGTCACTGAGAGAGGGCTTTGATATTTCAGAAGCTCAAGCCAGTGTCTCACTCTCTTCCTGCTGCCTGTGGATCCAGGTATAGAACTCATCTACCATTCCAGCACCATCTGCATGCATGTTGCCATGCTTCTCACCATGCTTTGTGCGGTGACGATAATGGACTAAACCACTGAATTGTAAGCCAGCCCTAATTAAATGTTTTCCTTCAGAAGAGTTGCTGTGGTCATGGTGTCTCTTCACAGCAATAAAACCCTAACTAAGACATCAACTTTCCAGTGCATTTCAGAGAATCATCTGGCTTCCTTTTCATCTCTACTTAGTCTACCCTTTTTGGGATTAATCTGTAACCTCTCCCTAAACTGGCCTGGCTCATTCTCATGCTTAAAGCTTTGGAAAATTAATCCCACCCTGGAAAACAAGGCTCTTATATGCAGAGATAAATTATTTATTGACTTTCAAAAACTTTTGTATTTTTTTTCCAGGCAGGTTTTCTCTGTTGTAACTCTGGTTGTTCTGGAACTCACTCTGTAGACCAGGTTGGACATGAACTCACAGAGATCTGCCTGCCTCTGCTTTCTTAGTGCTGGGATTAAAGGTGTGTGCCACTACCACCTGGCGACTTTCAAAAAACTTAATGGAGCTGTGTAGACTTGTAGTGGGACTGCAAAACAAAATCTGAGCAGAAAATAATAGAGTCATCATTTCTTTTTAGTAATGAAGCTGATCTGGCACAATTTGTAGGAAATAGGTCTTTCCTGTTAAATTGAATGTTTTAACATGACTTTTCAATTTCTTTGTTCATTTCTAATTAGCCCAATAAATAAATCTATGGTAAAAATGGACTGTTTTCTCAAGTATTTTTACTATGAAATATAAATGATAATCCATTATTTTAAAGATATTAGTCATCTTATTACCTTGTTACTTCTGAAGAGTTTTAAACAATTCTGCCACCCCTCCCACTACATTCCTGGCTACTTTGCTGACTTAGAAGAGACAGGGTGTGTGACAAGAGCTGGGAGGCTACAGATGAGTCATGATCATGTAAGTAGCAGCCCATGAACACATCAGAAAAGTAAGGCATCAGGTTGTAGTACCTGCGTGGACCAGCTTCAAGCCAGCAATATATATCTGCTTTGAGGTTATAAGGCAGCCTACCTTCTTGACCTTGAGTCTAGGTTGTGACCTGGTCAAGTAGCAGCTATTCTGATCTTGCCTCTAGAACTAGAAGATACAGGGTAAGAAGTCATAAAGACATAAAGCCTGTGGAAATTATACTCTAGCTCTATTACTTTTCTATTTTTACTACTCTGAGCTGTTCATTAAAGATCGTCTGTACTTGCTTCAGCAGCACACATACTAAAGCTGGAAAGATTCAGGAAGATTGACATGGCTCCTGCACAAGACTGGCATGCAAAGTTATCTTTTATAAATAGAATTTATAAGACCAATTTAATTTTGTTCTTTAGTGTACTTAAGTTCTATTTGGACCAACAATATCAAACTTCCCCAAATCCAACTTTACATTTTTTACGATACATTGTTTAATAATAATTTATAAAACAATGCCAGGTTCTATAAACTGTTGCAATGAAGGGCGACCCTTCCAGAAGCTTCTTAAGATAAATTATGAAGCCATTTAGTAATTACCCTGGAACAGTAGAGATAAGGAGAATTGCCGCAGGTATCTGTAGTGCACGACATTTTACTCCCTCCAGCAAATGGTCCAGCAAGCGCAAATAACCACCTCAACTCTTGGTTGAATTCTGTTATCTCTGTAAAATCTTTTATATACATTTAACATTTACATTTATTTGCCTAAAGCTATTCTAATTGTCTCACTCTCTGCAGCTTTCTCTCTCAGCTCGCAGCAGATGTCTGCCATCACATGTGGCATTTTGCAGCACCTGCTTCTGCTACAGGCCATTGCCCTTCTCAACTTTCTTTAGGGAATGAGCTGCTTTGTTTAATCAAATCTCATTACTCTTTCCACAACTGCCTTAGATTGCAGTTCATTATCAGAGAAGAATCTTGGCCTTGACTGGTAATGCTGCCTAAGATGTGGGTAGGTGTCTTAGATGCTTTAAAGAAATGCATGTCACTTAAAAGTTAACGTGCACACAACTAATTACCTCACCCTATCCTTTTTGCCTCACAGATTAAACAAGATTCATTTCAGAGTTCAGTGGTGGAACTTAAGATACATAGCCTTCTGTTTGAAAGCTTTCCCATTATCAAGAAGATAGTGCATGCAAGTTAATTATAAAATCAGAACAACTGTGGAAGGATGATGAGTATGAAGGTAGAGGTCCTCACAGCACTTAAAGTGATTTCTTAAACATAACCATAGCTTACTGTTTGACTCAGATATGTTTTATTAGATAAAGTTAATTAGTAATATTTTTATATGTTGCCTGTGTGTGGAGGCATACACGAGTACTTGTGGTTGCATGTGTGCATATGTGTGTGTGTGTTTGAGTGTGTCTGTAGGTTGACACTGGGGACTCTTCCTTAATTGTTCTCCGTTTATTCACTGGGCAGAATCTCTTACTTGAACTGGGAGCTTGCCAGTATGCTTGCCAGTCTAGCCAGCTTGCTCTGGGGATCCCCTGCCTGTATCTTCTGAGTTCTGGGATTAAAAGTATACCACAATGCTTGCCTGGCATTGCTGTGGGTTTTGGGGATCAGAACTCTGGTCCTCATGTTTGTATAGCAAGTGATTCATTTACCTACTGAGCCATCTCTCTTACTCAAAGTTAATGCTGTTTTTAATTGAAAAATCATAGCTGCAATTTATTTTTTAGCATGTGCATACACACACACACACACACACACACACACACGTATATAAAGCATGTATAAATCAAGCTAATTAGCCATCATGACATTTAATGTTTTGTAATGAACTTGAAGTTTACTTTCTGGTTATTTTAAACTATACAATACAGTATGGCTGACTCTGCTCATACTGCTGAGGATGAGTTCTCAAAGCTTATCCTTCCCATCTAGCTGGAATTTTGTGTCTTTTGTCATCAGCTTCCCCCTTTCCTCACCAGTCCTGCCAACCCCCAGCCTCTGATAAACACAGGCCTCCTTACTACTTTCATGACTTTTCTGGATTCCATACAGAAATGATGCCATAAAGCACTTGTCTGTGCATGGCTTATTTCAGTTAACATCATGCTCTGTAGGTTTATTCATGTCGCTGCCAATGATAGGCAACTGAATCTTCACCAGTCTTTAAGAAGTTTCCTGTGATGACCTCTATCTCTAGGATAATGGGGTGAAATAGGTCCAATGTTTGCAATTCAAGAGAATTTTTAGTACACATTTAGTGACAATCTCTTCTCAGCATTGTGGGCATAACATAGAGATGGCCATGGAGACTCAATGAAGTAACTTAAGGACTCAAGTTCAGGAGACCATGTGCCTCTTTCAGTTGGTACTGAAGTTCACACACTAGTTCAAATATCATTCAAACTCATCTGTGTGTATTTGTGTTACAGTTTGGTTTTCCAGAACAATACCTAATCTACAGTTGTCATATTGGGACTGTATTTATGTACTTACAAATATATGTATATACATATATGCATGTAACATCAATTAATGCAAAAAGAGGTCATGAATTTGAAAGACAGCAAGGGGGTATATGGGAGGGTTTGGAGGGGGAAAGAAAGGAATAAATTATATAATTATAATATCAAAAGTAAAAGAAATAATTAATAAACCGATACTCAACCTAAACCATTCCTGCTTACACAATTTCTTACTTAGCCACTTTCCTTGTCCCTCATTTCCGTAGGTATTATCTCTCACCCACACAATATGTTTTGGTTTTTTCTTATCCACCCATAGAACAATCTAAATGTACCCAACATCCTATGTACTCTGAAAAAATAAAAAAGTTAACTACAGATTTTCTTCCTTATGTTTGTCTCTCCCCTCACCCACACAGCCAACCCTCCTATTCCTGACTTTCTTCAATATTCCTGCCTTGCATATTTAATTATTCATGGCTCTTTTCTGCTTTGAACATAGAGTTTATATTTTTGACCATTTTCCTCTCCCACATTTGTGTCTTACTTTTCTTTATTTGCTTATTTTCACTTTCTTGTCAATTTGGGCAATGTTATCATCATCTGTCTAAAATATTCTATCAACCATGCCTAATATAAATGGTTAATAAGTATTAATTCTGTGCTAGACCCTGTGCTAGTGATAAGGAGATAACTACAAGACATAATCCATCCCTTAAACCTTTATTATGTATAACCTTGTTGACCTTGCAAAATAATGAGAAAATAAGACAAAGAAGAAGTAAACAACCAGGACAACATTGTAAAAGAAGTAGTGACGAGGAGACAGACAAGGAGGAGGAAGAGGAGCAGGAGGAGGAAGAGAAGCAGGAACAGGAAGAGGAGGAGGAGCAGAAGAAGGAGGAAGTGGAGGAGGAGTAGGAGGAGGAGCCCTGGATGCCACTGGTAAGTGATCCTACATTGAAGTCAACTCCATCCATTTCAAAGAACTAACTGTTGAATAAAAGGTTTATACACAGAATAAAAGAGGACGAAAATGACTGAAACACTTTATATACATGAATGAAACCTTTAAAGAATAACAAACAAATAAATATCCAAATACTACAATTATTATTAGTAAAATAGTAAAAATAAAAAATTGATACTCTGATATACTATTTATGAATAAATCAAAACTTTTTGTCTGAAATAAAAACCTGCAAATAATGACACATAAGAAAGAAAAATTCATTTCCAAATGACAAAGCACAAGTGTACAAGGATCACACAGTAGGACAGCTGGAGAGTGGCTGGCAAGATAGATATATGAACAGATATATGGGCATCCAGGACCCACATGGGGCAGATGACAGAGCCCTCAGGCTGAAAGACTATGAGCTCAAAATGACCTCATGTGTAGAGTCACACTGTACCTGGTAGGAATTCTAGTTTAGCATTAGAGGACTGTCAGTGGATCCACAGAACACAATGGAGACCATAGGAGAAGACCCACCTATAGACCTAAAACTTACAGTTGAAAAAGTGGCACCAGACTCAGTCTTTCTAAGAAACTCTGTCAAGCTGTTATTAGAAATAGATACACCACTTTCTGTCCCAGTAACAGTGTATACAAGTTCCAGTTGTTTTCTGTCCTTTATGCTGTATTCCATTGCTAAGGGGGACAAAACACAATTCAAATCTACTGTTTGTTCCTCATATAAGTGTGTGTGTATGTGTGCATGTGTACGTTCATATACATATATGTGTGTGTTCATATATATGTGTATATATACACATACATATATATAATATTTGTATACATATACTCATATGCATATGCAGCATATTCATACACATACATAAACATATACAACTTCAAATGTTTTTAACAGTGTAATTTGAGCTTCTAATTGGAGTATTGGGCCAGCTGTGCCAAACTCACTTATTGCCAGGTTCCTTCATAAGTTTAGCTCCTCTCAGTGAGTTTAAGTCCTTCCTTACCAGTCTGGCTTTACAGTTAAGTAGCTCATAATGCAGGGGTGTAGTGTTGACATTTGCTTCCTTTTATTGCCAGTGTAGGAAAAAAAAGAAGCATATCTAATGTTAAATATCTTTAAATAAGAAAATACCAATTGTTAATAAGACAAAACCTGGCTAAATAAAAATAAATTATTCTAGAGTTCAAAATCTAAGTGTTTTTATGAAATTGAACTTTGAAAGGTCATTTTCTTGACTACATACTCTGACTTCACCAAACCTAACTCAGAATCAGTTAGAAATGTATTAACTATAGAAAGGTCAGTTCATCAGAAAGACAAGGACTCTGCATTCATTCACTTAATTAGAGTTTCAAGCTACAGAAAGGAAAGAAAACCTGATAGGGCTAAAAGAGAAAAAAGAAATTCTTGTCATGTTAAGAAAACGTAGTAATGCTGTTTCATAATGTGATAGCATACTCAGGTAAAAGCTCAGGAAAAGACCTAGAATATCAGCAGCTAACTTGACCAAAGCATTAATAAAACTACATGCAAAGATTGAGAGTTTTCTAATCCATATGCAATGTCACCTATTTGATCATATATCACCCCCAAAAAATAATCTTTAGTGAACATCTGTAGGGTTTATTATCTAATCAAGGTAGAATAAAATTACATAGCAACATAAAATATTGTTTTTGAAAATTCTCTCATTCAAAAAACATACTTCTACATAACATGCAGGTCATAAAAACAGCACAAGTAAAATAAAAAAAACATTTGGATTAAATAATAATTAAAACACAAAATACAAAATTTTGAAGATGTACTTAGTGGGGTTCTTAGAAAGAAAAGCATGTCTTTAAGACCTTGTACTTAAAAAGAGAAATTATTAAAGATAGTGACATGTTTCATCTGAAGACACAAGAGAAAATAAAGTCTAGTAAACCAAATGTGGCAAGAAAGTGAAATGATAAGAGATGGAATGAACCAGCAAACCAAAGTGACAGGAGAGAGTATTAAACAAGACACACAGCTCTCCTGAGTGTGAGAAAAGATGCACAAGATTACAAGTAGGGTTTAAAAGGCAATAAAAATATAATTTACTAATATCATGATGGAACATGGCTGATTCCAGCAGATTGAACAACTATTAGATAGATAATCAGAAAGTATTTTATAAATATTAGGCCAATGTTGACAAGCTACAAAAATAAGTAGTTTCTGAAAATAAAATTTGGCACATATTACAGAAAAAGAACCAAATCTTAATATGTTAGTGAAATTTGATTCATAACATAAAAATCTCACCAATGCCAACAGCACCACAACAAACCAAACTTCAAACTTGGAGAGTTTCATTCATGAAACTTGAAAAGGTGAAAGGAAGGAATCCATCAAACTCATATTCATCTTACTGTATGGCCACACTAATTTGACTCTGTGGATTATAAATGAATAGAGGGTGGGAAGGTAGGAGGGTGATGGGATTAGAGGGCCAGCTGAAGGGCAAGAGTTGGGGTGGATACATGTATAAAATTTTCAAAGAATAAATAAAAATATTTAAAAAATAAAATAGGAAGAAACATTTCCTATTTTGTATGTGAAGACAGTATTTCATGAAAACTAATAATGATTCTCATGAACAAAGATGTAATAATGATTTCCTTATATATATACACACACACACATATCCATATGTATATATTACATACAAGATTTTATATATCAGCAAAGCCTCAACAAAAGTGGTTAGATAAAAGAGAAACAGAATTGTGATAGTGGAGAAAATAATATATTCAGAAAGCTAAACATGTATATAACTATTGAATGCAGGTAAAATAGGGCCAGCAAGATGAGTCAGAGGGTAAAAGAACCTGCCATCAAATCTGAACACTTGACTTCCATCCCTAGGCCCGCGTGATAGAAGGGGAGAACGGAATAGAATTGATTCACCCAGGCTGTGCTCTAGCATCCTCAGTCATGTACTGTACATGTATACCCTCCACATAAATAAAGATAACAAATAAGTTAAAAACATGAGCATATTTGCTAAGAGGTTTTTGATTTTAAACATATAACCAGTGGAAATACACTGAAGCTTTTGAAAATTACTGTGTCCATTTTAATTTTTGAAAGCCTCATGTATGCTTTCAGAAGACAATCTATATACAAGTCACAGAAGAATGACCTGAACAATTTACATAAGCTCAGACAAATTATTGAAATTGAACCAATTTTATCATTATTTATATAATATAATAATGTATGTATATGTGTGTGTGTTTGTGTAAATATTCATATTGATTCACTTAGCTGTGGTTCATCTTCTTTTCATTTATACAAATACATATATTTTATGAAAAATTCCCTCCAAATACAAAAAAAATCACAAGTATTATAAAAGTTGCAATACTTTTAAAACCTTATTTGCTAATGGATTTTAATACAAACATAAATGCATCTCTTTTAAAATTTAACAAAATAATGCAAATTTACATTCTATGATCCCAATTAGATTTTTCTTAAATGTAATTTGTGACTCTTTCATTTTTAAACAGATCAATTCCTGTTCAAAGACATGAATAGAAGTTATAAAACCAATTTCTGCCTCAGTGCCTTCTGCCCTACATTGTACAGTAATAATTATTGAACACCTGTGGGCTGAACTTGGAACCCCAAGCTCTGGTGCCCAGTCAACACCTAATGGATACTACTGGTCATGCATGTTCAGGGGCTGGGAATCAGCTCTACACTTTCCTCTCCATATCAGTGCTGGTCTTAGTAATTATTTCTATGTAGTAAAGAACAATCTACCTGTACTATCCAGTAGCTTCACTCTGATGCTGCATCTTAATCATCAGTCTTATATTAATGCAATCGATAACTATCTTTTATCTAGAAAAGTTGCTGAAATCAGCCAGGAAGCTGTTTTTGGAAAGGATGACTGATGGTATTAATTATAAGAATGAGGGTTTTGTTTTCTCTAACAATGTAACACCATAGGTATCTTCCAAAGTTTTCTTAGCATACTCCCAAAGTGGCCATTCCCAGGAAGGCTTGTCTTTGTTTAATATTCTTTCCTATCAGGTTATATTTCTTGATCTGGCTTGCTGTAAATATTTGCCTCAAAAGTTGGACAAAGCAATGCTGAGGTGACAAAGAATAAAGGATACAAAATACCCAAAACACTGATTTTAAAGCATTTGACAATTTCACAAAAAACAAACAAACAAACAACAACAACAGAAATGTCCTTGTTAATCACCTAGCTTTAAAGTGTAATTAAAAACTTACCCCGGCTTTGTGTCATTCACTACACAGTGGTAAGTAAATGTTCCAAACATTTGAACTCCTAAAATCCCGTACAGAAGAAGGAAGAAAAGGAGAAAAATTGAAACACTCCATATTTGTTCTCCTGACCGCCTAGGGAAAAGAGAGAAGTTAGATAAAATAGATTAAATGCCCCCCAAAATTCCATAAATGTTTCCCCTTAAAGTATGGACTACTGTGCTTACTTTAAAATATTTGTAATTCTGGTCCTCGGGAGTTCAAATCGGAAATAAACCCTGAAAGCCCGAATCATAATGAGTGGCCGTGGGATCCGCAGCATGCCCCAAGGTGACATCTGATCAGCTATGTCAGCAATTTCAAACACCTACAGATGGAGAGATGCACAAACTTAGGCTTCCCCTTAGCAATGCTTATTGTTGTGGAATGTATAGGTAACGCAAGAATGTGCACCTGTGCTTTGAATTATAGCTACTTTAAGAGAAGCAAATACACAAACTAATGAAGGCACCCTAAATCTTCATTTCCTAATTTTTCTAGCCATAGGTTTTTATCATAAAATAAAGTGCCAAATTTTGAGTGATTTCTCACTCATAGTGGTTTTGCATATTTAGAAAATAAAAGAATAGGGAAAGTGTTAAAATATTATTAAAGTTTAGAAAATGACCACTTCCTAGCAGAAACAAAATAATAATTAAAGTCTGTTCACCTAACATACAATAGTTTATTAAATGGAAAGGACACATGAGTACATGAGGTGAAATCAGGTCACAGGAGGGACGCACTTCATAAGAATGAGAAAGGACAGCTAGTCAACAGCTACAACGAACAGTTGGAAAGATGAAATGTGCATTTTTATTCTGAATATTTATTGTTAATTAATTAACAATTATTAGAGAGAGAGAGAGAGGGAGTGTGTGTGTGTGTGTGTGTGTGTGTACACATGCATGATGGTACACAAGTGGTCAGAGTCCTACTTGAAGAAGTCAATTCTTTCTTTCTACCATGTACATCTCAGTGATTTAACTCAGGATGTCAGGCTTGGTAGCAAATGTCTTTAACTGATGAACCATCTCGCCAATGCCTACTCTGAATTTTTAAACAAAGAACAGAAGAATAGGGATCTGACTTGCAATATTCTACCAAAAGTTAATGATAATGCATTTATCACTTAATTTTTGTTAGAAAGACAAATATCATGCTGGCTTTTTAGTAGAATCAAAGTAAAAAAAAAAATCAAAGCAGATCAGATCTAAAAAACATAATGACTTTACTTAAGGGTAAAATCATTCCTGAAAGAATATCTGAGATTGATACAGTCCAGGAAAATTCCCTATAAAATCTTTTTCATACATTTTCTATTTATTATGATAAAGTATGTATATTTGTAATGGCTAATATCTATCTCAATATTAAATTTAATCTATTTTTGATGAGAATAAACCATATGGGAGATCAGAACTTAGAATTTTTAAATTCAATTTTTGATTTTAAAAATTAGATATCTCACTCAAAATTTTTCATTTTATTTCATTGACAGTATACTTACAGTTATTTCATGGGGAAAAGTACTTTTACTAGTGATATTAATTTCTGAGACGAACTCACAAGTATAATCGACAATAATTTAAATGTTGCTGCAATTAGAATTTTCTATCCATGCACATATAAAATAGACAATGTAGGAAATTATACAACCACATTTGAAATTCATTCTTTAATGTTTCTAGTTAAACTGTGATTGCAAAATAATGCCCACTTTTTAAGAAATCTCTTTGTGATTTAAACATATTTAATTACCTGTAACACGAGGGAAACCCAAAGGCAAAAGACCATGAATCCATCAAAAACACACCAGCGATCCTTCACATAGGAGCTATCACCCTGAAAATAAATTCCACATGGATTGTCAGACAGAATAAATTGATACATTTTTTTAATTCTCTAATGGAAATAGCTAAAGGTTAATTCAGTACAAACCATCCACAATTTTTGTCTCACAATGGAACAGACCTTTAAAGAGTGTATTTTTAGTATTGTAAAATAGTAATTTTTAAGGTGAATAATTGATGAAACCTGAGAATTTACAGAACTCTGAATTCAGGATGTTGAAAAGAAAGCATCTGTTTGTTCTCTTAGCCTCACAAACCCAACGTGTAATGACAACGGCCAACTAATCACTTCAGATCCTAAAGCAGCTTGTCTCCTAAGGTCCAGAGCACGCTATATGCAACAAAAAGCCTTTAAAACTGCTTGACCAACTTCTGCTAGTAGGGAAGGGAACCAGGCAGTAACAGTGAAGGAGAAAAATTCCCTAATTTACAAAGAAAAGATATTTGACTTTAAGTGAGAGAACACTGTCAACAAAAATGAAGATGTACTGCTTTCATTATTAATAGGGCCTCTATCTTGATGTTAGAAAGTATATTTCAATAAAATGGGATTTGAAAAGAGAATTTCCCTCTGGAATAACAGTGTCAATAAAAATGGAGAGCAGAGAGTACTTGAGCTTTGGGCAGAAATTGTTATGCTTGTGGAGGAGGATATGAGTTATTCAAAACCTGCATATCAGTTTGTAAAAGGTAAACAGTTGAAGGGTGCCAATCAATTATCCAGTGTAAGAAAGTATCTGAAAGTGCCTTGCAAATATTTAACAAGGAGAGACACCAAATACATTTAGAGAGATATATTTAACAGTCACAAATGATATGCACTGGTAGCATTGTGGGCATGTGATTTATTGTCTTCATTTCCTGGGCCCATCTGTTAGTATGTCTTAATATTGTTATTTATTACTCCAATGTGTTCAGTAGATGCATGCTCCTTTAATCTAGATCTATGGCCAGATAAGAAACAGACAACTGAGACTCATTTTAAAGAATTCAGACTGTAATACATGGGACGATCTTCAGGATCTCAAACATAAATCCTTTCGATTGGCTGACATTTCCTCTAGGGGTTTGGTCCATAGGAATACTTCTAGGGAGAGGGACTGGGGAAGTCAATTAAAGAACTTCTAAGGTGGGCTGGAGAGATGGCTCATGGGCTAGAGAGATGGCTCAGTGGTTAAGAGCACTGCCTGCTTTTCCAGAGGACCTGGGTTCAATTCCCAGCATCCACATGGCAGCTCACAACTGTTTGTAACTCCAGTTCCAGGGGATTTGACACCCTCAAACATCAATCAAAACAATGCACATAAAAGTAAATAAATTATAAACCAAAACAACTTAAAAAAATCAAAGAACTTCTAAGGCACAAATCAGATCAGATCCTGTTACTCATGGATGAAAATCCCCTCACTTGTCTTCACTGACCAAACTCTCAGGACATGCAGGGCCTTACAAGAGGCCATCTGACTCTTCAAATCCTGGCCGGCTCCTGGCCGGCTGCTGTCTGAGTGTGGGTGTGTGTTTGTCCTCAGGGACTTCCTCTTCTCCCCTCTTCATGTACTCTAAATACAACACTTCCACATCTTTCATTCTTTCTTTCCTTTCTTCAAGATGTTTCTGATATCCTACAAGCACATTTTTCAGTTCCTCTCTCTCTCTTTCTCTCTCTCTCTCTCTCTCTTTCTCTGTGTGTGTGTGTGTGTGTGTGTGTGTGTGTATGCATGTGTATTTCTAAATACACAAACACATCTTGCTTAGTCTATACAGTGTTACTAGTATGTATATGTTTTCAGGGCTTATCATTTAAAAGAGAGCAAGATGGGTATGTGGGAGGGTTTGGAGGAAGGAAACAGAAAGGGAAGCTATATAATTATGGTATAATCTAAAAACTAAAAGAAATAATACAAAATTTAAAAATGAAGCAGGTATTCATAACATCACTCCACATGTGTAAACGAACACAAGCTTCAGCCCCGTATGTGAACAAACATAGTATCCTTTTGCAAGTTGTGAGTGAAGAAACTGGAGAACTGGGGCAATGGCATGCTGCTGGCAAGTGAATTAAACAGGAAAAGTATTAAAAGTAAGTATTTAGCAGACAGGTGTTTAATCAATGTTTTTAAAGCTTTCACAGATTTAATTGACGACACCAAAGTAATTCACTTGAGAAATATGGGTCTTCCAAAACATCTCTTTGGAGATATATTTTTATTTTGATATTTTTATCCCTAAAAATGTCTATATTTGTCATGTATCTATAAACACAAGACAAACTCACAAACATAAAACTACAAAACAATAAAATTTAAATTAGTAACATAAATTTATTGTGACAGGTAACATTTTGCTAACTGCTAACATTGAACTTCATTAAAACTTTCATTTTATACAAAAGAATGGAATGTCGAGCTCAGCTTGCTCAGATCTGTCTTTTATGATGTGCATGTTGAAGAAGTGTGTGGCACCAAATGATGAAGCTATAGTTTGGAGTTAATGTCATAAGACCAATAGCTGACATCACTCGCTTAACTGCTACAATCTAATGATAAAGGATCAAGAAAATGAAAATAAATGACAATCAGACAATCAGGACAATCAGATCTCAAATTTAACAGAAACTACAGCTAGCATTCAAACATGTTTTAATTAGCTATGAAGTTCTGACTACTTCAAGATAATATTAGCAATGCGGAATAATTAAAATTGACACTACATGTGCATCTACTCTAATTACTCCTAATTGATAGCAGAAATATACTTATCTGGTTTTCATTTCTAATTTGCCATTTCTTATAGACTGAAATCAGAAAATTATTTTTGAGTTTAGTCAACAGTTAATCATTCAAATATTAATAGAAGTTTTAAAATACTAGAATCTATAAAGTTGTAGAAATAGTTAGATTGCAAATTATTTTTTTATTTTTAAAATATTAATTCAATTCACTTTTTTTTGTTTTTTGTTTTGTTTTGTTTTGATATGGTTTTTGGTTTTTGGTTTTTTGAGGCATGGTTTATCTGTTCCAGGACTGGCTGTCCTGGAACTCATGCTGTAGACCAGGCTGGCTTTAAACTCACAGAGAGACCACCCACTGGGATCAAAGGTGTGCACCACCGCTGCCTGGCTCAATTCACTTTTAATATTAAAATTTCATTTACTTAGTGCCCTGTTCACATGGACTAAATTGAATGTTAGCATACATGTTCTTTTTATTCTTAAAGTACGTTAGAACAATTTTCTTGTTATAAAGCTCATATTGTAACTTCTTACTAACTAAGAAACAAGAAGGCTTAATCTAGAAAAATATCACAGTTTTGTTTCATTTGCGTTGGAGCCTTCAGGAATCATCACGTGGTGATATCAGTCACAATATTCAGTTCCCTCACAACATGGGTAGAGGCTCCTATATCCTGAGTGACCAGTTTACACAAGTAAGAGAGTCACTCAGAGTTCTCTAGTGGACTACAGAATACAAAATGGTGCTAGGCATGTCCTGAGGAGTAAAATTACCCAAGACCAACTTTTCCCCATGTTGGGCTCCTGTGGATATTTGACAAGTTTAACTTACTGAACCAATGCTAACCTAAACGTCATGCCTGGGAAAATTCACTGAGACTTTATAAAAGATCCGACATCTGAATCATCCTAAAATCCAGTTGTTGAAGCCTTTGCAGGTGCTAACTTCTTCCATGAACCAACACAATTCCAGAACATAAAAATTACTAGTATATACCATTGGAATATCGAGAAGAAATCTCAGAAGGAAAACCCAAGAACAAATGACCACATTTGTACATGTGAAGCTTCTTGGGTTATTAGTTACAGATCCTACATCCAACAAGAAGTAGCATAAGGAAGGAAGGGCTTACTCTGGCTCACAATTTGAGGACAAATGGTCTACTAAGGGGACCAGAATTAACATTCCCTGCATCCATATTAAAAATGGGTCCAACAGTTGGCTGTAACGCCAATGTTGGTGCAGCAGAGACAGATGGGTCGCAAGGGCTGGCTGGCCAGTGAGCCAGTTAGTTGAAACAGCTAACTCCAGATAGAGTGAGAGACCTTGTCTCAGAAATCAAGGTGGAGAGCAATAAAGGAAGACATCCCAAGTCAAATTCTGGACTGCAGTGTTCAGGAACAGGCATGGACACCCATCTACATCTGCATATGCAGGCATGAATCACAGGCAAAAAAGAAGAAAGTGTTAAAACACAATAGTCAAATACAATATATGAACCTGT
This sequence comes from Cricetomys ansorgei, assembly GCA_026225945.1. NCBI lineage: Eukaryota > Metazoa > Chordata > Mammalia > Rodentia > Nesomyidae > Cricetomys > Cricetomys ansorgei. The sequence goes on from JAMJFZ010000770.1 coordinate 1,701,452, forward strand.
GAAAGTCTTGATTCAAAGAAACCAACTGAAAGATTTATAACAATCAGGGGAATATGAACATCAATTGAGAGTTAGCCTATCTTAGGAATTACTGTTAATTTTACCTTATACAATGATGGCATTTTTGGAAAGCAAATGAAAAAAATTATCAGCAATGCAAAAGGGAGTTATTTCTGAAAAGCGTTAATAGCACAAATTTTCTTTAAAATGAAATGTAACAATTGTTGATCTTTGTGCAGACTTTGATTCATAATTTTGTTATAAAACATTAGGACTGCACACCACAGTGCACTAGTTGTCATGATTCTCTGTTAAAGATAGAACTGCAATGCATGATGGATAAAAAGAATTAAAGAGAGTGACAGCTCACTGTATGCCATGAATCATTTTATTAAAGTCTCCCGGTCTTTGCATGGGGTCTCACATGCCCGAGAACCTCCCCAATATACAGACAGTCTTTGCTGGGGTCTCACATGCCCGAGAACCTCCCCAATATACAGACAGTCTTTGAGTCAAATCTGTCATTTGTCAAGCCTTAAAGCCTGCACTGTACCACTCTCTCAAAAGGGGACAATATTAGCTACTCCTGGGACAGCATCATTCTCTATTCCTAATCTATGAAGAGATCAGTGCTTCAGAACCAGGATCTTGTGGTTCTGATCCTGTTATTTTTGTCTCTTTGTTATTTTTTTTTTTTTTTTTACTTTTATTAAAAGTTTAATTTATTTTTATTTCCCAAGGATACCAATCAGATGCACATATGCTTTTCTTTGCAGTTCCCTGGTTCTGATATCTCTTGTTTCCTCTTTTTGTCTTTTTATATCTTCAAAACAACCCAGATTTATGAAATATAGCTAAATTTCATCGTGTTCTGACTTCATCATGTGACATTTATCCTGTGCTCAGTACATCAACAAATATTAAAGTGCCTCCTTGAGGTCCCATAACCATGATAAGCCATAACTTTAGTTTCAGGTGGCACAATACACCCAACCCTAGACATATGAAGCATATACTTACAGCAACTATTTACAGATGTCCTATGGCTTTGTACCTTATAAAATGTAATTAACTTTAAAAATATTCTTCTGTGTAATATTTCTACCAATTTTTGGAGTTATGTTCTTTAAAAATTTCAATCTCAATAAAATAAAAATTGCATTGTTTTGGACATTCATTCAAAAATATTGCTGAGTTGATTAAAATATTCAATGTACTTTGTTTATTAGCTTAAATGACAAAAAATACTCACCTTGACAATACCCCGGATGTGCATTTTTGCTATCATCTCTGCAGTGTAGAGAAACATCAATAAAGTGTCCAAGGTAAAGGTCACATACTGAAGAGGAGGATAGTGTTCAAAGGTCATGGGTGTGTTCATGCACACTGAGATGACACTGATGATGGCACAGATGCGCAGCAAAGAGTGCACCCACTGCAACAGAGACCAGCATTACTTCCTGACACTATGAGCTGATTCCTTTAACTGGTTTTAGAAAGCACACTACTTGGAAGACATAACACTTAGGTTAAAATAGTTCAAACCACTCTGTGGGAGATCTGGTTCTATTACAGAATGTAGCAATTCCCCACACATCCACCTGCGCCCTCTCCCTCTCCCTCGCCCCCTCCCTCTCTCTCTCTCTCTCTCTCTCTCTCTCTCTCTCTCTCTCTCTCTCACACACACACACACACACACACACACAATTAAATTTTAAAACATTTTTAAATCATTTTTAAAATTATCAGTGTAGAAAAAAAGATGAGTGAGGTTGTCTCTTTATTTCAGAAGAAATGTTTTGTACATATTTAACCTAGAATCTCTTTTAAAATTTAAAATTAAATTTTTGTGCAATTCTAGACACACATTGATGTACTATCTAAAGATTTTAATTAACCCTAAAATAAGAATAAAAACAAATGGGTGTATATTTAATGCATTCACACATGCAATCTTTATTATAAAAGTTTAGGATGGAAAGAGTTAGTTGAATCTCTATGCCAACCTCAAAGAATTAATGTTGTTACTAAATTACTCAGTGCACAATTTTCAAACAATAATTTAAGTGTTATTTATGACTATCATCTTGGATATATATATGTGTGTATCTTGGATATACATATGTTTATGTATGTATGTGTGTGGTCATGTTAATTCACTAATTTTATACTCCTGTTTCAGGATATAGTTTGATAATAGATGGATCATGAAGCTTTGTAAACCAGCAAGACCTTAAACTAAAAATGAAGAATGATTAATAGAACTTTAAGAAGACTCAGACACTTGTAGGATGATGAGTTGATTCTAATATTTGTCCAAGTATAACAATATTTACATGAAAACATAGTGCCAGCAATTCCATACATCAGAAGACACAAATATACTTCAATGTTTTAAGGGTTGATGTACTGAAGTTGTCAAACATAAAGTTTGAAAAACCTTCAATAAAAGTCAGAGTGTAAATTCAGTCCTATCTGGACTACTCCAACATAAAGAATCTAATTACCAGGAGATTTAAAAGATGGGCTATTTCACAACAAATTGGCTTTTAGCTTGAACAATTATAATTAATATTAATAATTTCTGGGGTTACACATATACTTCGATCTACCAAAGTTCTTACAAAGTTTTAAGTGTATAAGACATGAAGAGAAAGTTAGTGAGAGGTTTATTCCTTAGTCCATTTAGCTCCCTAAATACGAATAGGAGACCTCCTATGCATCCAGAAATGCTGGGCTCTGAGGACATACAAATGGAAGAAGTATAGTCAGCACATAACCAGTTTGCAGTACAGGAAGCAAGATATTACATATGATATATGCAGTGGCCCCTCAATATCTGTCCCCACAGCAGATGCTTAAATATGAGAGGGCCCAGATATCTTCTACAAATGGGTAATGTTTATGTATAACTTACATGTATTGTCTGGTATAGTTTAAATCATCTTAGGAAGATTCATAATACTTAAAATTATGAAAAAATCCTGTCGTACTAATCTCTGTCTGAAATAATAAAAAGGAAAATATGTACATGTTCATTACAGATGCAACGGTTTTTTAAAAAATCATTTCACTATATGGTTGCTCAAAAGTAGATACAGAACACAGGGACACCTCTCTCTCTGTGTCTCGCTCTCTCTCTCTCCTCTGTGTGTGTGTGTGTGTGTGTGTGTGTGTGTGTGCAAGTGCATGAGCATGCACACATGAACATACACACTTATAGACAAATCTAAAATTGGGTATATGAAAAGAAGAGAAACTCATCCCATCTGTCTAAGGAAGCAGCAAATGAGGAGGGTGTGAAATCCAGGTCCCCAATGGACAAGGAGTATTTGACTTATCAAAGGAGCTGAATGGGACCTTGAGGGTCAGAGAACATAAGTAAAAAACAGACAGCCAAGTAGCATGGAAAAGCAGAAGATGGCTTCTAAGGCTCCTGTGGATGATATAGAGACACAGAAATGGGGTAGTTGTTGGCCAGGAAACAGCCTGCTCACAAGGAGCTATCAATGTAATACCAATACATTTTAATTTACATTGGGAGTCCCAGAGATGTTTCAGCAGTTGTAAAGCAGACAGATAATGTCATCAGAGAGTGCAATATTCAGAGACATGTGAACAGGCTATGGAAGTCTTCCAAGGGAAGGCTAGTGAAACTCAAGAAGAAGCCAGCACGGCCATCTTTGTCCTGCTTAGGGAAGAAGCAAGCACTAAGAGTGCCTCAGGTCAATTTGTTTCATTACTTAAGCACTTACAACTATGTCTTTAGGAAGGAAGTCACTCCTACTTTGCTGTGTGGAGCTGAATTACCAAGACTTAAGAGTGAGCTTCCTGGCTCAGTCCCAACCACTATACCCTCTAGCATGCAGCATGACATAGCAATTCTTCCTCTTATGCTCAACATGCATGAACTTGTGAGACACTAGGCACATGTTCTGAGTCACAAACTTTGAATTAAAGACTATTCATAAATGGATAGTCTCTACAACCTTGTCCACTTAAGTAACTCAGTGTTGAACATGACAGAGAAAGCATGTGGTTAAGAGTAGTAGCTCATCTTGAGTAGGACTGAGAGTGGAAGTATTTCTTCACTGTGTGATCTGAAGACAGTGTATCCAGAGCAGGGAGGGTATGGGAAGGCAGGATATAGAACTTTTTACTCTCTGTATATTCCTGTGTAAGTCACTCATAGCAGCACCTCATCTTTTCAATTTGAATCAGTCTCAACCCAATCACCAGACTGCAAGGCTCATTCACTTTCCACTTCAGCTCAAACAGATAGTTCAAAGCCAAAAGTACATGACTTTTGAATTTATGAATGAAATTTCCCTTATATCATCATGTGCTTCTCCAAACTTCAGAACGGTGACTTACTGGCTTATTAATCCAGAGTATGTCAGCATTGTCTGACAGAGATTCATCAGGACCAAAGTCAGTAACTGGTTGGGCTTCCACCCTGGAACTCTGCTTCCTTTTGAGCATGCTGAAGTTAGCTTTGGGAGGCAGGTAAAAAACCACAGTCTGGGAAAAGAAAAAGTGAAAGCTTTATTAGCCACCTAACCTACCAACTTTCTCATCAAAAGCATTGAGTATTCATGAATAAGTTTTACACTGGTAGATCATACAGGTACTCTATGGTTCTGTATATTATAAATACACATATCTGGACACAGAAAAAGAATGAGATAAAATTGATATTAATAAAATCCAGCTTTGCTTCCAGTACAATAGATTACCTTATGTATCCCATAAACAATTTAGAGACAATTGGTATAAAACAGCCAGAACAAAGTGACTTATCACACAAGGGACACAGATTACTAGAAATTTCTTTGCTCTGTGGAGCTTCTTACCACAACCACAAACATGGGGATTCCCTCTATCATTTTAATATGTCACTCACATGTTTCTCCTGTTCCAACCATAATCCCAAGATCATCTCTCAATGTTGTCCTTCTCAGAAAGGATGAAGGTCACGGGAAACAGGGAGAGAAATTCCAGCAGACGGAAGCTGTGTCCTTTTTTTAATTCACTGACCTTCTAAAGTTTCCTTGCTCCTCTAAAGTCAATTCTTCATCAACTGCACCTGAAGATGGAACTAGATGCTGGCTGGCCACTTGTTTCCACAATTACACATTATCTACATGTTCTAATATATGCCACCTCCCTATGGACATTGTTACTACCTTCTAAAGTTTAGCAGCCACTGAAGGAGGACCTACTACATATCAAACAAGTAAGTATAGTACGATATAAGAATTGTGATAAAGACACCTGTGAAGCAGGTGACAACTTGACCAATGCTACCTAAGCGAACTTGAGATTGAAAACAAATCCAGTATTATCACAAAGCCTCAGGTGTTGAGAGATGGCATGGGAGTGCTTAGTACTCTTAGGGGGACAACTAAAGACAGAGGACAGCACTCTCCAGGGAGGAGAAGCAATGGGGATGCCAAGTCAGGAAAATGTAGCCATTTTGACACCAGGAAATGCACTCATTTACTCTACTGCCTGGTGCTCCGTGGATTTGGGGGAAGAAAACTCATCAAGGACAATGAAGAATATTTAGCTCTCTTTAGGCAGAAGAGGAATAAAAATGTATTTGCAAGTATAAATATATGTTCTTGTAATTTTCACTGGGAAAGAAATAAAAAACATATTAGAACAAAGAATTTTGAATTTGCTTTTCTGAGTTTGAGGGTCCACTTCTCTTTGCTATATGCTCCTCAATCCACCTGAATAGCCAACTTTCCCTAATGTTCCTATTTGCAAAGAAAATCAAGCTACTTGTCTTTAAAGTGTGCTAGGTATTTCCAAGTTGTTGTTACTTTAAGCACAGAATTTAAATATGGGCTTTGCAGTAGTTTCACTAATTAATTTTAGTTTACATAATTGGAGTTAGGGACTCTTGACATCCCATGTAAATGTATGCAAAATATTCAAATACTTATTCTCTGATTTACTGTTGGGTGTGGGGACACATCTGGTAGCCTTAATTTGAGGTGTCTTTTAAATGACAGCTCCTACTTATCAGGAGAGTGGCTGCAAAATATTTTTTTAAATCCTTTAACAAAACAAAAGAGGAAGAGAGTGGTTCCACAATGGCATTCAAATTAGACAAAGAATTTTAGAGACCTAACCACTATCACTTTTCCACAGAAACTGAGATTGATGGACATGTGAATTCCATGCACCTTTTATTACCAATATTTTATGTGAAGAAACATGGACTTTTGAATGACTAACCTACAGAAATATCCATAATTTATCTTTTAAGTATCCAACTGGCTATATTTGATACATCAGAACAATTAGACTATAGTTGAATGACACCCGCTATCTGTCATTCTCATTGATATTCTCTTCAATGCTGCCAACACCTTATTAAATCTGACATTGCCTATGAAATGATCTGTCCAAACTCCAAAGAATCCACATATATATTAAAACTTAACAAATAGCTCCAGAATCACTGGAAATTTGACAGTTTTAATAATATTTAGTACATAGAATATTCAAGCAATAATCATCATGATCAATGCACATATGAACTCACAGAGACTGAGGCAGCATGCATAGGGTCCATACAGGTCTACACCAGATGAGTTCCTAGAGCTGAAAGGAGAAATGGACACATGCCGAATCCCTAACCCAGAAGCTATCTCTAATTGATAACCACTTGCAAATAAAAGAAACTATTCTTCTAAGGGAATCTTACTGGTAATACAAACTACTCTTAAGGGCAGGCTGCAAGCCTAGCAGTAGATGGCCAGCAGAAAACAAACTCAATGGCATCTTTGGAGGTTCCTTGTTTCATAATGTTGTGGTGGGGCTTTTCCTTTTTTTAAAAAAAAAACATTATTTTTATCCCTTAGTTGCCTGTTGTTTTCTAATGAGAGACAGACAGAGATGAATCTGGAAGGGAAGGGAAGTGGGGAGGGAATGAGAGGAGTATAGGGAGGGGAAACCATAATCAGGAAATTTTACATGGGAAAAAGAAATCTATTTTCAATAAAAGGAAAAAATATTCAAACAAATAAAATAAATTCAAATCACAAATGTACAAGGAATCTCAGATTAATTTAGGGTAGCAGGTCATAACAATTTTCTTGCACTAGGTGTTATTTGACACCTTTGTTCATATTCAGTCAATACAGAAAACTATTTTTCCCCTAAAAGGACCAGTGTGGATATTTAACACCCTAGGTGTTGGAAATTGAGTCTGTGTACATTTTCCTTGTCACTATTATGGATTAGTGAGTCACACTATCACACACACACACATATAGTTTCTAGAAGTGCCATCGATATGGCAGTGACTAGATTATAGAAAAGCATGGCTTTCAAAATATTTTTTCATTTATTAGATATTTAAATAGTTCAATATTGTTAGAGGCCGCATAGTTAAAACATGTTCACTGATGAATCTTTTACTCAGAAATAGCTAACAGCAGCTCAGAGAAAAAACATATTCTGCTTGTTTGTCTAATTAAATGGTTAAAGTCCAGTTAATCCATGATAGCAATATTTATATATTGGCATGTATTTCCCATATTTTATTTCTACCCTTTTGTCAAAATTAAGATGGAATTACTTTTAACTGTGAGGTATTTGCAACACTGTGGTTCATTTTTCCTTCTTGCAGTTCTCAGGCACAGGGTTTGAGATTTTCTATTTTCTGAATCATAATTTACAAGATGTCTTCCTCCACCTATTCCAGTTGCCATACTTAATGACTTCAATGATCATTACCCTCAGCTAGTGCCCCATTACCATTATTGAGTCACATGTATGCTGTTTCTTTCTCAGACAGAGGGCAATAACATAGTTCAACTCGACAGAGTTGACAGTGGTGGAATATCTTTCAGTTTTACTCTTGCTGCTCATGTTCCAAATCCTGCTCCAAGTCCCAAACATCCAGCTAGAAGGACCACAGAGATTTGTGTAAAACCTAAGTAGTGGTATCTTTTTAAAATACAACTTATTTATTTTAATCTTATGTGTATGGCTGTTTTACCTGCATTTATTCTGTACACCATGTGAATACCTAGTGCCCTCAGAAGACAGAAAAAGGAGTTAGATTTTCTGAGACTAGAGTTACAGATGGTTGTAACCAGTTGTACCTGGATTCCCTGGAAGAGCAGCCAGTGCTCCTAACTGCTGAGCTATCTCTCAAGCCCCAGTATTTCTTTATTCTATGCATGTACAAAGACCCCATTTATTAAATTACTGATACTAATTCTCTTTCAAGTCATAATATCTCAAATTTGAGATTCCTTTTTTGTTCAGTTATTTGTTTATTTGTTTGTTTGTGGTGCCAGGGATTACACCCACATCCTCTCACAGGATTGGGAAGGGCTCTACCATTGAGCTACAGTTCAAGCCCCTGGAGAAGAATTTTATTGTGTCTTTTCCTTTATATAAAAAATAAAAATCACGTGACCAGATCATTATATTAGATGCAAAATATTTAACAAAAGTTAATTTTCTTTAATGATTAAAAACTCTGAAATTAGGTATGGAAGAAATGCACTTTATATGGTGAAGACTACATATGACAAACCCACACCAAATGGAAGTGTTAAAGCTTTCTCTGGGAGAAGACAAACATAGCCACTCTCCAAACTGACTTTTCAGCAAAGTATTGGGAGTGCTGGGCAGTGAAAAAAAGTAAGAGAAAGAAAGAAATCATTTCCAAATTGAAAAGTAGGAACGTGAACAGTCCTTGCTTGCAGTTGATATGATGTTCTATCCAGAAAACTCTGAGGATGCCACAAAACCATTCTAGAACTCATTTATTAAATGAATTTTAAAGCTGCAGGATAAAAAAGATCAACAGGAAATTTAGCAGCATTGCTGAGTGAAAACAGTAATCAATATAAAAGAAACAATATAGTTTTCCAATAGTTACAATATAATGAAATGCCTAGAAATAATTTAGTCAAGGAGATGGACAACCTCTACAGTTAAACACTAAACATTGTTTAAGGAAATTGAAGAAGACAGCAGTAAATGAAAAGATTGCCCATGTCCATGGATTATTCTTTTTATGTTTTATTTATTACTTCTTTTATTTTTTGAGATTATGACTACATCATTTCTTCCTTTTCTTTCCTCCCTTCAAACACTCCTATATACCATTCATTGCTTTCTTTAAAATTTCTATAATAGCCTACTTGTTATAAATAGCCTAAAAATAGGCTATTTTAATAATAATTTTGATAATAGGCTATTTATTCATTAATTGTTGTTAAATGCATATATGAATTTATATACATACATATTCCTAAATATAGCCTATTCAGTTTGTATAATGTTACTTGTATGTTTGTTTTCAGGCCTGACAATTTGGTATTGGCTAAACAACTGATATGTTCTTGCCTAGAAGACTATTTCTCCCACTTTTAGCATTCTTTCGTTGCTTGAAAAAAATGTGATATTGACATATCTACAGCTCATGGAATTTTAGCTTATCTTGTTTCTCTGTTATTTCTTCATTCAGTTATTTATTTTTCATTCACTCACAGAGCAAATACTACGCATCCACTCTGTGACAGGTACTACAGCATGTGCTGAATGCATAGCAGAAAGCAACAAAGACACTTGGAACTTAGAAATCACCTGCTTCATTTAAACTCATATTTCATGGAGAATTCCACTGTTTTATCTGGATTTCCCTTTGTTCTTGCACCTGCATGCTCCACTTTAACTAGCTAAAGACACCATTATTCCTTACCCTCCAGCCTGTCTCAGCTACTTCAAATCCTTTACCCAGCTGTCTTCTTTGCCACCTGCTCCCAATCCCTTATTCTTAATTACCTCATTTAACTCAAAAACATCCTCTTAAGATCTGTGTGCAATTTGTTATAACTGAAAGATTTATTATTTTTAAAAAAATTTAGACAAAAGAAGCACTGGTTTGGTAAATTCATAGCACATATTTTATATAAGAATACCTAAAAAGTTGGGCGGTGGTGGTGTATCCCTTTAATCCTAGCACTTGGGTGGCAGAAGCAGGCAGATAGCGATGAGTTGGAGGCCAGCATGGTCTACAGAGTGAGTTCTAGGACAGCCAGATTTACAACAGAGAAACCCTGTCTCAAAAAACCAAAAGGAAGGAAGGAAGGAAGAAAGGAAGGAAGGAAGGAAGGAAGGAAGGAAGGAAGGAAGGAAGGAAGGAAGGAAGGGAGAAAAGAGAAAGAAAGAATCCCTGAAGAAGGCAGCAGTCATTGATTTCTTTCCTTTCATTTGGTGACACTCTATCTGCTAATACAGGATCACGAACCACTACTTTGGGTTACTGATATATACTAATTCTTCAGTCTCCATGAGTACAAGTGAAATTATTTGCCTATTTTACACTACACATACCACTTAACCTTTGCTGTTGCTTAGTAGCTTGGTAGGTATGCTATAGTTTGGGCAGAAATTTTCAGAAAATACATGTTTAATAATACCCCTCTTACTGCTAACTCCAAGCCTACTTTAATGCCTTTGGAAGAACAGTAATCATTGCTTCCAAAAGCTGTTCCTCTATTCTTGCTACATAATTACATTGACAAGAAAACAAGCAAAAGCAAAACCCCAAACATTGGTGATGGTATGGATTTAGCATTAAACAAAAATATTTAGTCTTCTCTCCAGAATTCCTTACTACTACGTGTTCCTGACACAACAGATAACACAGTAGATCTAAAGGTAGGACACGTTGGTAGGAAGAGTGGCTGATTGATTAAAAGAAAAGCTCTCCCACTGTGTGTTCTCATCATTCCCCTCTCCCTACCTAATGATTCTTTCATTCTTCTACAACTTACTGCTAACTCTCTCTCCACACCCATGGGCAGGGGACATGAGAAAGCAGATTTTCAGAATGACTCTGTAATATCAGGTGAAAGGAGATCCATGCAACATGCTAGGACAACTCAATGTCTAGACCTTCCTACTTTCAAATACTTAAACTTCGAGTTAAATTTTTAAATACATTAATTTTTATTTTATTTTATTTTCATCAATACAAGTAGCACTAGTTTGTTATAGGAAAATTAAGAAAAATGAATAAATAAAATGAGAGACAAATATTAAAGTCTAGGAATTCCAATTCTAGGGACTCAATTATCTTTCTAAATGTTGGCGAGCACATAGTGTGTCAACCACTCAACTTTGGAAAAAGCATTAATCAGGTATGTTCTTTTTCCTTGGGTATTATCTTTACTGAGGTCCTTAGTCTCCAATAGGATATGAATTATATATTTTAGAACCCTACTTTTTATACACATTCTCTATGTATAAGTCCTGTTAATATGGCTATTTTCATATACTCATATAACATTTTTTCTTGTTTTCATTTTTTGAAAATCTTTCTCTACCAATAAGTATGAATGCACACAAAATCCTAACTAAATAAATCCCACTTTCAAACATTTGTGTTCCTTTTATATCTTTCTTATCGTCTCCCAAGTTTATTCATATCAGTCCATATCAATGTCTTGCAAGGCAAACAAGCATAGCAAGTCTTCCTAGATTCGTTTTTTGATGATGAATTTGTAGATGAGAAAGGTGTCACCAGTATTTGGGAAGATAACTGAATTTGATGTCACCAATTTGCTTGTGTGAGCATTGAACCTCAACTCTTATTTCAAGGATCTAACTCCCCCACCCCTCTTCTCAATATGGCCACTGAACACCAAAGAAAATGCCATTAAGATTTATGTTTGAGTGACTGGATAGATGGTTCAGTAGTTAAGAGCACTTGCTGTTCTTTCAGAGGACCAAGGTTTGGTTCCTAGAACCCACATGGTAGCTCAAAATTATTTATAACAGTTTTAGGGAATCCCCCACCACCCCCTTTGGTGCCTACACTCACTGCACACACATGGTGCATGTACATACATGCAGAAAACTCATTCACAAATAAATTATATAACTTTTGTAAGATATTATGTTTCAACAAGACCTTCTAACAACCTTTCACCCACTTTCACATTTAAATCTATACCTTACTTTAATAGACCATGAAAATACTGGAAGACAAACAGGGACACCAGTTCCCTCTACTGGAATTGGAACAACTATTATTTCTGAAGCATTCAACTGTTCTCTTTGCCAGCTACCTCCTTAGACAAAAGACATTTCCACTTAGAGGAAATGCATACAGCATTGTATGTTTTATGCCATTATTTAAATTAGAGGAAAATCCCACTACTTTTGTCCATTATCCAGCTTCCATCTGCCCTCTATTATGCCTCATTTTCTTTGCTTACTTGGCCTTCCTTCCACCCTCAAGGCACATTTGTTAGTCCCTAGAGCCCCCGATCCCATACCTGTCTCTACTCTGCCAGGTGTCCCATCACTGTGTCCAGTAGCCAACAGTCCTCTCCCTCTTCTAGACCAGATCATTTGCATGTCCTGCCATGGCACCAATGGCTGAGTCTAGCATGCTTTCTCTGGAGTCCTCTACCATTCCTTCCAGATATCACCTATTAGATCCCTCACAGCCTGGTACACAGGTCACAGCATTTCCTGAAACTCCATATCCAGCAATCTTACTGTCTTCTGTTTAATATTTACTAAATTACTGATTTTAATTTTTAAAAAATTGTCAAAACCATTTAAGGAAAGGATAAAATTCGATTTGAAAACCTAATGTTATTTCCCAATCAATATGTTCTATCTATAGATAAATAGCTTCAGAACAACAAATGGGCATGCGCGTGTGCACACACACACACACACACACACACTGAAATGCTATATGAAACATAAAAATTTCCAGAATAAAATAATGAACTCATTGATTATGTTTATTCTCATGCAAAAACAGAGTCCTTCCAATAAAATGTTTATTGGAGGCTCATTATGTACCAGGCATTCTCTTAAGTATATCATACTTAGCTCATTCAGTTCTTACGAGAATCATTTTACACACTAAGGAGCTTTAATCATAAAGTTGACCTAGTGTGTGAGTCTAGACAATGCAGCTCACAGAACTACTAAATTAAAAATCAACGATTTTGTGCAACAAACAGCAAAATGAAGATTTTTGTGATTATACAAATTTGGGATTATAAATTCCTTACCCATTTCTGTTTGTGAAATTGCATAGACATCTCTCACCTCCTAATACTGAATCTGTTCTGACTATTTGATTTGCTTTATAGTTTTTCTTATCACTGATTTATTTTAAATGTCTACTATTTTTCTTAAAAGGGAGATCAAATTTCTCATCAAATTAATCAAAATTATCACCGCTGTATCCATACCCTTTACTTTAAAGTAAGTCTTAGAAATGGTATAGTGTATTTCAGCCACATTTTCTATGAGTTTTAAAAGATGGGAGCATTTATTTGTGACCATCTGATAATCTCACATCTTAAGGTGACAGATTTCTTTATTTGCTAGAGTTAACTTTTTTCGCATACACTATTAGCTGAATACACCATGAGTATGCAGACTGGAAAATCAATTCTTATGACATGAGGCATAAGGAATGTGTGGCTGTCTGCAAAGGTTGTATTCAGACATCAAAATGAAATTTATTTAGAGAAATCCATTGGTCAGACCCCCAAATCCACAGCCATGCACACAGCCACTGTATTTCACTTTGAAACATCCCCTGTTCCTCTGGTCTTTGATATGAAGCGACCAGATGAATAAATGTAACTAAATGTTTTTGCTCCATTTAGTGTTCAAAATTTAAGGAAAATACAAGAATCTGAACTTACTCGGGGAATTCTAGAATGCATCTTCAAGGGAAATACAAATAGAAGATATCAATTAGAAGTTACTAAGCAGACTCAATGGGTTTTTAAAAAAAAGTAAAGACACAAAGTTTTGTAAGTAGTTTTGTAAGTAAGATAGGTGTGGAAATGGAAAGAATTGAGGAAGGAGAGTGAAGAAAGTCAAAACACATTGTCTGAAATTTCAAAATAATGATTTACAGTAATAATGACTAATAATAATAGTTACTAATTGGTGACTGTTCATTTCACAGAGGACTGTCTCATCTAGAAGTTTCTGTAATGAAATGTTGGACTATCTCTAGAAGTGGCAGGCTCCTTTGGACACTCGAGGAGAGATTGATCACATGTTGAGAAGGAGCATATCTGAGGGAGCAGAGATGTCTTGTAAATTTACCCAAAGCAACCTCAAGTGAAAAAATGGATTAATGTTCCCCAAGGAGGCTTGTATGTTTATGCATTTTATTGTTTCTCAAGAGAGAGAAGTGGTTCATAAACTTCTGTTTATTGTTTCAAAGAAAAACAAGATTGGGCATTATGGATTCCTTCCTTCCTTCCTTCCTTCCTTCCTTCCTTCCTTCCTTCCTTCCTTCCTTCCTTCCTTCCTTCCTTCACCTGAAAGCTGAAAACAAACTTTGGTTGAGACCTGGCTTTATGCCAGGCAACAGCTCCAGTTACTGCCATCTCTTTGAAGTAGTTCTTAGTATTATCCCCACTGCATAGAATAAAATTCTGAAGCCAATGTGCCCAGATCCTCGATAATCAGAATAAATTAGAATTCAAGTAATATTTTAGACGGGAAAGAATGAAGGTTGGGGAAAGAAGAGAATACGCAGAAGATCTGACTTTTACACATCCCTTGTGTGTGTGTGTGTGTGTGTGTGTGTGTGTGTGTGTGTGTGATATGTGTGTATATATATGTAGTGTAAGTATATGGAGGCCAGAGGACAGCTTTCTAGAGTCAGTTCTCTCCTTTCACTGTGAAATCCTGGGATGGAATTCATGTCACCAACTTTTTTGACATTTGCTTTTACTCCTGAAGCACCTCGTTAGTCCAGCTTGTACCTTTGAATCTTAAGAACTTTTGTGTGTGTTTGGAATGGTACTATTTACAATTAAATCTGTGCCTTTTTAAAACTTTAAACTGGAGGCTAGAGAGAAAGCTCAGTGGTTAAGAGTACTGGCTGATCTTCCAGAGGACTGGGGTTCAATTCCCAGCATTTACATGACAGCTTACAACTGCCTATAACTTCAGTTCCAGGGGATCTGACACCCTCACACAGATATATATGCAGGCAAAACATCAATGCACATAAAATAAAAAATAACTTAATTATTTACAAAAATAAAAAATAAATAAAACTTTAAACCATTACATTTGGTAAGGATTTTTTTTTTTGTTTTGCTTGTTTTTTTTTTTTCATGAATTAGGTGCAGATTTTTGCATAGATCATTTCAGCTCCTTATCATGCCTGAATAAAGCAGGTATCTTGTCTTATTTCTACCATGAAACTAGGGCTTAGAGACGGCATACACATAGTTAGTGTGTGCTAAGTTGGCAGAGCCAAGTCCTGGATTTTCCCCTGTGAGTCTGCCCTTTATACCTTGTTTTTATCAGACCCCTTGGAAGCCTTAAGAATAGAAGTGCTTTCCTGTCCTGAAAAGCAGAGGTAGGAGTCGCTGAGATTCGCTTCTCCCTGGTTTAAGAAGAGAAATTAAGTTAGAGAATGCCTGCCTCTAGGTATGCAATTCCAGGCTCCTCTGTTCTCTTATGAAGCTTCCTTCACCTCTCTGAAGATCCTCTGCTCAGGATTTCATTGAGCTGGTTGTATCTTTTCCTCTCACCTGCCTCTGCTCAGAGGAAAAATCGGAGGGTGAGTGGTTTTCTCAAAACCACAGCCTAGAGCCCTATGTTCCAAGGCCATATCACAGAGGGCATGAGAGCATCATGACAGCAGAACTAAGATGTGCTCAGAATGTTGATCCCTGGGGATCACAGCAGAGCAGCTGTTCTCTCCCATCTCCTACAATTTCCCAGTAATTACAGGATCTTTGCAATTACTTATAAAAATCATTTATTTTTCACCTCAAAGTTAAGAATACTGTTGAGACACTGCTATGTGTCAGGCACTGTCCCTTCCTCCTGTTATCTCTGTAAAGAAGTTCTTATCCTCGATGTGTTGGTCAGAACCCTGGGCAAACAAATCTGCAGTCTAGCTTCGCATGGAAGTGTTTGCCTTGATTTTGGTTGTATGCTATTTTTTCTCTTCCTCTTCCTTCCTTTCTCCTCGCCTCTCTCCCTCCCTCCTACCTACTCTGCCCCAGTCTCTCTCTCTTTTCCAAATACACTTTTTCTCTTAGGGTACATGTTCTGCAATGACAAGTGTAACACAAGTGCAGCCTTGTTCCCTCTCTCCCTGCTATGCTGTTACAGTTCTTCCGCGTCCTGACCTGACTCAGATGCAGTTCTGTGAAAGCAGCCTGATGGTTTTCTCCAGTTCCAACAGGATGCCGGGCCACCCAAGGTGAGTGACCACACAGAAACAGCAAAACTCTTCTAAGATCCATCTCCAAAGACAGACAGTTCCTTTCTCTTTGTGTTTTGTTTGTTTGTTTTTTTCAACATACTGATTAGAAACAGAAAATGAATCTTCAGTCTGTTTTTTTGTTTTTGTTTTTTTTTTTTTCTGAATCTACTTCCTAAAGTTCAAGGAACAGCAGCATCTTATTTTCCTCTGGTTCTTTCTAAAAAGATGCTTAAAGCAATGTAATCACTTTACTGAGGATTCAAAGAATATTTGGTTTAAATAATAAAAATTAAACTTAATCTGACCTTTAAAATTGTTGGGCTTAGTAAAAGAATTCAGTCTCCTGAATCCTGTAGTTAGATCCCTACAGGTCCAAACTAGAGTGTATAGCAGGGGGAGAATGAACAAGTCTGTGTTTGTGTTGCACATATCACTGCAGTTAAAACAAACCAAACAAGCAAACAAAAGCAACAACAACAACAAAATCTATTAACTGGGCCTGGTGGTGCAGGCCTGTTTTCCTAGTTACTAAGGAGTCTGAGCCAGAAGGGCCACAAATTCAAGGCCTCAGGGCTACAGCACTGGCAACTTAGTGAGACTGTGTCTCAAACATTAAAAATAGGGCTGAGGATGCAGTTCAGTAGATGATTTGTCAAGTATGTGTAAGGTCCTGGTTTCAGTCTTCAATAATACAATATATAGATGTATATGTGTGTAAAATTATCTTAGATTATAAGAATACATAACATAAGCTATTTCCTCTGATGTTATTCATCATAAGAACAATGTCATAGAGCAAATATCTAAGATTTGTTCAATTTGCAAAAATGAACTTCATGCCCAACAGTTAGCAACCCCTATTCTAGCCTACCCTGGGCCCCGGAATCTATCATCTTACTTTCTGCTTCTATAGATTACATGATTTTTAGATTTCATATTGGCTACAAAGTGAGGAATCAGGAAGTCATGAACTGACTCCTGAGAAATGTCCTTTAACATCTGCAAGCAGGCCATGGCAAGCATGTACCTGTGAATGGTTTCTTCAACAATAGATATGACTATCAAGTTCTGGAATGAAACCAGAAACAGTGAAAATAGATAGCACATATTGTTTTGTGGGTCTTCAGGATACATCAGACCAATAATTTAAGGGAAGGTGACAGCACATAGAACAATCAAGTTGGTGCTGACTAGAGATTTCTCCCTGCTGGACAGCTTTCATAGTGCTATTAGGTAAGTTTTACCTATGCAGCCTGACATCAATAATTTTACTAAGCCATGAACCTAGTGAACTGCAGTAATGATAGTATATGCCATGGGAGCAATAGTGACATAAATGTCATGAGGTTAACCAACCACTTTCTGATTGTATTTAAGGCCTGCTCCACATAAGAAACACATCTGGTGAAGAATTCATGGTTGAGGAGTTCAAGGCCCCAGAGGCGAACCTACTATTGTTATTCTGATACATCAATACAATATCAGACTGCCCTCTAAATTTATATCTATCATAGTTTAATGAAACTCTAATACTTCATAAGAGAAGTTTTGTTTTGTTTTGTTTGTAGTACATGCACTGGATGGTTGTTAATGCTGAAACTCACAACTTGTCAAAATGCAGAGATAAGTATATCCATAAACATTACAACTATATCATACACCTAACCCACAAGGCACAGGAACCACTGTGGAAGAGATAGTGGAAAGATCATAACAGCTAGAGATTGAGGAGGGCCACAGGAGGACCAGAGTGAGGCTATCTCTAGACATGATAGGGCCAACGTCTGCACTCATGAACTTACAGAGCCCTGGCTGCCTGCACAAGATTAGGACAGTCAGCATTCTAGCTTGTGTGGGAAAGAGGTTATTAGTTTCTACACCAACCAAGGAGCTATAGACACCTGATGGCTTTTAGGAAAGAGAATTGACTGTACTTCAGTGGATGACTCCGTACTGAGGAATATCTGGGCAGCATGATTTGACTGGGTTATTTTTTTTGTAAAAGACAGGTAGTTGGGGGTGGGAAAGTGGTAATGGATCTGGGCACTGTTAGGGGAGTAATAGAAGTGAATATGAACAAAATACATTGTATGAAATTCTTGAAGAATTAAAATATTCTAAATGAAGGAAATATCTTAAATGGAAAATTGTTTCATGACTAGAAAAAGTTATCTTTCTCCATTAAATATAAATATACATATCGAGCTGAGGGAAATGAAAATGATAATTCAAGGAACGTTCTTCCCAAGTCAGCAAGTTCTACTGTTCTTTAGTCTCTTGTTTATAAAACACATTTGAATATCTGTACGTTAGCCCATGGGAAGACTGGTTAAACACATTTCCATGTTTTATTGCTTAGAAGAATCCTATCACCTCCATTTTTATATTTTCTAGTTTTTAAACTTCAATAACATCTTATAGCTAATGTCTATTGGCTACAGAACATGAAAGGCTTATCTTGTCTAATACAAATTTGCATCTTAGGTGTTATAGAGGTCTATAATTTGTACTTATAGAAAGTATTTGTTTGCTAGATAAAGAAAGGGCATGAACTTGGGTGGAATGGGAAGTGAATGGACCTGGGACAAGTTGGGGAAGGGTAAACTGATTAGAATATATTGTAGGAAATTTTTTAATAAAAATTTTAAGTAATTGTTTTATTAAAATATTTTTTCTATACCAGAAGTGACATTCAAAATTAATCATAGGTGGATTTCATAATAGTACCAGTTAAAAAGAAAACGAATCAAACAAGTTAACTTATGCTTTGAAAGATAACTAATTGATTTTACATAGACATGAAAAAATGCTTGTAAAAATATTTAAAATCTTACGATTTTATAGATACAACTTATTTTCCATATATTTTCCATTTCAATCTCTTAGTTCACCAAGATCTCTTAGCATTTTGTTCTACTGGTAAAACTGTCAACCACCTCTATCCTCATTACCACCAACAGATCATTCAGTTTTTCCAATAACATTCTTATTTCCTGGTATTCCAACATTTGCTACCGATGAGTATAGTTTATTAAACATCTGACAGATGAGTAATACATAAAATATACAAATAACTCAACAAGCTAAATAGCAAGAAAACAAACAACCCATTAATAAATATACTAATGAAACAAAGAGACAATTCTCCAGATATGAAATATAAATTGTCAATAGAGAAAAAAAAATCAGCCTCCTTGGCTATCAAATAAAGAAAATTAAAACTACAGTTGGATGTCATATCACCCCAGACAATAGCAATAATTAAGAAAGCAAATAAAAACTGCTAGCAAGGGTGGGGAGAGGGATAAACCAGTATATATGGCTGGTGAGAATGAAAAGTGGTCAGGTCATTGTGAAATGCAATATGGTAACTCCTCAGTAGAGTGCAACTAGAATTACCTACAACTCAATCGTAGCACTCCTGGGAATATAAACAAAGGAATCTGAATGGAACTACCACAGTGGCATCTGCACATCCATGTTTACTTCGGCACTTAGCACAATAGTCAGGCTATGGAATCAGCATAGGTGTCTGTTAACAGACCAATGTATAGAAAGTATGTTGTGTACACAGTGGGGTTTATTCTGCCGTAAAGATGAATGGAACATATGTGCTGGATAATGAATGCAACTGGAGAGCATTGTATTAAGCAAAGTAAGCCAAACTCAATCAATCACCATCACATTTTCTCTCATTTGTGGACCCCAGATTGTTTATAGATACATAAAACCATATATATGTACATAATATATTCTATGCATATATATGACATGAGAGCAAAAGACAGACAAAGAGAAGGAAGGAGGACAGTTTGGGGAAAGGAGGAAAGAAAAGGACTATGGAGGTGAGTATGGTCAGAGACTATGATATGCTAGAAACTGTCCCTAAGAAACTCATCACTACGCACAATAAATATATGCAATGGAAATATCAGTATTTCTAGAGACTAGAAATAGCATAGCTCTTATTATCTATCTAATCTAGAGATTTTGTACTTTATAGTTAGCTCATCCATGTCTTCATTTTCAATTTTTATCTTTTCTTTCTCTGGGTAGTCCTCATTCTTCCATTCTCTTTAATTATTAATCTGAAATGTTCATTCCTAATGTCCTTTTAGGGGACAGAACTCTGAGAAGATACTAAATCTCCAAGCCATGCCTTCTCCCACTTATTGTAACAATAATTTTATCTATGTGTTCTATAATGCTAGGGTTATAAATGTAAGGAATCTTAAACTCAGAACTTTATTGAAGATAGTAATGTATGTCTCTCTCTTAAAGTCCCTTTTCTCTTTATTTAAATGTTTCTCTGATTTTTATATATTTCAATCTCACTATTTTCAGTAGCCTTGCATGCACTGTTTGTATTTTGAGCCTATAAGAGAATTGTTGTACAATATTTTCAGAATTACTCATTTTTAGGATTTTATTTTACTCTTTATTGTTAAACTAGGGGAGAGAACATGAAGTCAGTCTGAATTATCCATTTGTACACACATCATTTAAAAAGGTAAATACTTGGTCAGAATGCTGATGAGTTATTTTCCTTCTCATTTTCTAATTCAAAGTCTTCACCAGGCTATATGTAGATGTTGGCTCTGCTTTATTTATTTTTCCTGGCACATGATAGACTATTTTGATTTGTGTATTTGGATACTTTTAATCTAAAAGGGGAGAGATGATCTTATTTCACTCTAAACATGGCTGTGTTCCATTAGTGCTTTGGTGTATGTCTGTTGGTCGTCTTCCAGACATGCCATCCTCTCTACAGACAACATCTTCCTTTCATCTCTTTCCTTTGCATAATTGGATATGATTTTTCCTCTTGATCTCTCCATAAATGACCCTTTGGCTACAGGGTTCTGGCCTTTTGTATTTCTAATCCTCTTTTGCTACCTCCCTGGAGCCCTGGAGCCCTGCGCACCTGCTCTTCTCTGGACTCACTGGGTCAGTCCCTGACAGTGAATGTATTCCTTTGGGTCTAGCTGCACTTGCCCTGGGACCTGCTGGGGAAATTGCTTCAGAAGTGAAGCATTTGTCTCACCAACACCAGTGCCCAGTGTCAGCCATTGCCATCCTAACATTAGAAAGTTGTTCTGGAATTTCTTTTTCTTAGTTTTCATACAACCCTCATAAAGAAAGCTGTAAACTGTAACATCGTTATGATCAACCCAAAATGTCTGCTTTTTGAAGTCCAGGAGCTATGTTCATCTTCTTACTCAACATGTGGGTGCAGTGTTTTCACTAAAATCTCCTTTGATCATTTATTTGAAGTCTAAGTAAAAAAGGATAAGCATAACAAAATTAGATTGAACCCCACACCCATTTTGTCTAACAATATTTGCATTTATTTAATTTTTTTAAGCTTTCAATTTTATAGTTTTTCAACTTTGGTTTTATTACAGAGGTTCAATTTTATTACTTGGTTTTCAGAAGAATTTCTTACAAGTCTTTAAATAGCACAAAGGTCATGAAAGCCTGTTATTATTATTTTTTCTTTCATCAAGAGGAAGGGTCACTCACACATTAAAAATGGCAGCTTTACTTTAAAGCATGGAATATAATCTGAATATATATATATGCGTGTGTGTGTATAATAGAAATTATATTTTATGAGGTTGAAATGATGACTCAGCAGTTAAAAATATGTACAGTTCTTGCAGTGAGTTCAGTTCCCAACACACATATGGCAGCTCAATATGTCTTCTAACTCAAGTACCAGAGTGTCTGACACTCTCTGGCCTCCACAAACCCCTGCATACACAAGAGGCACATAATTCATAGAAGCACACATACATCATTACAGAGTAAATCTTTTAAAAAGGAAATTAAGTGTTATACATGTGTGTGTCTGTTTGAATAAGTATGTATATCCATAAAGTTCATGTGCTTCTTCTGAGGAACATAAATGCCAGTAATTTTTCAGAAAAAGAAAACTTAATACACAAATTGATTAATGTATCATGATAACCTATCAGGACATTTTAAATAGTGGTGAAAAAGTAAAAGCACAAGTATCCGATGACAGATGCAACAATTTAGCAAGTGAGGTTATGCTTGTTGGGGGATAGTGCTATATAGTCTTACAAGGTTTTAAAGTAAGCAAACTATGCAGAAATACTTCAAATGTTTAAAATAAATAGTATGTAGAAGAAGTGGTATAAAGACTGATTAACATTATGGCCACAAGTATGTAAAGTTCTGAGCTTAAGAAGACTACTGAAAACATGGATACTATAATCATTTCTATTCATTTGTTAATATATACATATATACATATTTCTTTTTCTCTTCCTTTAGTTGTCTCTATCCTTTGATTATTTAAAATAAAAAAAAAACTTACTTAGTTTCATCAGCATGGCTGCCTAAACATAAGCTGAACGAAGATAACAGCAATAGAAATGCAAATGTAGACAGGGTCTTAATCCTACATGAAGAACTACAGGCAACTAAGAAATGTTGAGAGCCTGAGGAATAGTCTTCTGTAGGAACTAACACTCCAATTGGGTATGCAACACCAAATGGTCAGGCCTGAAAATATACACACAATTAACATCATGTAGACTGAGTAGGTTGTACTTAGGTATATGGATGAGTATACATGCATACATGTATGTAAACAATTAAAAAGCAGGCCATGACTTTGAAAGACAGCAAGGAGGAGTGAGTATATGGGAGGGGTTAGAAGGAGGTAAAGGAAGGGAGAAGGGATATAATTATAATCTCAAAAAAATACAAGAATTGTTTTAGAAGAAAACAAATATTAAAAAAATTACAATGTGTGTACAGAAAAAAAGTTTTGAAAGTACAAAGCTTCTTGGGAAAGCCTTTGACACAGGTAACACTCACATGACATGACAGGCATTCAAGTTCAAAAACATTGATATCTTTTTAGGGAAGGAGTACTTTACAATTTCTGGAAGCTGAAGAGCATTGTTTCCAGACCAAAAGTAGAATGGAACACTTCTCACTGTGTGGTGACCTGCATAGGTGTATCATTTTCTGACAGATTCTTAGGGGATAGGTCCGTTTCTTTTCTTCAGAGAACACCCAGATCCTAATACAGTATCTGGCTTATGTTAGGATATTATGACTAAGATGTGAAGTTTCCCTTACAACTTGAGATCTACATGTGACTCATTCCCCATGCAGGGATATAAATCTAAAACTACCTTAACACTACTAATGAATGATGAAATGAATATGTTCTTTAACAGGTCCACATACAAGACACCTGAAGTTACACTTCATGTAGCTAAGAGGAAACAGGCAACTGGAATATATTGCCATCCACAAAGGAAATGAAAAAACCAGATAGTCTTCATCTAACTGAATTGTGAGCAAATGATACTACTATGATTAGATCTTCTTTTAAATGTACATGTTTTCAATTGATATCCTTGCGAGTCACACCCCAAACCTATAACTGTACTGTTACTGTTTCACAAATCATATTTTCGTTTTTTATAGTGCTTCTAACACAATCCTTTTCAATGACAGCACACCCGTGGACAGGTAAGAGAAGCCAATGGACCTTCACACATTTTAACTATTTGGCACTCTTTCCTCTATATGGCTTTATCGATGCCTGAGTCAAAATTTTATCACGGGAGACTAAAATATCCAACATAGAATGGCACAGAATGGACACCAAACAATTCAGAAACCAATTTCTAAGGTTGTGGGGATTTGAGAGGCCACTCCTAATGTTTAGAAACACCAGCAGTCCCTGCCCCTCTCCCAGGTAACACAAAGTCATAGCAGAAGCTATGGAAAGAGGAATCACAAATTTAAAAACAAAAGCAAAAACAGCCACCTGTTAAATTTGGATGTCATGAGAGAGACCAACAACTACAGAAACAAAAGCCACAAGGAGCTTTAGTTCCCATTTACCACGCAGGAAATCGGGTTTAGGGACTAAAATCTCCCAAAGAGCTGGAGTGTGTGTGTGTGTGTATGTATTCACACATCCTTCACAATACAGTCCTTGGAAATTTGGGCCCAAAGCTGAACTATTTTTTTTTCCTATAGTAAAGAACTTAGAGTCCAGGTTCAGAGACATTGATGTCTCAGAGGAACATTTAAGTCAGAGAAGTAAGTAGCCCCAGGGTCAGGGTTCTGGGCCCACTTCCTGATTCTAGCCAGGCTCTCCAAGCTGGACTCCTAAAGGTTCAAAGAGAAAATGGAGTTGCTTTGGCAAGACAACACTTTGCTTGCTAGTAAGGCCACCCTAATGACAGCTGCTCAACCAGGCCAATTAATAAAATGAGGGCAATTTAGCAAACAGCAGTCTGCAGGATCACTGAGTGGGGCAAGGCCAGAAAGGCCTTCCCAAAAGCTGATCAGCAGAGAGATACTCCCCAAACCCCGCTCCGGGCAGTGGGTTGACCCTGATGGAGGCCAGAGGCAGACAAGGCCAACACAGTAGTGGTCTCAATGCGCATTAGCCCCACCCCAGCCACCTGCACCCCCCACTTCCAGCACTTGCTGGATGCCCAGTTTGGGCAGGCCCCATCAGGCTGCCCAGGGCTTCCCAAGGCTGGCCAGGAAGCAGCTTTCATGGGGGCCAGAGAACGCACAGTGGCTCCCAGGGTCCCTTCCCTGTGCGCCTCAGGCTGAGCTGGCGGCGGCCTCCCGGGTCCCCAGTCCCTTTCTGGCCCCGGCACAAGCGAAGGGCGAGCAGGGCGCTTCCCGGCCTCCTGCACAGGACTCCGCGCCCGCCGCACGCAGCCTCCGGGACCAGCGGCTGTGACCAACCTGTAACCGCGGCTCGCAGAGCGGTCGTGGTGCTGGGGTTGCGGCGGCGGCGGCGGCGGCGGCGGCGGCGGCGGCGGCGGCGGCGGCGGCGGCGGTGGGCGGGCTCCGTGCGCGGCGCGCCCGCCTCGGCGGCAGGGAAGCGGGCCCTCACCTATGGCGGCTGGCTCAGTCCGCTCGGTGCCGGTCCCGCACTAACGTCCGCCGCACGGGCGAGGGGCGCGGGAGAGCCGCCGGAGTCCCGGCCTTGCGTGCATTTGCTTGCCTTTTGCAGTTGGCTTTGCTACAGAGGATGCTCAAAGCGGCGCCGCAGCTTGTGGCCAGTGTCAGAGGTACTTGCAGGTGGCTTCCCTTTCTCCAAGCAGCTAGTCTCTCAGCAACAGCTGGGCGATCTTCTCTGGCTGCTGTGGGGGTTCCTGCTTCCAGGCCTACAAGCCCAGGGTGTGCTCCTATATATAGTCTTATTTTATGCAGTGATATCTTAGGGCTGCTTAAATAGGACCACTCCTGAGTCTGAAATTACTAAATAATAAAAGCATTAGTAACGTTTTCAGTTTTTTAGATATGCTGTCATGTAGATTAGGGCTAAAGTCTATTCACGCATTTTTAAGTCCATACCCTTTTTGCAGCACCAGGGTAGCCTGTAGAGGCTGGGGTCTCTGGGAACCCAGCAGAACAGGTGTAGGGACACTTTGCATCTCTAGCACCATGTGCAGGCTCAGGGGATGCCTTCCATTGCTCTCCCTCACTCCTAAATGTTTCCCAAAATGTTTTCATCTTGCCATGCCGTCAGACATGGACATAGCAATCATGTCTGTGATGTCACTATCAAGCACTAAGCCAGCAGAAATAGAGAAGCTTCCTCTAAAAGGAAGCTAAATGAAGAAACTGCTTCCTATCACAGAATATTGAATCCCTACCAATGAAAGTAAAATCACACACACATTTTAAACATGCATGTTTTGGCCTTGTATATTTAATTAAATGGCCATCTTTACAAACAAACCGATCTTCATAACCCTAGTAGGTTGTCTGTGGAGTTTTTGCTTGTTTGCTTGTTTTTGTTGTTGTTTGGTGGGCTTTTGTTTGTGTTTTCACAAAGGGAAATGTTTATAATTAGTGTTTCACAATATAGACAAAGGATTTTTTTCCATCAGATTTCTGGAGACTTCAGAATGATCAACTATATAAAAAGCTGTAGACAAATGTGAGTATAAAAATAAATATAAATATAAAAATACAAATAAAAATTATTTAGACAAAGGATTAAAACATTTTTCATAATAAAATTTAAAATAATTTCAATACTGGTAAATCCATGACTAATTTACTTAAAAATTTTTACTAGCTTATTTCATCATCTCCATCTCTGCTTTCATTTTTTAAAACCTAAGTACTACTTTATTGCTAGTGTTTAAATACATAATGGCATATCACTCTTGGGGTTATGATTATAAATTAGAATTATCATATAGAAAAGAACATAATCATAATGATATTTTAACACCAAGATTTTTATAAAATTTTGAGTGCCATGTTTCAGCCAAGATTTCCACCTATCCCAGCAATACTCTACATCAGACAGGCACTCCAGACCCTTCCCTGTCAGTAATTGACATACTTCAACTGACAAATCTGATTCCTGCTTCAGAGCCACATACAGTCTCATGAGTAAAGCAGAGAGTCTTAAAGAGTTCGTGGGCTTCAAGCAAAGTCCACAGGATTTGGGGATGTGTCGAGAAGCTCAACACATCCATTCTAGAATCCAGGAATTCACTTTATATAGAAAGAGACCATCATTACAAAAACAGATACTTATACTCAAAACGCCATACTAATCCTTTCTACCTGCTCATGCCTCCATTTTTGTTTCAGTAAAAATGGGCAAGCGTGGACAAATGTCTTCTATAGAATTGCTGTTCTGTAAGTTCATATGATTCACAGATCTTTCTTTTTCCTGTCTTACAACATATTTTTGACAAATTAATGTCAACTTTCAATATTTGAATACTTTGAGATTGTTAGTTTACTATAAAATGTTGGATGGTCAAGTCAGGATATATCTGCAACCCCATATTAATAAGCCTGTGTTTCCTTTTTATAGGCATGTGGTCTCCATTTGCCCCCTGCTTACGTCAGCTCCTGGTCCTGGAAAGAAAATTCTGTGTGTGATATATAGAGCTAAATCTGTATTAAAACGTAGGAGATGAATGAGGAGGCAAAGATTCAGGAAGATGTCCACTATAGCAGGAGAAGCCAATGCAGTGTTTAACTGATACTGGAATCTGTGGCTTACAGAAAGATGTATTCATAGCCTAACCATTGCTTAGGAAACACAAGATAGGAAGAACTTGATGAAAACAGGATGCTTGCTTCTTACTAACTCATTTACTCCCACTGTTTATATTCAACAGACACTGTTATTCCCTTTGACCTCATAGTGAATTATCAAGAAAACAGTAACCATGATAAAAGAGAAAGTTTTGAATCCTTGGGAGGGATTCTGTGTGAGCTATAGAAACACAACTACTCAGTTCTACTGGAGATTCTAGTGAAGTACAGTTCAATTGCATTTGATTTATAGGTACTTTGTTTAATAATTGTTCAAGGATCTTTTAAAGGCTCTTTTTCGAATTGGTCTAAATCAGTACACACTTGTATGTGTGATGTGATTTCAAAACTACTTGCCACCGATTATTGATAGGTTGATTTTTCTATTAGAGACACTTGGGGTGGGAAAATAAAGGTTAAATAGACCCATTTAAAATATAAAGAGAGAAGAGGCATCTTATGTTTGCTAACTCACTGACATAATTTCTTGGATACAGAAGTTAGTCTAGACAGAAAAGATGTTTAGATGAGCAGGACTTGGGGAGCTAACACAATGTGCAACAGGACTCACAATAACCTGAAGCTTGGGGAAAGACATATAAATATATTGCTAAATTGTATAGTCCCTGTGATCAAGGTCTATCTTGGATCTTTAGGGAATCAATATGAAGACTTTCTGTTGGGGAAAATTTTCAGATTGGTGGTTGCACCACCAATAATTTCAACTGTCAACATCTTAAAACCACAAGCAAAGAAAATCTTAATGAGGAATAGCCATTTTAGGCTAGCCTATGGGCATATCTGTGAGGGATTCCTTTATTGTTAATTGAGGTAGGATGATCAACTCAGATTGCAAGTGCTACTGGTTTGTGGGCTGGGCCAGGAACTAAGGCAAGTGTCATGAATGCAGTCCTTTTTCTCTGGCTTTGACTATGGATTTGATATGACCAGCTATCTCCAGTGTCTGTCTCCTTGGCTTTCCTGAAATGATGGAATATAATCTATAATCTCTCTTCTCTAAGTTGCTTTGGTCAGGGTATTTTATCACAGCAACAGAAATGAAACTAGAACCATAGTCTTCCCTTGTCCTCAGTGTCCTAAATGGAATAAGGACTTGAATAAGTCCTTACCTTTTCATGGGTTCACATCTCTAGTCAGTAACCAATCATTTATTTGTAAGTTAAATATTACAAAATTTTGGAAGACATCTCATGTCATGCACTTTTCTTCATGGGAATTTCCTAAAACTTATTTAACAGTCAAAGGTCACCTAGGCTGTCTTAAATATTTCTGTCAATATTCTGAGAAGGCACATTCTAGGAGTGGTTCTCAACCTTCCTAATGCTACAACTTTAATACAGTTTCCCATGTTATGGTGACCTCCAACCATACAATTATCTTTGTTTCTACATCGTAGCTACAGTCTTGCTACTGTTATGAATCATAATATAAATACCTGATATGCAGATGATCTTAGGCAACCCCTCTGGAAAGGTTGTTCCATCCCCAAAGGGGTTGCAACCCACAGGTTGAGAACCACTGATCTAGCGTGAGATGGTAACCATGTAATATCTCTGAATTAAATAAGCATTCTGAGAGTACACCTGTCCCGTTTTCATAAGCATTTCTTTCTAACAGGCCTCTGTGCACCTTCTACTCCCCTTCTTCTCTGCAAGTCTCATATATCTGCATCATCATAATGATACTGGATCAGTTCTGGAATCCTTATACACTCTGTACTTACGTTGTAGCTGTCTTATCTAAAGCACCAAAAACAAGTAAATGTAAGAAGATAAAGCACCATCTGCTGTGTCAGAATTGAGACTCTGCAAGGTTATTATATGGTCTTTGTGTTTCCTTCTTACATTAAAATAAGCCTGGATAGGAGATAGACTTAAAATGCCCTTCAATAGGAAATTCAAGGTAGAGTAAATCCATGAGACCCTTAAATTACTGTGGCAAGGCATGTCACTCAAATGTAAACTTCTCAGTCCATGAAAGGAACAAGAAAGAGTGTATTCATCCTGACTGTAGACTATTCTAGACTATGTTTGCATAGTCTAGAAATAAATGTGATCTCCACATTGTGCATATTTTAATGTTATGGGGAGCCTACCAGAGAAGGCCACATAGACACAGATTATAGCCAAATGAAAGTCTTTATTCCAGCCTGCTAGAACTACACTGCAGTGTATGCCCTAATGTAGTGCCAAGTGTTTAGGGTAAGGGGATTTTAAAGGCAAAAACTACATACTGTTGTCACTCAGCAGCTTCAAGGGAAGGTTTTGTACAAGCAAACAGTTTAATAGAAGCTAAGATAAACAGTTAGTTGGGGAGGGAGATTTTGTATAAGCAGGTAGTTTAACAAGCCAAGATAAGTTAGCTGGAGCATCCTAGAATACAGGTTCCTAGAATACAGTTGAGTCATTTTCCACAGAATTCTCCACCAAGGAGAACAAATTCTAGTTAAACCTAAATTGGCCTAAGCAAGAATACAAGATGGAGGAATCTCTGCACTGTCTTGTGGAACCTGTACCTCTAGCTAACCACTCATATTGGCTGCCTGTTTGTGCTGAACTCCCTCCAGCTAACCACTTATCTTAGCTTCTATTAAAGTTTCTTGCTTCAAACTGCTTACTCTGTAGAGGTTCCTCCCACACCCACAGCTGCCTGCAAGAGATTCCAGGAAGTAATTTCTGCCTTTAAAAATCCCAAGTTCGAGACACTTGGGGCCACATATAGGTCCCCAAACACTTGGCTAAATTAAAGATTTTAATTTGTCTATACACTGTTGGAGTGGTCATCTCTGGTGAACATTCTGTAACATTGTTATGTTAGCAGTTAACTGAAAAAAAAGTCTTTCCTCATTTTGTTTCACTTTATGATTACATTTTCAGAAGAAAATAGGTTTTAGAAGAGAAGGTTGCCTGAAAAATTAGGAATAAATAGGAATATCAGTTGAAGTCTCACGAGGGGAGCAAAAACTATCTTTCTTTGTCCAGAGCACCCTCAGAGGCCATCCCCCATGGAACCCATGCATTCTGAAAACAAAACTCACATTTTAAGTGTATTATTGAGAAATGAAAGCATGTATGTTTTGACTATTTAATACAAGATACTACCAGATAGGTAAACCTCTGAAGTCCCCAAATAGATTTAAGCATCCAATTTATTGTATACAGTATCTAAGTAAGTGCATGATAACAAGGTTCTCATATGCCTTTAGTCAGAAAATTATCAACTGTAAGGCAATACTTTATGACTACATACATTGTAAATCTAAAGGAAGGGATCTAGAACAGGGACCAGGGACCAGTGGGAATGGTCACTTGTTAATTCTAGTATTATAAATTGCCTAGTAATGGGGACCAACAAGAGTGGCAGACAAACTTCACTTTTCTGTTAAAATTAACCAACTTTTAAAAATTATTTCTTTTATTTTTTAAGATTAAATATGGTTATATCATTTCTCCCCTCCCTTAAAACCCTCCCATATAGCCCTCCTTGCTTTCTTTCAAACATAAATACAACTCAGAACTTGCTTTCAAGGCAATGTCTTATCCCAATCTTTCTTGTCTCTGCTTCTGAGCTACCATGATGTGAGCAAGCTCCTCTGCCATGTGCTTCTGTCCAAATGTTCTCCTGTCTTATCACAAGCTGAAAGCTTTGGAGCTAGCCAACCACTAAACTTCTGAAACTGTAAGGTATTTTTAAAATTGTTTCTCTCAAGTTGCTATGCTTTTGTTGAATGAAAACGTGAAGACTTGACTGCTCCTACGTATGAGTAAGGAGAAGGTTTGTTGTAAATATGAGGGATAGCACAACCAGAGGCACATGGAAGGATCCAAACTGAACTGGTCCAACAGACTGAACCAGGCTATGGGAGGAGAGAAGGGGGTCAAGCAAAAGAAGAAGAGAAGAGAGAGAAGAAAGAGGGGTCAAGAGGCAAGAAGCAAGCCAGAAAACCAAGGGACCAAAAGCTCTCGCAGCCAAAATGGCTGAAGTTGTATAGTAAAGAGAAGCTGGGTGAAGGAAAGGGAAGCCCAGCTCCTGGTAGGGAGAGGTAGAGGGGAGTGGGAGGGATGAAGAGTGCTGGGAGGAGACACAGGTATTGAATGAGACTTATTCTGGATTTCTTTGAGACCTAACATTCTAACCTTTTGTTGAAGAGAAGGAGTAACAAAAATCTCTTCTATAACTACCTCCTGCTGAAATTGGAGCTTCATTGTTGGGAGGCCCAAGAAAGTTGGAATGATGGCCAAAGGAAAGAGAGAGAGCAGTGCAGGATGAGGTACTTCGCTTTTGATAGCTTCCCAGGTTCTGCCCAACCACCTGGAGCTAGGAAAGTGCAGGCAGCTTTGGAGAAGACTAGGATGCAGTAGCGCAGGCTGGTTGGCAATTCCATCAGAAGCACCTAGGACTGGCATATTTGGAACAGGTTGCTGTCTTCTGTTGATTGGAAATCTGCTTGGACAGATAAAGAATAGAAACAGAAGATAAAATTAAGGAGTTTAGGGGATTATTTTATTATTATTTCTTTATCTTGAGTGCACATTTGAAACTTCTAGGCCTTATGGTTCAGGTAGTTCAGGGAGGGGAGCCCCAAGACCAGGAGAGAAAGAAAGATCCCACTCTCAAGAATAGCAGGTGGGAAATTTAGGTGGTTAATTGACAGGATTACTTATCTGGACTAGTCAGAGGTAGATCCAAGTTGACTGCCTGAAGCTTGCATGAATTTTTTAAGTTTACAAAAAGAGATAAAAGCTTAAGACATATTAGCATTACCATTGTTTGTAATCTGTACTGAAATCCACATTGTAGAAAAAGCAATAGACTTTAACTTTGAATCATAGCAAAAGCTTGGATACCAGAAAATGATTCTAGGTTAAAAGCATTAACACTTTTCCTATATATCCAGAGACAGAATTTTTTAGCAGAATGAAAAGCAATTTTAAGTCTATACTTAGAAGACAATCAAAGGAAATTTAAAATATTGAGCTTGTGATTATAACAGTATCAGTGTTTTACCAGGGCTAGATTAATAGTTTATCAGAATCCCATTGATTAACGTTAAAACTCTGAACTTTTGAAGTTTTAGTATAACAATAGCATAGAGAGGGAAAGAAGCTGAAACATTTCTCATTTTCCATATACTTTTACAACTTACATTCACACACTTTAAGTTACTTTCTTAGACCCTCTCAACTTACATAAACTTCAAACCTTTTCTTTTCATCTAATCATTTACCAGGAGACACAAGTGGTTGAGTATTAGAGGAGTCATTGCAAAGCAACTTCCTTTAAATAAAAGAATAGTAAAAGCTACAATGAAACCTGCTTTATGAGTTTATCTCTCAGGGTGAATTCTGCCAGCAAGATAAACAGGGTCTGCATCTATCTTTCTCAGGAGGAACACACAATCTCTAGAAAAGTGAGGCCTGAGGCCTGATTTTACATGTGAAATGAACTAACAAGGCAGTTGTAGCCTTGGGAAAGCAGCTGGTTTACTTGCTGTTAATATAAAGTTACAGTTAGCTGGCAACACCATCAGATATCTGGGAAGGATAAAATAGAGCAGAAAATATAATCCAAACGACATATGTATCAAGTAAGATGACAAAGACTTACCCACTACCTAGATAGTTACCCTAGGCTTCTGTGGTGGTCTCGGTGTTTGCTAGGGACAGAAATAATCGATCTTTGGCTGTCACACAGGAAATTAAATCTTTAGCTTAGCATCTAAGAGGGTGTTGGTAAATTACAGTTTGTTTCTGTTCTGTGGGATCCTGATCTGGAGTGCAGAGGGGAATTGATGGAACCCCAGTATTCTCCTGTCCAGGGCAAAAGTGAGACTTCATGCCACCCACCCACGGTATGGTTTTGTGTCTGGCCTATTTTGTCTTTGTACGTCTTGTCTCCATTTCTTACTGTCCTCATTCCATCTCTTATACTTCTATGTTCTATGTTAATTAGTTAACTGGGTAAGACTAGCAAGCCCAACAGCTCTCTAACCTGTGTTCTAAAGAATTTTCACAAAATTTATCCTCCCATAGTCAAGGAGAATTATGATTATCCTATCACCAAGAGTTACCTCTGAACATTCTGTGAAACTGAATTTCCCACCTTAGGGGTTGACTGGTCCCCTCAGGGCTCTTTTGATTCTTAGATAGCCTAGGAAAAGGAACCGTGACTTACTCTTTTGTTGTTATTCCTGAATGTCCTTACCCTCTACTGGGACAAGATCTTTTGAACAAGCTTCAGCCAACAATACTGCTAGGTTACAATTGGGAAGCCCTCCTAAGGCTTTAACTATAATCTTCTCAATAAGTGAGGGATGTTGTAAAAGCAAATGTTATGTTTTAAATTTTATTTATTCTGCCTAAGAGATCTATGGAACAAGGACATAACTTCCTGGAGTGCTAGGTGGGACTGTTCAGATGAGATAGTCCTGAATCTCCCTTGCCCAAGGACATAACCTCTTAGAATGTTGGATAGAGAATGTCTAGATCCCATTTAATTGACTCTACTGTACCAGCTGTGCTCCAAATGCGCTGGATGTACTTGGTCACTTATAGGTGGGAGATAACCCAGACAGGAAGTACATCAGGATAGATGCTTGCCACTGGACCTGGTGGGAAGGGGTCTGCCTTTTTAAGCACTTGTGCCACATGACTCAGTGCCATTCTGTGGAGGTGAGAGGTTTACTTCATGAATAAATCAGAATGGACCTGGTCAGAGTCCATCTTCCTTGCCAGTATTTGATTGACTGGATTTGGGAATTACAATATCTGTTCCTCCAAAATCCAAAACATTCTGTTGATGGGGAATGGAGAGAGTTATTGGAAATTCCTGCATTGTGGGCATAGGACAATCCTCCTGGCTTAGCTAACCATGTACCACCTGTCATAATGCAACTAACATTTGAGTCAAGCAATACCCCATCAGCTCAGAAGCCAGGAAGGGATTAGAGTTCACATCAGATGCCTCCTTGAAGCAGGCATACTTATTCCTTGCCAGTCATCCTGGAATACCCCACTGTTGCTTGTCCAAAAGCTGGGAACTTGAGACTAGAGAACAGTACAAGACTTGAGGGAAGTGAATAAATGGGTAAATCTGCTTACTTGAACGTTCCAAATCCATATTCCTTGTTCAGGTTATTATTACCCGAGCATAACGTTTATACTGTATTGGACTTAAAAGATGCATTGTTCTCCGTTCCTCTGTTGAGATTAAGTCATCCCATCTTTGCATTTGAATGGTCTGACCCTAAACTGGGGATATCAGGACAGCTAACCTGGACCAGACTGCCTCAAGTGTTCAAAAACTCTTCTACCATCTTTGATGAAGCACTCAACCAGGATTTAAGTCTCTTCCTCAGTGAATAACTTGAAGTAACCTGGCTTCAATATGTGGATGATTTATTACTGGCTGCTAAAGATGAAGAAACTGTTTGAGAGTCACTCCAGGCTTTTTTGGAAACTCTGGCCCAGTTATGCTATAGAGTTTCTGAAAAGAAAGCCCAAATTTGCTCGCACCAGGTTACATACCTGGGATATGAACTGACTGAAGGGAAAAGACTGTTGTCTCAAGCCCATATAGCAGCCATAATGCAAATCCCAGTGCCAACCACTAAGAAACAAGTTAGGGAGCTTCTGGGAGCTGTTGGATACTGCCATCTTTGTATACTTGATTTTGCTGAGATTGCCAAACCCTTGTATTCTGCTACAGGTGGGGGCAACACCCCTTTGGAATGGACTGATGAACATGAACAGGCCTTTAATAAATTAAAGGCGGTCATTGTAGAGGCTCCTGCTTTAGTTCTCCCTGGTATTTCCAAGCCCTTTCATCTTTATGTCCATGAGAGAAAGGACATTGCCAAGAGTGTTCTGACTCAGATCTTGGGTCCCTGGAACAGGCTGATAGCTTACATCTCAAAGAGACTGGATCTTGTAGCCTCTGGGTGGTCCCCTTGTTTAAGAGCTATCAAAGCCTATGCAATTCTTATAAAAGAGGCTGACAAGCTCACATTGGGGCAGACTTTAACTATAACAGCTCCACACACTGTGGAAACCCTGCTAAGGGATGCCATCAACCATTGGATGTCAAATGCCCATCTGACTCAGTATCAAACCCTTCTCTTAGATAAGGGCAGACTGACCTTTGATAAATCTTTGACCATCAACCCTACCACCCTGCTGCTAGATGACAAATGACCCTGAAGAACCCATCCATGACTGCATGGAGATGCTGGATACCATTCAAGGTATGCTACCCAGACTAACAGTGTTCCTCTTACCACCAGAGATGTGGATTTCTACACATATGACAGCAGCTTCATTCAAGAAGGAACCAGGTATGTGGGGACAGTGATGGTCACAGGTCACAAGGAGGTCATTTGTGCACAAGCCTTACCCAGGAGCCCATCTGCCGAGAAAGCATTAATAAATGCTCTGAACCAGTTTTAAAATAGGCTGAAGGAAAAAAGATGAATATCTACACAGATAGTCAATATGTCTTTGCCATGGCCCATGAGCATGGACAGATAAATAAACAGAGAGATTTATTCACCTCAAAGGTGAAGACTCTTAAAAAAAAAACTCTTTGTTCCAGTTAGAATTTAGTTAGATATCAAATGAAGAATTCACTGACTTGATTTTAGTTTTTTTGATCTGATTGAAGGTCATTTTCCCTTATTTTTAAAAGTAGTTGACAAAATATTCATCTTTACACTAAAATGGGTTGAAATTTGAATGGAAGTTCTGATTTGAGGCTATTGTTTTTTTGTTGTAATACAAATGTGTACTCTTGGACAAAATCCGTCCAATTTTAGCTATTTTTCCTTATAAAACATACCAAATAGAAGAAAAAAAATCCCATCTGCCAACTTCCATTATTAAAGTCCTTTTCTATTTTTTGAAAATTAATTTCAGAATCATTTTATATTGTCCAAAAATGTAGCGCATGAAAGTTTTGAGTGGCATTCCATTAAGCCTTGGTATTGCTGTGTGAGAAGCTGACATCTATGTGATATTTTTGTCTTTCTATCCAGGAGTATGACACAGCCTTTTCGTTGATGTCTAATTTGATGGTTTGCACTAAATTTATGAATTTTCTCTGAAGTGGCTTTCATGCATTTCATGCAGAAGCCATTCTTAAGAATTCTAAATATTGGGTAATATTGACATTATGAGTATTCCCATTATTTATGTCCAAGTTCATTATCATTATGCATAGGAAAGATCACCTAGATTTGAAAGTCTATCTTATATGCTGCTGTATTTCTGAAGTTTCAGAGATCCTATTAATATTTCTTTCTTTCTTTCTTTTCATATGCTATTATTTTGACAAGCTTATTTGTTCCTTTTAAATGGTTTGAGTTAGATATAATTCAGGTAAAGAAAGTATTCTACATCAGATTTTCCAGAGACTTCCATGTACCTAAGAATATGGAATGATTGACAGAAACTGTTTCCATCTTTTTGTATGTTATAAATTAACTCAACTGAGGAGTACCAGAGAGTAAGTTTTAGTGAACTATTTCCACAGAAGAAATTGCTGTAAAATTTCAGTTCTCTAACTTAGAAAGATTATCAGAAATAAGCTGAATTTTGGACAAACCAGTTTCAGTTTATTTTGTGTTAGTTTCTTAGGAGCAGCCATTAAGGATTGTTTTGCTCATTCTCGTATCTCCAGAACTAATCTAAGACCAACAAATGGCATCATCTAGCAAATATGTTTTATTGCTGTTGAATAAAACAAAACTGAAAAAATACATTTATCTGTGAGAGAAAAGTAAACTGAGGTCAAAGTAAATAAATCTATAAACCTTAGAATTAGCCTTATTCAAATTTCTCTATTAGCAAATGCCAGTAATGTCAACTCTTTCATTGTGAAGGTCCTCTCTCATCTTGGATATATGCTCAGCATGAGGACCAATCACACTCCAGTTGGCAACTGGCTAATTCCATTCCCACGTTTAGTAGTTGTCTAGACAAAGGCATGAATACTTCCTGCCTAACAAGATTTGTGAACAAGGTTGTCACAGTTTGTACTTGATACAGGACTAGTCTATAGCAGACATTCTGAGAATTATGGGGCAAAATCAAAGAAAAGCTCATAACTTCAATGTGCTATTAGTGAGTTCCTGAAATAACCTTAAATTTTCCAATCTGGAGACTTAGTGTGTTGCACACTAGTGTTTATATGACCTGTCATTAGGTTTCCAATTATTAATAGTGGGATGTACACCATGAGCCCATTGCTGCAAATGAAGTGCATGTTTACCTAAATAAAATAGTCTGTTGCACTATATAAAATAATTTTATAAGCTTTATACTCTTTTAAAATAACATGGCAGAAAAATATACAGGGTTATAAAAACTTAACATACCCAGGAAGTATGCATTCCGATCATTAAGAAAAACAAAGAGTTCAAAATGTCTGGAATAAGATGAGCATATGAGTGACAGGAAAGAGAGGAAGGAGGTAAGCAAGTACATTCAGGTCATGTACGGATTTGTGGGTCATTGAAATGAGAAGCTTTTCAGGAGTGGAGTGCAATAATCCACTTGTGCTTTAATGATTGTTCTGACCAAAGTGCTGCCTAAGGTGCACAAGTAAGGGCAGAACCAAGGAAAACTGACTTACTGCCTTTTGCAGTCCTGGCAGTAGAAAGGATTGATGTGGATTGGAGTGACATCAATAGAAATGGTGAAATGTTTCCAACTCTGAATTTAATTTAACGTATCTGGCAAGATTTGCTCATAGATAGGATATGGTTCATAAGAAAAAAAAAGAATAAGATGAAATGTATCATAAAAGGGGGAAAGCAAGCAGAGTATTTGAAGGACTGTTCAGCTTCTTCATGAATTCCGTAAGAATATTTTTATACAGTTCTTTAACTCTAGTAATCTGAATGGTAATATACATGACACAATTGGTTTATAGATAGAATCAAATAAAAACCAGAACAAAACAGAAACTATTGAAGAATACAAAGTGTTGAGAAGAAACTTCTGGAAGGTATGGGACTTATTCACCTCAGATATTATTTCACATTAACATTTTCCTATGGGAAAATCTGGCTTCTTCATTTAGTACTGTCTCTTAATAATTGTTTATAAACACATATTTTATTCAGATTTTGAATCCCTTAAAGTAATCTAATCTTATAATAATATACATCTATATTGTTATATCTTATTCTTACTTTTTTAATCTAGGAAGCTGTTCAATTAGTGTTTATTTGATAAATGAAGTAAGCATGAACTCATTCACAACCTCAATTGTTTAAGATTTAAACACTTTGTATGAGTATTACTTCCTTTTGAGACGATGGACATTTTTAGTGAGACAAGTAAAAATCTTTTGCGGGGGGAACTGAAAAATTTCCATTTCTAGACCAAAACTCAGTTTCAAAACACAGTCATGATAATGTCTAATTACTAAACCACCAAGAGACTGAGGCTTCCAATTTTAGTGTGAAAATGAAATGGAAGACTATGTTGAATAAGAATGTCCTCATTAGTCTTCAAAACATTCTCACTTTGGAAGGCTGGCAAAAGCCTTAAGAGAACACTGGATCGATTTCCTGGAAATATCCTGAATTAGCAAGAAATATTGTTGTCTTTCTTAAATAAAAACTTCAATGGAAAGAAGATTTCATAAAGTGTTTTAACTGTAAATTTTTATGACGCTCTATAACAAAATAAAAATTATATGCCTGTTTTTGTTTGTTTTTATGACATCAAGCATTTGGTGCAGTAAATCTTTACAACTACGTCTTTGGGAAGAGGTAATAGTTTCCTTATTTGGTATGTTCTCGTGGTTTAGAGTCCTCAGAATCAGACTCAAGAGATAAATGTTTCTGTTCATCTTTACAATTAATATTAAAATATATATTTCCAAAAAAGACCAACACAGAAACAGAGGAATGACAGAGAAGTGAAGATGATAAACAACTGTGAAATTTCAGATGGCACAAGAGTCTTAAAGAGCAGAGTTTAGGACAAAATGTAGAGGAATTCTAGATGATAGTTTACATTATGGGGTTATGTAAGCCTCAGACAAATTGCTTTGTTTCATCAAACTACTCTTAGCTAGCAGATGAAGAGGGTGAAGTGGGGAGGGAAGGCAAGGATATAAGAATAGAAGTAGTATTCAGGATACCAAAGCAGCCCCAAAAGTTTGAGGACAATGACCTGGAGATTTGCAGGAGCTTCTTTTTGAAAGTACATCAAAGACCTTTGCTTCATCTACACCAAGGAAAACTATGAATTTGAGAGAACTGGAACAGGGCTACACTATGTCTGCCCCATGAGATAGGACGTCAAGATGTGAAAAAGGGTAGCAAACACCAATAAAACAGTTACAGTAGAGTACAGCAACTAAAGGGTTGTCATTTTAAGAGCAGAGGAAGTTGAGATTGTTGGACTGAAGGTAAATGAAGAGATCCGTGGATGGCATTGAACTTAACTTGGTCTTCAAAGATGTGAAATGTTTGACTGAGAAGAAGTGATGCCATTTGAAGCAGATTAAAAGGTAAGATCTTCCAAGGTGCACGTGCGCTCGTGCGCGCGCGCACACACACACACACACACACACACACACACACACACACACACACACACACACACAAAGTTGATATAGAATATAAAGTATTGAAGGGTTGCTTAGAATAAGTCCCTGGGAGAGTGAAAGGGACAGAGGCAGAATGAGAGGGGGTTGCAACAATTCCTTATGCTCACTTGTTTTACCTCTCTGCAAGCCTCACAGGAAGCCTTTGAACTACAGTTTTACAGCCAGACACTATGTCAAGCAGAGATTGCTGGATCTTTGTACCATTGTCTTACCCAGTGAATGACAGGTCACCTGGAAAATGACAATGACTTGAAAGCTGAGGCAGCGACTGGAGAGAACAGTGGCTGATGATGATGACTTTTCACTTTCTTCCTGACTGGTTCATTAGTGCTTTCTTGATGGCGATTCTAAATGATATGGTTCCCTCACTGCACACATGAGTAAATGCAAGACTGAGCTTATAAAGTCATGGGAGACAAAGTCAGTGATAGTAGGAATAGAATAGAAACCGCCTTTGTGATCCTGAGAAATGTCAGAGTTGGTAAGAAACTTTCTTTAGGTATATGGCCATTTTTCTTTGTATCTAAACACCTGGGAGTTTTCCTTATGAAGGGAAGGAATGGTGGATTCACTGCTCAAATTCAACCAAAGGAAACCAAGTTACCTGAAACAAGATGAGGTAGGAGAAAGAAGTGGAAATGGAAAATGACTGGGTGCAGAGTGAAATTTTCTTTTGTCAGTGAACCTAAAGCCAATTCTGTTCCAACAGAAGCAATTGACTTTATGCAGAAATGACTTCTTTGTAACTTGCTAGATCATTATTGCTATTTTGTTTTCTAGATTATTTATCTGCCTTAAG
This sequence comes from Cricetomys ansorgei, assembly GCA_026225945.1. Taxonomy (NCBI): domain Eukaryota; kingdom Metazoa; phylum Chordata; class Mammalia; order Rodentia; family Nesomyidae; genus Cricetomys; species Cricetomys ansorgei. The sequence continues at coordinate 1,742,239 of JAMJFZ010000770.1, forward strand.
TATTATGTTTTGACCTCATGAAGTTTTTGTCAGGGCTGAATAATATAAAAATGTCATTTTTTGGTTCCAAGAGGTGGTTATTTTGTTCACATTTCACTGTGACCAACAGCATCCTGCATTCAAAGTTGGCTAAGGCAGTCATGGTTATGCCAAAGCAGCCAAAACACTGACCTTGAAACCTGCAATGGGATCAAGAGGTTGGAGGACAGTGTTAGTGACAACAGTGGAGTTATATTGGGGAGCAGATGAGCATGTTGAACTGGAGCTGGGTAAAGAAACACAACATCTGACCATTTCAGCTAGAACTTGAAAAGAAAAATGTGATTAGATGAGTCCTGGGTATTAGCAGAGTCCTGGGTATTCGAATCCAAAATTGGTCACCCATACACATAGATAAGCAGCTCAGCTCCAAAGGGCTTTGACTTCTTTCTTAGACTGAGAACTGAGTCATGAACGTTAGTATCTGAGGACGATGCAGAAACTGGCACACTGCTGTGCCATCTGGGATCCACAAGTAAGGAGCTATACCTATATTCCACTTGTGCTTTTTGTTTTTTTATAATTTTTATTGTTAAAACTATAATATAATCATGTTATTCACCTCATTTTTCCTCCCTTCAGCCTAAGGAGATGTGATGATAAATGAAGAAATTTCTAAGTGTGCCTGGATACCCTTTTTCAATAAATGTAAAAATAAAGATTTAGCTGATAAGAGCACATGCCATGGTTAGATACATTTTTCTTTTCCCCAAGGTCCATAAAATGATGATGAATCTCATAGCAGATAGTTATATTTGTTGACTTCCTGCATTGAACATGATTGGGACATCATACCTTCCAATAAAAGTAAATGAGCCAGATCTCTATGTTGAAAAACTTAGCTTTCTGAATCATTAAAAGTAATTACATGGAACAATAAATACTATGAAAAAGAAAGTAAAAGATATGGTTATTAAATCATATAATTTTTTCATCTTATTTTATAGTTTCGTTGCTAAGTATGTGCTGTTCTACCAGTTATAAATGGGCCCAGAAAGACAGTTAATTTTTTAAATGACAGGAATGAAAGAATGAACTTGGTTTTCCCTTATATTAAATAACATTTCTGCATACCAGGACACTGATAGTAATATTTAGGTTTTCAAGTGCTGTGTATTGTGCAGCTTCATTGGGCTCCACAACTTGAATGGGACTGAGTTAGAGACTGAGTTAGGGAAAGAAACACATCATCTGACCGTTTCAGCTAGATCCTGAAAGCCAAATGTAATTTATGATATTGCTCTTCTAAGATAAGCAGAAGGAAAAAGAAGAGGTAACAATCTTGCTACATTAAATGAAAATCTGTGCGAAGTCTTATTAGCGATCATCTTTGTGATAAGAAAATGGCTATGGCAAAGCTGTCCAGTCAAAAATACTCCATCCAAGCTTAGAAAATGCCTTCTAGACTGGGTCTTCTTTAAGTTCATAGCCATGCATTTATACAGATGTTTGCTTTTGAAGTAGACTCTACAGTATGCTTAATGTTCCTAACTTTGACTGGTGTCTCTGACAGACTACTACGGTTAGGACAAAGCAGGCTGAATAGCAATGATACACACATTGCCTGGCTTCTGCTCCACAATATAACCCTTCTTTATATTCTGTTTCACTTTTTCCTGATTTTCATAGAGTGGATCTTATTAATAACTGGAGTGATAGTGGAAAACACCCCAAATAACAGAATAGAAAATGCCAACCATGGCAATGTGTGGTATTGCTGTATAAATGTATACACTGTATAAATCCCCCTAGAAGAGCTACAAAGAGGAGAGAGTTGAGAGCTCCAGTGTCTATGTGTAGCTTTAGCGGATGAGGCTCCCCAGTGGGGAAAGCCTTGGCTCAGAGTTTAAAGAAAAACAGACATGAATGAATAACTGTTTCATTTCTGAGAACTTATAAAAGGGCTCTATACAATACCTACAGCCAGTAGACTAAATACTAGTTCTATCATTTAAGCCTCTATTATGTTTCCATTACTCATATTTATCTGCACCCCACCTCTGCAACACATAAACACAGACATTTAGAATTAGAATGAACCAAGGCTCCTTTCATCCTGCTATTGTGAAAGCTGGGATCCAGAGAATGAAGGGGACCTGGCAAAGTCATAACCTATCAGGTAAATATCCTGAACCAGCCTCCACCACTGGGTAAACAGTCCTTGTCTACTCTTTGTCTGCTCCTGGCTGACCAATTTTTATCAGCCAAGAAATAAAAATTTATTATATTCAAGTGAAAGGCTCCTTTTACAACGTCTAGATTACTTTCCCTAAAATCTCCCTAGCATAAAGTAGAACTGCAAAAGTACTCACAAGAGTAAAAGAATATTTCTTGTCCCAGAGTCTACAAATATTTCCAGGTATTTTTCCCATGTGGAAAGGAAAAAATGCCCTCTGGTCTTGGGCTCACATCTGGAAAAGATGTTAACCACAGTTTTTTTTTTTGTTTTTTTTTAATTTCCCAGCTGTGGCCCGGTACAAAGTTCTACTTTTTCTTGGATGCTTGCTTATTTTTATTGCTGCTTTAGAATATTTAGCCTTTCTGAATGTTCTTGTGTACAGTCCACTACTTGAAAATTTTGAAAGGTGCCTTAAGTTAAAAATATTATCCAAGTGGGCTTTGACTAAAATCAAGATTCTTTTTGTCAACTTTGAACTTAAAGTGATGGGGATGATTACTTGTGCTGCACATGCACAGAAAGTTCAATCTATGCTGTTAATTTTTTGAAATTTAGATTGGCTTTCTTGATATTTTCATATTAGAGTTTTCTTACTGATTGCTTATTATAGTTATCTGAATTCATCTTATTAATGTGTATATACATGTCTTTCTTCCAATAACTATGCTGTAGTTCAAACTGATGATTTTTATCAATTTACACTAAAAACTTAGAAATCATTCTCTGGGCAAATTTTTTTTTATTTTTTATTTTTGGGGGGTGTCACTAGTTAAGACCCTGGGTCTCTGTAAAGAAAAAGAAAAAAAATTTTCAAATCTCGTGAAACTTGCATTGAAATAGAGGGTAGTGGTTTACACCAAAGCAGGTAAAGAAGCAGAAACAATAAAGTTAGACCTTAGTTAAGTGCTTTTACAAAACTAAACAGGATAAAAGATGCTAGCATAGGCACATGGTTTTAGACTGATCAGCAAAGGGCTGTCAAAGGACATAGCCCTTGTGAAATCAGTCAGTGTGTATTCTAGGGAAGAAGGATCTCTGGAGTATGTAGGTATAGAGAAAGCTAAGCATGTTTAGAAACACATGAGAAAGAAAAAGAGGACAAATGTTTGGAAATATAGAAAGGAGAAGAATTAAATGAGATGAGGTCAGATAGCTAGATGGAGCTGGTTTATACAAGTGAAGAAATGTAATAGTCTGACGGAGAGGTAGAAGGATGGAGAAAGATGGGAGGGAACAGAGGGGAGATGGTTTCCAGAGAGAGGGTGTAGAATGACATAGACTTGGATTTTGAAGGGAAGTCACAGGGACTTCTAGAACTGAACTAAACTGGACTATCACAGTTTTCCTAACGGTAGGCTTAATCAGAGCATGCTTTACCCAGGTTGGTCCAGAACATTACTGTAATATTATGGATGGCAGCTGGAAAGAACTTTAGGTGACAGCGTGTCACAATCAGGGGACGTCACTTCAGCATGTGCAGCAGGCTCATGTGAAAACTAATGCATCTTTCACTCATCACATCTTGGCTGTGCTTTATTAATATAGTAACATTAGCTACTGTTTCTAATTGGGATGTATGCATGGTGTTTCAGATGAGAAGTTGTCTTAGTGTGATACTCCTGAATAAGTAAAATGTAAAAGCAGTCAGCCCATCAGTTCTGCCAGCTTTGATGTATGTGGGATCCAGAGGCTGTGGGTTCTCCCCATCTTCACTGGGTGACTACAAATTTACTAAAAGTTGTGGTGGCTCAGAGGTACTTAGTGTGCTGCAGAGGACTTAGGTAGAACCCTAAGTCACAGGTTGGTGTGGATATAGTCAGAAATAGGGGAGGAGAAGGAGAGAAGCAAGATAGAAGATGAGGACAGTCTTATGAGATGGGTTTTATGACTATTATCTGGTGCTTGCTGAGAAATTCAATGGCCAGTTTGTACCATCTCAGGTCTGAGACACTTTCCATGTGAATGGAGCAAAGGTCTCTCTTTCCTCTTGTTTCAGCCACTTTCTGCTGCTGACTTCATCAAGAACTCTTCTAAATGACTAAATGGGTTTGTGTTTTGTCACAAAACAAAACAAAAATCCAAACTGGGTGTTATGGGCCATGTCTACAGTCCAGGAAATGGCCCTAGGCACAAGCACACACTGGCAGCATTTAGTGGACTCAATCAGTGGGTTTTAAAAATAGTTTCAAAAAGTCAAATGACACACTATCTTCAAGTTTAGTTGAAGTTCTTTGTCCTGAAACAGATAGAAAGAGAATGAAATTAAAGGTATCTGAGAAATGAAAAGAGCACACTACTAGCTTGTATATAGTAGGACATTCTCACTGGCTGAGAGTCAAGAATTTGGAAACAGTCTGCAAATAACAGCCTGTATTCCCTTTTTTGAGAAAAATCTTACAAATTGGTCTATGAGTGAAATTTAATGTTAAAACACGTTTGGACCTCCTTGAGACCTATGTGCAGTAAGAACTCCTTTGACATTTTTGGACCCGTTTTTATCTGTTTCTCACGTAAACCTGAATGATGCACTTCAAATCCCAGTAGAATGTCTTGCTGAAAGAAAGTTGTTTAGACAAAAATATATGTATCAAAGCATTTTTATGAGTAAAATTATTTCAAATTAGATTTAGATTGTATTACTTATAAAATGTCACAAAACCTCAAAATGATTCCCATATACATGAATAAGTCATGCACACACACACATACACACACACACACAGCATGCTCATGCCCACACCACACAGGTAATACACAGCTAAATATCTCTCTCACTTAAGAAGTGTTATTCTGCCTGGAGTGATGACAAACACCTTTAATTCCAACACTAGGGAGGTAGAAGCAGGTGGATCTCTGAGAATTTAAGGTCAGCCTGGTCTACAGAGTGAGTTCCAGGACAGCTAGAGTTACAGCAAAGAAGCCCTGTTCTGAAAACAAACAAGCAAATAAACAAACAAACAAAAGAAATCTGAATCTATGCTTTAGGTGTATACTGCCACCCTTTTCTTAATGAGCTTAAACTTTGTTTTAACCTGGCTCACGTTGAAATTCTTTTCTGCTACAGGAGTCAAAATCCATTCTGGTCTCTAATTTTCCTTTTTTGTTGTGTCTTTGTGTGCTTCTGGTATCAGGGTAATTGTGACTTAATCAAAATAATTAGAAAATGTTTCTTCAGCTTGTATTTTGTGGAACAATTTGAGGAAAGGTGATAATTCTTCTTTGAAGGTCTGGTAGAATTCTGTGCTGAATCTGTCTGGCTTTGGAATTTTTTTTTTTTGGTTGGGAGATTCTTAATTAATGCTTCTATTTCACTAGGGTTTGTGGGCTTGCTTAAATTGATTATTTCATCTTGAATTAACTTTGGTAAGTCATATATGTAGATTTAAGGCTTACTCCATTAGATGAAACTTATACCAGACACTGTTGAAGTGTACAAGAACCTGAGACAAGATAGATTATGAGTCTAGAGGAGAAATCAAATACTATTATTCTGCTAAAGGAATATATCAATAAAATGACTCCTAATGACTTATTGGCATACCCACAGATCAGTGCTTCACTGAACCACCAACAGAGAAACTTCTTTCAATAGATTGGAACTAATACAGAGATCTACAACTAGACAATGTACAGAGAGTGAGAGAATTTGGAGTAATCAGTTCTAAATGGTATGTCTTCATCAAAGCCTTTCCCTCAAAGTTCAGAGATCAACAAAGAAGAGATGGAAAGACTGTAAAAGCTAGAGGTAGTGGATGACTCCAAGAAAAGTGTCTTCCAGACACAACTGGATTATTGTACATATTAACTCACAGACCATGGCTGTATACACAAGACCTACATAGGTCCAAGCCAGGCAGGGTCTCATCACTGGGAGGAGTAGACATGATCTCAGCCTCACACCCCTAACAAATAAGCTGTCTTCAAATGATACTTGGTGGCAAAAAGGAAAAAAAATCAGTTTTCTCTAATGGAGTCTCACTAGGTATATTAACCACACCCTAAGGCGGTCTCCACACCCTGGAGTAGTTGGCCAACGTGTAGCTGGAAATATTAATATCTTGGAAGGGTTTATTCAGAGAATGAGAAACACTTATCATATGTAAGACTGAGCCACCTTGCAGAGGGTTGAGCCTCTGATGGACTGACCCAGAGCACATGGCCTCTAGGTAATTTATTGAGGAAAGGCACTGCCCACTGATACAAAGGTCTTAATTGCTTAATGAATAGAACTTCCACAATGCACCAACACCCAATTTCAGCTAGCAAGCCTGGTGCCATTTACAGGCGAAGTCAAGACCCTGGGCAAGGTATTCCTTGACCAGTGCTTAGGCTGGGAGAGGAGACCGTGGGAGGCTCCTCCATATTAGCATTAATACAATCAGGCGCTTTCAACACAAAGATCTCAGTGGACAAAGTCAAATCTGAACAACAATTGTTCCATCTAGTAGTATTTGAATAGACAATTGCTGGTGCTCCAAACTAGCATTCTTTTTGCATTCAGGAAGGCAGCAGCCATCCATACCCAGAAAGCTGGTTCCAACAGCTAAGGAAAGTGACATTCTGGCAGCAGGTCTAGCTGCCAGATACAGCAGCTGTTCAAAGTTCATATTACTGCACAGAAGTGTTTGCAGCTTTATAATATTTGAGAATACATTTAAATATTCCACTACACCAACGCAAAACAAGCACAATGGCACTTTTATAGACTTTTTGTCTCATTTTGATTTGTTTGGGTATTTTTGTCTTATTAGTCGTTGGCTTGCTTTGCTATTGTAGGTTTTTGTGTGTGTTTCCTTTTTTTTGTTTTTGTTTTTGTTGTTGCTGTGCTGTCTTGTTATTTTGTTTTTGTTTTTGTTTTTGTTTGTCTACTTAGTTTTTTTAAGAAAGAGAGAGAAAAAGAAAATAAAGTTGGGTAGGAGAATCTGGGAGGATTTGGGGAGGGGAAAACATGATCAAATATATTATATGAAAGAGTTTTCTTTCAATAATTTTAAAAAATATATTAAGAAATTCATCCATTTCTTTTAGGTTTCCCAGTTGGATGGCATATAGATTTTTTAAAATATGGCCTTATGATTCTCTGAATTTTCTCAGTGTCTCTTATAAAATCCCCTTTTCATCTCTAATGTTATTAATTTGGATCTTTTCTCTCTTAATTTGGATAAGGGTTTGTCAATTTGCTGATTTTCTCAAAGAACCAACTCTTAGTTTCTTTAATGTTTTGTATTTTTTTATTGTTTTGTTATTGTTTCTACTTCATTGATTTAGTCCCTAATTTGATTATTTCTTCCTGTATACTCTTTGATTTTCAGGTGTGTTTAATTAAGTTAATTCCATCAATTGATGATGACTGGATAATGAAAATAAGGTATATTTACATGATGGAGTATTATTTAGCTGTTAAAAAGATGTAATTTGCCTAGTGTTGGTGGCACACACCTTAATTCCAGCTCTTGGGAGGCAGAGGCAGGCAGATCTCTGTGAGTTCGAGGCCAGCCTGGTCTACAGAGCAAGTTCCAGGACAGCCAGAGTTACAACAGAGAAACCCTGTCTCGAAAGAAAGAAAGGAAGGAAGGAAGAAAGAAAAGAGAGAGAGAGAGAAAGAGAGAGAGAGAGAGAGGGTGGGGAGGAATGTAATTTTTTGGGTAAATGGGTAGAAGTACAAGGAAATCATCCCAAGTGAAATGTGAAATAACTTAGACCCCCAAAGACAAGTACTGTATGTTTTCTCTCATGTCGGATGTTAGCTTCTAAGCTTTTGAAATGTGTGCTGTAATCACAATAACCATAGATGTTAGGTATGTAATAAGGGATGGAGTGAGGAGTGGATCTCCTAAGAAAGGAGAAATAGAATATAATATTACAGTGAAATAAAGGGGAAATTGTAATAGGAGAATTAAATAGATAGGAGTGGGATAGAAGGGTAAAGGAAGGAATATGGCAAGGGAACATTAACAGTAAAAAGTATCTGAAAAACTATGCGGAAGCCTACTATTGTAGAATCATATATACATATATATATATATATATATATATATATATATATATATACACACACACACATACATATACATATGTATCTACATATATTTTATATATATGTATATATTTATATATATATTATATATAAATAAAAAGAAAATGCACACATACACACACACACACACACACAAGATCTAAATGGGGTCACAAATAATAGGAGATTGCAATAGGGCCCCAGACCTTAGTTGGCTCTTGTGGGGACAGTCTCACAGCTAAAGTGGGTTGAGGGAGCTTAAAATCCAGGAACATTCATTCTGAGAGTGGCAGGAGTATTGGCCCTTCCCTTCTGCAGCACAGACAGGCCACAAACCACTTTGCCTGCTTACAGCAAGGCACCACCCCTTTTCAAGGTATGTGCAACCTGGCAGAATTGTTTATCTGGAGTTGCAACTAAACCCTTCCAATATGACCACATAAGATTTCTCCCTCTGATCCCCAGAAAAATACTTAAGCCAAAACTGCAACCCCTATGCAAGTGGGACAGCCTGTCTTAACCAATGAGCTTCCAATGACTTTCCTGAGACACAGGGACCTTTTCTCTGGCTATAAATATGTAAGCTGTTCTCCCAATAAATGAGTTCAAGCCATCTGCCTCTGACTCCCAAGAATCCTGTTTTTGTCAGTTCATAGATCTTCAAACCAAGACCATATGAGTCCACTATAGACCCATGCTCCCACACAGGAGCTGGAGGCTGGCCAGTGGAGCTACTTTGGGATCAGGCAACCACCACAGGTTATTTTGAAGCAACAGGCCCTGAAACACACTGACTTCATGATGGAAGTGCTATCCAGGCTGTAAGACTCAGCACATAGCCAGCACCACCTGCCAAAACTAAAACAATGTCCAAATCCATCAAATTCCATAGAGTTCTGGGAAAGTCTCAAAATGTATTAACCTTGCTTTTTAGCTTCTGTCATTCTGCTTCTGGCTAACTGTTCTTGTTAAATGAAGTATGTTAACCCAGAATATGTTTTTTTGTGTTTAAATGTTCATCCTGAGAAAGGCCTGGGGCTGTACTGGGATACCTATCATCCAGTGTAGTCAATGGCCAGCTGATAAAGACTTTCTATTGGCTTAAACCCATGTCTGAGCAGTTTTCTCTGGTGAATACTCCACAACAGGGATATAATGTCCCAGCTAGAAATATATACCACAAGTAAAACTTCCAGTTACAGGAATGGGTTGCATTTTGTTGACTTGTTTGCCCAAAGGGTTCTATGGAGTGTCCCAAACATCATAGATTATTGTCAAGGCTATTTGCTCTCTACAACCTGATGGTAAGGCACTATTGCTGATGACAACACTTATTTATGTCATTGAACACAGAGAATTTGAGCTAGTGCCTAACTAGTAGCTTCAGTCCTTACTGACTAGCATTCATGATTCTGGAAGGTACCCTGCATGCTACTGGAAGAGAAAGGTAATCATCAATATCACCCAAGTATAAAACCTGCAACCAAAACAGTGACCTGCCTACAAGATACATTGATGCAATAATGGTGCAACTGTTATGGGAGCAACCAACCTCTTTAGGGGTTTGATTTAAGTTTCACTCCATAAGACAGAACCCATACCTGACACTGCTAACATGGCCAAGAACCTGAGACTAGATAGGTCATGGGCCTAGAGGCAAACCTAATACTACTATTCTGCTAAAGGAACATGTTATGGGTCCATCTCCAGCCAGGGTTTCAGCAACTACTGAGGCAAAGACAGAGTAGACAAAATAATAAGAATTAAATCACAGCTTCTTTGAATGGGACAAACTTCTCTCCTTCTGCTCCTTCCTACTGTTCCTTCTTCTATTCCTACTCCTACTCCCACTCCTGTTCCCTTTCTTCTGTTCCTCTACTGTTCCTTCTCCTACTCTTACTACTCTTACTGTTGTTCCTTTCTTTCTGTTTATCCTTCTACTCCTTCTTTTTCTAGTTTTACTACTCTTCTGTCTGTCTGTTTTACCATGTATCTTATAATTTTTTTTAGACAAAGCCTTTCATGGAGAAAGATTGCCTTACAATCACATCTTAATCATAAACCTAAACTTTACATAATGATTACAGGTTCTACGTTCCAGTGATTACAAGTTCCATATTTTTTTTAAACAAGTTATCTTAAAACCCACACCTGAACACCTAGTTTTCCATATATATTTTTTCCCACAGTACATCTATATTCTAGAAGCAATAGTTTTTTTTTTTCATTGTAAGTTAACAGAGTTTTATCAAGCCAACTAATTTCACAGTCAGCTTCTATTGTAGCTGATGGGTTGCTAGGGAACTAATACACATCATAGTATCCTAACGTACACAATTCTTATTTAGTTAACATAGTAAAACAAGTTTATTATAATTAAAAAAAACATTGTCAGGGGTCTTTTTGTTTTTCTTAGGCAAAAGGAGAATCTGATGCATAGCTCTATATCCCCAAGGCATACCCCAAACTCTGGGAAAGAATCAGTTTTATTTGTGGTTGAGGAAGTTCAAGCCTAATGATGGGCACTGAAACTCATTTGTTATTACTTGATCATGGTTCTGTTTTCATAGGTGAAACTTGTGGGCCCTAGCAATTAAGCTTTTTTTGTTCTAGCTTTCCTAACCCTGACCAAAGAAGTCCCTAGCAAAAATGTGTTTTCCTCTTAAGTTATTGATTCTAAGGCAGCTGGCAAAATATCCTAATTTAACCCTGTAACTATATGTGAGAAACACCTACTGTTTTTAACTATAAATGTTTTTAGGTTTTTTTTTTTTTTTTTTTTGAGTTTCAATAAAGTCACCAATTCAATTGAGTGGCACTGCCTTGCCCAGGTGACATTGCTTGAGGGAAAATCATCACCATTGTTGTGTGTGCCAGTAACACTGCCCAGTGAGGGGTTAGAGACCCCCACAGAACTTTCATACCACAAGAGAGATAAGGAGACCATAGTAGCAACAAGCACTAATAAAGCCCAGCAGTAGCAAAGGGCATTCAGGAGAGAATCCCCTGGGAAGTCAAGGTAAAAATCTACTATTGCCCTGTTAAACAGTAGGCTGCCTTTCTGAAGCTCTAATGCTGGCTGCTGTTCCCTTGCACTGCTCCCAGCAGGAACACAACAATAAAATGATTCCTAGTGGCATATTCTACACCCATAGTCAGTGCTTCACTCAGCTCTCATCAGAGAAGCTTATTCTTGGAGTAGATTAAAATTAACAGAAGCCCAACAACTGGACAATATATAGAGTGAGAGACTTTGAAACACTTAATCCTATATGGAATGCCTTCCTCAAAGCTCTCCCTTCAAGACTCATGGATCTATAGGGAAGTGGAATAAGAAAGACTATAAAAACTCGAGGCACTGAGGTACTCTAAGAAAACAATGTCACATCAGAACTGATGTGTATATGAGCTCACAGAGACTGTAGCAGTTTACACAAAAGTCAAACGGGGTCCCAGCACTGAGATGGAGCAGTGAATATGAGATCCTATGCCTTGTCAAGAAGCTATCTGCAAAGCAAGCTGTGATTGATGGTGAACACTTGGTAGGCAAAGGCAGGTGGATTTCTGAGTTGAGGCCAGAACCTGCTCAACCTCCTCAACAGAGTGAGCTCTAGGACAGTCAGCTGGTGCTACACAGAAAAATCTTGTTTCAAAGAAAAACAAAAAAAAAACCAAAAACAAAACAAACAAAAAAAAAAAAAAACACCCACCCTAAAAAAAAAAGAGAGAAAAAAAAAAGGAAAGAAAAAGGAGAAGACGCTATCCGCAATTGATAGTCAAAGGGAATATCAGTTTTCTCCAGTGGAATGCAACAGGGTAATATTAACCATAAGGGCAGGCCCCATACCCAGACGTGGTTGGCCAACACCAAACAAACTCCATGGTTTTGTGAACTTTTTGGGTTTTTTTACTTTGGCATCTTTTGTCTTATTGGTCTTTTGCATGTTTGTTTGATATTTATTTTTGTGATTTTATGGTTTTTGATTGCTTTTGTTAGGGAGAGTGGGGAGGAGGGAAACAGAGGAAAAGGGAGAGAGAAAGTACATGGAGTTGTGTAGGTAGGGAGGAGGGGAGGATCTGAGAGGAGATGGGGATTGGAATATATTGTATAAAAACATTTTTAATTGAAAAACAAAATTTACAAGACAAAAACAAACAAGCAAACATCTCATCTATACCAGGGTGCAGGTTCCTAGAGAAATTCTAGGCTGCACAGCACTGAGTTTTATTCCCTCTACTTGTGACATTTCCAAGTGCCTACTCCTTGTCACAAGCCAGAATTGACACTATTGCCTCATCCTGAACTCTCAGATCTATAGTCAAGTCATATGTGTTTAATTTATTTATATGTTAATTGCATATTTGATATGCAGTGCACGCTGGAGAATGGTTTTCATGGTGGTGATAACAAGTGTGGAAAAACAAGTTTTACCTGCTTAAACAAAAGTGGTATGGCAGGTAATGGATTTTTCAGAAAATTCTTACTACATGAAATAAACTGATTACAGTTAAGTCAGTACTCCAGTAACTGGAGAGATTTCTCATTTGGTCTGTGCTAGTTGAGAGGCCAATACGTTTTGAAGGAAGAAGTTATTTAAGTGTGGTCTTCAATTATTTGTAAAGTGATGCACTGGTGTGCTCATTACACGTTAGGAAGAGTGATAGAAATATAAAACTAATGTCCACAGTGATTTTTACCTTTTGGGTAAAGAACTGAGACTAGGGAAATTTAGAGTGAGTTTGTAGAATATACTTGTATCCATACACAAGTGGAATGATTGTGGATGTCAAGACAGCTAATATGGTTTTCAGTTTTATTCATAGAAGGTAGATTATCAATGCCTTGAGGCTGTAATATGCAAGAAAGATGTCAAAGAAATGGGGATACATGCTCTTAAAAAGTGTAGAACTATTTGGGGTGATGAATGTGCAGTCAGTGGCCCTGCAAAAGACATTTTTATAATTTTAAATAGTTGAATTCAGCCAATTGGTCAGGGCATTATTTTAATGACCTCTTTGAATAGACCTGTAGTTAAAGGGTAAAGACCTGGAAGCAGCTCTCAGTCAAAGGCATGGTCTGCTACCTTTTTGTCTTTTTGCCAAGTCAGTCTAATTGTTTAGCAAGTATGTTGTCAGAAAGTTTAATTTTGAAGCAAACAATCTTAAGAAAATTATTAGAACCTTAAATTATATATTTTCATGACCCAAACTTTTAAGTACTACAGTCAAGGACTGAAATGCTTTCTACCTCTTTGAGTCTAGTCCACATGCGTGGCCTTATTGTCCCTCTTTATTGCTTTGTTTTCTGGCTTCCCCAGGATCCTCATGTCTCAAAAAATTAGAAACACAGGACTTTTGTATAATGTGAAAGCTGAGTGTTGTGGAATATTCACCAGAGAAGACTGTTCAGACATGGGTTTAAGCCAATAGAAAATCTTTATCAACTGGCAGTGACTACACTGGGTGTTCAGGATTCCAGTGTAGCCCTGAGCCTTTGATCTCAGTTTTTTATCTTTAAAGTGGGAATAAAATCAAATTACATCTCCACTCTCTTCCACCCCTACATTATTATCTATGATTGAGCTTAATTCTTCCTTCAGCCTTCTGCTCCTTCAGCCTTCAGCTCCTTCAACTCCTCCCTTCTTAGTTGTGATAGGCACCTGTGTCTAATCAGAAAGTAACTTTCCATTGCAATTCCTGGTCCTTTGCAATTGGTGTTTTTGTTTTGATTGACAGCTCACTAGTCCTTTGCCTTTCCAGAAAGGAGCACTTCTCGTTTGTCCTTTGTATGTCTCTTCCATCTGGCAAAGAGACTAGTGCCTGATAGAGGTGTAATTAGCAAAACAATGTGTGATCATTCTCACAATCAAAATTAATATCAGAGTTTGGCACTGAGTAGGTGTCTAGGAAATTTTTTTTTCTTTTTAGTGCAAATCACACTGTAAACAGATATTTTATTTTGTTTCTGCATACCGAAATCACTGGAAAAATGGAGTGAATTTGGAACAACCTTAATTTGGGTTGTCCAAGTCAAAGAAAAAAAAAAAGTGACCGTGATAAGAAACTGGCTTGAATAACTGGAAGAAAATATACTTTTTAAAGATTTAAGGAGTAAAATGCCCACAGTTAAAATCAAAGCTTAATAAATACACAGTTGTATTGACTAGCTTCACTTACCCACATCACTCATGCCGCCAATGGGGTATCTTTTATAAAGCTGGTGAAAGTGATTCCCAGTCCTGTTCATCCTGTAGCCTTCCCTGTCTTTTTTATAATTCAGGAATTATCTTAATGGTGTCTTTTGTATCAACCAGCCCAAATATCCTCTTTTAAATATTTCTGGGGCCTATACTTGAAGAAAGACGTGCTTTTCTCAAATCTGTGAACAGGACACTTTTTTAAAATGTCAAAATAAACCATCTGCTTGTACAACTGTTTCTAATTACTTCCCTGCCTAGACTCTCCACTGGAGGAGTTTGGCACCCGCACCCCGCCCAGAGCGGCTCCACTGCCCAAGTCCTCACAGGCAATTGATCCTCCCGGAAGATCCCAGAACCTGCGAGCTCCGTGTCCTGAGTCCTGCCTGGACATCAGCTGGTGACACTTCTCCCTCCTAGGACCTTCTGTGAAAGTCTCACCTTGCTACAGAGCAGCTGGCCTGCCCTCCTGCCTGCACAGCCCCTGAGCTCAGCATGTATCCCCCTGGCTTCGGGAACTTCTTGCTGCTGGCGTCCTCCCTTCTTTTCCTTGGGCTGTCAGCTACTTCTCAAAGCTTCTCACCATCTCTGAGGTAAGTTTGACTTATTCTTTGAGACAGACCTGCCCTGCTGTGCGTGGCAGAACTCAAGCTTGCAGAAGACTGACTATCCTAAGCCAAGAGCAGTTACTAAGTTGGACCTGGGATAAACTGTTTTCAACCTGTTCTGTCTTCTCTCCCCTTGGCGTTGCTTCAAATCTTTTCTTTCACTTTTTCTCTAGAAAAATACAAATACATGTAAGGGGAATTTTTTTTTTTTTTTACCTCAAGTCAAGGGTGTACTTATGTGTACTTATGCACACCTGTGTCACCCCATACCTGTAAGGCAGTTTTATTTCCACTTTTTAATGTAGCATCCACTTGATGGCCCTGTCACGTCTTGTATTGCATTTTGAAAGGGACAATCAGTTCCATCCCAACTTTGAAAAAGTAGAGTTCTTAAGGTCTGCTTCAAGCACTATTTAAAAGCGTTATTCATTGCCTTATATATGATACACTTAACTTTTTCTATTCATTCATCTCTTCTTCTTCACTAAATAACCTCCCTCCAGCTATCAGATAGTAACAGGGCATTTTCAAAAAGAAGGAACAAAAAGCCAGCCAAGTATCATACTTCAGACTAATTTGCATTTAATCTAAATGTGCATTTAAGATTTAGTGGCAATCCGCCAAGGAGCAAGGAGCTGTCTCTTCTGTCTACTTGGAAAGTACTATTTGAGTCATGGTTAAAGCCCAGCCCTTCAGAAGCATGCTTGGCCCACAGAGAAATGAGGCTGCAAGCCTCTTCTCCATGGAGTGGATGGGGAGCATGGACTACGAGCAGAAGGGAGGGGGGTTTGTCTGGCCATGAAATGGCTGTGGCCTTTCTTATCTCATGCAGAAGCCTGTCGGACGCCCCCTGCAGGCTGTCCAGGGTAGAGTCCGAGCGCAGATGTCG
Source organism: Cricetomys ansorgei (assembly GCA_026225945.1). Taxonomy (NCBI): domain Eukaryota; kingdom Metazoa; phylum Chordata; class Mammalia; order Rodentia; family Nesomyidae; genus Cricetomys; species Cricetomys ansorgei. The sequence continues at coordinate 1,758,167 of JAMJFZ010000770.1, forward strand.
TGCACCTGGGCAGCCCCCAGGGAGTGCTCTGTGCCATGACCGCGGCCGGTGCGAGTGTGGGGTCTGCATCTGTCACGTGACTGAACCTGGCACCTACTTCGGTCCCTTGTGTGAGTGCCAGGAGTGGGTATGCGAGACGTACGACGGGAAAACCTGTGCAGGTAAGACAGAGGCTCTGTCCTCCTCGGGGATCACCTACCTCCAGACCAGCACTAAGTTACTGCAATCAGAAGTCATGCTTCTATGCGATTTCGGCATCATTTATTACAATATTTCTCCTCCTATGGGTCCCTCACTTAAGTGGAAATTATGAACATATATGTACACACACATATTATATATATATGTATGTGTATACATATGTGTGTATATTTCATTGACATTCAAAATTTCACTGGCCTCTTCTGTGGCTTCTTATCATGAACTAGAGTCTTCAGAGCTTCATAAACTGAGTTACCTTGATGGGCTTCGCGATCCCTGTCAGATATGTTAGTCATCATATTTGAAGATTATGATCCTCATTTTACAGGAAACACAGAGCGTGCTGTTTCCTCAAGTCAAGCAGGTTGCACCTTTGAGCTCAGATTTGTCATTTCACTTTTAGTGGGTGTGCTTCACAGACAGAGGTGCGTATCTAAAACCATGACAGGGAGTGTGCTATCTCACAAGGGTGGGGTGAAAGTGTGTTTGTTTCCCTTGCACACTTGAGAGCATATTCCTTTCAGATATTGGAAAGTGTCAGAACCTTTAGCCTCTACCAGTTGCATGTAATTGTGCCATTTTCTGGTGGCTAGGAGCCTTGGGTAATTTATTGTGACCAGTGTAGGAACTCTGCTAGCCAAAGCTGCATGATGTGTGCCAAGCAGGACGTGGCTGATGAGTAGGAAAACAAAGCAAGTTATTTTACCCTTGAGGCTGCTAAGACTAATATGTCCAACGATAACATCAAGAAATTAAAACTAAATTTATAACAACAATATTTTTCCTTAGTACCTAGGCCCAAGAGTACATAAGGAGAGTGTTAATATTTAAGTTGGTATAGACTGGCAAAAACAGTTCTAGAAGTAACTCAGAAGGGCCAGGTGCTTATGGGTGTTTTGTTGTTGTTATTTGTGAAGCCTTGGGAAGACTGTGACTCAACTCTTGTTATTTTAACTGCATTAGCCTCAAGTTTAAATTATTAGAGGTAGCCCCATGAAATGAAAGCAAAGTTTCATCTGCTACTTCATCCAAATTAAACTATCACACAGTCTCTCTGGCTTTACTGGCTCTAGCAAGGCCTTCACAATGGTATGTGTTTTGAACAAAATTCCAGGGCTTTTAAGTGTTCTTGTTTGTTTAGAAAATAAAGTGGTGAGATCTAGCCTTAGTTAGTAAAACTACAATGATGGCTGAGTACCATATCCTAAGCTTTCCTCTAAGGGCCCTGGCTAGTGCTTTGCTAGGAATCTGGCTTTGTGATACTGTGGTCTTGGGAGCCCTTTCTCCTCCCTTGGAGAGACTGGCTGTTTACTTATAACATCTTAGTCACTGAATTCCTTCCTTCTTGGTACTAAATGCAGGACCAATCACATAGTCTCTGTGCCTTTCTACACAGGGCAAATATTTCTGTTTGTTCACAGCTGAGAGAAATACTTGTGTTCATTTGACATTCTTACCTCACAAAGGGATGAACATTGATGGCTGGTCTTCTACAGTATCTGTCCCTGACACTGTGAGCACATTTGCTAGGCCCAGAAGGAATTTGCAAAGAGAACCAAGTGCTGTCTTGCCAGCTCACCCGCCTGTGCTTCCGGTTTAGCTTCTCCACCCTATTTTCAGTTTCACAACTAGTATGAAAATATAGCAAGATGATTTTTGTTTGTTCGTTTTTGTTTTGAATCCATCTGATATTTATCTTGATAAACCCCTGTAAGTCCTCTGTGGAAATAAGATAGTTGCCAGAGACTTCCTTTCCATTGTAAAGAAAACAAAATCTTGCCTCGTATATTACAAACTGGTTAGAGTATGAAATTTTCAGACTTCAAATCCTAATCCGTTAAGCTATTTGAACTTGATCAATTACTTGAATTTCTAAGCCTTCATTTCTTCATCTGAAAAAAAATGGAAATCTTTAAAGATATTATTTATTTTATTTTATGTGTATGTGTGTTTTGCCTGCATGTATGCGTGTGTACTATGTGTGTGTCTGATTCCTGTGGAGCTCAAAGGCAGTTGTCCAATCTCTGGAACTGGAGTTTAGATGGTTGCGAGCCACCATGTGGGTGCTGGGAACCAACCCAGGTCTTCTGCAAGAGGAACAATTGTTTTTAACTGCTGAGCCATCTCTCCATTCCCTGCCCCCAAAAAGGGCATTTTAACTGTACTAGCCTTATAGAATTGTTGTGAGGTTTAATATGTATAAAATATTCTGTGTGATGTCTAACATGAAGTGAGTACTCAGTGCATTCTAATGTATTGATGTTTATAACATCATTGTGTATGGACAGCTGGATGTATGGACAGGTAGAAAGATAAATAGGTAACTTGGCTTTGTGATATTTGCAGCTGTGAGGGAAATTTAATTTTCTTCATGTAGTCAGGACTTGTTACTGATTTGAGACTCAAAAGGTCAAGCAAGGATAACAATTTTGGCTTAGCCTCAAAACATCTGCATTATGCACACTCTGCCTTTTTAAAGTGTAGTTAGTTAGGATTCTTATACTGTGAATCATAGGAACTGTACTTATTTTAGTTTTAGCTGGTTGAAATGTCCACACTGCCACAATATGTTTCTTCCAGTGTCCATATGTTCATGGCACCTGAATATTCCTCTCACTTCTCTAGCATACAGATCTGGACAGTGACTGTTTCTGCATTGTGATGGTTTGTTGTGGGATAAACTAATATTGGTAAATTGTGTCTGTGAGAACAGCAGCATGTTTCTTTGCAGGAAAACAAATTTTATCTTTGTAATTCTACAGTTTCCCTGGATAAACCCCATGGAAAGCAGTGATTTGCTTAAAATAAATCTTTGGTTTCCTAAGAAGCTTTTAGACTTGCTTTTGAAATGTGTCATTTTAAATTATCAGTGTTACTCTCATGGGCACAGACCAATAAATATAATAAAACAAACATAATAAAAAATAAAATAGGTGGCTAGAGAGGTAGCTCATAGTTAAGAGCTCTTGGTGTTCTAATAGAAAACCCAAGTTTAGTTCTAGGGACCAATGTCAAGTAGCTCATTGTAGTCATAAGTACAAGTAGCTCTAGTAGTTACAGCACCTTGTAACTCAAGCTTCAAGGGAATCTGGCATCTTTGGTATCTTCAAAAAAAACAAAATCGTGTTAGTAACTGAGAACAACTGAATTCAATTTAAGTAACACAAAATACTATGTGTTTGGTAGTGGATGGAAGTTTGGGTTATGTGGTGTCTTACCACAGGGTAGGTAGGCTACTAGAACTACCAAGTGCATATAATACGGTGCAGGGTATACAAAATTCCAGAATCCACTGAGCCAACTATTAGATATTATGGCAAAAATTTTGTTAGAGAGAGGAAACAATTGATGCAACACTTTAAGGATAGAGAATTATTAGGGAAAAAAGACTTGGAATTCCAAGTGAGGAAGAACTAAGGTACCAGCTGAGATTTGAGATTGCATATGGGATGCACTAGGAGTACTGCAGGGCACAGGGTTGACTTGGCTAGATCATAGCACTATAGCAAAGGATCGGGAAACCTGATGAAAAGTTAGAGTTGAAGAAGTTAAGCGTAGCAATAAACCTTAACACATTTTGTGTCTCTTAACAACAGCTAGGAGCTACTGCATTCTGGAATATAGGCGTGATGGCTTGTGCTTTGAGAAATGACATGGTGTACAAGGGCATGGGTTGGAGCAGAGACTCAGTGGATAAGAATTTAGTTTAAATGTTGTGTATATTTGCAGCTCAAGGGAGGGAGAATAGGACAGAATTGGGATGATTTTAAAAGCTATTTAAAAATCATTGTTCTTGTGATTTGGCAATCAAGGGAAGAGAGATAATAAATGAAAGCTGGAAGAGATCTGAGTGAATGGGAATGTGATAGAACAAATGGGATAAAGAAGTCAGGAAAAGAACTAGATAACTCTTAACCAGTGATTTACAGCTCTTATTAAAGAATGGTAGAAATGCCACAAAATGCAGACTTATTGCTTGAGGAATGTGACTCTACTCCATTAACCAAAAATTCTGGGACCTGATAGGAACCTTGGCTGTGCTGTCAACTGGTTTGAACTGATAAGCAATTATTAAATTTTTCTGAATTCAATATCTTTGGAGGCAACAATGTCCTTATGGTTATGAAGAAACTTATATCAAGCACAATATTTCAAATAATTTCCATGTTTATATATAAATATATTTGAGTTATATAATTTATGCATTTATTCAGACTATTTATAAAACATTCTTATCTACATTAGTTTTCATGCACAAATATAATAAGTATAAATAATGGAAATAACATTTAATATCCTTGGTATATGAGGATTTCCTTGCAGTTATTTCTGACTTTTACACAGTTAAATAACTATCATGGGGTGATACATCTTTGTAAGAATATTATACTTTCTGGATTTAGATAACCTGACTACTATTTGACCTGCTTTTCCATCCCATAGTTATTTCTATTAGACTGTTGAGTCAATTTTTTTTTTGCAGTCTTATTTTTGTGGATTCATTCTTTGATTTTTCCTCTCTTAGTCATTTTCTATTCTTATTTCTTTCTTCAAGCCTTACCCAGTGTTCTTGAACTGCTATTTTGCCTGTCTAGTCCCACTTGGATTTACTCTCCTCTTCCCCTCTCTTTGGCTTCAAGTCAAAGGCATAGGGTACCTAAGATCACTGCCAGTCTTTAATCTTCCTCTGCACAGAGATACCATACGAGCCAGACTCTGGCTTGTACATTTCTTCATTTTATGCCTTTCCTTCATGGTACTGATACTGCTTGTAATTTTGGATTAGGTTTACCAGTACTAGTTTATTCACTCTACATGAGCTTTGGGGGGACTCTGCTCTTGCAGACTCATCTGTTTTAGACAAATACATCTTGTATTACTCCAAGTGATATATAAAACTTAAAGATTTTTCTCTTATAGAAAGTGCCAGATATTCGTATCATTTTTCTCAGTCTTACTGGCTGAGGTGTATACTACTCTGAAGTTCTACCATGGAGACCCTCACACCTCGGATATGCTCATTACTGCTCTTGAACAATTAAAAGATCATATTTATAATTTTTTTACATAATTTTCCCCATAACAAGAAAAGGAAAATATATTTATGTGGCATGTCTTAGATTTGCAAAGAATATACTTTCTGCACATGCTTCTAAAAGTCTTCAGTGTACTTTGAGATGTAAAGCTAAATCCAACCTCCCATGCCTCTTGGTGTTCTAACTCCACCCCCAGCCCAAACCCGCTCTGCTCTCTTGGTCTTTGTCACACGTTATCCCATCTGATCTTGTGAGCTATAATGTTCATGGTTTTGTGGTGAGTGACCAATGCCAAAGCCAAGGAATTAGAGTCCCCTGTGTCCCTCATTTGTATGCTTTTTCTCCAAGAAGATTATTTTTGAAGATTGTTTTGTTTTGTTTTTGAAACAGCATTTCTCTGTTGTGACTCTGGCTGTCCTGGAACCCACTCTGTAGACCAGGCTGGCCTTGAACTCTCAGAGATCTGCCTTCCTCTGCCTCCTGAGTTCTGGAATTAAAGACAGGACCACTGCCTGGTTCTTTTTGAGAATTTATAATAGAAAATAAGACTTCTTTCTACACTCCATGTCATGCCCGAGTATCTGTTGCTTTCCATAAGTCTTATGGTTTTAACAGTATAGGTGAATTTTATTATAGTTCTGGAGGTTAGAGGGCTGACCTGGATCTGCCAGGACTGAGGCATAGGCAGACCCTTCCTTTATGGAAGCTCTATAAATGGTTGGCTTCCTGGTTACTCAGTGTTGAGAGAATTTAGTTTCCTGCACTTATGTGACTGAGGTGTTTGCTTTCCCTCAGCTAGCCTACTTAATATCTGAGAATCTTTTCTCCAGTTTTTATGCTTACCCCTGGCAACATCTCTGAACCACCAACAGGATGTCCAGTCTTTCTCATGCTGACATTTCTGAGTGTTTTCTCTTGTCACCCTTCTCTCCTCATTATGCTGACAGTTTTCCACTTTTAAGGACCCATGTGATTAGGTCAGACCCACTTAGATAACCCAAGGTGACCTTTTCATCTCAAGACACATCCCTTTAACCAAAACACTGATGTCCCATTTGTCATGGAAGGTAATCTATTTATAATTTCCAGAACCAAGAAAATGGATAACTTTTGAGGACTTTCTGGTCTAATCATCCTACTATAAATTGCTGTGTATATGATTGGTAAGAGAGAGGTTCTATGTCCATCAACACCCACTGCTACTAGGTTTAATCCAATATATCACTGCTGAGCCTTAACAGGTGATGATGTTGTAGGAATTGTTTTGTACTGTGCATCTTTCTTGGAGTGACCTGCAGGTCCAGCACACACTTTGAATCAAGAGATGTACAAGGCTGCCACTTTTGACAATGTGATACCTATAAGACACAGGATCTCGTGTCTCAAAGGCTCTGTCAGTCAGCCCCTCTGCACCTGGGCAGTGAGACTCAAGACTATTTTTGTCCATATGAGGAAAGAAGTTGTTTTTTTTTCCTGTTCTTCTTTTGAGAGACATTCTTTTAAGGATTTATTTATTTATTTATTTATTATATTTATTTTTCTTCTCTCATACAACTTATACAATATACCCCAACCACACTCCTCCCCTTCCTCTTCCCTCCCAGCTCCCCCTTCACCTTCCTTCTTCCCTAGATCTACCCCTATATCACCATCCAAAACCACCCCCCTGCTTCTCCCCAGAAAAGAACCTTCCCCCCAGGGTTACAGCACAATCAAGGCATGGCATAGCAGGATGGAATGAGGCCAGGCACCAACCCCTACATCAAAGGTGGGCCCCATATTTTAATTGGGTTGTTTTTTTCTTGATGTCTAGTTTCTTGAGTTCTTTATATATTTTTTATATTAGCCCTGTATTGGAAGTGGAGTTGGTGAAGATTTTTTTTTCCTTTCTGTAGGCTGTCATTTTGTCTTATTGACAGTGTCCTTTGCCTTACAGAAGCTTTTCAGTTCCATGAGGTCCCATTTATTAATCATTGATCTTAGTGCCTAAGCTATTGGTGTCTGATCAGAAAATTGTCACTGTGCCAATGCCTTCAAGGCTTTTCCCCACTTTCTCTTCTATTGTGTTCAGTGTGTCTGGCTTTATGTTGAGGTCTTTGATCCACTTGGACTTGAGTTTTGTGCATGGTGATAAATATGGATCAGTTTGCATTTTTCTACATATAGACATCCAGTTAGACTAGCACCATTTGTTAAAGATGTTTTCTTTGTTCCTTTGTATATTTCTGTCTTCTTTATTGAAGATCAGGTGTCTATAAGTTTTTACATTTATGGCAAGATTTTCGTTCTGGTTCCATTGATCAACATGTCTGTTTTTATGCCAATACCATGTGGCCATTATCAGCTTGAACAAATCCTGGAATAATCAGTTCAATTATTTCTGAAATGGACATAATTTTTACTCTGGGGAGAATTACCAAAAAGTTATTTAAATCTTAAAGGTGCTTAATTTATCGGAATACTCAAATTTTATTAAAACAATGCACATTTGTAATAAAAGGATCAGTGAAAACAGTGTATGTAGAAGTGTCATGTTCTTACCACAGAAATGATTAACTGTGTAAGGTATAAATATACTAACTGCTACCTATATTATAGGTATATAATATATGTATATATATATAATATTTATAATGTATACAATGAATATATAATTTGTAAAGTCAAAGAAGGTCATTATATTTCATGTGGAGAATAGGTCCCAACCAAGGCTCAGACCTTCTGAAGTTCAGCATCATCCTGTCATGTCTCTATGAAAGACTCATGCTGACATTCACTGGGTGAACCCAGTCCTCAGTATTTTCCCCATGACTCAAATGTTTGTTTGCTCTTTTTTTTTTTCTTTTTTGTCGTTGTTTTTTTGTCCTGGAACTCACTCAGTAGACCAGGCTGGCCTTGAAGTCAAAGAGATTTGCCTGCCTCTGTCTGCCTCTGCCTGCCTTCCAAGTGCTGGGATTAAAGGCATGCAGCACCACTGCCTAACTTGTTTGCTTGTTGTTGATGTTAGTTTTTTATTTCTAACTTTGAGATAAGTTTTTTTCTGGATTATTCTTTGTAGTCACTCAGGCTAGTGACTTGCTCACACTAGGAACAGATGACAGAACTCTCAGAATGCTACCAGGCTTTTCTGCCCACATTCCATGCTCACCTAGGACCTTGTCCACTGAATGCAATGGCAGACTCTCCATGCTCTTTAAACTACTATTAACTCTCCTTCCACTTTATCTTCTTCAATACCTGAGCACATGTAATTTGTATTGAAATAAGTTAAACATATGTGTTATAATTCCTTCTTTCTGGTTAATAATAGCTCCTACAGTTAACCAGTGTAAACTTTAGGTGTATACCTTTGTATTTTCTTATAAATACATGAATATTTGTCATAGTAACTACATCCAAACACAAACAGAAAAACATGCACATAGGTCTCCTTCCTTCCCTTCTTCTTAATTTCTTAATAATCTTATTACTTTATACTAAAAATAAACTAGTAAAAGAATTTCTCTGAGTAGTGACTTGGCATATTACATTTTCAAACTATCAAAGGATTTACATCATGGTGTTCTTATTTTATCTTCTTGTGTATGTGTGTTTGTGCATTTTATTGGTTTTGTTTGTTTGCTTGCTTTGTTTTGTTTTACAGGAGTTTGTATTCTAGGCTCTAGTTTAAAATTATCCACACACTCAAAGCAAGTTTCCATACACTGAGGTGCACACTGCTTTCTGGCACTCTGGGTTTTGCACATTCATATAGACATTTCCACTTGCATAAGTTGGCTTTGCAGATATGCATGAGGGAGTTCTTAGCTAGCAGGAAGGGATAGTAAAGCAGCTCTAGTTTTCTGATCTTAGCAAGGGGAAGCTTCAGATCAGTGGAACTAGGAGAATGATAGCCTTTGTCCTTTGGGAAATTTAGCTCCCAAAGTTAGTCTGGAATTCAGGACCCAAATCACACCTGAAAGAGTGAAATCTACTACTTTTGGGACTGGGAGTGCCAGAGAGATTTCCTGTGGAGTTTTTAGGTGTCTGCACAGGTGAATTCTCAAGCTATTTTCCATTAACTCTTAAATTGATAAGGATAGAGAGCTGGAAAGGTTACAAATCTCATTTTCTCTAGAAAAAGACTGCTTTGTCTTTTTAAGAATCAAATTTCTTGGCAAATAAGAAGCTGTATCTTGTAATAGAATTCACTCTTCCATCTATTCCAAATCATTTTACTTGGGGTTGGGTTTTAAAGGGAAGAGAAGAATAAGGACTTTATAAGGGTAGTGACTGGGCTGACCTTGCACCACCTCAGTCTTTGCTCAGGCTGTAAAATAAGTGTCACTGCTCCAAGCCCTATCATAGTAATTATCTCTGAACAGTTGCTGGTTCAAATGCCAAATTATTCCTAGTAGGCAGTTACCCACCTGAGTTTGCCAGATCCATTATTTTATCAAGAAATTTCTTAAGAAAAGACAGGTTAAAATTTTTTAAAGAGGTTGATAAGTATTACTTCAAATCTCTCTTATGGGAAAGCAGTAAATATACATTTGTTACTAAGTTCATGGGGAAGAGTGAACAGTCAAAAATCAGAAAATCAAAACATGGTAAGTGTATTTCCTAATTGATCATTACTGTGCCCTCAAAGCTACCATTATCTGCTGTGCAAAACAGTTCCATAAAACTAGTTATTTTTCTAAACAAAATGACTTGGTCGTTTAAGTCTTTTTCTCTACAAACTACAAAGCACAAGTTAAAGACTTTTATTTTCTCAGTCAACACCAGTAGTTACATAAGCTCTAACAGATGTTTTGACCTGAAAATAATTCATTTGTTTCAAGAAAAAAAATATCTGATATGTGGATAAAATTCTCCCAATTGCCTTCTTAGATGGATAGGAGTCTTAGATAAAATGCGGAGTTAGTAACACAAAAGAATAGCTAGAATAATCAACTTACATTTCCATATGCTTTGTTGGAATTATTTTCATATATATGAATTAAATTTTCATAACTTTTATAAAGCAGTGAAGATAATTATCTGCCAGTCATACTGAGAAATCCAGAGTAGAACTTTGCCCGTCCTAAAATCAATATGAGAATTATCTTGAAGCACAATATTAAAATGAAATTACATAGTTAGGCAAAATATTTTCAAGATTTTTAGAGAACTGAAGTGGAGACATAATTTTCAAGGGGCCTCATTTTACATTTTAAGATAAAATTGCCTTTTTTTTTTCATCCTAAGAAAATCAAATGTTGGTTTTCACTTATGCCCCCTTTTGATGAATGTACATAAAAGCATAAATACTGGAGACAGAATCCTTTCTTGACGTAATGTTTAAAGAAGTCACAATAACAGAAATTACTGGTACGCAATTACATGGCATATCAATACAGAACACTGTCTTAGTTATAAATGAAGTCTCTCATGGGAATGCACTCTGCATTACCTATTTTTTATCCAAATAAGAAAAATCCTTCTGAGTCAGCAATGGAAGAAACCTGCAATCCTCAGTTCTCCTTGTCTACTAAAGTAAAATAAAAAATAATAAAGAAAAATGTAGGCAGGGTGTTGAATCTGTGTACTTGCTTTTCTCATGAATTGAGACTTTCCTTATTTGCCTGTGATGGATTTTTGGCTCTTATGAATGTCACATTAGAAACTCTGTCTTTGAAAGTGGTCATAAAGGAAACTCTAGAAATTCAGTTACACCAATTTTAATATGTGTGTGGCTTCTTTGTGATGAAAGCAATATGAGCCTAGAGAAATGCAGAGTTAGGGACATCCACAGAAAACTGAGCACTGTCTCATTATGGAGGTTTGCTTTATCCCTTGAATGAATGTGCTGGACTTGTTATGAAGGCTCTGGGGACATTCTGAATAATTTTATTCATCAGCCTGCCTTGGATTCCTGAAATTATCTTTCTGCATTTCAGATGGCTTTGCTAACAGGTGACATTATTTTAGGACACAAATGGCATAATACTAACCTGTCATAGAATAGAGTTCACTGAGCTGAATAACCTCTCCCTCCCTTCAGAAGCCAAGTGGCTGGTTTGGATGGGACCGCATTGGATAACGCACAGGAGCAGGAAATAATAAACAAGTACTCTCTGTTTTAACCATACTTGTTCCATATTTTGGGTCTTTAGAAGTTACTTAACTTCTTTGATACTCAGTTGAGTTAAAATCATGAAGCATTTATTAAATATTTATGATGGATTATCTAGAGAAGGATGGGGATGACTTGCATTTGGATTGAGCTTCCTTGGAGGCAGAAGAACTATCTGAGGATGGCTGAATTTGGTGGCTCCAGGTTCCATAGAGGACTCGAAATACTTCCTTTCCTGCAGCTGAGTGATGAAAATGGAGATCCTATGACCTTCGGCTCACCTTGAAAACTCCACTTTCCTGGAGGGTTTTAAAAACTTTTCTTCCATAAATTATTGCTGTTCTCTGTATCTTCCAGTCCTCTCACTTGGGACTAAACATTCCAACATATGAGTCCATGCAAATGTTGTGCACTTCATGTGTAGATTGTTTTCCACATAAACTCCTGGAACAACTTCCCAGAAGTTGTCTCTGGAAACTGCCCAAGGAAGATTATATTTAATTACTGCCCAGTGCCTACATGCTATTATAACAGACAACACTATTTTATAAAATTGAGTCCTTAATTTCCCAACAACTCACAGATGGCTCATTGAAAACACACACACAAAATTTACCTTGTAGCTGTGTGGTTATCAAGAACTGAATAGTCTGCATACCTCGCTGTATGGAAAGGGAAAGGACAGCTAATGGGTAGAGAGCATGGGAACCCTGAGCTTGAAGAACAAGAGATGAAGACTGTTGTATGGCAGAACTGGGAAGAGAATAGCATTTTTTTTAAAAGGTAACCTCATGTGAAGTGTAGTTGTTTGCAAGAGAATGGACTCATATGTTGGAATGTTTAGTCCCAAATTGGTGGAACTATTTAGGAAGGATTAAGAAGTATGTCATTGTTAAGAGGATGTACGTTACTGAGAGTGGGTTTTGAGATTTCAAAGGCCCATGCTATCCTTAATCTCTCTTTCTGCCTGCTTCCTATGGATCAGGATGTAGCTCTCAGCTATTTCTCCAGTACCATGCCTGCCTTCCTTCCTGACTGCTTGCTGCCAACCTTCCAGCCATGATGATAATGGGCTAACCCTCTGAAGCTGTAAACAAACCTCCACTTAAATATTTTCTTCTATAAATTGCCTTTGTCATGGTGTCTTTTCATAGCAGTATAACATTAATTAAGACATGGAACAAATTAAAAAAAAGAAAGAAAGAAAAAGAAAAAAGAAAAAACGAAAAAAATTAATTACAATAACAGATCCTATAAGCTTATTGTAAATTTGAAATAAGAGAATGGTAATACTCTTCACACTTAGTATTTGCTATATGCTTATTGCACAGGATTAAATCTTGTAAATCATTCTGCCACACTAAAGATGAAGACAAGCATCTGCGAGAGATTAAATGAGGTGTTTAAGATCTCACATTGTCTGATATCCACACTGCACAATCCTTTATTCTTATGAACTTAGACCATTCAGAACAATGCACCAAATAAAGGATGCACAAAAACATTAAATCTATTCCCTGCAACTTTGAATGACCATATGAAGTATCAAGTTACAATTATTAAATACTGTTTTCGTGTGTGAAAGTTCAAGATGCAGAATAGTAAGGAAAAGGAAGGAGAACTGTTTGGGATGAAAAATTGGTTCTGTTTATTTTGAACTGTGTGATTTGAGGAAGTAAACTGACTTTCTTGTGCATCTATTTTCTCCTTATATTGTTATTGTGAGAATAAGGACCCAGGAAAAAATCCCTGGCATATACTGTGGGCTCACATAAGCTACTCTTCTTACTGTCCATCTTCTGAACTGATTTACATATCCAATTATGTTGTATACTCCTTAAGCACAATAATATTTTTATAATATTGTACTTGAGGACTATAGATTTATTTGCTACAAGAATAAATGGCTGTGTTACAAACCACTCCTAATTCAGTGGCTTATAACAAACAAACATCTATTTATTATTGTTGAAGATTCAGTCCAACTATAACAAAGCCAGAGTCCAGACTTCAGGCTGACTCCGGTTAACATCATGTGATTCCCAAGTTCTCCAGAGCTTGCTTTTGTAATAGCAGATAGCTGGAAGGATAAAGCAAGAAGAAATATGTGTGGTCTTTCAGACCTCTGATTCAGAACTCCTAACTTGTATAGTATAACATCATATCTATGGAGTAAAGGAATCACCAGGTAAATCTATATACCTGAGAGTATGATTCAAGCGAGTATTCCATCAACAAGGGGATATTTCACAAGGCCCCCACTTAGATAAAATGATATTGGCCACCAAAAGCTGTTTAAAGAGGGAGAAACAGTCTTTTCCAGCAACAAGCCCCTTGATAGGTTATCCAATTCTAAGTGGTCAGTCTAAACACATGTATATACCAACGACAATAAATGGGCTCCAGTGGTGTGTGTGTGTGTGTTATGTGTGTGTGTGTGACAATAAAATTATAGATGAGGTCATAAATTTGAAATCGAGTTGGGGGGTAGGCAAGTTGGAGGGGAGAAAAGGCCCTGTAAATCAGAAGAACTGTACTTAGATATGCCCAGTCTTTCATTTATGTACCTACTAAATAATCCTTCTGCAAATGGTGCTAAAGATCCCACAGATCATAGCAGCAGATAAAACCAATTACTGGTACATGTTAGAGACAGTTCAATAGTTCCCTAGTTCTAGATACCATTTAGTAAATCATTTATTCTTTCTTAAATTATTATTGAATTTTCACATGTTTTCTACCTTAAAAGAATACTTTATGGGGAATAATGTGTTTTGTTCCTTGAATAAGTTATTCTTCTGAAGATGATAATAAGTTTCTTCTGAAGGCTTTAAAAAATACTGGAATTGATCAAGCTACAAAATATTATTTAGATTTCTGTTTTTCAGATTTTTGAACAACAATTTTCACATTACTTAAAAAAAGAAAATGTTAAAAGTTGTTCTAACTGTCATCAAACCATTGGTTGGAAGGTCAAGCCCCTTGGAAAAACTAGTTGGTATCATAGCTTTTGTTCACATAATATAAACTGGGGCTTCCTGGTTTTGTGAGGAGCAGAAGATCCTTTGGGGATTAGTTTATCCATACATTTTGATTGACTTTGAACTCTTAAATACAGTTTGATTGGAAGTTCATATGGGTATGAATAGATATATCTATTTATTTTATTTTATGTGTATGAGCCTCTGGGTTTGTCTGTGCTTATCAACTTAAGGTTCAAATGGTACCTCCAGGATCTAAACTCGACTAAACACTGGGGTAGCCCCAATTCTGGTCCTCATCTGCTGACTAATACAACTTTAAATATTAATACCTAATATCACAACACCTTGTCCACTAAAAAGGATCTCTATTAGAACCAAGTCTGGTTGCCCCTGAGTAGCCTTATTCAAGTACCATCTTTGTTCTGAGCCAATCATAATAGTGAGTAAATGAAATGTTCTAATTGGTTTGCTCTATTCATGTCACCAGCATAAATATCACGGAGCTGAAGTCACTTTCATATAGGCACATTGTCAAGATAAGGAAAGGAAGGAATAGGAGAGCAGTGGGGAATGTTCAGGCAGTATGGCACATATGCAACAAAAGAGTCTCTTATTCCAAGAGAGAAGCTCATGGGTGGATTCTTTATTTGAAGATGCTGAGGAGACAAAATTTTGAAAATGATGTAAACGTCAATTATTTACTAAAAAAAATAAGAAAATGCTCACATTCACACACACAAAAAACATAGCCTAACTCACAGGCCCCCAATACTCAAAGAGAAATCTTAGTTTCACAATCTCAACTATTTTAATACTCAGACAATGCAGACTAGTAAGGAGCAAAGTCTTGATTCTCAAAATGAGAAATGCATCTGTATATTTCTTCTATCATTAAAATCATTCTGTAAAGATGACATTGTCCACTTTCTCATTAATATTACACGACTGTGAAAACCAAAATCATTGCTCTTACATATTTGTTTGGATAGAATGATGCTGATGTTCTTAAGATAGATAGTAAATGACCATTTTATCCAGAAGGTTTCTTGTAGAAGTGGGGAATTAGATATGCAGAGATGGGAAAAATGAGAAGGCCCTGGTATGATCTCCATCTCCTTCCACTTTATCATGGATTACATTTCCTTATGAACTCCTTCTCGAAAGAAAGCTGAAATAAATAATAAGCTCTCTGGTCTATAGAGTCTGGCTTCACATGGCAAGACTTTCTGATGGAAAGTGGATTGCAGTTCTGATGCGCTTCCTTGTGATTGTCTTCCTCAGTCTCTACTCTTTACCAAGTGGCACATTTGTGTTTATTGTTACCTGCTTTTTGTCCAGTTATGTGTCCTTATTATGATTTTTTTTTAAGTAAAAAGGCAAACAAAGAAATTTACAAGATTTCCTAAGGAATATCTTAGCTAATTTGCTTCAAGTATTTTTCTGAACTTTTTCATTTCCATGGCAAAATAGATAAGCGAAAATTCATACACATAAAAGTCTTCCCCAGTGTCCACAGAAAGCACAAAAGGAATCAGAAAATATCCAGAGTCAAAAGACAATAATCTCAGGCTTCACATATTCCATGCTGTGGACTTGGTGTTTATAGGGGTAGGTTTTTTAACTGAAGAGTCATGTTTTCTTTAATTTTTAAAAAATTTCAGTCATTTTGGTCTTCTAACTTTGCCAGTTGGCCCAAGTTACATTTCTAGATATGGAAACCAAAACATTTGTCATGAATAAAAAATAGAGCAAGAAGTTAACAGCAGATTAAATCTCAGAAGAATAAAGTAGTGGATTTGAAGGTGAAGCATCAGAAACCATCTAAATTTAAAAACTGCATTTTTTTAATTAAAAAAGAAGGAATAAAGCAATGGTTATTTGTAAAGGAATTTTTAAATTTTTATTTACTTATTTATTTTTAGTTATTTATCTTCTCTCAAATAATACATCCAGATTCCCCTCCTCCCCTCTCTCCTCCCCTCCCAGCTCCCCCATCTCCTCTCTCCCCAAAATCTATCCCCTGCCTCCTCAACCTCCACCCCCATACCTCTTCTTCTCCTTAGAAAAGAGTAATCCTCTAAGGGTTACTGCCCAAACAAGGTATAACAAGATGGAACAAGGCAAGTACTAATCCCTTCATCAAGGTTGGATTAGGCAACCCAGCATGATAAAAGGGCGCAGAGGGCAGGTAAAAGAGCCAGAGTCCTCCAACTTCCAACTTGCAGATGTTTTGCAGGAACACCAAGCCAGAAAACCATAACATATATTTAGGGAACCATAAAGCAATTTTAAATGACCTCATAGGCTCACAAGTATGTCACGTAGTCCGTGTGGAGCAGATTAAGTGTTTGAATAAATAATGGCTGAAAACATTTCAAACTTGATGAAAACAGCATGCCCACAAACATAAATCACAATAAATCTAAAAGCTAAGCAAATTTGAGGAAAACTCCATGGAAACACACCTAACCAAATCACTAGAGATTGGTAATAAGGAGAAAGTCTTAAAACTAGCTAGAGCAAAAGCACGTTCCTCGTACAGAGGACACATATAAGGATAATAATATTGTTATTGTTATTACATCGTGTGTGTGTGTGTGTGTGTGTGTATTTTGTTTTTAAGTGTATGCACACATGTTCTATGACAACCATGTTGATGTCAGAGGACAACTTTCAGGAACTGGTTCTTTCCTTCCATGTGTTATTCCTGAGATCAAACTCAAGTGCATTTAGGAGCACTAAATTATCTTGCTGGTCCTCAGTGAATTATCTTTCAAAAATAAAAGTGAAGTAAAACCTTTCTCAGACTTAACAAAGACTGAAAATTTACTAGCTGACTTGACCTATAAGAGATGCTAAAGGTAATTCCACTAAGAAGGAAAAGGAGAAAGAGAAAATAAATTGGTTTTCATAGGCAACATAAGGAAATAGACATAATAACTATATGGGTAGCTACATATGATACAAGCTATCTTTTCTATTAAATCTGTTTAAAAGAGAAAGTCTAATGGAAAGAATAGAATGCAAATAAGACTAAAAATGCAAAGAAATATTGGAGAAAATCCAGGAAAGACAGTTACTAGGGGAATAAACTAAGATTAGAAGTGGCAAATTGTGCAAAAATGCAAGGTAGTTTTCATATTTTAAACCTAGAACTCTTATAGCACTAAAGTTTATAAAGCTACCTGAATGTCATGTTTAGCTGATGTAGAAGTTTATTTTTTAGTTACGTTTAATAGGTATTAATAAAAACCCCTGAGATGAGAGGCTCAGGGTTCCATTACCCAATGTGGCACTTGCCATGATAGTGGTTTCCTCTGCTGAGTTCTGGCAGGTTTTGCAGCTATTCATATGTCTCCTTGTCTTCCTTGTTGAGCTACCACGCCACAGTAGATGTACTGCTACAAGTGGCGCCTGCAGTGTGAGGCCCAAAATCATACCAGCTACATCTAAGGTGGATTTGAGAAAGAAAAGAAACTCCAGACTTCACGGAGTCCAGTAAAGTACACTCAGTGCAGCTTCCAGAGGACAGTGATTTTATGTATGTAAAAATAATGAGTGGAAGTCCCCTGAATAAAGAGGAGAATGAAAAAGGAAATAAGTCTCTATGAAGAGAAAAGACTGTGGAATTAATAAATAATTGAGAAAGAAAGCTCCTAGGTGAGAGCCACAGAATAGAGGCCTTTAGAGAAAGAGAAAGAAATCTTCATAGTTAAAAACAAAAAATTCAGTTGTGAGCAGGGAAAAAATAAGGTTTTAACTGCTTTTCCTGATCATGGAGCTGAGATCTATGAAGGTTGTATGTCTTCCTGTAGCAGTGGTGGAAAGGAAAGCCAAACCACCAGGATGTTTCATCTGGAGATTCTTCCCACCAACCTAGGACCCCTGCTGTGGAAGTCAGGACTAGGAGGAGTCAAGAAGCCCCTTATTTAAAATGAACCTTTTTTTTCTCTGCAAACCTGACTACAAGTGGTCCAGACACTGGTAAGGTAGTCCTGACAAGACATCTGCTGTGGTGATAAGAACTCCACCACAAAGGAACCCTTCCTGAAGACAAGGAACACCTGCTATGATAAGAAGATAAAACATTATAAGAATTAGGACTAACAATTGTTGTATTTTGAAGAAGTCTTTGGAACATTCTACTGAACTTTGAACTCAAACATGAACTGACAAGCCTTTTTTCCCCTGCAAACCATATTTTTATCTTAAAATCTGGAAAGTGTTTCCTCAGGGTCAGTACACAGAAGCTGTCTTCCAGAAATAGCTAAGGTTGTATCTTGTGCTAGCAGCTGAACTTGTTAGTCTTGAGTCACCCAGGTGGTACTGGTTTTAAAGGCATGAAGGGTCATGCAGAACAGCTAAGGCTTGGCACCATGAGACCCAAGAGAGGCTATTGATGAAAGTGCAACCCGGTTGCAGCAAGGGACCCCAGCAGTATTCTGAAGATACCAGTGCCATGGAGCAACCACAAAGAACAGCAACAAGACTGAAGTGGAACCAGCCAGAACCTGGAGGACAAGCTGTGTGTGATGCAGGTCAGAACCAGAGAAGTGATCCAAGCCCTTTGGAGGAGCCCAGAAGACCATGAGTGAATTCCAGATAATTGGACATTGATAATGTTTTCTGCTGTTCAAAGACATTGTGAAAAGTCTTCTTTTAATAGATGTTTGGTTTCATTTCACTGTTCTTCTTGTAAATAGTTTTGCTGGTGTAGTGTTAAATTGTGTTCTAGAGATAAGGCGATTTTGTAATTGTCTTATACAGAAAGAGGGTAATGTTGAAGAAGTTTATTTTAGTTATGTTTAACTAAAATTGTTGTTTTGCGCACTGTTGGGAAAAGGGATGCATAAGGCCTTGCCATTTTGTATTGTCTGCAGGTGTTGGATTTCTGTGGGGGGTGTTTAATTGCTTATGGTCTGCATGTGGCATCAGTGGAACACCTAAGGAGTTCTGAATCCATCAGAACTGAATCAAACAGCTGAGCTGAGATGCTTGGGGTTCCACTGTCCAGGTTGGTGCATGACAGTAGTTGCCTCTGCTGAGGTCTGGCAGAGTTTCCATTTATGAAAATACTTCCATGCCTTCTTGGTGACCCCAAGCGTAAGGACCCCAGCATTCTTACTACCACGCTAAGCCTGCTTCTCCTTTAGTGTCTCCATCCCTGCAACTAAGCTTGTGAGACAAAGTTAAAATGAGAACATTTTGTTGTTTTATTTTTTACTTTTTCTGAAAGCTAGCAATCATCCCACCAAGACCTTGGTCCACCTCTCAGTTATTTCTATTGTTTCACCATGAGTCAGACAGACCAAAGGCCATATTTTCAGTGCACATCAGTATTACAGCATCTTTTGATATCAGTGACCTCATTCCTAGCAGGGCATTAGGGGTTTTTCCTCTAGTGTGAAAAACTTTAAAGTTCTACCACTTGGGGCTTTTAGAAAGGATCTTAACAGAGGTTAGTTAAAAGCATGCATCCCTAACATTTATATACCACAGAAAATTAACTTCGCTACAAATTCTATGATGACATAGAATTTAAAAAGAATTAATTACATTTAATATAATTAATTACATTTAATGTAATTACATTTATAAAGAATTAATCAGTAAATTGTCATTCAAGTTGTACTTTCTCTTTAAATGCTTTTCTGCTGAGTCAAGACAACGTAGATTTGGTCAGCTTGAACAGCTTTATACCCTGCATGTCTCTAAAAGACAGAATGAAGTGTCAGTGAAGCCCATTACTGTTCCAGAGCCCCAAATCCTTCTGGTCATATACTGTGTAACCTGAACATCCTTTAGAAAACATTCATGTATCCAATGAATGATAATCTCTACCCAACCATCTCTCTGTTCCTTCTTATCACAAGAGAATCACTGCTCTTCTCCTGAGAACCCTAGAATAGTGAGCTGTTTTAGGGTTTCTGAGCTAATTACAGATCCAATCAAGTTGACAACCCAGACTAACATCACAGAGCTGGGGAATGTATTCAGTATTCCTTCACATATCTCAGAATGTTTTTCTCATTTGAGTGATGTCTAAGTTTATTTTTTTAAATCAGCTGATTGTTTAATAGTTATAGAATAGTCTTTTCTGTATAAACACAAACCAACTAAAATGGGTACTATTTAGACTGATGTTTATATCATATGAAGTATTAAACACACATGTACTTACTGAATGAATGAATTACATTCACAAGAAAAACAATTACCATTAGGATTAAAATTGTTGTGATTTACAATAGTAAATGTAGTAGTAGGTTTCTGTGGTGGTTCAAAAGAAAGACAAGGAGGCATATTCATAGATGCAAACCCTGCTAGACCTCATTAGAAGGAACCACTATCATGGCAAGCACCATCCTAGACAGTGGAACCCTAAGCATCTCATCTCAGGGGTTTTTATTGATACCTCAGATGTTCTATTGATACCACGTGCAGATCAAGAAGAATTAAACATCTTTTACAATAAAGCCAACTTGTGCAGACAATACAAATGCCAAGTCTTAGGCAGAAATGCCTTGCTTTGTAAAGATAGAGCAAAAAGGTGGCCATCTCCAGGATAGGAAAAAATTCTTTTTTACTTTATTTATTCTATTTTATTTTGTTATTCCAGACACGGTTTCTCTGTTGTAACTCTGGCTGTACTGGAACTCACTCTGTAGACCAGGGTGGCCCCAAACTCACAGAGATCTGCCTGCCTCCACCTCCTAGGTGCTGAGATTAAAGGCATTTGCCACCACTGCCCAGCTAGGAAACAATTCTTTACCCAGAACCAAATCCACTGATTTCTTAGTCTACAAAACTAGTAGAAAGAAATATCTTTGTTTTAAGCCACCAGAGCTATGGTACTCTGTAGGAGAAAATTGGACAAGGCCTGAGACCTGTGTGAATGGACACAGAGATGGACCTGCCTGGGCATGCCCAGAGACAGACCTACCCGGACATGCCAAGGGAGCAGCAGCTACAATCTGGCAGCCAATGGGACATTGGGCAGGGTGGAGGGTATAAGAGGCTTCCCCCTGTAATAAACTGAGTCTGCTTTTTGCCACTTACCTGACTCCCAGAGCCTGTGTGTCTTGGTTCTGTACCAGCTCTACCCTTGCCTGAAGGGTCCCATGGATGGGTAGAAGCAACAGAATTCTTAACTTTAGCCTCCTATGCTGCATATTTTATGCTTGTGTGCCACTCAGCACACCTTTCTGTGATGAGTTTAAATATTTTATTTTGTGTTAGGCTAATTTATCAGTTGGAAAATTCAGAGTCAATTGAAATCCAAATGGACATTGCTTTTCACAGAAAATAATAACAATATTTGTTATTATTTTTTGTGTTATTTTATTTGAAATTTCAGATGCTTTAGAAAAATACATGACTGTGACAAGCTCAACAGTTACCCATTGAGGAGCTGATGCTGCTATTTTTTGAGAAAAGGGATACAGAGTAAAAGGATCTTTTTGAAATCCAGGAATCCATTTGGCTCTGTGGAGCTAATACCTTATTACAGTTTTTAGGGCCTTTTAATAATTACAGTGGATGCTAATTTCCTGCTCAGGTTTCTTATGGTAGCTAGTAGTGAATTTGGAATAATGTGGACTTGGCAGCATCCTGTGAGTTCCCTGAGACAATTATGTCTCCCTTTTGTGGGACATGCCCTGCCCTACCTCAGTCCTCTCTGCCCCTGGCCTTCTCCCCCAGTTCTCCAGGTTTGAAAGGGTATGATGCCATTTTCCTCCTTCTTATGGTTCCCCAAAGAATTCAGTTAGTTGAATCATTGGGATGTAATTCATTACCTTTAGCTGTTATTGGGTTAACTGTTGGCTACAAGATGAAATTAGAAGGTCCTCATCTTTTGAACAATGCCTGGCACTGTGCCTTCTGTTGTAGTTCTAGCTCAAATTTTAGAAGCTGAATATTATAAATTAAAAAGCATATTACACAGATAGGTAGATGTTAGACAGACAGACAGATAGATATATAGATGATAGATAGATGTACAAACAAAGAAATAGATGAATAGATGGAATAGGAGTTAAAAATAATAGGTTTTTTTTTTGTGACACGAGAGATTTTAAGTTATCAAGGTATTTACAAGGTTCTGTCCTTTAGAGCTGATGGAAGAGGTCGGGGAAAACCTCTAGGAGTTCAGCAATAAGGACAGCCAAGCTGGAAGACTTCTTTGGCAGAATGGAGTGATTTGCTTTCCACCTTTTACTTCTAGTCTAAGTATTTATTTAAGGACAATGAATTACAGAAAATTGGAAGAAACTCTTAGAAGATATAATCAGTGTTACTTCATGTAGGAAATAAAGGTATTTTAATCATACATTTAAAATATATTTTGAAATATATTAGTAGGGCATAGTGGCACATGATGCTTTAATCTAAGCACATGGGATACAGAGACAGATGAATCTCTGTGAGTTTGAGACAAGCCTGGTCTAGATAGGAAGTCACAGCCAGCCAGAGCTGCATAGTGAGACCTTGTCTCAAAATAAACAACAAACAAACAGTAAAGCCCCAATTTTATTATTTGTTTATTGTGTGTATGAATATATTTGTATGTGGATATGTGCATGCAGTTATGGCATGGTACATGTGTAGCAGTTAGAGGACATCTTGCAAAGTCAATCCTTCCGTAAACCATATGGACTCCTAGGATTGAATTCAGACCATCAGATTTGGCAGAAGGTACCTTTACCCACTGGGCCAATTTTCTAGATCCATTAAACATTTTCAATCATCATGTCCCATACTTATCTTGATCCTTAGTATTACAGTCAATGCTATTTTTTTGAGTGTGTATTCAGGTGTCATCTGGAATTCTTTGCCATAGTCTGGAGTGACTTGTCTGTTTTGGGAAAATTATATGTACTTGTCCTTGGCATGCTTCAGCTGTACCATCATCTGCTTCTGAATGATGTGTCTTGTACCCACATAACCTGTGCTTCCTGCCAGGACACTCTCCACATCTGCCCTTCTTTGAAGATTTATTCCACAGACCTGAGGCAAAATGTCCTTCCCCTGGGGACCCAAGCCTGTAAACATCCATCTCATTGTCTCTCTTTAGACACAAGTCCATTAGCTTCATCTGTCTTGAGGACAATCCAGGCTAAAAGCCTATCTGATTTTTCTTCTTTGGAGACCTTTCAGAATTTCAAGGTTATGGGAAACTTGGCTTTGAAAAAGCAATATATTGCCATATGTTGCTAATTCCTAATCTCAGATCCATTTACTAGATTTTCCAGGTTCATTTATATAGACATTAAAACTAACTACATTTCTTTGAACTTGACACATACTTAAATTTGTTCTTCAAATTTTTCTTACCCAAATATCTCACTGTTCAGCCATTTGAAGGAATATGTTGCTCATATGGACTTTACTGTGATGACACAATATCCAGCATGTCTTTAATAGGTACTGTAAAATCATATCACATGTAATAGAGAGCAATGAAGCAGATAGCCATATAGAGACCCTTTTGTTTGATTGAAATCTATGGAGGTGTGTTTTCTTAAAATATATCAAAATTGGTTAACATCTCAGGTGAAATTTGCTTTCAATTTCTAGATCAATTATAGTACTAAATTTTTAATGGTTATTTATTCTCTAGATATTCTTTTTAACTTATTTTTTATTGATAGTCAAATCAGATAAATTTAAATTTTGCCAAATATTGTCAGTATTTCTATTAGAAATATTTAGTAGCAAGGCAAAAATTAACTTTAACTACTTTAAGAAGAGAAAGCTTAAGTTGTTGATGTTGAGTAATTCATAGATGCACTTTACCTCATCTGAATCTAATCATCTTTGAAAAGCCTTATCTACAAACACCATCAAGATGGGGTAAGGACACCCACACATGAATCTTAAGAGAACAGAATTCAACAGTTACAAAGTGTTAGCTAAATTGCATACTAAGGTCTTGTGGAAGTTTATTTTTAGTTATATTTAAAATGTTTGCTTTTGTGCACTGTTGGAAAAGGGAATGCATAGGCCTTGGTTCCTTGTATTGTTTGCAGGTGTTGGATTTCTGTGGGAGATGTTTAATTGCTTATGATCTGCATATGGTATCAGTGGAATGCCTAAGGAGTTCTGAATCTACAAAAACAGCTCAGCTGAGATGCTTAGGGTTCCACTGACCATGTTGGTGCTTGCCATGATGGTGGTTCCCTCTGCTGATGTCTGGAAAGGTTTGTATTTATGAAACATGCATCCTTGTCTTCTGTGGTGACCCACCCAGCAGAGTACAACAATAAATGGCACATCAGTGTGGGGTAGGACATCATGCCAGCTAATCCAACAAGGAGAAGAGAAAGAAACTGCAGACCTCACAGAGTCTGGTAGAGTACACTAAGGGCAGCTCCTAGAGGACAGAGATTATATATTTGCAAAAATAATGAGTAGAAGTCTCCTAAAGGAAGAGAGAAAGAAATAAACCTCTGTGAAGAGAAAAGGCTGTGAAATTAATAAATAAACGAGGAAAAAAGCACTGAGGTGAGAGCCACAGAATGGAAGCCTTTAGAGATAAGGGTGAGATAAGATAAGAGATAAGATTCTCTTAAAATCTGAGAAGTGTTTCCTTAGGGTCAGCAAACAGAAGCTGTATTCCAGAACTGGCTGAGGTTGAATCTTGTGCTGGCAGCCCAACTTGGTACTGTAAAAGTCCTGTACTGTAAGCTGGTGTTGGTTTTGAAGGCATGAGGGGTCATGGAGAGCAGCCGAGGCTTAGCACTGTAAGAGGCCAGGAGAGGCCATTGGTGAAGGTGCAGCCTCAGTAGCAGCTGAAGGCCCAGACTGAAGGGGTCCTGCATAGATCCCATAACGCATACTTGGTCCAATTACTTTTAGGTATGTGATAAGGTTCTGAGTCAGGGCAGGGGTGTATTCAGAGGAAGGTGCTCACTTTATGACTGGAAAAAAAAAGAGAAAAGGAGGGTTTTCATATCCCCTTGAAGAGAAAGATCCAAAACACTCCTTAATAGTCCCACATCTTAGCATCTGGGCCACTTCCCACTAGCACTAATCTACCATCTGCTGAGATTGGTGATACCTCTTGCCCATACAATAGGGACCCTTTCATCTAAAGAAAGATACACCTGCCTAGCCTGAGCCTAAATGACATGCCAAGGAATGCTGGGAAATAATTAATTTTCTGTATTCAGCTTTGCTGGGTTCTTCTTTCTATTCAAGCATGTAAGTTGTAGGATCCTGTAAATACAGTCACAGCATTCAGATTCAGTGCTAAAGTATGACTCTATCTTAGCTATAATTTTAGTGATTCTTTTAAAAGAATAAAATTATTTCTAATAATATAATCTCAAAAATATTTAAAATTTAAGAATTTGAAGATAGTTAAAAATATAACACTGAAATCAGAATGCAAAAACACACAGAAATACATGCATGCACATCTCCAAAATGTGACTATGTATTGAGTATATAAAACCATATATTATTACATATTCATATCCACTTTTTATATACAGCTTTAGACTCAGATAAATCTTGTTTGAAATAAATTTAAGGGGAGAAAAATACTGTGCATGTAAGGAATTTTTGAGACTTTAAATAAATTTTGTATATGTGTGTATATCTGTGCATGTGAGTTCAGCTGTGTATGGAGACCAGTAGAGGATGAACCTCTTGGTACTGAAGTTACAGGTAACTCTTATCTGCCCAATGTCAGTTCTGTGAACTGAAGTCTGATGTTTTTAAGTAACAGCAAATACCCTTAACCACTGTGCCATTTCCTCAGACTCTACATGACATTTTTAAGAGAAAAAATTTGTAGGCAAATTATTTGTTCAATAGCATGAATTAGATTATAATATATTAACTTGAAGCATAATTTGTATTCATTAAGACAACAAGCATAATGATTTTGAATGTGAAAATACATATAATCAAGTTTTAAAATTGGCTAGCCTTGCTGTACACCCACTCCACTTTATACTGTAAGAATAGTGTGTTATGGAGGACAGTAAAAACCTCTCTAAAAGGCTGTTGGTGAAATTATAAGTGCTCATTTTGTATACAATTCCTTTTGTAAATTAATATCAGTTTCTTATTACAGTATGATTTCAGCAATCTGACCTGTACTGTGAGGGAGCAGGGGTGTATTACATAACTCAGTAGTGGGGTAGTGATTATATAACTCAGGGGTTCTTCTCTGCTTCTCATCATGTGAATTCCTAAATAGAAAGAGTTTTCAATCTTTCACTGCTGATCCTTGAGGTTTGTAAGCTGACCAGTAACAGCACACAGGAGGTGCTAACTATTTTCAGTTCTTATGATAAAGTTCATTATAGCGTTCAAATTAATTTCTTAGAATATCTTGGTTTTTAAGAGGCTCGAAGATACACCTGCAGAAAGAATGATGACTGATAGAAAACTCTAGTGTGTGTCACTGAGAAACATGAGATGGAAGTGGTGGGGATAGTGGACAGTAATTTGCCATTGCTGTTATTGGGAAGGTGACCTTTTGTTTCCCCGTCCCTAGACGAACAATGCTCCATCTCCATCTGTCTTAGTTAGGGTTACTATTGCTGTAAGGAAAGACCATGACCAAATGCAACTTAGGTAGGAAAGGGTTTATTTGTCTTATGTTTCCATATCACCCTTCATCATCAAAGGAAGTCAGGACAGGAACTCAATCATAGCAGGAGCTGATGCAGAGGCCATGGAAGGTTGCTGTTTACTGGCTTGCTCCTCGAGGTTGTTCAGCCTGCTTTATTATAGACCTCAAGACCACCAGCCCAGGAATGAGACCAACCACAATGGGCTGGGCCCTTTCCCATCAATTACTAATTAAGAAAATGCTTTATAGGCTTGCCTACAGCCTTATCTTATAGAGGCATTTTCTCATTTGAGGTTCCCTTCTCTCAGTTAAATTTTGCTTGTGACCATCCCAGAGACAGAAACATAGGCATGCTTTCTGTTGTCATCCTAGAGTTCATCTCAGAATGGGAACATCCTGTCCTCATCTCATCCTCTCAAGGCTGGACTTGGGAGACCTAACTCCCAGGACTGAGTCTCTGCCTTGGAACTGCTTCTCCACAGTGGCATTCCTGTGTGTATAACAATCTTTCACAGGCCCACTTTTTCTCACAGGGCAGAAATAGCAGTGGGAAGATTTTTTTCAATAATAATTTGTGCTATGTCTCAAATCAAACATTAGCATGGGGTGCCTACCTTATATTAGGACACACTTGGACAAAAGTAGGAGAGAATCAAGAAATGCTTTTCTGAGAGCTGCCAGAAATATATATGCTTGCTCATGCTGTCTGACTTGTATGTGGTTATGAGTAGATTTTCCCATTTGAGCAAGTAAACTTGCAGAGTTTGTGTGGTCAGCTTTGTTTCTCTTTATCATGGCAGGTCTCTGTTCTGAGATATCAAGCTATCCTCAACTTGCTTCTTGCCATACAATAGAAGGAATACAATGATTTTAGGTAATAGTACCTCACTGCAATAAAAGTTACTATTATGTATCTTACATTATATATTATATAATAAAATGTGACTGCTAATTTTAGACCTCTGTTTTATGTTTGCTTTTTAAATATCCTTTCATTTACCCATCAGCCTCAATTTCCACGACTGATCTATACATAGATAGCTTCTTACCTTCCTGGTCCACTCCATTTCTCCCAGCTTACATATATTTTCCAATCTACAATATACAGAATTTATATTTCTCAGAGTATGTTTACTTGAGGTGTTACCATCTGAACACATAGACAGACAACTACACACACACACACACACACACACACACACACACACACACTGAAGTCTGTGTTGAAACCTATTTATGCTTCAAAACAGCAATTGATGTTTAGAGTGGAATTTTACTCATCAAAGCTGCTTTGCTGGATAGATAGATGAGCTCACAGTTGGACTAGTGTGTCCGTTGGGACTGCTCTCTTGGATGGCAGTCAGAAGGCCTGGGCTGGGATTCCTTCTGTTAGAGCATGGCTCTGGTCACCAGGAAGTCGTGTAGTGCCTCGTATTTCCAACTCTGTATCAGTAGCAGAAGTGCCCTAACCTAGATGTTCTCTGAAGTCTCTTCTGGTTCTGTGATTTTAATGTTTAACAATATGCATAATTGTGCTTTGCTGTATGATAATTGAGCACAAATGACAAGTGACTTGATATGAATGCCTGTAGTTGATTTTACTTCTACAAAGAAAAGATCTATTTTAAGTCTTTCATAACTTACTCATTTTCTCCAAAATATCCATAATCAGTATCAATGGCCCTTGATTTTCCCTTGAAAGCTTAAATTCTTTTATTGCCAGAGTCTCTATTTCCTTCTTGTAATTGTTCTCTCTTATTGCAGAGTCATATGCACAAATCCACAAGGTAAAGACTATTATGCTGAATCTGAATTCCCACTCTGAACACTCCTCATTTTGACATGGAGGTGGACTACAGTATTAGGCAGCTTTTCATTAGTGTACCAAATATCTGAGATTAACAACTTATAAAAGTAGGATTTGTATTGCTTATAATGTTGGAGTCCCAGTCCCTGATTGGTTGATGTCATTTCTTTTACATCCACAATAAACAACGAAAGACAGAGCATACGATTGGGTGAAGCTGCACATTTTATAACATCCTATTATAGCCTGAACAAAGGTATACTTAAAATATCCAGGAACAGTAATTGAGGGATTAAGAAAACAGGATCTATAAACCAGGAGCTTGCAGGTAGATGGGTATGTTTAGACTATCAGGCACCTAGCTCATGGTTCAAGGAAGTCCAGGGATCAAGCAGATTAGGGAGCAGAGCTGAGGACAGATTCCACAGCAAGAAAGGCTTTGGGGCTACCTTCCCAACAGTAGGCTATTATGTGAGACAGAAGAGAAAAAGGAGAAGCTAGACTTGCAGTAGGTACTGATTCTGTAGTGATCTGACCTGACAGTACAGTCAATATACTACTTATTTCCACTAACAGCATCTGGCCTTTGGATTGTTCTACTCCTAACTTGACTCTTCAGAGGCAAATGTTTTGTATGCGCATGTATCTTATACTCAGATTTAGAGACTTGATCCCGGTGATATAGGTAGCAGGGGTCACAGTCAGCTTTAGATACAAAGAGATAAAATTTTATTTTCTCTTATATTTACTTCATCCTTAAAATAATCACATGAAAACTTTTCCTGTGCCAATGGACCCAAACATTTCATATAGGAAGGCACGGAGTCTTTGTAAGTTCTCTCTATTTGAGCAAGCTAATCAAAAAGTGAAGCCAGAAAGACAAACTGATTTCATTTGATGTGTATGAACTTAAATGAACCACGTGGAATTTCAGTATCTCACAGTTCAAGTTCTGGAGTGGCCTGATACTTTTCCTCGGGAGGTAGGGCCTCATTCTGTCTGCACTTCTTGAGTAACCATGCAGCTCTCATTTCAGGAAATCCTTCTTTGGTGACCAAGTGGTCTCTAGAAATCACCTCAAAATTGAGTCTGAGGCAGAGGGGCCATTGAGACAAGTAGCATCCATCTCCTTTTTTTCTAGGGAATTCTAGGGAAATGGTTTCTCCTTCTGGGTAAGTACAAAATCCCCTGTTGTCAGGCTCAAATATAAATATTCTTTTGTAAGGTTTAATACTTTGACAGTTTCCAAGGAGTTTAGGGAGAGTTTAATGCCAACTTCTGGTCAGCATTTTCCAATAGTAGGTAGGTCCTGATACTCCTCTAAGATTTCAGTTTGTAAGATTTTCCAGTCCAGTCAGTCTGATGAGTGGACACTCTTGGAATGCAGGAATTCTACACATCTGACACTTCTAATTCTTTATTCCTTTTAATTCTGTAAAAGAAAAAGTCTCTCTACTGGGATGTTGTATAGTTTCTTTGGGAACTACTTCCACTGTCAAACTTAAATTTCCCTTGAAATTCCAATGACTTTCCGAAGTTCCCACATGGGCTGATGAGAATGCTTTTGCTTCATTCCTGATCATTGTTTTTCCTTGATTGACACATATGAGTTCTTATTTTTTTATTTTTAATGTCTCAAGCAGGGTGCATATCTAAAACTATCAGAATAATCTTACAGAATGGCATATTGAGGGTAGAAATTTGACATATTTTCTCATAGAAACATTTATTATAATCATTTGTTTACATATAGTTTGCATGTAGGTGTGACACACCATCCACAGATTGATTTGCCTGCTTAGCACTTTTGGAAAGCAGTGTACTTATGTATGACATATGCCTAAAAATCTATAATGGTATTCTTTTAATTTTAAGAAGATTTTGGTTCATTAAGGCTTTAAGATTTAATAACAAATAAAAGAATTAGTTAATACATGGTAAAAAAAAAACTCACCTCACTTAGTGTTAAAAATACAAAGACAATTAGGTATGTACTGGTATATAAGAGTATGTTCTATAAGTCAGCTCATTGCGCCTCTAATCCTGTCTTGTTGAACCTAGTAGCAAGAATAGGCATACATAGTATTTTTAGTTTCTGGTTGTCCTCCTTTAGTACCATCTTCCTCTTGATGTCTTTGTTTGTAATTTTATGTAACTTGTTTTCTGGTGTGGTGGCTTGAATGAGAAATGTCCCCTATAGGTTCAGGCATCTGAACACTTACTTGGTCCTCAGTTGGTGGTGCTGTTTAGGGAGGTGGTGCAGCTTTTCTAGAGGACATATATTACTGGAGGTAAGCTTACCTAATATATGTTATTGAGATATATTATTTACTTGAAATATTGAGATATGTTATTTACTTCCTGTTTGTTATCTCCTTCATGTTTGTGGTTAAAGATGTGATCTCTCAGCTTCCTGTTCCTGCCACCAGGCCTACCAATTATTATCATACCTCTACTCCACCGTGATGGACTCTCAAACCTTTGGATCCTTAAGATAAAATAACTGTCTCTTTCTTAAGTTACTTTTGTCATGGTGTTTTATCACAGCAACAGAAAAATGATGAATACATCTGGATATCTGTTATAAAGAGCTTCAAACATCTGCCTTCGTCATATACTCTCTTTGTGAATGGCAACTGTGTCTCGGCTATCCTTAGATTCCTACTTCTGCTTAACTCTATCAAGTCCTGTCTCATGTCTAAATCTGTATGATTAGAAAGATGTATTTGGTATAAAATATACTGTGCCAGCACTTCAGATGGCTGCAGTGCTGACTGTCTTGCCATAGAAAGCATTACAAGCCTTTTGTTTGCTCTTAGAGGAAGTCAAGTACGTGGCAGCATCCAAGTATTTCTTATTATGTTAATTTTTCTGGTCTAACTTCTACTAAGAAATTGCATGGGCTCAATTTTGGAATGAGATCAAAGGGACAAGAGAAGTAGAGAGTTGCCATTTCTGGCTAGGGCAAGACGTTCCTGTTTTCCCTCTTCCCTTTAAGTGGGTCACTTAGAAATGAACAGACTTTGGCACTTTTCTTTCTTCCTTTCTTTCACACCCTCCCCTCCCTCCGTCCCTCCCTTCCTCTCTTCCTTCCTTCCTTTTATTTATTTATTTATTTGTTTGTTTTTAACTATGGTTGTCCTGGAACTTACTCTGTAGAACAGGCTGGCCTCGAATTTACAGAGATCTGTGTGCCTCAGCCACCAAGTACTGGGATTAAAGGTGTGTATCACCACTGCCTGGCGGTACTTTACTTTCACTGGTAATCAGATAACTCCATAGAAAGCAATGCTTGATGACTCTGATTTTAAAATGGAAAAAAAAATATTTCTATATCTGACTTATAATAATAATAACGGGGGAAGAGAGAAAAATAAAATAAAAAAGAAACAAAATGTAGCTCGTGGCTTGGACAACTGTGCCTCCTGCTCCTGAAAGTGAACTGGAGGTTTGAGGCAGACTCCTAATTTTGCAGCTTTGATTTCCTTCCTTTGACACTTCACCCTCTTTCCTCTCAGTTTGGTTTCTTTGCTTGGTCACCAGCTGGTTCAAAGTCCTGGTCAAAGCTGTCACCTGCCAGTCCTATCTCCCAGTGCCACTATAGGCTGCCGTGTTGCTCTACAGCAGTCTGGCTAAGAGAAATTGTTACCCTTGTCTTTCACATTCTCTGTGTCCTCAGAATTTCACAGTATAGTCAGATTTTTGTATCTATGGCTCTAACCAATTCAGATAGAAAATATTTTAAAAGAATACTAACTTTGTACTGGATGTGTACATTTCCCTCCCTTATCATTAGTCCCTGTGTAGCACATAGAACAACTGCATAGCATTTACATTGGATTACTATTGTACATAATCTGGAGATAATTAAAAGTATACAGGAGGATATCACACATTATACGCAAACACTATGCCATTTCACACAAGCAACTTGAATATCTGTGAGTCTGTGTATTCTCAGGTGGGGAGGTCTTGGAACCAATTCTCTGCATATTAAAAATATCCTTTAATTGATACTTTATAGTTATGACTATTTTTGACCGTTGCCTATTTTAATTAAGTAGACAAAAATTCAATAAGTTGTATCATAAAGTATTTTTTAAATAGTATTCCTGAATAGTTATGGGTAGCCTCCATTTGGTTTCTTTTTATAACACTGAGAGATTAATGTAGTAGAAATCCTGCTGAACAATATTGGAAAGTAAAATATCTCTTATAGGGATGTGATTAAAATACCACTATGTTAAAAATGTCATGTTGATCTTTGTCATGGAGGTTTATTATGCTCTATTCTTATATTTGTGTGAATCTTTTCTTCTGAGGAACTGGGTGTTCTTTTTTAATATTAACCAACTGCTACAAAATACTTGTCAGATTATGCTTCTTCCAATTATATCAAATTTGACAATCAATTGTTAATTAAACTTCTGTATTTCTCTGAACTAGGGATATCTTGAGCATATTTATCCACTGGTAAAGAATACATCTCTTCTCCAACAGTGAGTTGCTTAATAACTACTCAATTACATTTTTCTCATACCTATCTCTATGTAAATTTGTCAAGGTGCACAAAAACATTGCATTAGCTCTTTTCTCAGTTTTGTGACCAAATTACCAAAAAAAAAAAAAAAAGTAATTTAAGAAATGAAGGGCTTACTTTTGTTTGAAATAACAAAGGAAAACAGCACATACCTACCTTCAGGCTAGGAACAAAGAAGGATGGCTGGGTGAGTCAGGACCTCACCCTTGGGCTAGATCTGCGCAATTTTCATCACGATTAGCTCCATGTCTTTCTTTGAATGTGACACTGATGCATAGTTCTGAAATGACCTCTAACACAGCCCCTCGAGGAGGCAATCCAAAATTCTAAAAATTAAATAACCACTAAAATTGAGAGCATTGGTTTCTTTGAGTCATCTGTAATCCCTAGAAAGAAAGAATACAACCTCAGCTTCAGCAGCTAAAGCCAGTGAAGTGATCAGTGGCAGAGTTGGTATTGTTCTTTCCTCTTTAAAATGATGGAACAGCCTGTATGCCTGCCAGAGAATGGAGTAAATAAAGATCAATTCATGATAAGTTGGGGTCTGTGGTTACTGGAAAAGGGGTTAGATTGTAGCGTGTGAATTTGTAAATCCTCTAACCCTGGGGTAGTTATCTCATGTTAATGTGATCTGATAAAGGACTTGTTTACATGAAACATCTACATCCATGATGAAATATGGGCACTCCCATTAACTTGTAAATGATATGGGTAATTATAAAATAGACTATAAAAGAAAATATAATTTGTCTAAGTGCTAGAATAATTTTTAAATCTCCATTGGTTCATAAAGATATATGCCCATAAGATTTATCAGACACATCATGATGAGGATAGACATATTTTTAAAATCCCACCTTTATGCTTACATTTCATCCCTTTTGTTTATACATGGTTTTAGACACATAAAGTGGATAGAAAGGAGCTGTGTCCTCTTACAGAGAAATAATCCAGTGAGGAGTTAGAAAGTAACTTGACTCTCTGCATCATGCAACTCATATTTGCTTTGCAAATTAAATAAGGTAATAAATGTTTGCTGTAACTTTACATGCAAGTAGAACAGTATTACTCAATACTAAAGTTTTCTATGAATTTTCTTGAATATCTATGTCGAAGTATTCATCAAGAAGCCAAGGTGCTGATTTTTGGGGTTGTCTTTATTGCATAGGTGTTTTGTTCCTTGGTTTTTGTTTCTTCTCTGAATTTATGGAACACGTGATAGCATCTTGAGTCATTTCTGCCCCTATAAATAACCACTCACCCATATTCCTGTAAGTAACTCCAACAAACTCAAGTTGGACTTCAATGAAAAAAAAAGAAAAAGAACCCAAGGTACCATTACTTTTACAGTACTAATGCTCACAATTAAGACATTAATGCATTTATTTCTTTTGTGTGTGCATGCATATGTATGACTAGGAGCACACATGTGGCAGAACATGCATGTGGATATACATGCATGTATATCATCAGAAGATGATATACAGGAGTGAGTTCTCTCCTACTGTCATGTGGGTCCCAGGAATGGAACTCAGATCCTGAGACTTGGCATAGGCCTTTCAGAAGGATAAGTCTTAATGAATCCTAGGGTGTACATGTGTGTGTATATGTGTGTGTGTATGAGTTATATATATGTGTAACACACATACACACACATATTACATGATATGGAAGTGCTAACATAAACAATGAGGTCAGTAGTATGATATGAGCATTCCATATTATCTGGAAGCCTTTTGTTCTCTACCTGAAAGAAGCTGAAATAGTACCTGTCAGATGATGACTCATTTGCCTTGGTTGTTGCTCCAACTGTCTTGTCTGTTTTAGGAGGAAAATAGACTTGGCAAATTTTTCTAACACATATTGCACTATAGTCAGAGAAATGACATCTTCACATAATGTCAAAGGAATGAAAAACCCAGCATCACAGCCTTTTTGCACAATTAGAGATAATTCTACCTAAGTGGAAGGCAGTAAGGGCACAAGAGAGTGTACAGTGGGTCATCTCTCCCTGAAGTGTTTAATGCTGAGACATTTAGCATGTCCATGCTATATTCTAAGCTGTTACCTACTCTCGAGCTTGCATACTTATTTATTATAAACATGTAAAACTAAGACCTTCACAAAAGGCCAAAATTAAAAGTGAGTGCACTTATACAAAGATGTATTTGAATGGGATTTCTGTATCATGAGATGGACTGTCAGGAGAATTGTCTAAAAGGATCTTTGTGCCTCTGTGAAAGGCATTTTGCCTTGGCACTCAAGAATAGGAAGATCTCTGTAATAGAAGTGTGCACTTCAATGACATTTTTTTTGCATATTTTATTATCATTCTTTAAGTACCTGTGTACTTGATATCAATGTCTTTGAAGAGTTCATAGTCTAACAGGAAATAAATGTAAACAAATGTGTTTTACTGTAGAATGCAATGAAATATTTGAAAGCAAGCTAATGTTCTTGCCCTGGGTACCCTAAATAGGTTGTGGCTAGTTCTGCCAGGGAGATGAGACTATTAACAAAAGTAACAGAGTCAAAACTAATCTCCCAACTTTTTAATAGTTGTCAGGCACAGGGCATTGGCATGTGTTGATGAAAAACATCAGGGTCAAGAACTGAGAAGGGTTTAAGAATCCCCCCTACCCCCGCCAGCAAATCAGCCCTGAGCTTTCCTGGCTCTGCAAAAGAAAGGTCAGCATTTGGCCTTATTCATTTTCTTATGCCTGTATATGCTCACAAAGCAAAGATAGCATAGCTTGAACAGACCTCTAAACAACTGGATGGGGTAGTTTAAGGGAGCAAGTTTCCTATTTTGAGGAAATAATTCAACAACGGAAGAGAATACAGGTTTGCAGGGAGTAGGCATGTGGATTAGGGACCTGATCAGAGGACTGAGCAACAGCAATTGTCAGCTGCAGGACGACAGTGGAGCAGTGACATGAGAAAGAGATCTGTTAGCAAGAGTTTGTAGCCTCTGAAGGTGGGATTTCCCACCAAGTGAATATCCCTTTTGATGCTGGGCCTACTACAATTTGCTCAACATGGAACTAACGTGACGACATTCGAGAACACTTCAGATGCCCTAAAGCGTGAGTGACAATGCACTGCTGAGCTAAATAAGACATCCCTGATGTGCTGAATTTTATACTTCGGTTTAATTCGGGACAAAATACCAGGAGGCATAGCTTTCTAGTTTTCCATTGCATGTATGGCATTGAAGAGAAGGGAAGTGTTAAACAAGATGGTTAAAGGTGAAATGCCATCACAATGAGCTAATTTATTAATTTTCTTCATTATAGGGTAAATTTTTAGTTATGTGTGTAACAATTGGATTTTGAATGTATTTTTTTCTTCTATGCTCCCTCCTTTCAATGTTGGAGATCAAACCCAGAACCTTGTGCATGCTAGACAAATGCTCTACCACTGAGCTACAACCCCAGCCCTCCTTTGTTATTGTGAAAGATCACATGTAACAATGTAGTGAGATATGTGGAAGATGTTTAAAATATTCAGGGTGTATAGCAGAGGCATAAATGAGCAAACAGGGCATCTTGGGCTGTGGTCCTGGCTGGGTTTCACATCCTCCATTCACCCTTGACCTTCAGGAATTTCTGAACATTTCTAAGGCAAAAGTGGCTCCTGACCTTGTAGGAAGTGCTTGGGAGACATTAACTGAGAACACATTGCTTCAGCATGAAGGCATCCTTTTCTTTTTTCTGATGTCTTGCATTTGATTTTATTTGACTCTTGTGACATACAGGATTCTTGTCTTCTGAGGCTCTGACTCTGAAGTGCTTACCCAGTACAACATGAGAAAGTGAAATGCTTCCAATTTCTAAAGACTATGTATTCCAAAGAGTCATTAGTAAAGTAGACAGTGGATTTGAAGAAGTAAGTGTAAGGCAAATTTTTCTCCCCAGGAAGAGTAAGTACAAGGACAGTGGGAGGTCTTCCCACACTGCCAAGGCTACAAAAGAAGCAAAGACCACTGGGGAAGAGGGACTATATTAAACATTCTCCCCACATGCCCTCCATAGTGAAGTCTTTCTACATAACACAGAGTGAAAGTTCACCCTTACTCATAACATCCTTAGGGGACTATGGATTCTCATTGGCCCATTGTGAAACTGGACCTGCTTATTAATCGCCACCTTGACCACAGAAGTTTCTGAAGGAAAGGCAATGTGTTTGTTTTCTGCTTTAACTGCAACAGGAAGGACCCTGCTTGGCAGACTGGACAACTAGAAAATCTGTGAACTGATAACTTATTTTCAAAGAAGTAATTTTAGTTTTGAGATTGTACTGAACAAATAAATATTTTTCGTTACTGATCCCACCTCAAATATGATCCATTTTGGGGTACCCTTTACTGTTAATAATTATAAAAAATAACAATCACTCATATGTATATTTAAAAGTAGAGAAATTTGTGGCAGAAAACAACCACAATTTGTCTTTCTTAGGAGTCCACTAGTTCTTTTATGGTGTTTTTGTAATCATTATAGGGATTTTTATGTAGCTATCATTAGTTACAACTCTTCATAATTGCCTCTAGCTAATATTCTGAGACAGGATGGTCATAATGAATTCACAAAATCATTGGCTCAACTGAAAGAAAAGATTTTAGGAATGAGACTTTGTGGGCAACTTTACATTAGTCCTGCTCTCATTCCAAATTTGTTTATCCTATATTCAGAGTCCTGAGGAGTATTGTTTGCAAAGGAATCTGGGACATGGCACTTTCAGCATTCAGAATTCTTTCCTGTGTATTTCTGTATTTTTATCTCCTGTCATTGGGAAGACTCTTCCTAAAGTTGACCACAAATCTGACCTTCTGACATGCATCAAGTCTAAATACAAAAGTCATTTCTGGGCTTGGGAAATGGCTGAATGCTTGAGAAATCTTGGTGCTCTGGCAAAAGACTCTTATATGGTTCCCAACACCCAAATCAGGTGGTTCACAACCTGTGATTCCCACTCCAAGGGATATAATACGCTCCTCTGATCTCTGTGGGTACTTGCACTCATGTACATAAATACATAGTTCGAATATTAATAATTAAAGTAAATCTTTCTTTATAAATTCCTTTCTGAAGACAGGCTTGACCTGCCCACAAATCCGTGCATGATCTTGTTCAGAAGCTCTATTTCTTTTTTCTTTTTTTTTTCTCTTCTCTTCTTTTCTTTTCTTTTTTCTCTTCCTTTCTTATTTCTTTTTTCTTTTCTCTATTGTAATTCTATCTGTCCAGAAACCCACTCTGTAGACCAGGCTGGCCTTGAACTCCCAGAGATCTTCCTGCCTCTGCCTCCTGAGTCCTGGGATTAAAGTTGTGTACTACCACCTCCCATCTAGGAGCTCTATTTCACTAGCCAATGTTCTTTGTAAAATTTCTGATAATCTGTAATTAATTTCTCTTGTACTGTCTCTTCTATTAGAGTAAAAATTCCACACTGGCAGGAAAGTGTGTGTTTGTTTATGGCTATGTCTGCAGTACCTAGCACTTTTGCAGACTTTTACAATTTTAATAAACATTGTCACATTATTGAATTTCACAAGATTTATGCCCAGTTTCTTTCCAATTTCCAACATCTTACACCAAATTCTTGTTTATATTTCTGATAATTTTCCAAGGAAAGATGACAGAGAGGAGTTACCAGATGAATAGGTATGGGCACTTTTATTTCCTGAATTTCCCACGCTGCCTCATAAGAATGATACTTTTGTCCACTTTCCTGCCTGAGTTTTGTGAAAATTCTCATCTTATCATTTCACCATGAGGACTGGTACTTTCATGCTTAAATCTGCTGATTTTTCCCATGGATGTTTAGGGGTTATTTTTCTTTCCTAAAGACTTATCAAGTTTATATGTAAACTTGGTTGTAGTTTTTGAGCTTGTTAGAAGAGAGACTATACTAAGCAGGACAGATCTAAGCAGTTGAATCCTTTAAAGAAAGGTCCCCATGTCTTTCCTGATATTAGGCTTCAAAGCAGATGAAACCATTTCCCTCTTTTCCTAGATATGAAGAGGTAACATTCTATAAATCTTATAGCCACAAGGATGTGAGGCCAGGGGCTTGGGCAGGAAGCCATCTCTGTCTGAGACTTATAGTAAGAAGGTAATCAGGTGTTACCACTGAGCAAAGCACCCGCTGTGCTGTACCCAGTTTTTTGATTCATAGAATTGTGAGATACTCAATGGATGCTATTTTAAGCATCTGTATTTCTGATGATTTGCTCTACTGCAATAGAAAACAAAATCAAGCTGTCCCCTTGATGTCCTTGGTGGTGGAAAGAGGAATTCTCTTCTCTCAGACATGCCCAAAGATCAATTCCTTTCTCTGCCTGCTATCAATTTGTATATCGCCTTTCTCTCATTTACATTATATTCATTATGAAGAATTGCTATGCTTCCTTTACTTTTTTCTTTGTAAATTTTGGAAATATTTCATTCATTATCAACACATATGTACAATGTGTTTTATATAAAATCCATCCCCTAGTCCCTCCCCTCCAATTTCTTCCCTACTTCCACACCACTTTTCTCTTCCAAATTATGCTCTTCTTTTTAAAAATACTTTAAAAATGTTTTTTAAAACCCCTACTGAGTACATTGCTTCCTATGGGCACATGAGTATAGAACTGGAGCACAGGCAGCCTCTCAGAGCCTTTATTCCTCTTCTACTAACCATTGATTGCATCTATATCTTCAGATAAGGTTGGGACCTCATTAGCCTCTCCTCTGGTATTTGGGCTAGTTAAATATTGTAAAAGTCTTTTGGATTCAGTGACATCTGCTGTGAGTTCCTTGATGACCTTCAAGCCTTGGGGGAAGGGACTGTGATATAAAAATCCCATTTAGAGTTAATCTACAGTCATTCATTTTCTGCTTATTGACCAATTAATATAGAGTCTCTATATTAATACCATATAGTGCAAAAGGAAGCATCTCCGATGAGGGTCGAGAGATTCACTAATCTATGGGTATAATGATGAGAACTTAGGGTGTGGATTACTGCTGTGGTTCTCCCC
Organism: Cricetomys ansorgei; assembly: GCA_026225945.1. Taxonomy (NCBI): domain Eukaryota; kingdom Metazoa; phylum Chordata; class Mammalia; order Rodentia; family Nesomyidae; genus Cricetomys; species Cricetomys ansorgei. Next base: position 1,798,445 of record JAMJFZ010000770.1, read on the forward strand.
TAGGATCTACGATCTAGGCAGCCATGCAATTTTGGCCCAGTTGATGGTACCAGTCATGAGTTCTGTCATGTAGATCATGCTTTAAATTCACTCAGAGAGTGGTTGGTTACCATAAAATTCATTCACTATTGTATGTTTTAGTCTTAGGGTGCTGATAAAAACACAAATTTTCTGCTAAAGTAACATAGCAATAAAATGATCCCTAATGTCATACTGCTATATGTAGGTTGGTACCTCACTCATCGTCAGAGGAGCTTTTTCTTGCAGTCGATGGGGATTTAATACAGAAACCAACAACTGGACAACGTGTAGATAGTGAGAGGTCTGGGAGCACTTAGTCCTAAGTGGGAAGCCTTCATCAAAACCTTTCCCTCAAGGCTCAGGCAGCTATGTGGAAGAGCTAGAAAGATTCTGAGAGCCAGACGGGATGGATGACCTCAAGGAAACACTTTATCAGATACAACACAACTGATACACATATGAACTCGCATGTGTGGCAGCATACACAAAGCCTGCACAGGTTTAAGCCTGGAAAATGAACATGTGGGCTTATTTCTAACTGATACCTGGTAGCAAAAGGAAAGTCCGTTTTCTCAAATGCTGTGTCACTGGTATATTGACCACTCCAGGGCAAGCCTCATGCGCAGGGATAGTTGGTCAACAGAAAACAAACTCAATTTTTTTTTTTTTGGCGGGCTTTTTATTTCATTTTGTTTTGTTGTGGCATATTTTTGTTTTTGTTTTACTGTTTTCTTGTTTGTTTTGATTCTTTTTAAAAGACAGAGAGAATGGGGAATTGGGTTGGTAAAAAGGTACAGAGGATCTGGGAGGAGTTGGGGGTGGGGGAAACATGATTAAAATATATAAAATTTTAAATAATAAAGAAAAATGCAAAAGTAGGCTTGAAATAATATTCCTTTAATATTAATATGTATTATCTTACATTTTTCTTAGGATTCTACTTCTCTTCTCATTTTAATCACATGAGACATTTTAGTTACAAACTCAAATTCAATTTTCTACTTGAACTGCATGCAATTTCTGATCTGTCCTTCTTTGGGCTATCTGCTCCTGGTCATTGCCTGGGCTTTCCTTTATTTGCCTACTTCTTGTTTATTTAGTTTGTACTTCCCCTTTCATTTCCTTTCAGGGCCATCTTTTGATTCTCCATTGATTGCATCTTCCCCATTTAACTCAGCATCTAAGTAACTGCTTTATTTTTCCCTTAATATAAATACTTTTAAAGTTTCCATATTCTGTTTTTCAAATTTCAAATGAAAAAATGTAGGGTTGTGTTCTCTTTCTTTGTGGAGTTCAAGTTTGTTTTCCTTGAGAGGCAAACAAATGGATTTGTAACTTTGGAGGAATGTGAAATATTTTATCACTGGGTACAGATCACATAAAATTTGCCTCATTCTAGCTAAAGGATTGTGGAGTAGTAAGCCTCTCAATTTTGTGCACACTAAAATTTGAGGATATTATTACCTGGTTTCAAATTGTTGATGAAATGATACTAAACATTTCTTCTAAGTTTCTTGTAATTTAAACAATAAATTGTTTATTTAACAATATATTTTAAAGGTAGAAACGATAGGCTTCTTAAAATTGTTTTTATTAATCAAAATTAGCATGCAGAGAGTAATTAGAATCCCTCTGCCTTTATAATTCTCTTGTAAGACTAAATCTTTTAATATGGTCATTCATAATTACACTTCAAATTAATGAAGAACTATTGACCCTGTGAAATCAAGTTCTTAAATTGACCTACTATAATTAGTTATTAATAAGGATATATTACTCATGTCTGTAGTCATTATTTGGGCTAATAATATTCCAGGTTAAATGATGTTGGAAACTATCTTACATATAATAAATAGTTCTGATCTCAAAGCACAATGTATTAATGAGTAATGTAGAAATAACTGATTTTTCTGCCACAACTAAGAAATATATGAAAATATTATATAGTATATTATATATATACAGATATATAGAGAGAGTATTCATCTTTTCAGTGTGAATTTAATCACATGAAAATAATGCCTTCACTTGGAACTCTTTTTCATTATTAGTTATTGCTTTGTGTGGTAAGATTCAAGGTGTTTCTAATATTTAACAGATACTCTGTGTTTTCCTGTGATGACATATAATTAAAAATAAATTGTCCTATAACTTAAGTATTCTATTATATGTATCATCTTTGCTTTCTTTGAGGAGATGGTTGGTTGTATACAAGCTTAATAATTATATTCATTACTGGATTGAAGATGGAGGAACTTGGATTTGAAGATGTTCCAAATGTCAGAATCTTTTAAAATTCTGTTACGTTTCATCATTAAAATGCTGTGACTTAATAACCTAGGGCATATAAATATCTCCCAGAGGGGGGAAAATCACTCCTGATAGTGCCCGAAGTTTTCTAGGTCAGCAAGATGTTACTGAGTGAAGCACATCTGATTATTTTATTTTTATTTAAAAATAATTTTAGGGGCTAATTTGTTTTCTAAGGTCTTTTGTTTTCTTGTATGTTATATTCTGATATGAGTTATTTTTCTCTTATACATTCTATTTTTATTTTATTTGCAAACATGAATCATAAAAATGCTGGATATTATTATGATGTTTTCACACATGTATACAATACACTTTGAATATATTCACCCTCATTACCCTCTCCTGAGAAATATTAACAATATTCAAACACTATGATGGTGCAGTTGGATGTGGTGGAGCACACCTTTAATCCCAGCACTTGGGTGGGAGGCAGAGGGAAAGGCAGGCAGAGCTCTGTGAATTTCAGGTCAGCCAGTGTTCCATAGTGAGACCCTATCAAAGATGAGTTATGACACAAATAAAAAAACTATTTCTATTAATAATTAAGTCTACTACTACTATGCAATTTCTACTTTGATTCTCTTGTTCTTGTTAAAACCCACCCTATTTATCTAAACTTCAATTATCTTGCCATCTTTTTTAACATCCTTTTTAATATATGATCTTGACTTAACCACTGAGTTAATTTCCTGAAGAATGGAAGAAGGAGGTATGGTATATCTGCTCCCCTGCTTGTCTCAGGGCACATCCCTTCTTTCCATCTACCTTTGCTCCTAGGCCTCCCAGATTAGGGAAATTTGGCCTGTGCTAATGAGCACTGAAATATTGGCCACCAGAGGGCTCTCATAACCCTTCCATCTAAGTATCAAACTACAAGTTCTACTAATATAAAGTTCACCACTGAATTTGAAGTATTGCCATTTATGGTATAGATTTTATGGGGGGAATTGTCTAAAACCACTTTGTTCTTAGGCAAAAACACTTTTAGTGAACAAACTTAAGAAACTATGCTATTTTATTAAAATAAGGTAATTAAATTGTGTGATTAATTGTATCTTTGTTTCTGTGAGCTATGGTAAAGTTACTATTACTTAATTATTGCTTACTTCCTATTTTAACTATTGATGTAAGTAAAAGTGAATCTGCACCCATATTCTGCAATTAATAAACAAATGATGTGAAGTAGAACTGATTGTGCTTAGAGAAATGTAGTTGTATTTACTTTTCAGTCACAAGTAAGGCATAATAGGGAATCCTTCATTATAATGCTAGAGGTTTTTTTCTATCTTCAGACTATTTTGGAGTGAGGAGGTACAGCACACAACTTCATTGAATAAGACTGTAGAGTTTTTTTTTTTTTTTGTGAGGGGCATATTGGTTATAAGAGGAGTGATGTCACCAACTAAGATCTACACTAGAGATCAACAACTGTGCTTTTGTGGCTCTTCTCACTGGTTCTTGATGAGTTAATGCAGTCTCTGTTACAAGGAAAACTCTGGAAGCAGCAAGAACACCCGCCATTTTTCTTTTCAGTGGATGGAATTTTATCTGATCTTGACATCCCAGGTACCTTCTGTAGTGTTTCATACTAAGTTTGATGCTTCATTGATGAAGAGAGTAGGCATCACAGCAAAGGGACATAGATATTTCTCATAACAAACTTTGAAAACAAGAATCTTTAGGAACACTTAAAATCCAGGTGAAGCTCCTCAAATGAGTCATCAGATTGGTCTCTAAGATGTGCTTTAAGCACATTCATTAATTACTGCAACTGAAGATGATATTTAGCTGTTCTACCTTTATAAATTTCTTCTAAAATAAGTTATTATTTCTGCACTTAAATGTGCATCAAGGAGAGTCACAAAATAGAGGAACCTATTAACTCAATTATACACCCACACTTAGATGTTGCCTTCTTGACTATAGGATTGAAATATTGTATTATAGAGGAAAATAAAACAATCTGTTCTCCCTTTTATCCGTTATGTTCTTCTGGTCTGAGAATTATTGATTGTGCTTTTCTTTAGAGAAAGAAAATACAATTTGAGCAGATTCCTGTACATCTTGTATTCATCCAAATCATTTTAAACAATATTTTGAATTCTGTTTTAAGTTGTTTTTCAAATGGTGTTTCTCTTACAGACTTCCAGTATTACAAATCCTCTTTTAACTCAACTATTGCTTTCTGTTCATGAGACAATAGTGATTAAGAAGCACTACTCTCCTTCATTTTACATTACCATATTTGATGGAAGCATGATTATGAAATCATCATACCGTGAAGTCAGTTTTTATATTTAAATCGTGTTTGTTTATCCATGTTCAAATGGGAACAAACCTAGTCCACCTGTCTCTGTGATTCACTGTGATTTTGATTTGTAAGTTTCACCAAGTATATGTATTCTGTTTCTGCTCAAAGGAAATACAAGCATTTCAATGATCAACTAAGTGTTTTCAATGATGATGCTTAATATCTAGTTCAAAACATGCACAGTGACATAAACAATGAAAAAACAATTTTGATAGTGACATACCATATCACAAGTTTCATTTTATCTTATGCTTCTTATAGAAGTCTTTAGAATCTGAGGATGGAATTATGGGTTGGCAATTGAGAGTGCATTCTGTTCTTACAGAGGACCCAAGTTAGTTTTCCAAAGCCCACATGCCTCACAATCCTCTGTAACTCCAGCTCCAGGGGATCTGACACCCTCTTCTGGCCTCTATACACATACACATACACATACAGACATACACACATACACATACTTTTAAAATAAAAATAAAATTTAAAAGAAGTCTTCAAAATCAAAGAAGAGTTTCTAGAGTAGGTAGATTTCATTCAGGGAAATCTTAGCTCATTTTCATAGTATTTTAAAGCTTATATAACTTAGGAATAACACTCTGAAAATGTTTTAATTGATATTTCCAAGCAATTTCAGGCAAATAAGATATCAAGCTTTATGGTTCGGTTCTGAACTTCAGGATGTTTAGACATTGTTCCAAATGTATGTGCTTACCATTTAGAGAGATAATGTGTTACTACCCAGATTGGCAGAAAATCTACTTTGGCTCAAAACCATGTCTTAACATTTATTTGCAAAGGCTTCTGTGGCCTATCTTCTCTCAGCAGAGGTTACATTAAACTCCCTGGGTCACCAAGGAGAAATGTGATTTTTCTCCTTCTTTATTCCGGGTATTAGAAGACAGGAATTACTTTAGAATTTGCCAGCATACCCTTACCTTTTTCTTGCTCTAGCAATGCTGTGTATTTACTGAGCAATCAGAAGACTAAAAAACTAAATTCCCAGTGCAAGGAAACAGTGATGGAGAGAGGATCTGTATCACCAGACCGTAAATCCCACAAGCACCTGTTCCTGCAGTCACCCATGGCAGTTAGAGACCTTCCTTTAATAAGTTGTGGGTGGTAGATGCATGCTCCTTCTCCCTCCCTCTCTCTCCTTCTCACGTTCTCTCTCTCTGTCTCTCTCTGTCTCTCTGTCTCTCTCTGTCTCTCTCTGTCTCTCTCTGTCTCTCTCTGTCTCTCTCTCTCACACACACACACACACACACACACACACACACACACACTCTATTTGTCAGCAGGTGATTCTCATTTGCTTGTGATTTTTAAGACTGAGAACTCAGGCTACATCCTAAACTAACTAAATATGACTGACTGGTTGAAACGAGATATAAGCAGCATTTTCAGCTTCCTGGGTGACATTAATGGAGCTGAGTTCAAGGACTATCATCGTATAAACTAACAATGACAAATGATATTCTAGTCCTTCATTTGACATTGATAGTGAATGCTGGACTGTCTGTGTATATAATATTACATGTTTGTGCCCAGTGGTTATTAGGAATAAGTTTCAATATCTGTAAAGCTTTCTTTCCCTAATATCACAAGTTCCAAGAGATTGAAGACTCTAATATTTTGGGTTCATGCAGAGACTGGAAATGACTCTGTTTTAGGTCCCTATGTTTTATGTCAGCCAGCCTTGCTAAACAGCACATGCTTTCCATAGTGGGGTGCTGCTCCTCTGGGATCCATTTAGCTCTGCCCCTCTACTGACCTGACCTGGAAGGATTGTTTTGTTATTTTCTTGTTTCTCATCTTCACTCTTGAGAAACATGTGGATACATATTTACTGTTCTGAGATACTTAGTGTGACATCAGATAAAAGTATTCAGAGCAGATCTGGTCCTTTGATGGAGGCTGGAGATCAGCAAAATTGGTGCTTGTTCCTCTTTGTTAGAAAGTTTTCACATTCATTTTGAGTTTATAAAGACTGATGGAGTTATCCCTTTGGTCTTGAAGTGCCTTTTTTTCAGCATAAGGTGGCTTGATTATACACTATCACTATAAAGTATATTAATATAATTGTTTTGTTGGGTAAATCTAATTTGTTTCTGTCTTTCCCAGGTGCTTCTGTCATCTGTTTAAACAGTATGAATCACACATAAAATTGAATCCCTTGGTGCCACCTCCAGTATGTCATTTTAATCCCGTTAGGGCTATCTTGGTTGTCATTCTGAATCTCTCCTTAATTATTGATTTGGATTAATTACTTCAATTTAATGAACACTTGAAGCCAATTCAAGGGGATGAAAACAGTTTATTGATTAGTACCAATACTCAATGTATCTTTCCAGTTTGTTTAACTTAGAGATTTTCAGGTTTTTATAAATTTGCCCTACTTTATAAAATCCAAGTCAAATAATGATTGCATTCATGGTCTGTTTGCATATTTATTATTATATTACATAATACACTAGGTACATTATTTACTTATTGGCTTTTGGCTTTTTCATTTTCCTTGTTTTTCTGGTACTGAGGATTGAACCTAGAGCCTTATACATGTTAGGCAACCATTCTACCACCAAACTATATAACCCAGCCATTACATTGGTAAACCAATAATCTTGTAGGGCTTTTGCTATTTCATTTCTGTTTTACAAATAGAAGAAGCTGCTCAAATAACTTGCCCAGATTTATTTAGGTTGCAATCCACAGTTCAGACTTGTATGAAATGCTTAACTACTATACCAAGTCATATGAAATGAAATCAGTTATCAGTTCTTAATGGTTGAAACTGATGATTGAAAACACACACACACACACACACACACACACACACACACACACACTCACATATGGTAAATATCCCATTGCCTAATGGACATTAAATTGATAAAATAAATGAATGTTATGCATTCACAATAAATGTTTGGATTCACAATGGAAACAGAGGAAGCTTGGAAATATTTTGGAAGTAATTACTTGAGAAGGATATGAAAACAGTTGCCAGGTCTCCATTCAAAAGTTTTGATACCTGAGTTAGATACGGGGCACTATGCTAATATGACCATATGCTAACTTGAAACTACTTGCTAGAATTATGTGAGTGATGGGAATAGCTTTTTTTTTTTTTGTACTGTACAGGATGGAAGAAGCCTGGGGAATACTTGGAATGAAGAAACAGCAAATAAGTAATTGAAGTTTTAATTTCTGTTGTATCAATAAATTTAATCTCAAATAGCAATATATGCAGAATGGTTACTTTATTATTCAGAACAGAGTTCTTTCTTTCTCTTTAAATTAAAAGAATAAGTACAAATTTTGGAATCAGACACATGAAAGGTCAATTCCTGATAATATCAATGTGGTCCACAATTGAGTTTTGTCTTTTGAAATGCAAAGAGTAAATAAAAACAGCTCCTTTATTTGGTTGCTTATTTTAGGATTGATGGGACATCTGTGAGTAGGTATTTCTGGATATTTTTAGGATTAATGAGACAATCTATGAAAAGCATCTTGCAGAGTTCTTGCTTTAAGTGATGATCTGTTGATAAGGATAATGGTTATGATGATGGTGATACTGATTTAACAAATGGGATACAAGGGAAACTTCATTTCCACATCAATGTTGCATGATCCCTGTCTCTGTTTATTCACTGCTGTTGTAACACTTCACAGGCTGTTACTAAAGTCACAAGTATAAACCATAATCCTTAAATATGAGGCAATGGCTTATGCATGTGGGTATGCATATGATTATTGTGAACAGAATTTAAGTATTAAGCTTATATTGCTAATGATGAAATCAAAACTCAGTGAAGGATTTGCTAAAGACTACCCAGTATTTATACTCCAAATCTCTTTTTTTCTTTCTATTTCTTTTTCTACATATATTCTACATTAATAATATGAAAAACAAAAATACAATAATTTAAGCACTTTGTTGTGGAACTTCATTGCAACAGTTTCTAATCAAATAAGCCTATAATAATACATTATATTCAGTGTTGTGTTATAGTGATGTTCAATCATTTAATGAGAGTCCACCATTGTTTTTTTCAATGCTCTTTATTAATCACAAGCCATGTCAAATCTCAGGGAATTCAATACCCGGGCAGCTAGGCCAGAGACTTCATTCCATCCCACCAAAACTCTCTTGCCTCCTTCTGCCTTAGTCCTTTTAACCTTTTCCCTACCCCCTCTCCACATCCAGGCCTTCATTACCACACAACAGTGCTAGGTTGGGAGCGGATCAGATCACTCGCTCCTGCAGACTGTGATCTGCTCCTGATGGGTCACCTTCAACTGTAACAGTTAGTTCTGTGGGGATCTCAGCAGGGCTAGCACAAGGGCATGAATAGGTAGGAAGCAAGGCCTGCACTGGCTGCAAGGCATCTGGCTTCCCAGCTACAAGGCATCAAAGCCCTTTTACAAACCAAAACAGCACACAAGAGTAAAATATCCCACAAGAGTGTTTTACTAGTATGAGAATTCCTGATGAAGTTGTTGCCTTTTTTTTTTTAACACACTTGTGAATGCCATTTCTAACAAAGCACCATTTGTTTTGTTTAATTGTGCAGTAGGGAAATTTCAGACCAAGTCCTTGAAATGAATGAAATAGTAGTGAATTATAGTCAAACCCAGTGTTCCTTGTGGATTAAAATGGAAGAAATAATCTTTCTGCATGGGAACATGCCAACTACTTCATCAACATCCATCTTCCATTGTTGGGGTGATCCCATGGAAGCAATGGTATCTAATCATGGGCTTAAAGGATACACTGTTCATTTCATGAAGAACAAAATAGGAAGTGGGATATCATAAGACTGCCTCACTGGATTTATGAAGAAGTATCTAGGAAGGAAAGCACATATGGGGTGAGAATGCAAGGGCTGCCCTAGAATGCCAAAGCAAGAAGAGTGAAAGCAGAGGCTTGTGGGATACAGTAAAAACCCATGAGTCCTGGGGTAATTGGAGACACGGTATGTTTAAGGACAAGGATTTCTAATCAGATGCTTTGGGAAGAAGAACCTGAGAAGGAAGTGACTGCAAGTGATATGAATGTATTCATAAAGGAAGCAACTTACTTCCTTCAGAGAAGGACGACAGTCCTTTTGTGGATAAATTCTGTCTTAAATCAACTTGACACGAGAGATGTTACTTTCACTGAAATAAAACAAACGTGATTAAATGAAGGAATAACAATACATGATAGAGTGGGATATTATGTGGTATATTTACGAACTTAAAGTAGACTCTAAAGTACAGAGCTTTGATCCAGCAAGAGTAGTATTTATCTAACTGGAGATAATATTGCAAAGCTGTTTCTCATTAAAGCTGCTCTTTAATTCTTCCATTTATTTATTTCAAGGCATTATTCTAAGAAAAGATATAGTAGCAAATACAACTGTTAAAAATTCTTTCCCTGTCTATATCTTTCATTACAACATGGCAAATAGTCAATAAGTTAAAAAGAAGCCAAAATAATGTGTGTTATAGATGGTCACAAACAAAACAGAAAAGATACATGGCAACTAGAATAGGGACTGTTATTCTTAGGAGAGTTGTACTTTGGAGAGCTGCAGAATGGGAAGGAGACACCTGCAGATGCCAAGCACCTTACTTTTGTCATAGAAAAACAAAGAACATTGTTGCTGGGCTGGAGAGAGAAGATAGCAGGTGAGATCAAGTTAGCAATGTCAGTGGTTAAGAAGATAGTGACTCATAGAAGCTAGTCAGAAGACCTCACATCCTCTGGGGTCAGAATCCAGAAATCTTCTTCATGTCACCCCACAGGGACAAATAAGAGCCAGACAAATATTTCCAGATATTAGTCATCTGTAATGAGCTCAAATACAATTTCCAAAATCAAATGATGTGGTCGTGGCAGTTGCCCTTCCATACTTGTTAACTTTTTCTTCTAAAGTATGATTGGATTAAACAACATGAAGTCGTTGTGAAAGGATTCAAGAAATATGAAGTCTAGGAATGCAGTCACATATAGGAGGAAATGCCTCCTATTGAGAAATGCCTTCCCAAGTACAGCCATTAACAGTACTCTTAATTAAGCAGGGTTCTTCCTTCCCGGGCACCACCCTGTCCCAAGGGGCTAGTCCAAGGGCACAGGTTGACCACGCCCCCCCCCCCCCCCCCCATCCCGCACGCGCAGCTCCCAACCAATTAGTCTAACATAGAGAGCTCGGAGCCAATCAGCTGCACGAGCCCCCATCCCCAGACCCCTTTCCCCTGAACCCGATAAAAGGACTGGGGGGGAAGGGATCGGGCCTGCCATGCTCATCTCCTGCGTGGGATAGGCAGGACCCGGGGTGCCCCGGTTTTAATAAATGCCTTATGTATGTTACAGCGGTCAGTGTCTCGTGGTTCCTTAGAAACTCACCCGGCTTGCCCTAACAGTTGCTGTCAGCTCTGGGGGCTTGAGTTTATGACTGTAGTGTTGTCATAGTATGTTTCTGGTGAGGTTTCACTCATTAGCTTGCAGATGGGACATTCTCTCTGCATCCTCACCTGCTCACTTCTGTATGATATGAAGAGAACAAGGGCTCGAAAGTCTTCTTTCCTTTTTAAGGATCAGTTTATTCAGATCAGAATCCCACATGTGATCTCATATAATCTTACTTTTCCATATAAAAGCCTGTCTCCATAGACAGCCATATTGTGGGGGGGTAGACTTCTACATATGGATACTAGGAAGACAGAGCAGTCCATGCCCAAATGTAAATCAAACTTGTTGCACATAAACAGTATTATGTCAATCAAGATCTCAGAGACTAGTTACTTTTGAGTGAAGAAATTGTGTACAAAGTGGAGGAGGATTGGGAACAGGAATAGAAAGAGTCAGTGGAGGAGACTAGGAAAAGAGAGAAGAGGAAGAACATTTTACTGTTTCATCTGATTTGCTTCCATTGTCCTCATCTTGAAGATTATGATTTCTGTACTCTCAACAGGAATCATGGAAGAGTTTGAGTTTAGCTGGAAGGCACCACTGGATTCTTTTGTCAAGACATGCATTTCATCATGATTTAAGAAAATTAAACAATGGCTCCTGCTTTGTGAGAAGTAGGAAGAGTTGTAATAGAGAGACCAATCATCTAGGCTTTAGAAAATTCTGAAAATGATGATTCTCTTCAGTTGGACAGACACAGAAGTGTGTTCAATGAACAGATAGTTCCTGAATGTCTACTACATGCCAGTGTCTACTGTGCCACCTTTGTATAGCTGTGTACCTGTGAGAGTCAGGAGCACATCAAAGTTCTTGCATTCATGAAATTTGTATTTGATAAAAATTCTGTAAGGTCAGTTTGGAGAAGTAATAACCCCAGACACAAGAAGATTTACCTGTTATTGGTGAGGTGAGTAAGTGGAAAAGAGAAAGAACAACAAGGAATGGTGGGGCCTTGGGTGAGGAAATGGCAATATCTTCGAAGGAGAAGAGTCTTCCTTATGTAGTTGCAGACAGATGTGATGACGACCATCTCTGCATGCATTTTCCTCTCATCCAGTTATCTCAGGACATTTAGGGTGTTTTCCCTCTTGTGTAAGCTAAAAATTTTCCCTGAAATAATGCTGTTCTCTGAATACTCATGCTAGTTGGTTTGTTTACAACACACTTGTCCTATGAAACAAAACTCATGCCCCATCCTAGCTCCCCTTTCCTTGAAATAAATAGTTGGTACTAGACCTAAGATTTCTTGGGGAACTTTTTTTAAGGCTGAAAGTGTTTCATTTTTCATCTGCCATGCCCCTAAGCTACCTATTTCTAAGAGAGAAAGCCAGGCCTGGATGACACAATAGCATTTTCATTCTTCCTAAGACTTCCTCTTCTTCTTGCCACAACAGCCAAATCTTAAAAAGAACTCAGCTTGGTGTTGGCTCAGATGATGTCCTGAAGTGCAACTTACCACCCACAGTATTGGAAGCTGAAATTGTTTTTGCTAAGTGAATGTCACATCAATAAGCATTTAGTCTTTAGGTGACATGTGACGAAAATATTATGTACCTTTAGTGACAGTGAGTCTTCTATACGCTGGAGTCATGCTAATCGAATACTGCTAGTTTTTCATGTTAGAAAATCATAGGCTTCCTATTAATGCAGGCAACCTCTAAAATGTCAAGATGAGACTCTGCTTATTCACTAGTGTATTATGTGTTTGTCACATTTAAGATTGTTTATTTTGTTCTCGTGACAAACTTGGAACTTAAAATGGATGAGCATCAGACAGTTTTGAGAAGGTTTGTAACTGTTAGAAGAAAATAATATCATGTGCTCATGCATTGCTTCATCATAGTGATCCCAAATTTTGTCCAAGAATCACTGTGTCACTTTCAGTGATTCAGGACCAGCTGGTAGGAAGGATGGGCTGCCCTTAGCAATTGTTCTGTGGACTACAATGACTCTTCTACCAGATTCACTTCGTGCTCCTCAGTCTGTTGTATCAGAGCAGAGCATGACGGCTGTGAGGGCTATGGACAATGGCCAAATGAGTTGTTACTCCTGGTCTAGTGTAGGTGAAAGAGAGAAGGTGACAGAATAATTTTCACTGCTGCCAAGTATGATTAATGTATGCCTTCCTAATGAGATTAAGGGGGAAAACAGTTTTCATCTTAAAACTAACTCTCTTCTGCACTGCTTCTGTATTGCAGAAGCTATAAAGATGGGAACAACTGTGTTCTGTCTCTGATGGAGATTCTTCTTCCTATTAAAGCTATCCTTCAAAGTATAATTAATGTCATTAATATATCTCTGTTTATATCTAATTATCACACATTGTCTCATTAAATCTTACTTTATAAGGAAATTATTCGGCCCTTATGTGTGTATATGTGCTTGTGTGTATTCATAAGCATGAACACACATGTATTTGTGTGCATATGTGTATGTGTGAGGACCAGAGATTGACTTCTGTTGTCTTCTTCAATTGCTCTTCACCTTATGTTTTTTTGACAGTGTTTCTCTCTGAATCTGTAGTTTATATATTTGGCTAGGCCAGGTGGTCAGTGAGTTTCAGAGGTCTACCTACCTCTGCTCCCTCAGCATTGGGTTACATATGTGTCTCATTGCCTGGATCTTATGTGATTATTGGAGATTCAATCTCAGTATTCATGTGTATGTAGCAGGTATTTGATCAACTGAGCCATCATTCAGTTCTTTTTATTGTTGAGTGATAGATTATACAACTCAATGCAGCCTCAATTTTTAAACAACAAAAAAATTCTTAAAATACTTGAAACATGATCCCAAGGATGGATACTTAGAATAAACACTGTCAAACTTACAGAAAAAATATTATTAAGAAAATTGATTTTTAATATCATATGATTATAACTCATGTAAATGTACTTTATATCACTCTTTGTCCACATTTGTTTCCTCTAAGTAGAGTATATGGGATATAGAGACAGTTACCATGGCTTCATGAGTCATCATTCTTGGGAAGGCCTACCAAAAACCTCGAGTACTGTTTGTACCCCATTTAAATATTCGTTGAGCTGAAGAATGAAACAAAGTACTAAATATCTGTAACCTGTTTGTACACATTGTTTTTTAAAGTGGCTGGTCAAATAGTTTTGAACATGGACATTGTTATGTTTCTAGCTACAGAGCTCATCTTCCTTCTTTGGATGCTCAGTGCTTCTTAAGCAGTTGAAGGTGTGAGAAATCAGTCTTTGCATTGATCTGAAATACATTCATATGTGGATTTTACTATTCAAAGGTAAAATGCTGTATTGTGTTGACTGCAATGATTGGCACTTGGGGTTATTATTTTATAAACTGTATCTAGTTAAAAGATTTTATGGCTTGATCTTATCACTCAAGTATTGTCCACAGAGCTTGAGCAAGTTATAATTCAAATTGCATAAATTGTTTTAAGAAAGAATTTTGTTGAAAAATATGGGGCCTATGCAAGAGTCATTTGTGGTTACTTACCTGTTGTAATTAAAATGAAGTTGGCTTAAATTGTAATTTTCTAAGCTTTTCTTAACTCTTTATGGAAAATCTTATTCTGTTCTGAGGTTACATTTAAAAACTCAAGTAACCATTTCTATTATCTAGAAAGAAAATTAAATCTTCTATTCTTATTTTTTTTTTCACTGTTCACAGGTGGACTAAATCCTAGTGGCCATGTGATGTATGTATCAATGCAAAAATAGTACTGTACATATAAACTAGAGTTGATATGACACATTTTAGGCTCTGCCCTATGGATGAAACTGTAGTAAAGATCCATATAGCTCTGCCCTCATTATGCTTGCAATATGGATTGGGATAGAAAAAAAAGAGAGAAAAAAACAATTTCTGAGAATTACAGATGTCATAAGAAATTTAAAGACAGAAATATAATTCTGGCAAGACAAACTCTATGTTCTTCTTCCATTCTTGTGTCACCTAAGTCAGATTTTCAGGAACAAAATATACAGGAAATGGCAATCACATGTTTGAAAGTATGCTGGAGTTATTTTTTCTCTCTTTCATTTTTTGTTTGTTGTCTTGTTTTCATATTGGAACTACTAGAGAAGTTTCAAATAGCTTTAAGAAGAAACTTTTAATGGTGGCCAAGTTCATTAAATTTAGTTGAAATATGTAAACTGAATATTTACTTGATTCCATGCAGAAGGCTTCAATACTACTGCATATAATTAAAAAGTAAAATCAAAAGGAGAAAGTAAATGGTATCTGATATTTCTGCTCCCCTTATCTTGGTAGTTTGAAGTTTCTATTAATGTCTTTGAAGATCATTAGTATTAATTCACTTAATCAGTTGTTAAATACTTATGAAACTAATGCCTACTTTTTATAATTTAGATATTGTGTTGTTTCAAAATAGTGCTCTGGAAGAGATTTGAGACAAAAAATTAGCAACCAATGTAGTGTGAAATCAAGGTCAGTGAGAGGTCTTTTCTGAACACAGGTGATGTTGGCTTCTGTAAAGTGGCCACTGCCTAGCCATGCTGAAAGTCTACACTACTTAAAAATAGATGTTTTCTTAATGCTTTTGGGTTTTCTCAAAGTTTTCATATTATTTTACTCCAATCAAATAAAATATACATCTTAAAAATAGGTGGATATTTCCATCTAAGAATTATCTTTTTTTTTTTTTTTACCAAGTTATTCCTTGGAAGTAAATATTTGAAGTAATGTTAATTTTTAATGATACAGACATCATTTGAGTCCTCTAGAGACATAATAATAAATAGGTGCACTAAATTACATCCAGTAATTCTTTACTTAGTTAAACTGTCTTTTAAGAATTTGCAGTGTAGCTGGATAGTGGTGGCACACGTCTTTAATCCCAGCACTAGGGAGGCAGAGGCAGGCAGATCTCTGTGAGTCTGAGGTCAATCTTATCTACAGAGTGAGTTCCAGGATATCCAGAGTTACAACAGAGAAACCGTGTCTTGAAAAACAAAACAAAACAAATCAAAACAAGTTAAGAATATGCAGTGCAGAATCTGGCATGTAGTTTGTTTATTCATTGCAAGTTTAAAAAATGAGGTCCAGAAATGTGTTGCTTAATAGGAGCTTCAACAAGTTCTAGCAGATTTAAAATATATTTTAACACACATATTTGGAATTAGGTATTCATGTATCTAGATGATAATTGGACATTATTGTTTCTTTTTAAAATGAGAACTCTACAGATCACAAGCAGAAAGCCCAGAACAGGTTTGGTAAATTGTATTTCAGTTGGCAAAGTCTTTTTAGTCCCTAGTACTTAAGATAATACTGAGAGAAGGAAAGCAGTTGTATAAATAAAATTCTTATCTGAACATAGACTTATAAAGTGAATGCAGCACCTGAAAAAAATTTAACCTTTACTTTGTAAAATGTTGTTTTCTAGATCTCTATTCCGATTTAGTGAGAGGACTGGCCAAAATTGTATTTTCAAATGATAGCATTTCACCAGCATTAGAAAGATTATATTAATCAGTGGAAACCTAGGAACATTATGTCTTAACTATTGACCTTATGTATTTTTATTGCATAATTATTTAAATGCATATCATGCAACTGACCGATTTATTTGTAATAGAAAAACAAAGATACAGAGGTTGAATGCAAAATCAGCAATACGCAATTGGGTGTCATTTCTGAGTGTCCAGATGTCAACATCCAGATGCTCTTAGGCCACCAGAGCCACATCTTGGATTTTCTTAGAGACATATTTCTAGTTATAATAATTCATCTTCTGGAAGTTGACTCATGCGTTAATATATTAATTTTAGTGCTAAAATGTCAAATAGTCAAATATAAAACCTTGATGTTGCGATGCAGGAATGGTGATTTCTTATCACTTATCTAGTTGTCCCTGTCATGACTCTGCCGCACACCTATCATTCTGAAGGGTTGTTGGTTTTCACCTTTCATCCATGGAGATGTCAGCCCCATCTCTACTGGTGTCCATTACTGTTAGCAGTCCCGCTACAACAAAGTTGTTAAGATTTTCTTCCTTTCTAAAACAAAACAAAACAATCTCAAACAAACTAAAAACCAAAAACAGGCAAAACAACAAACAATAACAACAACAAACTAAGGTTCAAGTGATAGCTCCTTGTCAAGCCTGGGGTTTGAGACACTGTTCCCAAGTAAAGCAGACCTAAAATTATTCCATGATATCTTAAGTTTTCTATGAAGGCCTTTGGTATTTTCCTCAGAAATTTGAGAAGCATAGCTTTATTGTCTGACTTCTTTTTATTTGTTATTAAATAATTGATAAATTAAGACCTTTGATTAGAAGTTAAAAGTAGATACAAACACTAAGTCTTGTTTATATTACTTACCCTCAAAATGAAGGAGTGTCATATTATCATTAGGCATCATAAAAGCAGTATTTAGGTAGGGGAAAGAGATTTGACAGTGCTCACTTGGATGTCCCCATCTCAGTGGTGAACTCCAATAATAGAGTCGAGGATGCTGCTTATTTGATAGGATGTTTGACTAGCATGGATGAGGTCCCAATTGAATCCCCAAGACTTCGTAAATCAAGTGTTGTGGCTTATTTTGTAAGTTTAAAAAGTAAGAATCTATAAAAACAGAAAAGAAATATTCAGGGATAGAAGAGAATTCAGGATCCATAGTGTCAGTGAGGACATAATTTTTTGAAAGAAAATATAGATACCTGATCAATAGCATTCTATTTGGCACAGTGCAATCATACAAAGGTCTAGTACTTTGCATCTGTGTATAATACAAATGTCACTGTAAACATTGCAAAGAACTGGTGCTTAGAGTAATGGATGAAAGAGATGAAATCATTATTGAACTACATGTGGATGCAGATAAGGAGAAAGAAGTAGATTCAGGATATTCTTTCAGGAAGCTCTGCTTAGTAAAGAAGACGTGAAAAATAGTTACATGTGTCTCAGACTTGAGACAGTCTTATTTTTATCTTGAACTTTCTTAGAGAGCTATTAATCAGGCATGCTTTTAGGTTAATGGAAACATCAAAAGATAAGATAAAGGGTACAGAAGAAAGGTGGATAGCAATTTATGAGCAGAAAGAGGGTGGGGCATGTAGAGAGACTGGATTGTAAGGTTTGTTTTGTGAGCTTAATACAGAAGTATAACAAATGTCCTGGTGGTTTCATAGTGAGGGCAGATGGGCATTGTTGAAGATGATATTAACGTCATGATTATTGTATTGATCTGATAGCTTTGCTTGTAGTATTTCTTTTGCCTTTTCAATTTCTTCACTAAAGGTATCAATGCTTTTGTTCCACTCAGGAGGGATTTGCTTTTCTGAATCAGTCATAACAGGGGATCATATGATAAAGGAACTTCTTTAACTCATGGTAGTCAAGAAGAAGAGATAGAAGAAGTGGCCAGAGACTAGATATAGCCTTCTGAAGCTTTCCTTCAGTGACTCAACCTCTTCAGCTATACCCCACTATCTGATGTTTCTGAAACCTCCTGAATACTTACCACCAAATACATGAAACCTGTGAACGACACGCCAAATTTAAAGGAAATGCTTATGATTAGAGATAATAAAGTTAAAACTCCAAGTATATTTAAGAAACTTTAATATGTATTATCTGTTAATCTGTCTAGTCGTTTCCTGTGGGGCTGTCTGAGAGCTAAGAGTGGGTTGAAGCATACCTTGGATCCCAGTATTCTCACCCCAAGAGTGGCAGTTCGGTTGCTCCCCACTTTCTTAGCCCTGGCAAAACCCAGCTAAATTCTAAATACTGCTTGCTTCACAGGTCATTGACAAAGGAATATGGTTTGCTTGGTGCTTAGCTGTGCTGTAGCTGGAAACCTAGGGCTGAGCCCATTATCTGATAAGCTGTTTTCCTCTTTTTCCTGTGGGACCATATCTTATGCAGAAAGTGCCCTTGAAGGACTTTGACCCTTAGACAATGAGCCCCACATGCAAATGGGGCTACCCTAGTATCCCTGTCTTACCCTATGGCCCCTGTCCCTGGGTACCAAAGACTGTCCCCTGCCTTTACTCCTATAAATGTAACCACCCTTGCTTCAATAAACTGAAATGTTCTACTGACAACACTCTCCCAAGAATCCTGTCCATTCTCACTGGCTCACAGATCTCTGATCTAAGACCAGATGAACATGTAGTAGAACCACACTGTCCCATGTGGCTTCCTGCCTGGGAGCTGAGCCACTGCTGAAGCTGCTGGCCAGCAGGCAGCTGGACCATCCCTCCTGCACCAGGAAGCCGTGGGCAGGATCATTTTAATACATAATTTCCCATGTAGCAAAGCAAAAGAGTTGAAAAGTATGCCCTGACAATACCATACATTATATGGTGAGTCTCCATCAGCTCTCACAAGTTGGTGGGGTCCTACCTTCTTGAGAATGCTTAGAGTTTGTATTATAACTTAGTCAGAAAATGAAATGGCATCTGTCAAAGAAATCTTTATTTGGGAACTTTAGCTTAAATGTTTAGCTTCTTTCTAAATATCTTGGAAGTCCTATGAGAGACAAGACTGGAGAAAATTCTCTAGCCTTCCTTTGACCTGCTAGAATTTAGACTGATTTTTAGCATGGGTCTGTGTAAATTTTCTTAAAATTTTATCCATGACCAGATATTTTTTTCTCTGGAAAAACTAAGTATTTTTCCTGATCACTTAAAAATTAGAAAAAAAATCTGTGTGCGTATGTGTGTGTTCATGATTTTATGGGTGCAGGTACATATGTATGCATATACATGGCTTTGGGAATCAAGCTGAGGAATGTCATCCATGATTCCCTGATTCAAATCTCTTCTTCATAATCAACCTACCAAATTTTCCAGGTCAATAGTTTCATTTGAGTTTTAGGAATTATAAGTCAGACATTGACAATTGGCTTAATCTATACTGATATAGAGTTTCAAAAGATTTTTCTCATGATTAAATATGTACTTTAGCTTTTTATATTTGATTTTATACTTGTCCCATGAGTTATTTCCTTTTCTTTAAATATCCGGAAAAGATTGGTGGTTCTTAGTCTAAAATAATTGTCTAGCAAATGATCAGAAGATCGTATTATATTGATTTCTTCAAAAACAGTATCAGCTGCATAATCTCCCCAAAGTCAGGCTTACTGTCAATAAGATTGCTTTTTCAAATTCTAGAGGCCATTCAGGTTCCAAAAGAGGACAAAAATGAGACAACATCTAGGTTTTTTTAGGATAAATTATCTAGGAAAGAGTATTTAACAACATATCTGATCATATAAATCTAAGGTAACTAACCATACAGTCACATATTTTCTTTAAAGTCATGTTAGAAAGAAGTAAAATTGAGAGAGAATGTTAATACTGAGAGCTGTGCCTGAAGAGAGGTCATGGATGTTACAGTTTAATCCAAACTATGCGATTTGAGATAATTCAATTGGTTTCCCTAGTCTAAATGTTGCTTTGTCTTTCACAACTTACTGGGTTGTAGTTAGTAATTAATTGTGATAGTGAAAGTCATGGCCATAATAGGCAATAACAATGTTAATGCCTTCCTTTCTTAGTGTCATTGTTTTAAGTTATTATTTGTGTCTCACAAACTTTTGAATAAATTGATACAAACCCTGCATTATTTTACTATGGTTATCCTACTGGCTAATAATGTACTTAACCCAGTGAATGGGCTCTAATTCAATTACTTTGTTATGATCTCATGCTAATGCAGTAGTTGTTCCATGAAAAATATAGACGACAAATGATATTTATACATATTCAAGAAACCAATGACATTTGGATATTTAATTTTAACCACTGGCATTTACTACACTGTACTTTGCTGGAGTCCAGCTTGAGCAGTTCAAGGATCTGAGAAGGAGGCATAGAGCCAGTGAGGAATGAGGCTCACACAAGTTAATGTAATTAGTTCTATAGCTGCTGTTCTCCTTTTTTCTCTTTTCCTTCGAAACAGTCAGCCATTTATATATGTATATATATGAAAAGAAGTGTAAGCATCCCAGGTGCTTACAAAAATATTATTCCAAGCATATCTATTTTAAGAAAATTATTATGGCATCATAGTGGGAGTTTTGTTTGTTTGTTATTTGTTTTGGTCCCATCTATTTTTTCCTTTAATAGTTAGTCCCAGACCTTCACACAGTTCAGAGAGTTTCTATTATACATTCAGCAGGAAGTCACTTCTGCTCTAGGAAGTCAGTAGTCAAGAGTACTTGGCTGGCAGCAATTGCAGTTGCAAGATGCCAAGCAGACAGCCTTAAAGTTTAAGTAATCAATTCTATTTACAACAAGAGTAAGCTTTTCTAGAAAAGACAGGTCTTAATACCTAACTTTTTTGTATCGCAATGTGCCTTCTTGTTTTTGTTTGTTTCTAATTTTTATTAATCTTGGTCCTCCTGTGGCTGCTTTGTTCAAGTGGAATTATTATTTGAGGGCCTTTTGTGTTAGAGTCTATGCTGGTTGAAGTTTTATCAATCATGAGAGAAGTTGGAGTCTCAGAGATCTGAGGATGATTAACTTTTACCTGAGAAATCTGAGTTAGATTTTCTCCCTTATATATTTGTCCAGAATATTTAGAATTTGTGCACACATAAGAGAAAATAAAAGTGCCACAGGAAAAGAGTTCAAGAGGGGGTATCCGGTGAATCACACCTCTTCCTAGGAATTCACAGGGAGCTAGCTCCAAGCCTAACTAGGGCCTGCCACACAGCTGGAGACTCATGCCATCCTAATCATCCCTGTTGCACTCCCACACCAGTTTCAAAAGCTGCATGGCCACTGCCAGTACTTTAATTATGTTCTACTTGATATATAAAACATTTAAAATGTGTATATAATGTTTTAATACCTAGATATTCTTTGTTTATGTTCATTTAGTGAAGAAGCTTTTGTCTGCCATGAAGACTATATTTTAAAATAATTTATATAGTAGAGAACTAAGGAGAATAAACTAGTAGTGACACATTTATATGAAAATACCATAATGATACACATTCCTCTGAGTGCTAACCTAAAACGTTGATTAATTAAGAATATGGTTTCTAAAGGGAGACATGATAGTGCTGTCTTATTACTTTGTTAATGTATCGCTGTGCCAGCACTGTTGAGCATTTGTTCATCTGGGAAAACATAAGTAATTTACTTTGTAAACCTACTGAGAAGACCAGGACCTCCTAGTGGTGGGCTACACTGACCTTGGCTCTGTGCTTTCTCTCTAAAGATCCTCACTTTCCCAGAAGCCCCTTGCAACCCAGCTAGGTATAATGAGCCAATCCAGTATTCAGATCCTGACCAATCAGAACCCAACACTACCTTGACACTTAATGTTTCTGAATTTAATAAATATGAGAATTTAGAGGTAGCAATGTAAAAGTGGAATAATTTCTTTCATTCTGTGATTAGACTGCTGAGGTATATGAAATTCACAGTATTCTTGTCAAATTGTGAACTGTCCATCCTGAAACATGAAAATAAAATTGTTGGGTCTGCAAAATAGCTCAAGTAGACACTAAGACATACACATGGCCAAATAAAGCAGTTTATTTCTATGGGTTACATTCTAGCATGTCAGGACTACCCAATTAAAAAAATAAATAAATGGCAGTATCCAAATGCTGGAATGTGGGCCTTTTAAACCAAACAGGCAGTGGCTGGGGGATCTTTCTGATTGGTCAGGATCTGAATACTGGATTGGCTCATTAAATCTTGTGGGGACATCAGGGGCTTCTGGAAAAGTGTGAACTTTATCGGGGAAGCAGAGAGCCAAGGTCAGTGCTGTCATCCCTAGGAGGTTCTGGTCCTCTCCAAATCACTCTGGACTATGTATGCTAAGGCACATATCAGCCATCAGGCATAAGCATTTTAGTCTATTCTGTTCATTTGTGAGGAAGAACAAGAACTGAAAAGAACTTTGGCCTGAGATCTCTGACAATATTTATAGCAAAATGGATGTCTACCATGAGAGAAATATATGAAATTAAAATAGTTTTACAGGAAATTTAGTCTTTAGAAAAACTTCTTAAGACTGCTGATACATGGCAGTCTAGAATGTTTCTGTTCTGTGTGGTTGGCAAGAGTTGAGTTGATAAGTATGGCAGTTTGAATGACAATGCCCTATAGGCATTTGACATTTGGCCCCCAGCTGGTGGCACTGTCTCCAGAGGTTTAGGAAGTGGGGCCTTACTGAAGGAAGTAAGTCACTGGGGCAGGTTTTGCGAATATGTAACCCTGCCCAACTTTCAGGTCACTCTCTGCTCCATGCTTCTGATTGAGATGTAATTATCAGCTTCTTGATCCTGCCACAATTATCTTCCCATCATGACATATTCTATTCCTCTTTAACAGTAAGCTGAAATCAAGTCAAGAAGTCATTTTTATCTAATTTTTTTATATATATATAACAATGGAATAATAGCCAACACAATAGGAAAATATAAATTCTGTAGACCAGAAATTTATTTTTCTCAGCCTACAGAACAGTATAACATCACTAAATTTTCTACAGTCAAGGTTGATTCAGTAATCCCAAATAAGCTAAATTATTAATTTTTAAACATACATGTTTTTCATATAAAGTGGAAACTGCCCTCTTCTTTGCCAGAGAATGAAGGTTGTCATATGTTCCCATAAAATTACTGTAATCAATTCTCAGTCACCTTCACCTCAGCCTCCGAAGACTGCCTGTTTCTTCATTTGAGGGCAAAACTAAGGAGTTATTTGGATTTACAATGATTGGATTTTATTCCTAATTACTTATAATTGGTTAGTTGCAACTAATCAACTAGTCAGAGAATTATGCAATACTGTCAAAGAGTTTATTAATCCTGTGTCAAATTTTGGTTACATAGATATATACAATATTTGAGTCAAGCTTTAAAATTTCACATGAATTAAACCTTGTTGTTAACATTTATGCAAACCCTACACTGCAGTTTTCCCAACATTAGGATGAATAAGAGGCATTTGAAAGAGTCATTTTGTAATGTAGTTATAATTTAAAATATGTTGTAGCAATTTTCTACAATCTTTACCCTCAATTTTAGGGAAAGAGAAAGGAAGATAGAAAGAAATAAATCTTAACTGCTCTTGCAGGTGGCCTTGAGACAGAGAAAGAGAGAAAGGTAGAAATCTTCACAGCCCTTTAGCTAAGCTCTCCTAAGCTTGGAGAGCAGGAGCTGACAGTGAGCCAGACGAGCATCTCAGCTCACTATCCATGAACCCACTTTCTCCAACATATGTTCTTCTAAACAATAACCAATGGATCAACCAACAAAAAACCAACCAACAACCAACAACCCACCCGGGTTCTCAGGGCTTCAACCCTTATATACTCTAAGCAAAAGTTCCCAGAAGCCCATACAGCATGCAGTACTAAGGACAAGCAACACATGGCAAAAGAGCTACACATAACCATATAATAGCTACCAGCAATGAGCATTCCAAATCAAATTCATCATCATCCACCACACCTGGGAGGGAAACAAAAACATAGTCCAAACTTCATTTTGCATTTTTAAAGAAACCTAAATAATAAAACTTCTTCCAAGCATCCTGCTACAGTATGTAAAACAGGTTTTTTATCTAAGACTGTCATATTGAAAAGTGTGATTTATAGATAGGAAATGGATTTACATTCTATTTTGACAATTTGTCAAAAGTATAGCCATAGACATGCAATTTTTTCTTTCTTCTTCTTCTATTTTTTTATTTTTATTTATTTATTTTTGAGACAGGGTTTCTCTGTTGCAACTCTGACTGTCCTGGGACTCACTCTGTAGACCAGACTGGTCTTGAACTCACAGAGATCTACCTGCCTCTGCCTCCCGAGTGCTGGGATTAAAGGCATGCACCACCATTGATTCCCTGGCTTAGACATGCGATTTTAAGTTACTTTCATATTCCTATATTTGTCAAATGTACTTATTTTTCTTGTTGTTAATTACTATGTACCAAAATACAGATATAAATTAAGGATATTCAAAAAGAAGAGACAGTCTCCAACTTAAAGAGGGTACCAGATTCCTGAGGGGAGATCCAGATAAAGATGTGATTATGGATGAATGAAGAGATGAATTTGTATGTGGTATATTGAGAGTCTAAGAAATGTTCATAAATGGGAAGTATAAGCAAAATGAGTCAGGAAGTAGACATGGTTGTTGATAGAAAGGAAAATTGTTTGCAGATATTTTAGAGTCAATTACAGCCAAATCTAGTAAACGTACAAATTCTATTTGAGGATTCAGATTGACTTTTACAAAATGGTTGGGCAATATTTGCATATATGTGAATAGTAATATTCATCA
Organism: Cricetomys ansorgei; assembly: GCA_026225945.1. NCBI lineage: Eukaryota > Metazoa > Chordata > Mammalia > Rodentia > Nesomyidae > Cricetomys > Cricetomys ansorgei. Next base: position 1,823,815 of record JAMJFZ010000770.1, read on the forward strand.
AAGTTTAACTCATCTGGTCATTCACCACATTGTAGTTTCAAAAGTAATAGTTCCAGGAAAAATCATTGCTTCTCAGTGGTGAATAGAGATTATAAATTTAGCAAAAATATTATAAGAATGTAATACAAAAAAGAATCTAGAACATGAATCCAACGAGCTAAACATAAAATCCACACCCAAGTGATTCTACTGTGAAGTCAATTAAAATTGTTTTTCCTGAAACTCCAGATAGGCAATGGAAATAAAGCTTTTAATTAAACAAAACAAAACAAAAAAACCTCTAGCACATTCTAAAAATGAGCTTTCTATGCCCTAACTGCTAGGGAAAAAACAAACAAACAAATATGACATAAGCTCCTGCTGTTTAAAATCTAATGTGATACAATAGTATAAAGACTATTAGTTGTTGACTACAATCTTTTACCCTCATTTTAGGAAAGAGAAAGGAAGGATAGAAAGAAATTTTTACCACTTTTGCAGTTAACCTTAGAGAAAGAGATTCCTTTTGAGGCTGTCCTAAGCTTAGAGAGGACAAGCTGACAGTGAGCCAGACAAGCATCTCAGCCCACTCTCTGCAAACCCATTCTCTCCAGCTGATGTTCTTCTATGCAATAGCCAACAAAACCTACCTGTCAATGAACCAACAACCAGCCAACCAACCAACCACTCACCCTGGCTCTTGGGACTTCAATCTTTATATACTCTAAAGAAAAGTTCCCTTAAACCAAGCAGCACAAAATCCCAAGAACAAGATACACATGGCCTCACCTAACCAAATTATAGTCACTGGCATTGGGCATTCCAAATCAAACTCATCATCATCCACCACATCTGGGATGGGAACAGAAACCTAGTTCAAATGCCATTTTGTGTTTTTAAATAAACCAAAATAACAAAAACTTCTTCCAAGCATCCCACTACAGACTATTTTTAGTTTTAATATACTCTCTCCCAAATGAATTTTGTAGTCCATCTTACTGCTTTGATTGACCTCGCCCTTTCTGAGATGCAATGGTATGCCTGGGTTTACTGTACTCTGTGGGGATGATGGAGGAGGGGGAGGATGCAGAGGAGAGCAGGAACAGGTGGGAGAAAGAGGAGAGGATGTTAGGATGAGAAACAGCCTATCAGGTAAGTATCTAAATGTCAGTCAAATTAAGTGATAAAAAGTACATTAGACATCTCAGAAAAACATCAGTGGAAGGGCAATATTGAATCTGGATTGTAAGTAATAGGCAAGATTCAGAGTAAAAATTGTCTTTCTGAGAAGGAAAGGTACAAATGAATTGGGATAGAGACTAAAAACACAGATCCATGTTTACAGAAAGGGTTTTGATCACAGTGAGAAATGAACAGGGGACTTTTGCTTAGTTTCATAGTATAAATACGAGCTACTAATAAAACCACCTGTGTTGAAGAGACAGGGAGAGAGAATTGGGTCTTCTGAAGAACAAAAGACAAAGAAATCAAGGTCTTTCCAAAGAGCAGACCCAGGCATGGATTCTGGGCCTGAGGATGGGACAAGGGAGGTAAGAGGAAAGAGGATCAGCAGTAAAGGACTTCACTTTACCTTCCTCCATCTGAGGAGTGACAGCAAAGTGCTCAAGCATTTGCACAAGTCACTTCTTGTCATTTCCTCTTCTGTTAAGTAGTTTTTCATTCTGCACATCACTTCGAGAATCCAAGTTATTTGTAGCTTAACATGTATTTATGTTATTTCCTGCATTACAAACTTGGTACAGCTGTTTTCCAAAGGAAATATCAGTTTGTTGGTGCAAAATGGAAGTTAAAATCCATAATCTAGAATGGATAAAAAAATGAGATTTGTGTAGAAGTGAAATTAGGGGAAAGTTATCTAGCATAAGTTATAAGAATAACTATGGGCTGCCAAGACAGTAAAGCATAGCTCATGAGTCACAGCAGGGTTGGGGGTGTCTTAGACAGGGCAGGGGAGATGGAAAGCTGATCATATTGCCACATGTCTATATTACTAGAGCATGAACTCCATTTCTGGTGTGTATTTTCCTCAGTATCCAAGAGCTCTGGCTTTCAACAAGTTCCACACAGAGTGTCCTGGCTCCTATGGCAACTTTGCTTTCAGTTTGTGATCACTTGAATAGATACATGACTATGCCTCTTATTCCCATTCTATGTTATTTCTAGAACTCTACTTGTTGAGTGACCTGTATTCAGATTTTACTCTTCAAGAAAGAAGGTGGGAGTATCAGAACAGAAGGAGTGTTATATCCTAAAACACATTGCCTGCCTTGTGGCTTTATTTCTAAATTAATTTTTCTGTCTACTGATCTGGAAGTCTTTTTTCAAAAAGAAAATCAAAGTGACACTTTATTTTTAATATACTTTATCTCATCCATGAATTGCTTTTTAAATTCTGTGACATATTTCAAAAATGATTAAAAAGTTTTAAGAATAAATGATGCCCAGCTCAAATTAGGTTCCATGCCAACTGTAGACATACTTTTTCCTGATGGCTGATTTTGCAATACAGAAACAGCCATGCCCTCATGTCCTCTTGCCAACATGGAAATGACTGATTTTTCTTTTTCTTTGAAAGCAATCATTTGATTTTTCTTTGAAAGCAATCATTTGATTGCTTTCATTCTCTGCCTGCTTCATGCCAGCTTATAGTATACATCACCTAGGAAGCCAGAATTAGTAAAAAAAAAAAAAGAAAGAAAGAAAGAAAGAAAGTAAGAGCATTACAATTAGAGGTGTAATAATACACTAAATGCAAAAATATAAAAACTTAATTTTTGAACAGAAGAAAGAAAAAGTAATTATAATCTATTTTGTTGTAGTTAGAAATGGAGAAAATATCATTCTAAAGAGTTGACTAATCATCTTAACATAATTATGGTGTTTGACTTATTCCTTACAGAGGTATAACTTAAACAACAATAAGAAAATTGTACTACAAACATACTTCACATTTTCAACTTGCAGGCTATGTTTGCAGAAGGGGACTTTCAACAAGACATTAAAAACAGCAGTGTTACAGAATATGGGAGAGGTTTTGTTTTGTTTTCAGACAAAGGCAATCTTGTTTTAAAAAAAAACAAAAAAAACAAGATGTGGGGGTAAAGACTGGAGGAACCTTGAATACAATGATTAGAAGGATGTACCAGAGTCATTTTTCCTTTCCCCTTGTTCTCAGTGCTTGTCTAAACAGTAGGTTCCTTCTGTTGGGTCTGAAATTTGCTCCCCAAAGACCACCAAGACCTTGTATGCAAAGAACAAAGGCACTTTTATTCTCAGAGCAAACCAGCATGCTGGAGTCAGGCACCATACAAAATGGCCAACCTTGAACAAAGGATTGTGGCTTCTTTTATAGGCAGTGAGTTGGGGGGGGGCAGTGTTCAGTATAGATGAGGTAATCTGACTTTTAATTGGTAGACAGAAATGCAGTTATATGAGTTGATTTGTGATTGACTCCTGCTCGAATGACCAACTGTTCACATACTTGGGCCATATTTGGTTAACCATTAAAGTTAAAACATCTGGTTTTTATGGCAACCAGGGCCATCTGGCCAGATAAGATAGGGGCCACTTTTTTATTCTTGTGGTTATCTGTAACTGTTCTTCCTTCTGATTGGTTGCCCTCAGGGTGGGGGTTTTTATAGCTTGTTCCTGGAATTTACTAGTTGCAGGGTCAGGCCCAGGTCAGGGACTTGAGCACATATAACATGGGCCTGAACCAGGCTTAGGTTGAGGGCTGAAGCACATATACAAAATGGAGCACTAGGCCCTTCACTGGGTGAGGGTGGGGAGCTATTTCCCATCATTTTTTCCCTACTGAATATAGACCTAAACTGAAAAAGGTGAAATGTATTCCTTTATTTAGAAGTTTCTACCATCTGTTGTCTAAATTTTACTGGAAATATTTGTTCACCCCAAGTAGGATGTTGACAATAGGCCAATAGAAAAAAAAAATCAGAGTGTAGCCATTACACCTAGTTCTAGCTTAATGAACAAATGAGTTTATTGGAGTTATTTACAGGAAGGAGCATGGGTGAATCAAAGTTAGCTTCATTACTGGAAAACCTGCCCCAGTGTTGATGATGATTCATAAAAACTGCATCTCTAGAGCTCCCTGCCCAACTTGTAGGAACCCCCAGTGAAGGAAACCCCACTTCTGCCCACAGTTGTTCACTGCTTATATAACTTTTGAGGTGGCCTTGTGACTCTTGTAAATTTCCTGAGTTTCTTAAGTCTTTTAAATTCTGATGCTTCTTGAGTTTTATGAGCCTCCTTCTTCCTTCTAGTATGGAGTATTTCAATCTCAAGGAACATCTAACGCAAAACCTTCTAATATGATCTTCAGGATGCCACTTGGGTATGTTAGCACAGTGTTCAGAGTTCAAGATTCCCTGAGAAGCCGATAAACCCCATCTGTCAATTAAAGAATCATCTCTTAAACACATAGAATATATTTAATGATGCTAATGGGTGGCAGTTACTTTTTGATGTCATAAATTCAGAAATGTACAATGTTATACCTCCATACTCCAATTCCTTTAAATTGTACCTCAAATATTTGCTTTTGAGGACTGCTGTAATGAAGTCCACACACTAGCTGGCATATTTACAGAAATTCCTTTGCTTCATAGTTATTGAGACCTGAAATCTGGTATCAAGGTGGTAGCTTGGTGTTTGTGAGGAATAATGAAGTGACCCATGCCTCTCTTCTAAGCATCTGTAGTCTTCTGACTTTTGGATGTTCCACAGCCTGTGGACATAGCACCTTGACCTTTACCTTGGTCTTCCCAGCCATCTTTACTATGTATGTGTTACACATCCAGATTGCCCTTGTTTATAAGGAAACTGTCCTTATTGGATTAAGTGTCTATCCCACCCTAGCAGCACCTTGTTTTACCTGACTATATCTACAATGATCCTGTTTCCAAATACCATGGCATGTGATGTCCTAGTGATCAGAAACTCAACATATAGATGAAAAAGACACACATAACTTATAATAGTCCTAGTTCTACTGATAGAAATATGTTCTTATTACATGCTAGAAGTAGTCAGTCAATTTGGGTTTTCCTCTGGAGTCAAAAGCATAAGTTAATGGAGATATAGAGTCTCATAGGACTTTGCCTCAGTGTTCTTGCTATGCTCTGGATACTCTTGTTGCATTCTGTAAACAATAAGGAATGCATACATATTTTTATTTTATCAGATTCTTCCCTTGAATGAGGCAAGGGGAGTGAAAAGTTTAATTATATCACCCACAGAAGCTCACAGTTAGCTGTAATGAATCTGTACCAACACCTAAAGGTTTTCTGAATCTTTAAAGTAATGCATATGTTTGTGTTTTATGAATAAATTTAATGCATGAATGTATTTGACTTTAGGAAACTTACTACTTGATTTCTGCCCCCAAACTATCTTTACTATAATACATATTTGTCTTCCAATCTCATTACCAAAATTCCCATTTTAAGCCCCAATTTTATCAAGATTAATCCAGATCTACTTTAAATAAAGCAGATTACTATATGTAATATTTTAATGTGTGCTTTGACTAACAATAGAATTTTAATTTTTGTTATTTTTTGAGTAGCAAATATGATTTAATAACAACTATTTGATGTTTACAACTGCTGCCTGATTTTGTTTGTCTGTTTTTGTTTAGTCCTTGTTTTGAAAAGTCTGTTTTGCTTTGTTATGAGGAAAAGAAAATCATAGTCTATAGTGTTAGATTTTCCAGATAATTTGAACATGATAATTATTCAGTATATTCTCTTATTTTTTTCAGATGATCCTAACAAGATCTACAGAAATTAGGTTACTGCATTCCTGAATTCTACTTGCTTTTGTCTATCCTAACTGTAGATAGTATACTCTGAATAGTTTGCTTTTCTCATTAACAGTTATAAATGATGTTCTTTTGGGTGTGTGAGTTCTGAAAAGAAACAGGGAAAGCAGACCCTGTGGGGTCAAGCTCCAGCCCACAGCTATTCCTCACCTTTCCAGGATCAGTGGGTTCATTTCAGGCCACTCATTTCTGCTTCCAAGAAGAGGGTATTGACTGCGGCAAGAAGAAAGTCATTTTGAGCTCATGAGCTACATAAACACTGGCCCTTGGTCTCCTCATTTTCAAAACCAAGTAATGAAATCTATCTTATTGACTCATTATGACAAATAAATGGACTAGCCTACATAAAGTACTTGCCACAGTGTCAGAGGCCAGTAATTATCGCTTTCATTTTCCTTTGCTTTTCCATTTTTCTCATCAAGTTCATATGGCTTATTAATATTATGGCAAGACTAAGACCATTTAATTGTGAGGCAAAAGACTTTTTACATGGAATTTTTCCATTATTCACATTGAAATGTTATCAGAAACGAAAAGTAGATATGTCTAAAAGGTCATCTTTTATAAGCTTACCATGGCCAATGACCCTGTGCTGAAGACAGCCAAGTTTCTATTTCAAAGTATGAAATTATTGTTATATTAGAAATTGAACCTTTCACAATTTTAGTTAATTCTTGAGTTTTGGGAACTATAGAAGACCAGGGAGTCAACAGTGTCTCAAAAGGACTAGGAGAAAAGTGACTGTGTCCATTGTTAAGTAAACATGTTTGAATCTGCTGGAAAGTAAGGCACAGTATAGAGCTCAGAATTTGCACAATTGATCAAAGAGTAAATGGATTTCATCGGACAGAGTCAACTAAGCATTCGTACAAAACATCTGCTTCAAGGTTGCTATGAGGCAGTAGCAATCTCTCATTAAAGAACTTAAAGAACTTAAAAGAACATCAGATACTATAGCTACTCTTCTTAAAATATTATTTTCTGTAGAAATCATAGAAGGTGTTTTATAAACTTAATTTACATAAACATAGCTATTTTAGTTTTTTTAAAAATTATTTCAGTTTAACAATTTACACATGAACAAATGCTTTTAACTTATGCATTATTTGACTGCTGTGTGATTTTAAGATTTCAACCAAGCAAGCATTACCAACAGTGGTTAAGAATGATTGACTTACTGAAGTGACGCAAGTTATCTTTGTTCATATTTATAATCTCTGTTTAAATATGGGCTGCATTGCCTTGTAAGAGTTGGGGACGCACGCTCCAATTATGCTCCTTTAATGAGCTTACTTCCAAGTAAATTATGATTTTAGTTTCCATTTGAGATACAAAGAGCTAGAAAGTGTGATTTCTAGCCTGATACTGAAGAAAAGTGGACAAACTGCCGATTTCTATGTGTTCAAATTCCTCTAAAATCACAGGACAAGCAACTTGACTCCAGTATGGGAATAGATGAGCAGCTAGAGGGGGGATAAGTGAACATTAACTTTTCTAGGGGTCACAACCTTGTGGGATATCAGTGGAAGCTAAATGTGCCCTAAAGAATGTGTAGGAAGCCCTGGTGTGTGATGCTGCAGCAGTGTGTGAAGGGGTGTGGGTGAGTGGGGTGTTCTGCACTATACTCAGACTTTTTTCTGTAATTTCCACTGACTGCTCCCAGAAGAGATTGGAAATTGCTTTTCAAAGTGACTCATGGACTAGAGACCTCAGAGACACCAGTAAACCTGAGAGACCAGCAAACCTCTATGGTCATGAGAACTTCCAGATGCATGGTCCTGATTTCCCTGCAGAACAAAAGCCTTCCTTTCTGTTTGGTTAAGGACAAATAAATGCTGTTTTCTAGAAAACCAATGACACTTGGGGGTAAAGATGAAAAAAGGAAAAAAAAAACCACACTCCTAAAAGGAAGCTCTATCATACTCAATTTGCTCAAAGTAATAACAGAAAATCATGGAGTGACAAGGGAATAAAGATACATTAAATGCAGAAGAACAAAGATAATAATTATAGGAGACTTCTTGTCAGAAATCATGCAAGCAAGAATAAAATGGAGTGATATTTTTAAAAGCACAGAAAGGAATGAAAAGCAACATTAATTGTATCTAACAAAAGTATTTTTAAAAAAATAGAAGTGAAGGACTTTTCATATCAGGATATTTATCATAGCAGTTTTACTCTAAGGAAATATAAACTTTCTCAAGCAAAGGGATATGACACTGGAAATTACCTGAGCTACCAAAGAGATGAAGATGGCCAGAAATGAAATAAATTACCATGAAAAGCATTCACATTCACCTCATTTTACTTGGTCTACATTGAAGATCCCTGTACAATGCAAAACTAAAGAACAACATATTGTATTCTTATAGTTAATGTGAGGTATGTTTCTGCAAAAGCAAAATAGCATAGAGAATGAGCAGGAGTAATTGTTTGCCCTATTAGTACCAAATATAAAGTATTCAAAAGTAAACTAATTAATTATAAGAAGTATAGTGCACATCTAGGATGTTCACTGGAAACTACAATGTAGAATTAGTTAATAGAGGAAAACTTAGAGTCATAAATAATGTTCAACTAACAAAAAAGAAGGCAGTGAAAGGGGAAAAGAAGAACAGGTGATGCTACTGAAAACTACTAAAAGATGATAAAAATGTATAAATCCAAAAGTATAAAACTACTCTGAACTGTGATTAGAGAATGCTAGTTAAAAGTTGGAGACTGACAGTTAAGAAGATCCAGCTTCATACCATGTATAAGAACCAGTTAAAATGTAAGATATGGATAGGTCTAAAGCAAAAGAGTGAGAAGAATGTGTTTTATTAAAATACTCATGTGGTCTAAGATGGAACTGCTATGCTGATTTGGAGCATGTGGATTCTAAGGCAGGGCATTACATCCAGTAAAGAACATCATATAATGAACCAGTTACAATTCTGTAGTGAAGTGAACAAGCCAAATTGTGTGCATTTAGTGTAGTGTTCAAAAAACATCAAGAAAAAATGACACAACTGAAATAAAGATTGAGAATCAAATTACAGCTGGAGATGTGAATGCTCCCTGCTCAGCAATTGACAGAGCCAACATATAGAAAATTGATGAGGAAATAAGAAGCCTAAATGAAATCATTACCAATTTGACCTAGTTGACATCATAGAACAAAAAGTACAGAAGAGATATTAAATATGATGGGAACTCTGAGCCATAATATAAGCCTCTAGAAGTTTAAAAGAGTTACTATGGTATTATATCATAGTGGAATGAATAAATATCAAAGAAACATTTCTAAAAAATCCTTTTAAAAATCTGCAGTATATACAGTACATTATGTAATCCATAGGTTGAAGAGTAATCCTCATGGGATATTAAAATCTTAAGTAAAAATAAAAATGTCACATAACAACATTTGTGAGGTACAGAAAAATTAGCACTACGAGAAAAAGTTACAGTATCAAAATTTTATAATGGAACAGAAGAAATATTCAAAATTAATTATCACAATGGAGGGAACAAAGAAAGGATGACCTAATTAAACTCAGAGTTGAGAAGGAATGAGATAATAATAAGTTCACTGAGAAGTTAATGAAATTGAAAATAAAGAAGAAAAATCTCAATAATATCAAAAGGTAATTATTTGAAAATATCAATAAGATTGATAGAATTCTTGGCAGAGCAAATAAAGTCCAGGAAAACAATCAATCCAAGTATTGACATAAAATCAGGTAGTTAATAGCTGGTACTGCTAGTGTTTAAAGGATGACCTGCTTTATTATGAACATAAATTCAAGAGTTGAAATGAAATGGGCTGATTCACTGAAAGGTACAACCTACGACATGATAATAAAAATGAAAAAGAAAACTTGATTGTAGCATTACAGATGGAAGATACTAATTCACAATTAGATGTTAGAAAAAAATGAAAGTATAGACTAATGGTCTCACTAGAAAATTCTACCAAAACCTTCTGGATAATATAATACTGATTCTACACAACTTTAATTCACTAAATATAAAATTGAAAAACATATCTCACATCATTTTGTTTTGCTTTTCTGTAAACGAAATTAGACAATGTTGTTACAACAAATAGAGTTTCATACCAATATAATTTAAGAACATAGATTCAGAAATATTCAATGAATATTAGCAAATACATCTAAGATATAGGAAATATAATTCCTGAAAAGAAAATGCAATGTGTCTCAAAACAGCATTTCACAGAAGGGAAAAAACAGATTAGTGAACAAGCGTTTGATCTAGTAGACTTGTTTCAAGGCAATTCTGAAAATATTTGATATGTATAGTAGTGTGAACAAAATTGTAAATATTTTGGAATAGAGCAAATGTTCTCACTATTGTGGAGGTGAGTGATGTCTCATGGAAGATAAACAGTCAGTGTGAACTATGTTGATGTGTATGAGTAATTTTATGTATTGAGTAATAATACACATAGAAAATACAAATACATATATGTGCATTAATATGTAAAGACTTTTTTTACTTCATTTATTGAGAAGGTTGAGAAGCAGTGACACATGAAGAAAAGTCAGCACACTTCATTTCTACATCTTGAGGTTAAGTGCATAGACTTTATTTCAGAGTACATTTGTTAGTGACTTCTCTTGGGGAGCCATGACACAGGCATCTATAATGGCCGACATAAAAACTATTCTACACAAGTGTAGCTTAGTGGACCAATGAGTTTATGGGTTACTTACAAGAGCATGAATGAGTGGTCATGTCAAGAACATGGCTGACTCAAAGGTACTAGAAGTGTTTCCCAGCATAAGAAATAACTCACAAAATGTGTGTCCCCGAAGTTCCCAGCACAACTTGCAAGCAGTTTCTTCTCCTCCAGCAACTGCTTACTATGCATATCAACATTTGAGTCTTGTAATCTTCATGAATTTCCTTCACCTTATATATTTCCTTAGCTTCCTCAGTCTGTTGAGCCTCCCTACAGATATACATATACATATATGAATATGTATATCTGTATATACATATTTTGTAGCCACAGTGCAATTACAAATTAAAAGAAAAACATTACATTATTAAGCAGATTTTAGACTTTTCTGAATTCCACCCAGTGTCCCACAGATGTCCTGTTTGCACTGTAGAATTTCTCCAGGTCTCATGCTGTGCTTAGTTCTCATGCTGTTTTGTCTTATTGTCCTTACATGTTTACTTATGATGTTCTGCTTTAGAGCCTCTTTTGTGGTGCTACAGCCCCATTGCTTTGTGGTTCCTAGGTGACAGAGGGGTTGTTCATAGTCTCAGGACTCTGTGTGTGATGGTCTTGCTGATCACTAAATGTGATCTTTGTGGTGTATATTCTGAGATTCTATTTTCTCTACAAGATATGAGTAGATTTGAAAGAGAAAATTAAGTGCCATCCTTTTGTCATTTTCCCTCCCTTTGTTCAGCATAGGAAAATATAATAAGTTTTCATTGATATTCAAGTGGCTAATTGATTTTTAAAATTTTATTTTAAAAATAATTTTTATTTTTTATTTTTATTTTCTATTTTCAGTCAGAAATAGTTACTATACATATAAAAGAAGATTCAATTTCTGCATTGCTCTCTAAGGAGCTCACTAGCAATATCAGGAAGGGAGTAGTTCTTTCACATTACCCTTCTAAAAACCACCAGGAAGTGATGAACTAGTGGCAGTAGCCTGTTTAGTTTCTCACAGAGCTCTTTCTGTATCATAGTAGGAGCAAAGAGTTAGCTCACCCCGGAAACTGGGTCTTAGAGTTCTTCTCCTGGATGAAAGTTCTGATTTCATATTCCACTGCAGCTTGTCCTCCCACTCAGTGACTGGCTCTACCATGGCTGAGCTGTAAAGAATAAAGGAACCTTGGTTGCACGTGTAGTCCCCACTGCATTGGCAGGGACTTATTTTGCTTTTCTCTGACATATTTTGTTTTGTGCATTTGTTTTCCTTTGACTCCTTGAGAATACACTTTAATGTCAATGGGATTATTCTCAAGTATTCTGGATTATTCATTTAAATACTGAATTTCAGAGCCGTGGAAATTAAAATTTAGAAAAGAAACAGCAAGAATGCCCATTCTATAGAGTCAGTCTTGGAGACTACTTTTCTGGGTAGGTGTCTATGTAGCCACAAGCTAGTTAAAAAGCACCCTTAGATCTGAGAAATGAGGAACTGGTTCTGGGTCACATGGTCATACTGACTCACAAAAATGTGTTTTCATGTTGAGAATGAGTGACACATCTGAGAGACAAAAGTAGATTGAGGGTGCTTATCTGCACCTTGTGGGTTGAACAAAACAATACATGAAGTCTTGGTTTATATAAACATGAAATGATCTTGCCTTGAAATAAGGTTTTCTAGGTAGAATTGGTTAAGAAGAGATTATGCTGGAGTAGAACCTGGGTCTTCCAGGACTGCTTTGGGGGAGTAAACACTTAAGAACTTCACTTCCATTGATGATTCATGGAGTCAGTTTGGCATAGACTATCTCTCCCTATCCTGTGCAAGTTTTCTTTATTTCTCCCTATTTTGTAATACCCTTCTTTAAAATATTGTTATCTTTCACCTACAAAAGAGATCAACTATGGACTCTCTCTCTCTCTCTCTCTCTCTCACACACACACACACACACACACACACACACAAACACACACACACACTTTTAAATTAGAATTTAATGTGTTGCATGCAATGTTAACAAATTATGGGATAGTCACTTTATTCTTGATTCAATAAATCACAAATGCCATAACTTCTAGGTAAGTTCTACATCTTTTGCTCTTAATATGAACCATTTTTTAATTGTGATTGGGCATCAGAAATGACTCACATGCAACTTAGAGAAGTGCCAATACATGCAGTTCACTTAAAACATTAGTGTAATTAAAGAGTCAGTACCATGCTAAGATACTTCACCACTTCAAGAATTTGGTTTAAAAGTTTTATCAATAGACTTGATGTTGGTCAGACACAATCTATTATGCTTGTAAATGACACCAACTTAGGTAACTTGGCTGTGTGGCCAAGCAGAGTACAGTGTGGTACATGTGAATAAAATGAATTTTAATTAGGGTTCTTGTAAATGTTATTTTGATAAATAGTAAAATTACTTTGACAAGCACAGTAGAAATAGAAACATGTACATAGAGTGAATTCCATAAACAGGAGTTCTAAACTTCAGGCATTCATAGGTTCACGGTCTGCTGAACATAGCCAAATGGGCAGCCCCTGAGCCATGAGTTCTGAACGGCTTTGAGGATGCTTTTCTGCCACATCAAAAGACTGTTGACATGACATCAATATTTCTACCTCATAATGTATATGATTCAGACATTAATACATAGTGCTATTATATTGAATATGTAGGAATGTATTCCATACAACCGATAAAAATTGCTCAACAGCAACCCTGGGAGGTTTGTTCTTTTCTAGGTAGAAGTGGGGGTTGGGAGAATTGGCTGGTGGGTGGGAGGGTGGGTTAGATTTGAGGGAGAGGGGACATGGGGAGAGCTAGGAGGAATGGAGGGAGAGGAGGAAGGGGTCAGGATATCCTGTGAAAGAGAAGAAAAATAAATTAAAATAAATGTAAAAAATAACTGCTCAATTTCCAAGGACAAGTTAAAGGTCAAAGGGGCGTGATCAGTAAGTTTCACATCCTGCTCCCAGAAATTATAAATTATACTCCCCACACAAGGTGACAAACATTGGCTGATCACTACTTAGGCAACTTCCATCATTTCAGCTTGTGTTTGAAATCGGTACATTCTTGGAGCAAGCATTTTATATAATTTGAACTTAGAACTGATTAGTTAGAACTTAGAACTGATTTTACGTAATAGCATTGCCTAAAAGCAAAATGGTGATTGAAAACAGGGAGGACTGGAGGTTGTAACTTCTCTTTTTGATGATAAAGCCAAATTTCATCATTAAGAAACAAAAGTGCACATTTTAATGTCTATGTTATTCCATGGTGATATTTAATATATTTACACACAAAAACATCAGTCCAGTGTTCTATTTAGTGATGTTCCATGTAAGAGTTCACTCAGGGATTGTTTTAGATTTTACAGAGTACAGCTAAATAGGAATATTTTTTATAAGACTTCTCTCAAATTTTGAGAGAGTTGAAAGAATATTTTTAGGCTGATTTTTTTTTTTTACTATTACCTATCAGATTTCTTTTTCATTTTCTCCATGTCTCTGTGAATTCACTTAATATTTGTACTTGCCAGAGTTGATTGTTGAAATAATGTCCTCATATTTGCTCTGAAGAATAGCATTACTCCTCAGATACTTTCATATACACACATTTGAAATTGTAGCATTGTTTTGAAGCAAGACTATCCTTGTGAGTTTTTGTTATGATAGAGCATTCCTTGATTAAACAATCTGAGTCTCACTAAATGTTTTTTATCCCTCAGGTCATGGTACTTGTGACTGTGGCAAGTGCAAGTGTGATGTGGGGTGGTCTGGGGAAGCATGCCAGTACCCAACTAAGTGTGACCTGACCAAAAAGATCAGCAACCAGATGTGCAGGAACTCTCAAGATGTCATCTGTTCCAATGCAGGTAAGAGCTGCATCCCTGGACTATTCTTCATTAAAATAATCACAGTTTGGATTTTGATGGAATATTATAGGCACATAGACATTGTGAACATCTGAATGAGACTACTTTTGAATATGCATTTTAAAAGTGAAATTTAGATAAAATCAATAAGGAAAAGAATGCCATTTTACTGAGACTTGAAAGCTTGATATTCTCCAGATCTTTCTGATGCCTTCTTCGAGCAAGGTATTCACCAGAAATGAAGTTGGACATTGTTTTGTGTAAATGGAGAGTTGCGATGTTGAGTGATGGATTAAAGTGCTGGATTAAGACTTATATGAGTGACTTAACTATTTTATGTTGGAAATTAAGAGTTATTTGACTTTATACCTTACCAAAAAAAGGAGCCTAAATTTTCAATTTGATGGAAGTTTCGGATACTGAATATGAACCTTGCTAAGGAAATAGTAATAGCAAAGGTTGGGGTTTTTAGCTAAAATATTTATTTTATAGGAGTTAGTTTAAATATTGTTTAGTAGTTACAGAGATGATGTTAAAATTAATTGGCAAAACCACATAAAACAAAACAACTGCAGTTCAGAGTGCAATGGGAGTTAGGTACTGTAATTGTAATTAAATAGCCTCAGTGTATACACACATGGAACTTCAAAATCACTTTTTCCTCAGCCATATTGAGCATCCAAAGGAAAGTACTAAAATTTCAGTGCTCATGTATTACCCTTGAGGTTAGTTTCAGTTCTTTTTATGTGTTGTGTCAAGTTTTTTGTTTGTTTATTTGTTTTTGTTTTGTTTTGATTTCAGTGACTATGAGTGGATGAATCATCTTCATTCACTTAGTGTGAGAGAGTTGCTTGATACCAAGTAACTTTCTTGTTCTCATGGCCTTTACTTCCTTCTACATCAGCAAGAAAGGATAACTTAAACTAGTGAGGGAACATTGTATGTCAGACAGAAAGAGCTTTTCAGTAACCCCACAGTAAGCCAAAGTGAGTAACAGGCTCTGAAGAGCTGCTGTTTATTGTCTTGTTAGCTTGGTTTTTGAAGCTATCTGGACTGTCAGATCCAGAGGTACAAGCTTTTTTTTCTGCATGTTAAAGGCAAGCCTTTTGACTATTTAGACTTATAGCCCACTCCTGAAGCTTACATTATTGGTGGATCTCTTCTATAATCAAATCTGGGACTTTTCCAGTCTGATTCTGACAAATTGCTTAGTGTGAACTAAGCTCAGTTAGGGTGTTTTGGTACTGGAATCAGGGCTGTATGCAAAGAGAGATGGGTTAGGATGTATTGGGCCAGGCTGAGCGGGCTGAACAGTTAGATCTCACTGTATTAAAGACAGTCTCTTCAATTTTCCATTCACCGTAGTCTTTTCTTTGCTATCAGTAGGACTTCTCTGACTCATAATCACCCACCAACACATACACACACACACACACACACACACACAGAGAAAGAGAAAGAGAGAGAGAGAGAGAGAGAGAGAAAGAGAGAAGCATACAAAGACCTACAAAAACATACACATAAACACACACACACACACATACACATACTATTGAATCTGAAGATGTTTTAACCTTAGAGAATGTGACTTGGTAGAGTAATATTGCATGAAAGAGAAAATATATAAAACTATCTTTTTGTCTTCCTTGAGACAAAGTCTTACTCTTTGTGTGATCTGGAACTTACTATGCAGAGCAGGCTAGTTTCAGTTCCACAGGAATCGATCAGCCTGCCTTTGCTTTCCAAGTGCTGGAATTAAAGTTGTGCATGAACAGGCCTGGTGCAGAATGGTCCTGATAGGTCATAAAGCATATTTGACAAAGCACAAAGTATATTTTAAAATATTTGTATCCTCTTTTGTAAGATTGATAAATACTTTTATATAAATTGCCTACTGTAGTTCCCTGTTGTCTTGGATGCAATGATGTCCTTTACAACACCAATCCTTTCTCAGGAGATCTAATCTAGGGACAGGGCTGTGTTGTCATCTCTCTTGGCTTCCCTTACTCTCACTATTTTCATAGATTTTGGCTTCATAGTACTGACAATTTTGCACAAACACAAACAAAATAAACCTGTACTTCAAACCCTCCTTTATTCTTTTTCTTTTGGGGGTGTGTGTATCAACGTTGTTATTGCTGTTTTGAATTTTTTGAAGCAATGTCATACTGTGCAGTCCAGGCTGGCTTAACCCTTCCAATACAGCCCTCATAGACTCAAACTTAGTACGATCTTCCTGCCTCTGTTTCTAGTACTGGGATCACAGGCATGTACCACTATGCTCAATGTTCATTTATTTATCTATTTTCTTTAATGAAATGTTGCTCAATTTTCCATTTACTCAATTTGTCTCCTACTTAGGCATTTAGAGCTTCTATTATTTGAGAAATACAAATGATAATTCTTTGCACAATTTGGTATATCTGCATTTTTCCTTACCTTTGATGATTTTACCATCAGGATAAATATCAGGAATAAGATTTCTGGGGCAAAAGAAAAAGTTATACTAAAATACACATTTAATCCTTGCCTTCTCATTTTTGTCTTAATGTCTAAGTCTTTTGCTTTGCTTTGGCAATCTTATTCTCACTTCTCTTTTAATAATAACTCTTATCAGCCTGTGTAAGTACCAGTCCCTCCAAATTGTATTACTCCTCTGTGCTGGCTAGATTTGTGTCAACTTGACACACTGGAATTGAGAAAATGCCTCCATAAGATCTTGCTATAAGGCATTTTATTAATTAGTAATTGATGTGGGAGGGCCTAACCTATTGTGAATGGTGCTATTCCCGGGCTGGTAGGTCTTGGGTTCTATAAAAAAGCAGGCTGAGCAAACCAGGGGAAGCAAGCTGGTAAAAAGAACTTCCCCATGGCCTCTGTATCAGCTCCTGCCTCCAAGTCCCTTCCCTGCTTGAGATCCTACCCTAATGTCTTATGATGATGAACTTTGATGTGGAAGCATAAGCCAAATAAACTCTTTTCTCCCCAACTTTTGGTCATGGTGTTTCATCACAGCAAGAGAAACCCTAAGACATTCCTCTTAGTAGTTTTTGTCCTTTCTTGTAATTTGGTTCTCTGTAAGAAGCTTTGGTGTATAGAAGAGGAAGAGGAGGTAACCATTGTGGAGCATAAACTGAAGGCACATTTAGAAAAACTGGGAAAAGAGAAAAGCGATAATGTACAGAAAAAGGCGAGGCCCCAGCACCTTAGAAGAGAGGGCAGACTAGTTCCAGCCTGGTGAGTCGCCATTGAAAGAGCCAGCTATGCTAAGTGGTAGGAAAAGCTACAACTAAAATAATGCCGCACAAAGCTACCAGCCCTAGAACATGACTGACCGGCAGCCAGCGCTGAGAAGTATGACATAGCAGGAGCACAGGAGTCTGGCACTTCTGCTTGAGCTTCCATCTGCCATGTCTTAGAGGCTCAGATGTTAATTCTGCTGGATGGTGAGACAGGAAGTCTCTGAGCTGCTGCGAACTTCCAATTCCGGTGAGGAATAGTTCACATGCGTGGATGGGAGTGAGCCTGCCAGTAGAAGACATCAACGAGGAGTCATGGAAATTGGAGTCAGTGATAGCTCCTGCCTATCTTGTATGCATCTCTCACCAAGTTATTCTCTGATGCCAAACCATGGCAGGTTCCTGGTATTCCAACAGATAACCTAAAATCCTTAGCCAATATTCTTCATTTGTGCCATCTGCATTCATCGTGCTCGTTCATCCTCAGCTCAGACTCTTGCCTATTCTGGTATTTTCCACCCTACTTGTCTACTTACTTTTCTCATCACCACAAATCTTCTTGTGATTTCAATTCACTTGTTGGAATTCTTTCCATTTATCAGCAATAACTTAAGAATTTACTTCTTTTTGGTGTTTCCCGTCACAGAATCAGTCTGGTGGTTGTCATTTTGAATAACATTTTCTTTGAATCTGTTATGAACGCTTTTCAGTTGCATAATTTCTGGATTCATATGTGTGTATTATAGGTTTATGAAATATAAAATATGGAGGTGCATTTATATCATCTGTATTTTTCTTTCCAGTCTTTGAGCTTCATTTTCTCACTCTTAGTGTCTCATATAGTACTCTGACAATAGCTAATAGGTCACAAGAAAATTTAATGACTAAATATGTGGGTGGTTGAGAGACAGAAGGAAGAGATGTGAAAGTAAAAGAGAAAGGTGATAATGAGAGAAAAAATAAATGTAGCAGTACCACAAATTGTAGCATAATATTTCAATTAACATTTATAAGTTAAAATGGATTTCAGAAAAAATAACACAGATAATTGAGTTTAATATATGCCAGTTTCACAGGAGTACCCTCAAGGTACAAAACAACAAAGTCAGATTCTGCAAAATCACTGTTCTTTTGTGATTTTGTGAGAGGAGGCCCTCTTACAGATAATAGCAAATTGCAGGTGATCTGGGCAACAGAAGCACGTGGAAGTCATGGAAATGAGAATGCTCTCAGGGTCCACAGATATAAGGTGAGTCTGGAGAAAATATTGGAAAATGACTAATATACTAATATCTTAGAGAAAAGAAAGATTATTGGTTTTCTGAACACTTCCTATGCACCAGGTACAGGAGTGCCTTCAAAAGTGAATGGCTGTTGGATTTGTCACTTGACCTCACAGTTATCCTGAATAAGAGATTATGTGAACACATGGAATCTGAGAATTAGAAATGGTATTGATCTCAATCTAAACAATTCTTAACCAGCGAAGATGGATTAAAACCTGTATTTGACTGTAATTGTACTTGAGTGCAAAGCAGTGCTTTTCCCTGTGTATCTGCACAGAATAACTACTATGCCATCACTCAAGCCAAATATCATTCTTGGTTTCTCCCTATCCTCCTCCACTCTTTATACTCAACTGACCATGAAAGTTTGTCTGTTCTTCCTCCCAACAATCTTCTGAAACATGTCTGCATTTTCTCTGTCATCAACTCTCTGTCATCATTCATTAACCTGTTATATCTTGTTGCAGCTTCTTTATTGATTTCTTAGCACCCAATTTTTCCTAGTTTCAGTTCATCCATGGACAACAAGAATTACCTAGTCAGATCCATGCCTCTTCTTCTGATACTTGGTGAAAATGCAGATGTTGGAGATCTTTAACATTACGACACAGCTTCCAGAAGCGTCTATCTAGTAATCTTGTTCATTTGATGTTACTTTTCAGGGCTTTTGTATTTGTTTTTCTTCAACCACTGAGGCTTTGCTTTTGTGCCTTATTTTATTATTTGTTTATTTCACTTAGATTGGCTTTCAGTTCTCAGACACTTCCTTGGGACTCTCCCTTTGACTTCCTCTCAGCTAATTCCCCTTGCTATGTGCTTTTGTAGCACTTTACACTTCTCTATTTTAGCACGTTTATTTCTTATGGATGACTTGATTGTTTGTGGGATTTCCAGAGTTTAGGGCCATCCTGGTGACTCATAAAGTCTTAGCTTTCATATGTCAATTGCTGTGAGGACCAATTAAAAATGGAAAACTATTTAGTAGAGCAGGTAGGCATCGACTTATTAATATCATTTGGATAAAATATTACTTTCAGTAAAATCACTCTTGAGGGATGTAGCCAAACCCTATAAGAGGGTGAGTTTATGTCTTGTGGTAGAGCTAATGTCTCCAGGGCCTCTAATGTTCTATGAGCTGCTTTGAGATTCTGTTGTGGTCCCAAGAATCTGTGCCTAAGAAAACCCACTGTGGTCCTGTCATCCTCAGAACAAGGAGATCAGCTAAGTGCTGAGATGTGACATCATCAGGGATACATTCATTTTTCATCTGTGCATTTATTAATGAAGCATTTCTCTAAATATTTATCACATAAATAGTATGTTCAAATGTGGAGCAAAAGTTAAACAAATACTGGTGGGGAAGATGAGCAAGATTCCTTCAGTCAGAAAGATACTCATTCACGATTTGCTTTAAAAAACATTTATAAGGGCCTCTGTGTTTTGAGAGGGTCACATTGATGGTCATTAAACTATCACAGGTCAAAAGTAATAACTGAAGCACAAATTATAGTTGCTGTGCCACAGTCATCTCAATAAATGAATAGCTACCCCTACCATAGCCACAGAAATGCATAATTGCAACAATAAATTGTTTTGAAGTGTCTACCCGCAAGAAAGAAATAGGGAAAAAGCATCACTAATTATAATTTCTATGTGTGTAACCTTCTTCTGTTTGCTTGCTGCTTTAGGTACATGCCACTGTGGCAGGTGCAAGTGTGATAATTCCGATGGAAAGGGACTCATTTATGGTAAATTTTGTGAGTGTGATGATAGAGAATGCATAGATGATGAAACAGAAGAAATATGTGGAGGTATGTATGTTAAGTGTGGAAAGTAAAAGCCCCTGTTTTTCACCCATTTCATTGTATGCTTTCCTTTATATAAACTTCTTATCCAATTCAGTTTTAACCTATGTTTGGAAAATGTATCAGGTAAGAAGACTTAGATGAAGGCCTTTATAGTATTCTAGAACTATTTAAATACAAAACCAAATTGTCCCCAGATGAGAGCCGCATTGCTGATGCAACAAGACAGCAGCATAACTCTGATGTAGTTCTGTCAGGACATCATCTCTTGCTCACCTTAGCTACTATGATTTTGTGTTTTTTATTTTCTCCTTACTTTTTAACTTTTTAATTTTCATTCTCTTTATTAATTAACAGTCTTTAGATAGTTCCATGCCCTCATGGGGACACTGGAATATGATGGGATGGTTAACCTACTTTAGCTCTTATCTCAGCCTTCCCTACATGTAGACAGCACAGCACTCCCCTGACCCTTTCTGTGTATCATCATCATGCAGTAATTTTTCTCTTGCATTAATTCTTGCCTGTTTCCTATTATCAAGGACTGTAATACATGCTTTATATGCAGTATATTATGTCTTATGATATCTGAAAGAATCATTATGAAATTGTATCCACTCAAACAGTGAGAAAAGAGACATAGGTAACATGATCAATATGCCCAGGGCCAGCTCACCTGTATGATAACCTTAAGACTGCCTGACACTAGAACTGTGTTTCTAACCCTTCATCATTCACACTGCATGCTTACCTTGGAGTTTTAAGTTTCTTGAAAAGAGTGCCTCCTCACCATCCACCCTGTAGTTTCTTGTATGCTCATCTACTGGCAAGCCCTTGCCCAGAATGTCCATTTGCAGCCTTAGTTGGCGTAATAAAATGGGAGCAGAGAGCAGTGAGTGAGAGTCACTTCAACAAAATAAACCCTTCTCTTCTGTTTCCAAAGAGATTCTAACCTACTTAATCTAGTCTGTCATATCCAAGCAAGATAAGGCACACTAGGACCTAGAAGAATTGGAGAGCTCTGGGAAGCTATCACAAGCATGTGACAAGTTGCCAATTCCTTAGCGTCATTGTGACTTCTAGATAGTCTTGTAGTGTTATCCAAATGTTCTTATTTGAAATCGGAGTGACCTTTGTTCCTGGTCTCTTGCATGTACAACCCATGAGGCTAAAACAAATGCAAAGGAAACTCTTCTGAGCCACTGTCCTAGGCCAGACTCTATTTAGAACATACTCTGAAAGGGTTTATTTCAAATTACTGACAGTTAAATTACCCACAGACATTATATATTTACAATCTGAATGTTTTATTTCCAGCTGATGATCAGAAAAGAGTAAGAGAAAATGTTTTGTGACCAATGAATTTTGGCAACATCATTGAGGCAAAGCATATTTGTATATGCAAATAGAAAAATTTAACTTGAAACAATGGAATATTTTTATTGTTTAACCTTCATCTATTTTACTTGGTGTTTCCATTTGTTTGGAGCTTAGGGATTTCATTGTGCAGTGTCTCTAACCACAGATACCAGTATCTAGTAACACTATATGGGAGTGATGTTGCCTAGAATCCTAGAACTTTCCATGTGTCATTCACATGAAAACAATCTGTTGAGAGAGGATACTAGTCTATTATTGATATTACACAAAAAAGATTTTTCCTCTATCAGTTTATAAACACAGTAGAAAGTTATGTTTCTTACCTGGGATATGCATTGTATGGAAGCTTACATTTTATTTTAATAATCTAATCTTCAGTTGTTCCATTGTGTTTTCTTATCCTTCATTTGAATTATTTTCCATATGTGCATTAAATTGTAGCTTTACATGAATTTTCTTTTCTATTTAACCATTTATCTTAATAATTATTTTGAAAGAAACCCTTGTTGAACATTTAATTTTATAGATATTCTAAGAACTTGCATATAAAGTGTGAATATTTATGATAATTCATTAAGAAAGTGATACTATAATTTTACAATGAAAAATATACTATTAAGCAATTAAAAAGTAACCACTCAGTCACATTTCCATGGATATCCTAGGATTATGGCTCTAAAAGAGAAAATTGGAAGAATAACTACCTTAGAGTCTCACAAAATACAAACCTTTGTAGTTATGAAAGTCTAGAATAGAAAATAAAGAGGACATCCATCTGTGTTTTAATGGGATAACTATAAAGAAGACATCATACAGAAAATGAATTTGAAGGCAGAGAAAACTTTGGAGAATTTTGGGGAAGCCACCCAGTCATTCAGATGGAAGTGTAGCAGTAGTAGTTTGTTACAGGTGGCTTGGAGGATTGTACAAGTGAACATGTGAAAGATAATGGTGAGGTGGCCATTGTAGTGTGTCATTTCAGCCCAGAATGAGGGCTGTGCTTAACTCTCATTTGTATTCTCTTGACACTAGAGTGGGAATTTTGTTGTGAGGCCAAGAGTATGTTGCATTTTATTGGTTTAACTCAGAACTTCCTACATGGTGGAACACAACAACTTGTGAGACACAGGGAATGAAAAGATGAAATATTTTCTCTGGTTTGAGAATGCTTCAGACATTAATAAAGCATGTCTAAATATACACTGCTACTTTCTCAATAGTTGATTTCAAATAAACAATATTTATGACTGTTTTAAGAAATATCCACCCAGTAAGGCTTGTGTACACTCAAGTACTTTAGATGATAGAGTAATGGGCTTCCATAGTCATTCTTGCCATTTCTTTATAAATACTTTTGTCTTAATCACTTTCCTTGTAGGCCAAGACAAAGGACACATTGGCTGCCTTTATTGTATAGTTATGCAAATATAAGCTCAACTCTGATGTTTTGGAAGAAAATACAGAAGTTGATTATTTTAAGCAAGGATCTGGAAGCCCTTGTTATTTTCAAAGGCAAAAATGATCATGAAGAGGTAGAAAGTTAATGTTGCTTTGAAAAGTTTCTTTTTTCCTCACTGTATAAAATTCTCTTGGATAAAGGCCATGGGAAGTGTTACTGTGGAAACTGTTACTGTGAGGCTGGTTGGCATGGAGATAAATGTGAATTCCAGTGTGACATCACGCCCTGGGAAAGCAAGCGAAAATGCACATCTCCAGATGGAAAAATCTGCAGCAACAGAGGTGTGTCACTCATACATGTTACTGCATGACTGGGTGGTAAACAAAGCTCGACATTGTTAAGACCTATTCTCAATGTGTTTCTTTCAATGTGGGTAAGATTCATAATCCATAATCACTTACATTGATGGAAATCCACATTGACACCAACAATCTTTTCTTTTTTGTTCTTTACTGAGTAGATAAAGGAAAATAAATTTGTTGCCATTCTTTAAACTTCTCTGAGCAAATAGTTATTGTGGGGACTGGAATCTCTTTGGCATCTGTCCAAATCTGTTACAGCATAACTAAAAGGCAATTTCTGGAGATGCCCTGCTAAATATATCTTGACTAAAAGAACCATTGACAGTATCTGATTATCCATTGAGAAGTCATACAATCCTTCTGTCTTGATCATCGGTAATGGAAGGCTTGGCTGAAGTGCAGAATTGATATAAATAAACTTAATTTCTGAATGTGATGCTGAAATGTACTGAACATAACTGATAACAGAAGATAGGCATCAAATAGCCCCATGAATTGTGGACTGACCTTAAACAGAAATTTTAAATACGTATGCATATCAAGTATAATTTAAAGGTATTATACATTGGTATAATATCAAAAAAATTTAAACATTCAATTAATTTGCTTTGTGTGCCTATGTATATCTGTGTGGGAGTACATTTGTTATGGCATGGCTGTGAAGGTCAGAGAACAACTTGAGACACTCAGTTCCCCCTACCATGTAGGCCTTGGGGATCAGACTCAGGTGTCAGGCTTGGCTACAGATGTCTTTACTCACTGAGCCATCTTATCAACACAGTTGGTGTGTTTTAATTTTCATTATTTTTTTATTATTGCAAATACCTGATATTTTTCCTTCACTGTGGAGGTAGGTAAGGAGAGAGCCATGTTAGTTTTTCATTGCCTATCTGGTGATATAAATGAGTGGATTTTTTTGCTTTCTTTTAAATCATCAAAATAGAAAGGTGGCAAGCCTTGTTTTCCATTTCTACAAAGGTAGAAGCCATTTTTAAAAGACCATACACATAGAGAAATCCTTGACACAGTGTCTTGAATATTGATACATAGAGAAAAAGTTAAGAGTTATAGAAGGAGGAAGGCAAAAATCCTAGGATTACCCCCCCAAAAATGCAAGATGCAAGAGAAATGCCCTGTTTATGTGGACTACTTCCTTCTAAATGTCACACTAACTCACTTTGTGTTCATAAGCTCTTCTCTTCTGCATAAATCCTTTGTATTTTATTGGCTACACAGCCAGCATTTGTGATACATCCATTCACATCCTCAAAAACTCTAGGTCCTGCATACTTTGTTGTCAGTGACAATCTAACATCCAAGATGATTTTAACTCACTATTATGGTCTCACCCTAGCTCTTAGTAATATTTGTTTACATGATCAGCCCTCGTCATTGTTTGTCATTAATTGTCTATGATACTTCTTGTTCTCTGTCTTTGCCTATCTTATATTAAGTATATTTAAACTTAATGTCTTGATGCCTAAGAATCAGTTGTATGTTTATGGGTGCACTTTTGCCCTCTACATGCATACATATGGGTAACTTGCTTCTGATATTTTAGTCTTTTTGGGATTTTTAGGCTGTTTTGGTTCCAATCCAAATGTCAGACATTCATGTAGTTGAGTCTATTTAATTTTTTTCCTTTAGTAATTGTGTTTCAGATATTTTGAATAAAAATGTTTTTTTTCATATCCTATAGCTCTATTTTGTACATTTAAATTTTTAGTCAAATTGCTATTTATTTTTATTTAAAGAGGCAATGAAGAGATTTATTTTATTTCCTAAATAATTTGCCTGTTACCCACCCTAAAGACTGACCACTGACAACTTATATAAAGAAAATATGATCAACAATAAAACACTTTCCAACACAAAATCTCTCACTGATGAGACCACTCCTCTCAGTTCTTCCTCTGGCACCTTCTCTAATCCAGACTCATTTGAATTAACAATCATACTTAGTTTTCCTTCATAGGTATGTCAGGACCCCACATCTATCACCATGCCAATCACCACATTCAGTGCCTGTAGGTTCTACCTCTAAAGTTGGTCAAGACATTTCCCCTTCTAGGTGTATCCAATTGTCTACTCCTAATGCTTCATTTGCACTGCATTTCCCAAACTCTTAAGCCTTACTTCATCTTACTTCCAAAATGTTTCTGACAATGATTTTTGAATTTGCTAGTTCTTTTGTTACCTTTGTCTTTGTGTGCTCTTTTTTTTTTTTTTTTTTTTTTTTTTGGTCAAGTTGTTTCTAAGTTATTTATAGACAAAGATAATATATTTTCTTAATATTAACTTTGAGAAAAATTAACACAATGCTAATGGCATATATACCCATCTCACATAATTATAGACAATTTTTATTTATGAAGAAAGCTCGGTCATCAACTTCAGATGGTGTTTTTCTTTCTTAGAATATTCTTAACTTAAATATATTCTTAATATATTTTCAAAGTATAAAAGAATCAACATTTTAGATAATAAATTTGCAAGATGCTTTCTTTTATGTTTTTTGTCTTATCTGGACTCACATAAAATTCCCTTTTTTCCCATCTAGGAACGTGTGTATGTGGTGAATGTTCTTGCCATGATGTTGATCCAACTGGAGACTGGGGAGACATTCACGGGGACACGTGTGAGTGTGATGAAAGGGACTGCAGAGCTGTTTATGATCGATACTCTGATGATTTCTGTTCAGGTAAGGTAGCTCATGGTTCCTATTTTGTGTAAAGGATCCACTTCCTTGTTGTGCAAAGTCATTGTGTTTCTCACATACACTGAATTAAACTGAACTTGAATCCCTTGGCTTTCTATATTTTGCAATGCTCTTCTCAGTAATGCAGGCAACCTCTAGAGATTTCAGACATTCTGCTAAGGCTGGAGAGGAAACCCACCTACACTCTTAAAATTAGCCTGATCTCTTGCTGAGGATATCCATTGGCTCCAAATATCTGTTCAACTCAACTTTGATACTGCAGAACTAGCAGATCTGATGGCCATCAGCAAGAAACACCAAGAAAGATATATGTCCAAAGTTAGGAAAATACAGATATGGGGAACACGAGCTTGTTTAATATTCTAATAAGGAAGATGTGACCATTCACAAAGGTGGGCATGCATGGCAGGTGCTACTGTATCACAGATGTGGAATTCTGTCTTTAATGTAGGCTTTCAGGTAATAAAATATAACGGGGGGCATCCACAACAGGAGGAAGGGAGGACATGATACTTGCATGGGACAAAGTGAAATAACCAGAATGTAGGAGAAAGAGAGTAGACTACCAAGGAAATTCTGACTTTCTATAGAACCATAATTTCCTACAGGCAATGGTGAGCTTGTGATGTATTAAAGCAGAAGACTGCCACCATCATCAGATTTCTAGCCTGGTTGTCTAAAAGAATGTTGGTGCTATCTACGATGGTCAGGATATAGAAGAAAGTTTTCAAGTTTGTTTTGGGACATTGTGAGCATATGAGAAGCCAAAGGTGATATCTTTTGAAGTTTGTTGAATACAGGAGGGGCTGTAATTGAGAGTCGGTAGTTAAAATTATAATGGGGTTCAAGATGCATATATGGAGAGAGAGAGAGTGGCTTTTTGACATGTTGGTATGATGTCTACCCTTTTTTCCATGAATTTACTCTCCCTTGTTAGAGCCATATCTGATATTGATCCTGGTATCTGAAAGGG
The DNA here is from genome assembly GCA_026225945.1 of Cricetomys ansorgei. Taxonomy (NCBI): domain Eukaryota; kingdom Metazoa; phylum Chordata; class Mammalia; order Rodentia; family Nesomyidae; genus Cricetomys; species Cricetomys ansorgei. The sequence goes on from JAMJFZ010000770.1 coordinate 1,851,386, forward strand.
CTTGGTCATTTATAATTTCTGCATTGTTGTGATCATTCAGGGTCCTGTGAGCTGGTCCATCCCACTGTGAGGAGATGGATCCATAGGTGAAGGTGAGAAATAATACCAAGTTGACCCTTTTTTTCCTTTCGTAAACTCAGTTCTTGGCTTGTTTCTCATGCTCAGAGCCACTATTGTAAGCTAAGCAGGTGGAGTGTCATCAGGAATTCATATCTTCTTGACCTACTCTCTTCACTCCCTTCTGCCTTTTTTTTTTTTCACTTCCCATTTCCTACTTTTTCCTAACCTGCAGATTCCAGAGAAAGATGGTTAAGTCATGACTACATGACTGGTGGGACTGGAAGAGGGAGAAAGAGAATAATTCATCCTTCATATGTGGCTTTATGCTGTGGGTACAGACAGAGGTGGGAAGAAGTGATGGTGGTCAGCTATGAGTGAGCAACAAGACATCAGCGTGTAATTGTGATTTCTTTTTCTTTGGCTGAAGTGATTTGAACATGGCCAGTGCTCCATAGTGTGGCTCTCACACTTAAGGAAAGGAATTTAAAATGAAGAAACTTACATGAACAGAGATCCTTAGTTTGTCAGACCCTTGCAGAGTTCTGTAAGTGCATCTCATCCCATTTGATTTTTGCACCAACTTAGGGAGGGAGATATTATCTACATCTTAACAGAAAAGGAACTAATTTCATGAGAATTAAGTACTTTGATAATATTTACCTTGCCGTTGTCATCTAAAAATACTGATGTGATTTACTAATTTACTGCTTTATGGATGCTCAAACTCTTATAAAGCTCAGTTTTTCTGAACTTCATGATGATCTAGGATATGTATCAATTGCTGGGGATTTCTGAAATCTGAATATACCTGTAGAGTTCTGGATATTATGCTTAGAGCTGTTAGACCTTGCGGGTTTCCTAATTACCTCTTTCAACCATAATGTAGGAAGGGTAGCACATATTTGATTATCAAGTATGTAAATAAATTTGTGTGGTCACACAGAAAGAACTCAGCATCAATATCCTCCAGCGTTTTTTTTTTTTTTTTTTTTTTTTGGCAAGGCAAGAATGTAATAAGGCTTGAATGAAATGTGGTTTATATTTAGCGCTCATTCTTGGTCTCCTGAAAATATTGATCTTATTTAAGTCTAAAGAAAATATCTAAGTGCATTAGCTTAAGTTGGTGCCTTTAACCAACTTAAAAGCGACATTCCTTCATTTACTTTAACTCTGCCTATCTGTTCAATCAATAGTGCACTCAAGTGTAAAAATTTTTTACCGAGTTGTTTATAGGTACAGGAGTACAAATTGTTGAAATATGATAGTCGCCTCTATATTAATTAGTTCCAATCACTTCTTTCATTCCTAGATGATATTATCAACATAGGATGCAATTGTGTGTATTCTTTCAAAGACATCACACACATACACACTCACAGAGGCACACACCCAAAGCAAAATACTGTATGACCATGTTTGAATATGACCAACCTGACAAGGATGCAACTGAAAATCCAAGCTAATGCTGCCCATTCAGTGCATTTCACTTAGTTCTTTCCTGATTTTAAAATAGCTTTTTAATTTTTATTTTATTTAGTTCTCTCTCTCTCTCTCTCTCTCTCTCTCTCTCTCTCTCTCTGTATGTTGCCATATGTGTACAAGTGTCCTTGGAGGACAGAATAGGACATTGTGTCCTCTGGAGCTGGAGTTATTGGGAGTTGTGAACTTCCTGACATGGGTGTCAGGAACTGAACTTCTGGAAGAGCAGCACTTGCTCTGAACCATTGATTCATCTCTTCATCCCTAGATTCTGAATGACTACCTATCGTTCCCTGTCTTTCTCAAACCCAAGAATTACAACAATATACTCCAGGATGACCTTAACCTTTATCCTTCTTGTCCTCTATATCAAAATGATGAAAGAATAACATGCGCTGCATTAATTTGGAAAATATAAAGGTCTAATAAAACTGCATTATGTGGGGAAATTTTTAGTGGTAGATTACTAAAGCATTATGAAATACATGGAAGGGAATTACTAAATATAGCCATCTTGCCTTGTCTTGAATAGAAAAAATCAATATAGAAATATATTTTAAAAATAATAAGTTATATAAATTAGTTTGCTAAGTGTAATGTATTCCTCAGTTTTCCCCTTGTTGATGGTCTTTGTGTCAATTTTAAGAGGATATTTGTAATTATCAGATTTATATCCATGGATATTTTTGATCATTTAAAAGGAAGGAAGTATTTCCCCCTGGAGGAAAAATGTTTGAAATGTATTTAACTAAATTTATCCCAGACTGATTTTTTAAGAGTTTAGCCACTGTAACTCAAGAGAGCATAATCCACATGAAACATGGGTTTGGGTGTCACATCTATCCTAGAATAGCCTGAAAGTTTTTGCTGCCTTTCTGGGGTGGCCATCACACTACTGGATTACTAATCAAGTAATTGACCATGTGAGGTAGCCTGTGTATCAGTCATATTTGGAGTAGTTCATTATACTTAAACCTATCTCTGCATGAATGCATGTATGTATATACATGTGTGTGTATTCATGCATGTGTACATGTATATGTGTTTGTGAGATGTGTGTATGTGTACAAATATGTATGTGTATTCATGCATGTGTGTGCATGTGAATTGTGTGGAGTCATTTGCATGTGTGGAGGTGTGTGTGTGTGTGTGTGTGTGTGTGTGTCCGAGCATGCACATGCCCATGCACACACATGTGTGCAGGGTATCTGAGAACGGTTTTCTTATTTGAATACTTCTGATGTTGAGATCAGGGATAAACAATAGCATCCGACATCTTTCATCTCTATTTTGTTGACCATCCTATGCAGTTTAAAGAACACTTGTTAGAAAAAAATGAGACTAACTCCCACAGGCTTAAAATATACACAGATTTGACAAACCAGTGTGGAAGCATTACATTCAGATCAGTGTGGTGAGAGTCCATTTTAGAACTTTACACTTAAAAGACTGATTAAATTCTATTGAGGCCTAGAAAAGAACAGTGGCATATCTAATTCAAGTGCAAAACATCTATTTTTATTTATCTTAAGTCTTTTCTCCCAGATTTCCTAAAAAATATTACAACTGATAGCATGCCTTAGTGTGTTAGACAGACCAAATGTTTCTCATGTCAAACAGATGTTTTACTCTAATCTATTTTTCCTAAATCAAGCCCTTTTATCTTCCTGATTTTATTTATGTTCAGTGATCCCTAAAAGCTGTGCTTTTAGATTGGAATTGAGGAACTAGTAACTCCCTTAGAGAAACCAGTGTTATTTCATAGTTTTCTTTCTCCTCTTTAAGAGTCAGTGCTTTCTTCAGAAACTATCAGTCCCTTGCACTTCCAAGTGCTTTTCTGACTCAGTCACTTCCTGACAATCTGGCATCAATATTTCACACTTCTAAATGAGTTTCTGACTATATGGATTAAAAATCTTAGGGATTTTGTAGGAAATGCACAGTTTTATTTAGAATGGAATCGCTAACATTCTGCAATTTATTTTGACAGCATAAAACAGATTTCTTAAAATCAAGATGTGAGATTTTTCACTACTGATAAAGTAAAAAAAAACATACTTTAAAAATTCTAACAGTTAATCTTGAATAAATGTTTAAATTGGTCAATGGTATTCTTTTATCTATTTATTTATTTTGAGATATAGTCTTACTCCACAGGCAGGTCTGACTTGAAATTCACTATGTATCCCAGACTGACATTAAGTTAGAAGCAGTCCTCTTGCCTCAGCCTTGGAGTGTTGGGATTACAGACTGAAGCTTTTGCATCCAGTATAGCACTAGCAGTATTAATTCTACTTTTCATCATTGCAGACTGGATTTATAGACACTTTCCTATGACTCTCAGATTTTCTTTTTGTGTGCCCTTCATTGGTATATTTGACTTAGGAAATATTGCTTTCATAACATTAGAAAAAGAAAAAGAAAAGAAGCCATGTTGTAATTTCATCATTTACCCCAGCTACTGTGTGCTCAACTGCTCTGGAGAACTTCATACGTCTTATATGACTTGTTCACTGACCTCTTGTTTCAATGTCTCCCAGATTCAACATTTTATGGCTGATACTGAATCTTTTTGGAAAGGAAATCACATACATGTATTCACATGGTTCAAGAGGATGAGCAATCTTCTTGAAACAGTATTCTCCTACCTTGGTACTTCCTGTTCAAGTGCAATGCCTCTTATCTTTGAGCCAGTCATACACATGGCATACTCTATTGACACATACTAATACATAAATGATTATAGAGGCTTTTGATTAGTTAAAAGCTAGGGATGCGGTACAAGGCTGAAGCAGAAATTAAGAGCAATATAAGGGTCATCACACAATTAACAAAAGTGAGGGCACAGTTTCTCCAGCTTTTCTGAGAGTTGGCATGCCTGGAGGTGAAATCTAAATTCACAAAAATCTTTCTCAAGAACTTCATAATTCTCTATTGCAAGTACACAGGAAAACATGGTGCAAATCACAGGCTATATGCTCTTCTGCCCTGTGAAGGACACATAAATAACAGTGGCATAAAAAGATAGTACTACCATAGCACAAAAGTAGAAAGGGATTAGAGGACTAAAAACTAATAGATAAAATAGTCCCAATAGGAAAAAGAAAGTGAGTATAAAGGCTTACAGGCAAAATTCCTAAGATTATTCCTTGCAGGTGAGGTACATATGGTATTTGTTATATAGCGTTAAGGGACCAGCAACACGACTCTGGGGAACAGCATTTACCACCAAACCTGCCAACATTAGTTTAATTCCTAGGACCCACATTAAGGAAGAAAAAAGACTCCTTGCAAGATGGCCTTTGACCTGCATGTGTACCTTGTGGTATATACATCCCCTCCCTCCAACTAAATAGATGTAATTTAAAATATGAAAAAAAAGCATTAAGTCCTCCATAATTAATATATTTCTTCTGTTAGTAATTGAATCTGATGCTAACTCTAAAAATCTCTTCTTAATGACTTATCACTTTAGGCTCTCCATTATACTTTCCCCTACCCCAGGCAGGGTCTTTCTGGAGTTCTGGTTGATCTGGAACTCACTATGAAGACCAAGTTGGCCTTGAACTTGGAGATCTGCCTTCCTCTGACTCTGCCTCCTCAGTGCTGGGTCAAAGATGTGAGTTATCATACCAGGATCTTCTTTGTTGCTATGTGAGTGAACTTCAGATAGAAAATAACCATTACCAAATTTAAACGTGTTCTCACTTCAACTTGATAGTGTTTTATTTCTTTGTAGTCCTTGGTTTCTCTCTGTACCTGTCTTTGTCTTCAAAGATTCTGCTTCTTTTTACTCTCCTGGGTGGGATAGGATCTTCTTGTATATGTGTACACATGGAGGTCTCCCTCACTATGATTTCTTGTGGGTTACAGCATTCTTCTTGGGTAAATTAGGAATTGCATGACATTCTCATCTGCTACATGTTTTGCTCAGACATTTACAGCTTTAAAACTTCCAAAAGACAAGGAAGACTTTTCCTCCTTCAATCTGTTCCTTCCTTCAATTTTACTGTTGAGAATGTCAACTAGTCTCCTACAAATGACAGCATGTCCTGTACTGTGTCCTTACAGATCTAACAGCCCCTGAACTGAATCTCTTGCCTATCTCTAAGTATTTTAAAGCCACTTGCTCCTATAAAACAGTGGAGTGAATTGTACTTTGAATGTTAAAACTCTTTGTTTCAAAAATAGTTATTTGTACATGTATTTCTGCTGTAGTTTTATTTGAAGTTTGTTCTTATTTTTGGGAATGCTGAGAAGAAGGATGTTGTTCTTGTTTCTTTCAGTTGCTGTGACAAATGCCATGGACAAAGCAACTTGGGGTGGGAAGGATTTGTTTGGCTTACACTGGCATGTCACAGCCCATCATTGAGGGGAATCATGGCAGTAACTCAAGTAGGAAGTTGAAATAGAAATTATAGAGGAAGACCTCTTGCCAGCTCTTTCACAGAATCATTTAGCTATCTTTCTTATATAGCTCAGTACCACCTGCCCATTGAATGGTGCTGCACACAGTGGAATAAATTCTATATCAACTAAAAATCAAGACAGTCCCCCAACAACATGTTCATGAGCCAATCTGTTTAGACAGTCCTTCATTTGAGATTCTCTTCTTAGGTGATTCTAGGTTTAGTTAAGTTGACAGCTAAAACTAATAACTAAAACTAGTAATTAGTCAATAACTAATAATTTCTTAAGCTGAGATAAACTGCAAAAATCCACAGAACTAAATGATTTATGAATTGTAACTATTAGTAAGTCCAAACAATTAAAAGTAAAATTCTCATATTGGAAGATCTAAATGACCATAATCTATACATCCTAAATATTTATTAACAATGCATCTTCTCCCATTATAGAGAATTAGTGATGACAGTACCTTGTTGAATAGACTATCAAGTAGCTGAGAACATTTGTTCACTGAAATTTGTTCACTGAAAGAAATGTTCACTGAATTAAATTTATTACTTAAAATATTTACATTTAACGACCACTACTATATCACTTTACTCTGACCTTTAATATTATCATTGTAAAGAACCATGTGAGTTGATGGTAAAAAAGCTTTTGCAATGTGGATTTATAATTTCTAGTGAGAGAAGAGGACATGAATTAAAGAAGGGTAGAGATGGTTATGTGTAAGGGTTTGGAGGGAGGAAAGGGAGGGAGAAACTTCTGGGTACATTTCCAAAAGGAAATAGAATCATTATCTTCAAGTGATATCTTCACCACCTGCTCGGGTGCTGTTTTCATAATCTCTAAGATTTAGAAACAAGTGGCCGTGGCTGGCTGATTGTATGAATGATTGTAGTATATGATGTATATGTATATGTATATGTATATGATGTATATGGATATGTATATATAGATGTTTAGGAAAGAAATTTGGCATTTGCAATAGCATGACTATTGAATCATGAGGACATTATGTTATCTGGAATAAAACATCCATAGAACATAAGAATCTAAAAATGTTAAATTATTTTTAAATTTTTAATAGATTTATACAATTTTTAAAAATTTTATGTGTGAGTGTTTGCCCTGCATTCATGCATGTGCATTACTTGTATTCTTGGTACCCACAGAGGTCAAACCAGGGTATTGGATCCCCTATAACTGGAGTTACAGACAATTTGAACCACAATGTGGTTATTGAAACCCTAACCAGGTCCTCTGGAAGAGCAATAAATGCTCTTAACTGTGGAGATACTTTTTTAGCACCAAATATTAGGTCCTTAAAAACAGAGAGTAGAAGAGTGGTTACCAAGCCCTGAAGGGTAGGAGATGTGGATCAAAGAATACAAACTTCCAAAGTTACAGAGAATAAGTCCAGAAGACATAATGTTCAGTTTGTGAATATAATTACTGTGCTTTGCATACTTTAGATTTATGGAGAAGGAGTTCTTGAGTGCTTGTAACACACACAGGCACCTGTGTGCAGTGAGAGATCTGGCTATTGGCTTGATTATGGTAATCATTTCACAGTGCATATGTGAAAAATCGCATCATTCTGTGTACTTTCAATATATACATTTTTATATATTAAAAATTAAATTATAATATAGTTACATCATCTAGTCCCTTCCCTTTGATCTCCCCAATCACTTCCACTTTATATGTATATCATAGCTTAATAAAGCTCAGGAGTAGGGAATCAATCTCGCCCTAATTCTCTATTTCATTGCTTTGTTGTCAGCTTGTGGCTCCATATTCTTTAACTAGATATGGACCAGTTGACTGATTCATTAGAAAGAAAAAACCCTCCTACTTCAAAAACAGATTGTTTTCTATTTCCTTTAGTTCTCCTTCACATGCATTAGTTGCCAAATCCATCAAATATTCTACATACTTCCCAGAAGACCAATATAATCACATTTATCTAGAATTTGATGGAGTCAAATTTAAAATGTTATTAAACCCATGTATTTTATCCATATATTTTGCTTTTCTTTGTCTCTTTTGATTCTTTAACGTATAAAAATTTGAAAAAAATGTTTCTTTGCCATAATGATTAATGGTGTATAAATTAGGATCCTGATTTACTTCTGTCAGTCACTGTTGAGAAAAAAGTTACAAACTGTTTACATAACTTTCATGTGATCTTCCCTCCTCCTCACTATGAAGGTCATGGGCAGTGTAACTGTGGAAGATGTGACTGCAAAGAAGGCTGGCACGGGAAGAAGTGTGAGCATCCAAGGTCCTGCCCACTGTCTGCTGAGGAGAGTGCCAGGAAGTGCCATGGTGGCTCAGATAGACCTTGTTCTGGAAGGGGTGAGTTAAGCTACTTGTCTTGTCTTGTCATTACTTCCCCATGGTGTGAGCCAAACGGATGCTATCCATGTCAACCTATGAGGCTGAGCTCTCTGAAAGCAGAAAGATTGTTGCTTTTACAGATCTAGTACATTTAACTCATATCAGTGTAAGTACCTGGGCAAAGAAAATCTGTTTCCCTCTTTCTGTCTCTTCTCTCTTTCTTCATGTGGACACACACACACACACACACACACACACACACACACACGCGCGCACACACACGCACACACACACACATGCACACACACATACACACACACACACACATGCACACACACATACACACACGCACACATACACACACGCACACATACACACACGCACACATACACACACGCACACGCACACACACACACACACGCGCGCACACACACACGCACACACATTTTCTGTACCTTATCTTGTTCAATTTCAGTTTAGCTTCATTCAGTTCAATACATTAAAAAACAACAAAAACACAGTTGAGGTGTTTGATTAAAGCTTTCTGAACTTGAGCATCTAATTGTCCATTGATATTTATGAAATCCAGTACCATCATTTGGGGTATATGGTTCACTTGGAAAAGCATTGTGTAAATAAGCTTGAATAAGCTGCTTCTTTAGAAAACATTTAGCCTCGGGTGGGTTCTTGCTCTCAGATCAGGAAAAAAATTAAAAAAAAAAAAAAAAACAGAAAACAACCAACCAAACAAAAAAACCAACCAACAAACCAAACAAACAAACAAAAAACCCAGCGATAAGGAAAACTCATCTGGAAGAACATTCTTTTTGAGCCATCAAAATAAGAAATATTAATTCATTCCCCACTTGAGAATAGCAAAGTCAATCTGATACATGCTTTTAGAGAAACTGGTTTTATAACTACTAGAATTTTTTTTTCAGGTCTGGAAAAGGAAAGGGAGTTGAATTTTAGATGAAAAACTTGATTTTCTGTTATGTTGTTTCTTTCTTTTAAGGTGCTTTTTTTTATTAAGATACAATTCATATAGCACACAGTTTAACCTTTTAGTGTTTAAAGCCCTGGCCTTTTAAATAATCACAGAATGATGCAGTTAAGATGTTAATTATACACATCTTATACACAGCTAGTGGAGTATGGGAAGGAGTACTGAGTTCCAGCCCAGTCAGGAGTTCAGTGACCCAGGAGGGAGAGGCAGAGTTGGCGAATAATATGAACAAAACCATACCTCTTATAGATGGGACCAGACTTCTCTTTTTATTCAGGCCTTTCTTCTCTTTCTCTACTATCTTGACTCTTCTGTTTCATTCCCTCTTTTTCTCTACTGTCTGTCTATTTTTCCATAAATCTTATATATATATATATATATATATATATATATATATTTAATATATATAAAATATATATTTATTAAATATATATATACTTTATATATATATATATATATATATATATATATATATATATATATATATATTTAAACAAAGTCCCTTCTGGGAAAAGATCATATTATAATCAGATCTTAATCATGAACTTCACATAAGGATTATAGGTTTTATATTTCAGTGAAGTTCCATATTTTTTTTAAAAACAAGTTATCTTAAAACCCATACCTGAATACCTAGTTCCCCATATATTTTCTCCCCATAATATATCTATATCATAGAAACAATAGTTTTTCTATTATAGACTAGCAGAGTTTAAGCAAGTCAAGTAATTTCATAGCTAACTTCTATTGTAGCTGGCAGGTAGCAGTATTGCGGTTGCTAGGGAACAAGTACACATCATAGTATCCTAACCTAATACAGGTTTTATTTAGTTAACACAGTGAAACAAGTGTGTTATAACTAGAAAACTTTAAGTTAAGGGTCTTTTTGCTTTTTCTTAGGTAAAAGGAGAATCGGTTGCACAGCTCTGTATCCTCAAGGTGCACCCCAAACTCATCAGCAAACTTTTAATTATAGAAACCAGGAAAGAATCAATTTTATTTGTGGTCAAGGAAGTTCAAGACTAGCAATGGGCACTGAAACTCATTTTTTTCCCTTGATCATGGGCTTGTTTTTCATAGACAACAATAGTGGGGTCTAGCAATTAAGCTTTCTTTGTTTTAGTTTTCCTAACCCTGACCAAACAAATCCCTAGCAAAAATATGTTTTCTCACTGTTATGTTATTACTTAGGTTACTAATGTTTTCTAAATTACTGATTTCAAAGCAGCTGGAAAAACATCCTAATCTAATCCTGTAACTATATGTGAACAATATCTAATTTTCCTAACTTTACGTGTTTTTTAGTTATTCCTTTTAGAGTTTCAGTTGAATCACTAGTTTAATTGAGTGGCATTGCCTTGTAGAAAATCACCACTGTTGTTGCAAATAGTACCACCAAAGAGATAAAATAACTAATAGCAATCAACAAGCCAGAACCCACTAGGAGCAGGAGCAGAAGGAGCCAATCAGAAGACAGTCCTCCCAAGACTTTGAAAATTTGGTGAGCTGTAACTTCTGAGGTTCCAAACACTGGCTGCAGTCCTGACATTGCTTCCAGCATAGGAGGATTTTAATTTCAGAAATACTTCTGAATATCCCGTCTTCATCCAGTAGTCCAGACAAGAAACTCTGCTTCATTCAGTTTAAGATATTCGGAAGTGATGCTGAGTGACCCTGTCAAGCTTCTGGAGTTTCAAGGGTTGAAACTTTACTGTCCCTCAGATAACCATCACCCACATTTACAGTCTTCAACCAGCTACCGACATGACCTCACCATCTCTGTCATGAAAGCTTCATCATTTTGCCCTGTGATAGGAGTGAATGTGGGAAGCTAACCCATGTAGTGTTCCTGTTGTTTATTTTTAAATGTTTATATTTTCATCTCTTTATTATAATAGTGGAGACAATTCCAAAGTGAAAACCTTGAGAAAAAAAAATTCCTGACAAAATAGACTTTATTTCTGAGAACCCTATCCCAAGTGTTTTTACTTAAGAAAAGTTTTTTTTTAATTGCTGTAAAGTCCCAAACAAAGGACATGTACATGTGTGCTGAGAAGAATTGTGTAAGTCAAAAGATTCACATTATATAAAGTCATCAAAATATCAAATGCTCTTTATTAATACTAGAAATAAATAAAACACGAACAAACAAAAACCTGGAACAAAATTTATTAATACATCTACATTTGAGATTAAAAATAATTTTTCCATTATATAATGTGAAAATAAGAAAACCTCTTTTTTAATAAGGATCACTGCTTAGCTACCGTTTTAAAGGGATAGAATATAGTTAAAATATATTGCATCAAAAAGGTGTTGAATATATCTGTATAACTGGACTAAACCATAAATTCATTTAAGCTTCTAGAAGCACTATATAAATAAATAATACACATTGCTAGTTTCCTTAAGAGAAATGGAGGTATTGGTGGGTGAATTGTTCTCCCAATGGGAGTTTGAGAATGAAAACTAAGATGCAACAGCCCATCCAGCTCTTGAATTGGTGGTCAGTTCACTACACATTCCTGTGGGGCTGCATCTGTGAGCCAAGTCATCGGGACTGGGATCTCTGAGGCAAATACCTCATATGAAAGCCTTTAAGGAGTTAGATTTGCAGTTTTGAATGAATACCCACCACAGCTGTGATTACAAGAGTGAAGAAAACAATTACAAGCACCATCAGTTCTCAAGCCTGAGAGCCTCATCAGCCCATCAACTGGGGAGGAGAACCCTCCTGGTAGAATGTTCCACGGGGGCAGATATGTCCTACTGGAAAGTGAATTATATTACTTGCTTTTGATGATGATGAGTAAGTGGAGTCATTCTGTCACAAGGATTGAATGGCTCACAGGATCTTTAAATTCTCTACGCGGTTTGCAATTTCTTGATTTCTATTCTCTATTGCCTCTAGATACCACTTCATTCAACTAGATGCATTCCTTGTAGTTGATGTATGTATATGCTTATTCATCTTGGTTTATGTTTCTCAGTAGCAGTGGGGGTTCACCTTTTCATTTCTCACATCTGTGTTCTTTATAAAAACAAAAAGCAGTTTAAGATAGACTACACATTAGTTTTGATCTCTTCTCTAGTTAAAAATGCATTTTTATCCTTATTGAGGTCTTCCTGACTCTGACTTTATTCACAAACTAAGATAAAAATTAATGCTTGTTTCTTCCAAGCAGAAACTTTGAGAGGCATGGAAGTATTTGCCATATCCTTTCTCCTTGAAGATGTGCTGGGAATAGGTGCTGGTCCCTTAGCTTGGGTCTCAGAGTGAGGGTGGTTAGCAATCAGCTATGCTGATCCTCCCATGGTATGTAATGTTGATGAAAACTGGGGTTGTTTAACTAACTGATATTTTGGGGCATGCTTATTATTGTATCCAAACTTCTATCTGATAAAGTTTCCCCAGTCAAACTTAAGGTAGTACAACTAGGCCAAAACAAATAAGTAATCAAAACAAAAATTCACATACACCTAAATACACTGATGTTCAAATGCTTAAGGTTCATATCTTTGTGTGTTATCATTAGCAACATCTAAATCAAAATAAATTTAATTATCATGGTTGTATCTTAGAAATGAAATATTTATGCTGTTCCATAAACAGTTGATTATGTGAACTTACTTAAACAGAGAAAGTGCTAAAAACTATTGGATGCATTTCATTTTAACTTCCCTCAAACACGAAAACATAGGAAGAAAGGCAGGTATTCTACTTGACAATAAGCGAAGTGAAACTTGAAGTGTTTACTAACTTATATAGTAAGTTCTAGGCCTATGGGTTCTTAATATAGTGCTCTGAATTTTAGACCTGTTGTTTAAAATAGCTTAATCCTTTGTCTTGCTAATTTGCTAAACAATACATAATAAATATGTTTTTTGTTATACTAATAATATTGAAAATTATTGTTTGGTTATGTAATAGTACATGCTCTGGTTGCATAGCATTTATGATTTTTGGTTGTAACAAAATAAATTTTTTTTCTTAGAAATATATGTGGCTGTTTATTCTAGCTGGTGTCATAAATTATACTCTTGGATCAGAATGTGTGCATAAATCCTTAGTTCTACGTTTTAGATGTGGGATAAAGAGATCTGAATGAATGAAAATATGTTAATCATTTGAGTAAAAAATGGCCAAATAATTTATATTCTTCAGAAAAATTGCATTAATAAGCCCTCATACAGGGAGAATAAGAAAGGCTCTTCTTGTCCACCAATAGTGGTAATTTAGATAGCTCTTTCTTATACATTTTGCTGTTTGTGTTATGAACTTATATCTTTTATCAAATTCCTTGCATTGACTTCCTTAACCATCAAAATAAGTTATCTATCTCAGGCATTATTATTCACAGTGTGTCTGCAGTGTCTGCCGTCTTTGCTCATCACCAGCACATCGTCCTTGCAGCTCAGTCCCCTGTGCTTTCAGCCTGGCTTCCTTGCCCTTTGGTTCTCTTTCATCAGAATTGTTATTAAAATTTTGACTATGTCTTAGTTACTTAAACATTCATAAGTACATACCTCTATGTGAAATGGTACAAAATGAAAAAAAAGGTTCACTGAAACTAGTTATTTTGTTTCATATTCTATCATTTAGAAAATGGAAATGGTATCCTCATTTTTATCAATTAGTATGCTTTAATTAATGAATTAATCAAATTTTTTCAATTTCCCTACTCAGGGAACATACTTTCAAAGAATAATAGCATGCCACATTCTTACCATCTGTAAATTTTTCAACTGAAGTCATAATTTATCTCTCTTTTACCAACAAACTATAGCTTCAAATTTTGTTACTTCATTTATCAGAGTAGTATATACAAAAACATACTTTTTTTTTAACCTATGCGATTTGTACATTATGTGGTTTGGGTACCACTGAATCATTCTTCTGAGATCCATTTTAGAGATGTGTTATTTATTTGGAACAGAAAGTTGGAATATTGGAAGTCCTCCAAACATTTTCAATTAAGCAGCATACCACATGTAGTGACTTTGATTATATTGCTCTATGGTTTAATTAACAGTGATGTTGTAAGTTAACTTTGGTAGGAAATTCACTGAGTGGCCAAACAATGAGGGCTTGAGTGTGTTTCTGCCGGAGCACTAGCAGATAGCAAAGAGGGTCCAGTTTACTGTATTTGAGTGACTTAGCAGACTGACGTACAAGTGGAACGGCAGACATGAAGCTGTACTATTTCAAACCTAGTCTCTATGAACTGTAGTTAAGGATGAGGAAGAGACAGTTCTGATGAAAAAACAAAAAAACTTCTTAGCTCTTCCTTATCTGGAGAAATATTTCGGTATTTAACACTTTCAGTGTTCATCAGTGGATGAGAAATAAAAAGAAAGTGATGCTTGTGGTCAGAAGGAAAAATCTGGATTCTGTAATATAATAAACATAATAATGATAATAAGTTAATTTTGGGCCACCTGAGAAGGCTACTTGCAATGCTGAGTACACTAAACTTGTCATACTATTTTGTGTTTTATATACTCTGTTACTATTCAGTGATATATTCCATGGCATTCAGACAGAGAGAAGCCTATTTATTATTTCTTTCTTTGAACCCAGAAAAACTCATTAGCAAGATTTAAGCTGTGCATGTGTTCTATATTTTATAAAACTTTGGAAATATAATTATTATTAATAATTATTATATTCTTCCAGAAAAGGAAAGATTAAGACCTAACAAGAACTATAGATGGTGTTTTCAGTCTCTTTCCTATGTTTTCATAAAGTGCTTAAATTTCTTTTATGGGATGGTATATAATTTCAAAATGCTGGATGAAGGTGTAGGTCCCCAGAACTGGGAGTCCTCTTGAAAGATCTGATAAACCCATTATTGGATTTCTCAGTCACATAATAAAGCATCATTTATTAAAATAAAGGCATAATGTATGTACCTGAAAGTAAAGTTCTAAAAAGATTAGAAAATATCTTTGTTAAATACAAGACAAAATGTTTGCTAAGGGACTCCTCTTCCCAGCTGTCAATTATTTATATTCTTTATTTCCTCTCTTTTATCTTTCCCTTTCCCTCACTATTTAATATTGAATAACAAAGTGAAAAAGAAGATATTACAATGCATGTTTTCATGGTTTTAAATGTAGTTTAAATACTGTATTAAGTCTCTTATTGCTGTGACAAAAATATGGGGCAGAAAGAATTTAAGAGAGGAGTTTATTCTAAGAGCTCTGTCCATCATGGAGAGATACCATGGTAGGGCCAAGTAGTTCACTGTGTGGTGGGCCAGGAAGTAGGGAAAGTGAATATTGGGCTAAGCTAGCTTTTTTCTTTCTCCCTTTTATTTGGACCTCAGCCCACCAAATGGGTATTATTTGGGACATGTCTTTTCTCTTTGTTTTCCCTGAAAACACCCTCACAAACACATCTATCAGTGTGGCTCACCAATCTCCTAGGCTATTCCAAGAGTCAATAGACAATGAAGATTAACCATCACAAATACTTTAGTGAACAAATATCAAACAAAGTATATTTAATTACCATAGCCCCTTAATCCATAGCCCCTAAAATTGTACCACTACCAAGTAAGACAGAGTGAACATTTTTTTCCTGTAAGTGTTCCAGTCACCAATTTTGTTTAAATGTTTTATCTATGGCAACAGAATATTTTGTATCAAAGAGAAGAATTGATCCAAATAAATAGATATTTTTATTACATTTCAAATCATTTTTATGTCATAAATTGAAAACCTGTGAAATTCTTTGGCTAAAGAAACTTACTAGAAAAGACTGTAGCAAATACTGTCAAAACTTATTTGACATTAAAATAGAAAATTGGACAATAATTCAATTCCAGTTTTGTTAAGCAAGCTTTAAGTGAAATGTGTGACAACCGTGACCACTCCATTACTGTTTACCTATTTATTTGGATGAAAACACTAAAATCATAGTGGGGGTTGGATTGTGGTTCTCTTGCAGCTATTTTCCATATTTTATTTAGTATAAACAGGGAATCTAGTTTTCAATGGGTAAAAATCTTATCTGACTCCCAGTCATGGAATTGAGGATATCCCAGCCTTGGGAGATAATCCTTGTTAATAGAAAATCAATGAGGCAGAGTGCCATCTCTTTGTCTAAGCTTTAGGTCATCCAGCTGCTCAGGATCCTATGATTTTCTTCCTTGTATACACACAATGTTATTAAAAATTAATAGATTAGTCATTGTGTTGGGTTTACAAAATGAATTCAGAAATTCAATAGACCATGTATTCTATAACATAGGCAACAAATGAATCTAGGTTCATAGTTTTGTTGTTTGCCAAATCATACCAACCTAGAATTTATTGATCACCTGACCTTTTATTTCTGTGTTAAGCCAGGAGTGAAGCAATGAGGTCTAGTAGGTTCATAATCTATTTTGTTTTATTGTAAGTTTTATTGAAAACACACTCCTTATGTGTGTGTGTGTGTGTGTGTGTGTGTGTGTGTGTGTCTGTGTGTACATACTCTCAGTCCCTCTGTCTAGCTATGTAAGTCCAGGATTGGAGCTGAGTTTGAAGATGAATCAGCACTAACAAGCATGGAGTCTTTGAGAACAGACATGCAATCTAGAGGTCTGCTAATTCTCTTAGGATCTTGCTAGTAAGAAAAATGATTATTTATTTTGGTTTAATGTTGACATGGAAACACCAAGATTACCATCCATTACATCATTCCAAAGGCTAAAATTCTGAAAGCCACTCAGTTTATCAATGTCCAAATTCACCCACAAACAACACAGATACTTAACTCCTCTTCCTCCTTCCTGCATCTCATTTCATATCTGCCTGCCTGCTGACAGAATATGAAAAAAATTACATACAAAATTATTTTCTTGAAAGCTATTCATATAAGCAGTGTATTAAAATGACAACTGTTAGTTAGGCCTGGCAGTGCAGGTATGTTAATACCAGCTTCTTGGCAGGCTGAGGCAGGAGGGTCCCAAGATTAAGACCTGTCTGAACTATAAAGCAAATTGAAGATCTTCCTTTCCTGAGCAACTTGATGAGAGCCTACCCTTAAAATATAAGTAAATTAAAAATAAATTTTTAAAAAGCAACTGGGGATGTGTCTTAGCAGAGAATACAAGCTTAGAACATTCAAGGGCATAGATTCAATCAATAGTTATAGACACACACACATACACACATTCACATGAAAGAGAGGGGGGAGAGGGAGAGAGAGAGAATCATAGCTTCATATTGGAGATAAATATAGCATTTGTGTGACACAGCAGAACACTGGTATGAAGTTGTCTGTAATTTAATCTGGATCTTCCATGGGAGAAGCCATATCTATCAAGCCATAAGATAAAGTAGCTTGAGTCAGTCCATGTGTTGGCTTTCTTTCTCCTTTCACCTCTTTATGCAATGTGTGAGCTTGGTTCTGTGTTCTGACCTTTGGGTCCCTAAATTGTATGTCTACTCCCATTGACCCTCTGCTTGTTTTGTTACCTCTGAGTCATCTTCAAAGTCAGCTCTGGCTTGCATAGCTAGCTACAGAGACTGAGTGCTCACAACCACCACAAACCCCCACCTCTCTGCCCTGGGATCATGTGTCTTCACAACATGTGCTGCTAGTCTCCTCTTCTTACCAAGTATTTGTTTTGAGTTGAGAATAATGCATTCTTTTGTGTGACACCCTTTCATTTGGAATATTACAATTAAGATGGATGAGACTTTGCTTTTCCATAAATATTTATTTCTCATGTGGTACATTTTATTTGGGGGAAGGAAGAAGGCAGGATTCTTTGGCTTCTTATTTAAGATTTTAAATAATTTTAGCATCTTTACCATTCTGAATATTCATACCATGTGGACTCTGGTAAATAATACCAAACGGCCTGGCATAGTGCAGCGGTCAGACTTTTATGTCTTGAGTAGTCTCAGAAACAAAACAGCAAGTATCCTAAGGTCCTGTATAATCTTTGACAAGCACATTAGTAATTTGCCAGGTTTTCTACTCAAAAGTCTGTATTATGTAATTAACCAAATGACTTGGGAAAGTGAGATGCAAAATTATATATATATATATATATATATATATATATATATATATATATATATATTATATTTATATTTATAATGAAGCCTGAAGTGGACCCAGGAAAAATTCCCGAGTTGCTGCATTTGGATGTACTGTAAGAAGGCAGCCTGTGGCTAATGTGAATGAGAATTTCCATTGTGCTGAGGAGACAGAATCTCTGACTTATACTCTTGAGTGCAGTTTATTGTAATTAGAGAAGAGACAGCTTCAAAACCCAAGTGACCTAATTTATGCTCCTGTCCAGACATTTTCTTCCTGATAATTTTATTACATAAGAAAGAAGTCCAGAGGGATTGTAGTCTTCAGGTCATGCTTACTAGCAAATAAGATTTTGGAGTGACTATAGGTCTGCATGGGGTGTGATACAGTGCCTTCTGAGATTGCCCTATCCTGCTCACTAGTGGTGGTGACTCCAGTTTCTCATTGGGATCCTTGAAAACATTGTTTGTAGGTCTCCATTTCCAATTGGGGGACAAAACTGGATAGTACTGCCAGTACTGCATCTTTCCTCCATTATATAACCTAGCCAATCAGTTTGCAATCATAAAGGTGCTTACTTCAAAGGAAGCAGGAATGAAGGAGAAGGATGCTGAGCACTATGATCCCCTCTAAGAGCAATGTCCTCTACCACCTACAGTTTGTGTGACCGTAGGCAATTTTTTTTTTCCATTTTTGACATTTGGGGATCTTACTTTTGTTCCCTTTCAAAATAGTATTTTATTAACTTATGTTTCCTTTCTTCTAAAATGTTGTTATAACTAAAATTAAAATAATGCCTATGAAATTTCTTTGCAAACTTCAAACCAATACTGCAATTGTAAGGAATTACAAGTGTGCAAGTACATGAAATACCCATGATCTTAACAACACAGTATCCAGTAGAGGAAAAGAGATCAATGATCTTTTATTCACTCATTCATCTTCCCAACCACCACGTGTTTATTAGTGTCAGATTATGCACTGAGCTACTTGAAGATAGAAATATATGTATGACAACTGATGTCATAGAACTTTTAGTGTGCATTGTACACGAATATTCAAACAGAAAGGAAGTAATTGAAGAAAATCTAAATCACATGACAGAGTTGACATAGCAGAGTTAGGGAACTGCTCTAGAAAGGGTTATCAGGAAACCTTTCTGCAGGTCCTATCTGAAACGGGCCAAAGGAGAACCAAGAGGAGATGGCCAGAGGATAGAACAAAACATGTTTTGCAAAAGTTTCAGACTCAAGTGATGGGAACTGGCTGAAAGTGACTTGGAGTTTGTCTGAGAATAATTCATAAAGAATGTGAGAACTCAGTCTTTGCAGAAGTGCTCTTAAGATGCCAGGGACAAGTCACAGCTGGTTTGCTAAGTCTGCTGTGCATCCTTGCCACTGAGAACTTTTAAAGTTCTCTGGGTGACTATACCACACACCTCTATTAATAATCATGGCTCTAACAGAGCTGTGTAGTGGGCACAAGCTGGCTGCATGGAGATAATGATGAAATGTTTCTCCTACTTCCAATTAAGCTGGTGGGACTTAAGGGATTGTTTAAATGTTGCACAAGACTTAACATCTTGTTGGGGCTTTTTATCATGCTTTATTGAATAAATAGGAAAAATGAATCAGGGGAATAGGACACATGCATACACACCACACACACACAGAGAAAAAGAGAGGGAGAGACAGAGAGAGATAGAGACAGAGACAAAGAGAGAGACAGAGACAAAGAGACAGACACAGAGACAGAGAGACTGAGAGACAAAAAGACGGAGAGACACAGAAAGAACCTGGAACAATGAACAGCCAGGCACATTCTAATCCAACAATAAACATAAAGGGTAATGATATTTTGCTCAATACAGAAGATAATTGGGCTAATAGATTTTTTAAGTCAGAAAAACTCATTGGATTATCTCCAAGGGTAATTTTAGAGCTGAAGAAGTATGTGGAGGAATGTGTTTAACCATTCCTCTTCTGGAATGGCCATAGTAATATTTACTAATAACGCTCTGTTTGCTCCTCTACACACACACACACACACACACACACACACACACACACACTCACTCACACAGACTGAAGTCTATTTCTGTATAGTTTTTCCTCTATATATGTTTTCTCAAGCTGTGAATAGGAACATGATTTCTCTTTGTTAATTAAAGTGAGGTTTTATGGACAAATCTGAATAAAGCCTACTTAGAACATATTCTCCATTATTTAATCAAAGATGTGACTGGCTGACTACAATGATCCACCTGGGGATGTTCCCTGCTCACCCTCTGCATTTGATTAGCTGATTGCCTAAGAATGTGTCAGCTTCTTAGCTATGTTTTTTTTTTTTTTTGGTGTGGTTTTTGTAGACACTATGAGACACCTCTGAGAAATGATCCCCATGCTCATGGGAACAGCTAGCCTACTTATCATTGATATCAGTGCGTATTATTCAAATGGTTTATGTTATTCATCATACACATGGATGAGAGCTTTATAAACAACTTCCAATCATTCTTTCTAGTCCTTGCATATGTACATGTGTGCACACATTCAACAATGCCTGGCACACATGTTTCTACTGTCTGCAGTTTGGTTTTACATTGACCTGCTACATATTTGTATTTCTCTAAGAGGGGTGATAAAACTTAGCAAACCTTCAGGTTATATTTTCCAAGACAGATAAGTGGTTCTTGCCCGGCAACTCAAAGAAGAAAAACAAAAACTAAAATGAATTTAGTGGAAAACACTAATTTGGAAAAGGTGGACCAAATAATCAATTTTGAATCAATAAATTGTGCCTAAATTGAGAAATAGTGAAGTCCTAAACTTGCTGTCCCTGACAATTGGGTCAGATCAGTGAAATGTAAGATCATACAATTTCAAAGAACTCCTCTGAGCAGAAAAGCAGTTTACACTTGTTGGAAGTGCACTGGAATTATACTGTTCTTGAGAATCTTTGATCACAGGTAGTACCCACCTTCCTTTAGTATCAGGAGGATGATTTGTACCTTGTTATCAGATTATAAACAGAGGAGAATATTAACTGATGAATTAATCAGAGTTCAATCCTTAATGAATGTGGTAGAAAAACAGCCCTCTAAAGATGCTTTGGTCCACTCTGTAGAATCTGTAATATATTGAATTATATGACAAGGAACAACTGTGATTGTCAATCAAGAGATTATACTGGACTACTAAAAGAGCCTGATATCATCACAAAGATTTATGTATGTGGAAAAAGAGAGACGGTAATTCAGAATGACAACATAAGAACTTAACCTTCTCTTGCTGATTTTGAAGACAGAAGAACTAAGAAAGGCAGAAATATCAAGAAGTTTAAAAAAGCAAGAAATAAAAGTGATGGTTTGGTGGATCAGAGTGCTTGCTACAGAAGCATGATGATATGAGTTCAAATCCCTAGTCCCCCATATGAGTAGCTGCAAGGGTGGGAGCACGGGAGGATAGCTGGGGCTTGCTAGCAGCTACTCTAGTTCCAGATTCAGTGAGACTCTGTCTTGAAGGATTAAGGTGAGCCATGATAAAGGAAGACACCAAGGAGCCTCCTCTGACTTCTGCGCATGCAGAGAGGCTAAGGAACTCTACATACTACATGATTGATTAAGTAACAAGATAAAAACAAGTGGGCAGATTCACTTCTTCATCTCCAGAGCAGATACAGGCCTACCTAGGTTTTGATGTCCCGCTGAGATCAGTTGAAGTTTCCAATTTGGAGAACTTAAGATGAGACATTTGCTTTCTCAAAAAAAAAAATTGTAGCAACTTGTGATTTAGCAGGGAATAAGTACAGTCACCTTTGGGATCTATCTTTGGTACAATCACAAGAATAAAAACACAGCTTGTTACTAATGACTAGTATGTTTTTTTTAAATTATTTTATATCAAGATGTAAAAGAATGGTGTTAAAATGACAATTCCTTTTACTATTCATATTAAATATTCAGGAATACATATAGAGATTAACTGGGTGTAAATTTCATCTTGATTTTCTCAAATTATTTTAAAATAATTGAAACTAGCTTTTAAACATTACTTTATATTTTACATTTTATTTATTGGATGTTGTAATATAATTGTGATACATTGTTTTTAATGGTTTCATATTAAGGTACTTTGACCTAGCATAATATGCATTATTAGTCCATCATTGGATCCATTATTTTATTTCAATTGCCCATGAACATAATTATAAGATTTCACCGTTGTCTGAGTTTTTCTTATTTCTGTAATTCTGTGTTGCACACAGCTGAGTGCACACCTTACTTTTACTACATGTTATAGTTTGAATGTGGAATTTTTCCCACAGACTCCTGTGCTTGGACACTAGTTTCAGACTGGTGATGTTTGATGTATAACTTTGGTGGCATGAGGCATGACTGGCAAAGGTGGGTCTCTAGACAAGGTTTTAAGTGTTATAGTCCAACCACACTTCCATCTCAACCTCTTTTCCTTACCCACCAATATGTGGGGAACTTCCACTGTATGTTCCAGCTGCTAAGAAACTTCACTAAGCCTTCACCACAATGATGGACTAAAGTCAACACAACTCTGCCCTCCAATTATTTTCTACTGTTGGGTATTTTGTTACAAGGGAGAGAAACATACTTCACAGACAAAATAGGTTCATATGCCTTACGGCCTTCAATTTGGGATTCCTTTTTTATAAAGTACATACAAAATCACACGTGCAAACTTAAGGTAAATACTGATGAGAAAGCAACCAATAGTTCTTACAATTTTCAAAGCAGACAATGTCACAGAGGTCCCAGGAGTCAGAGTATACCATAACTTTGGCTTTATGTATTTGCTGTCAAGTGTTCTGTATACTTCAAAATTTGTTTCTTGTCAACTCTCTAAATATGTACTGGGCATTTTATAGTATAAATGATTTTTATGATTTGATATGTAGCTTTAACATTCTCACAACTCAAAGAAGCTATACAAATATCCCCAAAGTCATTCCATGCCCTAAAAAGCTAAGGAAATGAGTCAAATCTACTAACCTCAGAGAAGTATCCTCAATTCCACATTCATTTAAACCAAAACAACCCTGGCTGAAAAGAAATACAGTAGAGTCAGAGTTGGAATAGTGTGTTGGAAAGAGACAGTGATCACAATCAGCTTCGTAAAATATTCCTGTTTAGGAAATATTTTTGACTTGTTGTCAGGTCCTTTCCAGTGTGGTTGAAGTTACGCCCACCACTGAAGAAATATGAGATTTATTGCTATAGTTAGATGGCAAAAGTGCTTTTGTCTCTTTAAATTGAACTACTATACCTGGGGCTGTACCCAAAGTGTAGAGGAATGATTTTCTCCTTCTTAACTGTCACTGACCTCCCAACAGAACAGTAAGCAGAGGTGAAAACTTCAACTTGTGAAAACTAACAAATGATCTGCTCTTACATGAAAAATAAGAATCAAGTATGTGTTCAGCTGGAGCCTGGCTAGGTATACTGCTATTAGGTGGTGTCCCAGCTTCTAGATCTCTCAGAGCCAGGCCTACCCACAACCAGTTTCTCTCAAGCTTTCAGTCCACCAAAGTGATTGACTAGAATGACTATGTTCACATTCAGTCTTTTGTGGACTGTGAAACTAAGACTCAAATTCTTGGCCTCATCTTGGTGGAATATCTGCAAGGGATTCAGATAAGAAGGTACATCTTGTATAACCAACAAAACAGACATGGCAAGTCCCTTGGCAAGGTCTTCTCTGGGAGCAGAAAGCTTTTTGTTTTTTACTTTTCTGTACTTTTAGAGCATTATGGACACATCATGTTCATTTTATGTGTACATTATGGACATATCATGTTCAGTTTTCAGAATTGCAAGAGATTTCCCTGTCCTTTGTAACTGTATGTAGATATTATTTTAATATTATTTTTATTTAAACAATTAAGTAGAACTTTTAATTAAAAAATGGTTCTGAGCATTAAAAAATGCAGTAAGCCAAATATCTGTCAAGGTGGAACAGGTGATGTGCATCAGACTTTTTTGTCTTTGTTCCAGGTGAAGTCCATCTGTAGGTGTGAACACATTGCATCCTGATATAATGGTGATATTATTATCAAGCATGGGGCTATGCTTTTGACAGCAAAATATCTCTGCTACTTTTGTCCAGGTGGGTGTCTATAACCCAGGCATCCTTCCATACCATGAACATGGGTAGGGATGAAAATATTTGTCACATTATCAACTTCCAAAAAAAATTTTTAACACCCAGAAGTATTTAGCTATAGCTTCAACATGTCTGTCTTGTTGGATATACAAGATGCTCTTTCTTATCTGAATCCCTTGCAGATATTCCACCAAGATGAGGCCAAGAATTTAAGTCTTAGTTTCACAGTCCACAAAATTTAAACCTTTAGTTTAAAAATGCAGAGATAGAGCACCATTTTTCTCTCACTTTAAAAAGGGATAAGGAAACTGATCCAGCTAGGATCTTCACTAAGTCTGAAGTGAGACTTGCATACTCGTTGAAATGAATTCCCACATTTGAACATCTTCCTTCCATCTTTAAAATGCTCTTGTTCATCTCTTCATAAGACTTTGGTAGCAAAAGACTTCCAGACATCAAGTGCTGAAATAAATGATAGTACAGAAAAGAAAGCTGCTTCAATTCTTTAAAATTCCCTGGACTTCTCTTGGGGATAGGTAGATCTTTATCTTAGTCAAAGGGAATGAGTGTGTCAGCAACAACAAATTAAGGCTTGAAGGAAAATTTGAAATAAGGAAGTAGGAAAGTTGGGTAGCTTATCCCCAAATCCTGGATCAGACAAAAATAAGACAGAAGCAGCATAGACGTTAGTATAGATGTGTGCCCTTAGGTCAAGGGCTGAGACTAGATGCAAGCAAATAAATAGAGGAAAGAGAAATGGGAGGATATATTTTCATTTGTTGATGACTGTGGCATACAAACAGGCAAACCTTATGTTTTCTGTTTCTGTGTTCACTTTGCCTGTACAATTCCTAGTGTTTGTTATATGCTTATTGTTGAATGAATTAGTCTTTCCTCATAGACATTATAAGACAGTGTATGATTAAATATTTTTTCTTGTGCAGTGTTTTATCTATTAGATTAAAGATTTAATAATCAATAAACTTAATATTTGATGAGTACTTATTTGGTTCAAGGCACTGTGCAAAGGGTTTGGTAAATCTAATTTAATACTCACCAGTCTTATAACAATGGTAAAATGAACATCCCTAAGCAGAAAATCATGACAATTATGTCTGTCTCTTATCTAAATCATCCATTTTTTTCCTATTTTCATCCATAATAAGTTCCTTAGTGTACACTTCTTTTTACATAGAGTATCCACTGTCATCTTGTAGATACACGTGGAGTTACATTTCACAGGGAGGGTGAGATGGCTTAATCTATACAGTGCTTGAGAAGCAAGTATAAGGAACTCTGACAGATCCTGGTTCACATCTCCTGGCTAACAACTCCTCCCTAGATAAGCATTTATACTCTATGCTCCGGTAACTACAGTTCTGTATGTTTCCCCAGCTCTGAGCCTTGAAGTGTTCACCTGAAAGCATTTTAAAATCTCATAACTCTAAATGAATTATCACCCATGAAAAAAAAAGGCTGAAGGTGCTTGTATACACTTACCTGGTGATCTTGGGTTGAGTGTAAAAGCTCACTAGGAAGAATGAGCCAAGTGTAAGAGGGAGGCAGTGCACATTTGTGATTTTCCTTTGCCCTGCCCTCATTCACCACTTATGGTCCCTCTGCATTTTATTTCTGTGGAATAAGTGGTTTTACTCAGTTTCTGATCAGAGACTCCTTCAATTTCTAGTTCTAACTTGTGTAGCCAGCTGTTCTTATCCATGATTCTTTTTGTGTTCAAAGGGGAAGAGGTTCTCCTTCAGAAGGCTTCAAGTGAACTGAATACCAGCTTAGGTCAGGACAGGGCTGTTTGTCTGCATTTTTGTGGGGTGGAAAAAGATGTTTTTTACGTTAATAATGTGCATATGTCAACTCTATCTCCCATGTTAAAGGAGGTTCTTCATGCATGGCATCTCAGGGAGAGAAGAAGTAACTTCTTATTCAGAGATGATGCTTCTGAAACAGAAAATTGTCAGTGCCTAACAACTCCCTGCTAATAGACAAACACAGAGTGAAAGGCATCATATATATTTGTATCACAAAGTGACAAAAATAACTCCAGTGATTATGGCCCTGATGTATACAAGACTGGCTTAGTAGGTATTCTTGACAGAGATTTTAAACATCAAAGAACTGTTTAATTATAGATGTTTGATTATGGGTCACACATTCTAATTAGTAATTCCTTCAGTGAACTGAATGTAGTTTTGTATTCTCAATGAAATACCAGCTAGAGAGTATTAAATGAGAGGATAGGTTTGATATCTGAGTATGACATTACTTCATGTGGAGATGAGTTACCTGAACATGAGTAGTTATATATCTATACTATACTGCAAAAGCTCATCCAACCCAACTCTATACACAGGAAAGCAAAAGCTAAGCTCTGTTGGGCACTTGCAGTGTATTAGACACTAATACATAGTTCTAAGTACTTAACACAAAATTTGCAACAATCCCAAAATGTTAAAAATATTATATCATTTATATTTAATAATGTATCATTATTATGTTCTAATAATTATAACAATTACATCATCTTTTATTTAATTTTTTTTCATATGATATATTTTGGTCATGATTCTCCCCAATTCCTCCCAGATCTTCCCCACATCCCTACCCACCTGACTTCATGTCCTCCCCTCTTAAAAATTCAAAATAAACAAAAGCCAAAAAGATAAAACATGATAAAACAAAACAAGACTCCTCTCTCCTAAAAAAAAAAAAAAAAAAAAAAAAAAAAATCGATTTTTTTTTTTTTTTTTTTGTTTATTTGTTGACCAATCACTCTTGGGCATGAGGTCTGCTCTGAAGTGTGGTTAATACATCCCGTGAGACTCCATCAGAGAAAATTGATTTTTCCCTTTGCAAATGGATATCAATTGCAGATAACTTCTTGACTAGAGGTAGGACCCTGAATACATGCCTCTTTTAATGCTGGGACCCCGTTTGACTTAAATCTGTGTAGGTTTTGTGTATGCTGTCATAATCTCTGTGAGTTCATACGTATATCAGTCCTGTTGTATCTGGAAGACATTATTTCCTTTGACATCTACTACTCTGGCACTTACAATCTTTCTGCCTCTTCTTCCACATAGCTCTCTGAGCCTTGAGGTAGTCTCCTTTTACTAGGGGAGAAATTACAAGTCAGAGGAATGCAAGATTGCATGGCTAATAAGCAGCAGACCTTTGACCTAGTCATGTCCTGTTCATCACTGTTTCTTTGCTGTTTGATTTGTGGTCTTTGGAACAATGCTATCATTAAAATGAAGATCTTTTTATACCCAACCCTAGATCTACATAATCAGAATCTGCATTCTAAAATTTGCCAACACATGAGAGTGTCAGGGACTTCCTC
Source organism: Cricetomys ansorgei (assembly GCA_026225945.1). Classification (NCBI taxonomy): domain Eukaryota; kingdom Metazoa; phylum Chordata; class Mammalia; order Rodentia; family Nesomyidae; genus Cricetomys; species Cricetomys ansorgei. Next base: position 1,879,210 of record JAMJFZ010000770.1, read on the forward strand.
GGAGGGGATGTGGACAGCTGCAACTACAAATTGAGATCACTTTTCGTAGGGTGGGGTTAATGTTGTTGCTTTAATGGAAGGTGGCACAAAAGAAGTCTAGAAAGTGTCATTGTGAAACCTCACAAGAAAATAGTGGTGATAAATTTTAAAAGATATTTTGAGATAAATGAGCATATTTTAATTAAATTTATATATATTTATATATATTTTATTATGTATATAATTATATATAATATATTTATATTTATATAAATTTCTATTATATATTATATATAATATATAACATAATATATTATATAATAAATGATATAAGTTAATTAAATTTATATTAAATTATAAATTAAAATTAAAATTATATCCTTTCATGGTACATCATGAAATCCTTTTGTTCTTGACCACACTATTCATGTGTTGGATGGGTATTCCACTCTATGGGAGCCACATTTATAGATCATTATGAAAATGTAATTTTTAAGACTGATAAAGCCAAATTACTGATTAGTGTCAAATAAATGATAAATTTTATAGGAAATTAAAATTTGTAACAAATATACAAGTGATACACTTAACATTTACCAGTTCTAAAATGTTTTCTTAACATTAAACAAAGTTTGTATTTGACAATTTTATGCCTTCTTCATGCCAATTTTTCTGTACTTTTTGGAATTCCTGTATAAAAGACCTTGTATAAAATTTTCTCTCAAACACTTAAAATATAAACGTATCTTTTTCTTTTCCCTAAGGTTTATCTTATGGTCCTTTTTTATTTTGAAACAGTGTCTCATTATGTAGCACTGACTGGTGTGGAACTTGCAGAGGTCTTCCTGCCTCTGCTTCCAGAGTACAAGTACTTAGATTAAAAGGATGTAATGCCATACCTTGAGTACTTTATACTTTTTAAAAAACATTGTCAATATTTTTAATTATTAAAAAAATCTCAAATTAAATGTCATTTATCCTTACTCTATTTAAAATGACAGTATAATTTTCTCTCATTTTTACTTATTGATTATTAATGTAATTATTTCTAAAGATGACTTTGTTTATTGCAGACATCAATACTCTCTAGCTTCCTCATCTCTATATACTCAATTCTTGAAATATTTACTTCAAAGTAACAGAAAAATGTCAGCACATAGCATCACAAACTTAGGAACGTGGAAAATGGGTGGTATATAAATACTGTAACCATTACCTAGAATGCATTTGATAAACACTATAAATATAGTTATACAACTCAGTGAAAATGTTAAAATACATGCTTGAGATAGCATTATAAAGTGGCCATAATTTAACTTATCTATTTCCTTACGTAAAAAATTCTGTTAGATTTGATTGTGTGCATTTGGGATGGTATGGCCAATCTAACTGATTCTTCCATGGAGTATGGTAAATTGTTTTTAAGTAACATTGATAATTGGACTTTAAGTAGAAAGTGATTGGCTCAGAATTACTTCTGCTACTTGTGTCTTCATGAGAAAGACCCATGACTCAGGGAGAGTATTTCCATGTTCATCTGCATTTTGGAAACACTACAAAATTGCTGTTCCACACAACTGGCTGCATCACTATCTGTAAATTTAAAAAATTAAAAATTTTAATTTTTGAACGCTCACTTTTTTGTTCTCTCTTTGTCACTTGTCTTTTAATAGTTCTCTTTCTTTCTGTCTCTCTCTCTATTGATGTGCTCTCTCTCTCTGTATAGCAGTTTTTGTTACTTAATTAAAGCAATATCTTTGCTACAATCAATATGAAAAAGTCTTTTTTTAGTGTTTCTGTGTTATATATTATCTCAAAGTGGATTTTCAAGTTGTCTCTTCTATAGAGTCTCTAAAATTTCAAATAATTCTACTTGAGTTATTTGCTTAAAGATACTCATTGCCATTGTCTGATGACTCTGATATATAACATATAGAGAAAAGGCTTAAGCTCTGTCTAGTCCAGTATGTCCTAAATGACCCCAGAATATCTCTCCTCATGAAACATCTCACAGAATTATTATGTTATGAAATAGTATTTGACAACAAAAAGTTAAAAATACTATTTTACAGTTGATAAGCAACAACAGAAATCCCTTTACAATTATCATCAAATGCTCGATTATAAGGCCAAATTATTTAATTTTATTTTTAATTATACTTCATATACAAGGAAAATAAAGTATGATTTACAGTTCTCAACTTTTTGCTATAATGCAAAAATAATATTTAGATATTTAGCATATATTATAATTCTTTAAATATGGAAGAAATTAGTTAATTAGCTATTAGTAGACATATACTCAGACACCACAAAGATTCTGCAGAAGAAAAGAAATTAATTATATTAATTATAATTAATTAATTATAAGAAAAGAAAATAATTTATATGCTATTGCTATTGACATAAATCTGGCAAAATATCACAAATCTACTAAAAGATGTTAAAGTAACATTATAGAATGTGAGATCAAGTTTTTGCCTAAAATCCAATTTTAAAAACTTCACAAGGGTTATTGCAGTGTCAATGAATAATTTTGTGTATTATAAAAACTGTGCTCTGTTTTTATAATATGTAGAATATAAAAATGTTACATTGAACATTCAAGAGGGTCTCTGCAGCTACTGCTGATACCCAGAGCACACCAATCAGCAAAGGAAAGCTTTCAACAAATGATATTGGGACAAGGAATAAATGGTTGAGAAAGATGTAGTAGATGAACCTAAAAATACTGTATAGGAAAATAGGACACAATATTCTTTTGATCTTGAGTTAACCCAAAATGTTTATAGGGCACATATGAAGCACAACTCATAAAATAAGTTGATAAACTGGACTTCTTTGTAAGGATGATATTTTTTTAACTATTAAAGGACCCTATTAAGAAATGATCACACCACGTGTTAGAAAGACTATTCTGATGGCTTGTACCTGAAATCTGTAGGCAGCTTTTTCTCTACAATAATAATATAAATAATTCAATTGCATGAGAAAAGGACTGAGCCACATTGATCACAAAATAACTGCTTTATCAGAAACCACATGGGATTGCTTAATTTGATCAAGAAAGTAGAAATTAAAGCCTCAGTAAGTTATCTCTGTGTAGTCACTAGAATGAAGAAAATTTATGAGATTAAAATCACTGTATGTTGGTGAAATTGTAAAGCCTAGAACTCTTATACATTTCTACTGGAAGTATAAAATGGGGTCCCTGTTTCTGACAAAGATTTTACCAAGTCTATGACCAGCAGTATTGCTTAGATGTGAACCCAAGAACCAAGTTTGCAAATATGTACACCAATTGCTGGGGTTATCACTCAATTGTCAAGTACTTTTTTTACCTTATATAAGGCCCTACATTCAATCTCTATTATTACCCAAAAACTTAATTTTTTAAAAGATTTTATTTATGGGCAGGTAAATAGTGGAATCCCGCATAGTAGAGCGTTACTCGATAATAAACACAAATAAGTGACAGGAACAACACTGTGGATTTAGACAACTTTTATTTTAACAACATTTTTTCCAAATATACCATAGTTTGTGGGGATATGCTGCTTTCTTCTTTTTCCTTAGTGTTTATTGAACTAGATGATCAGGTTTCCGGGTTTGGAAACAGGAATGCTGTTCTTCTGAAGTGACTGTTTCAGGAAAAAATTCCTTTTGTTAAATTTCTGTTAATGTTGTTTTAATCTGAAAACTACCATTAAAGCAAAAATCTCAATGTGCACCAGGGTCTCCAAGTTCTGACTTGGGAAGACATGACTGGAGTCTTCTAGTGCTCATTTCTTACACATTCCTGGAAATGTTGATTGTGGCAGTGGATGAGAATACTTCATGATGGCCTTCATGATGGTAGCAGTTGATGGGCTGAGAATGGTAGTTGATTCCACATTCTGTGTTTTAAAGAGTACAGGAAGACCAGACTAAGATGTGGTTTCTTGCTGGGTATAGTCCTTGAAGGTATAGCACACTTATGACTACTGGCTGAGTGTTTTCTTATTCCATGGCTGACCCAATGCTTCATTGTGCCTGAAACAACTTTCAGTCAGAACTGACTGTTTTCAAATCTACTTGGCCTGGTCTATAAGCATAGAAAGTTGAACTAGAACAAAGACAATTCTAATACCATGCAGAAACCCCTAAATTGTTTGTTATTCAGCTTTCCCAAAGTATGTGTCTTATTCAGTTATGATGTTAGATTCTTGAAACAGCTAGGATAGCGCATCTTATTCCTGTGCCCAACTCTTCTAGCTCTGCAAGTTACCATGTGATTTATACTGCAAATGAGATGGAAGGAGGTGGAAGAGAATATTTCCCCACCTGATAACAAGGTTAGCTTTGGGAGTTGTTTTGGCCAAAGAAACAGACGTTGAATGAGAATGGGAGAGCTCTAAGAAGCTGTGGGAGTACTCCTTTCCGGAACTTTTTTGCCTTTACCTCTGCATAAGAATGGTATGTCACAGATAACAACTGTTTTTCATCTCAATAACGAAAGCACATGGAGAGCAGTGGCAGCCAACAAGTTGTCCAAGCAGAAAACAAATACTACTGTATTAGTGAGATAACATTTACAAAAGGGCATTCCTCCTACACGATGCAGGTCTTGTGCCACACTGTGTATAGAATTTGTGTTAGTCATCTTGGTGCTCCTATCTGCCAGATATTCTTTTTCTCAAATATATGGGAAAAATAAGGTTTCTAACAAGTTGTTTATTAATTCTGAGAGAGGTTTCTTTCAGTAGTGCCATGGAAATGACACCTCATTAAATTTTGAATCTAAGTAAATAAGATTACCTTAAAAACAAACAGAAAATCTATTAAAATTTTATTAGTTTACCCTTCCTAATCCCCATGTTTTTCTCAATGAGCAAAGTCATTTGACCCACAGAGACGACTTCTTCACCATAATTGTTTTTTGCACATAAAGTTGGTTGAATACAATTTTATAGAAAGCAAAAATTTCTAGCTAAAACGTTCCCCTATTCAAAACTCTGGGTATATTTGATTAGGTTTATTGGAGTAGATGGTATCCATTTTGATGTTTGAAATTAGAAAATGCTAATCTTCAGTGTGGAGTTGAGCATGATAGATAACTTTGTACCTACTAAAGAAATGTTCATTGAGTAACTCACCATGATAATTTGGTAGATTATTGGTATTTAGGTTGCTAATGAGACCATAAAAGGAAGCTTCATATCTGAGATTTTGGAATGAAGAGGTTTGTTTGAAGGAAGAGATCAAATTGAGGGAAATACAAGGTATTATAATTTCCCATTAAGATTGGAAAGGTCACACTAAAAATGTTATGTGAGGAAAGTTTATCGAATACTCTAACAGTCATTTAGGATATCTATGTCAAATATTTTATTCCTTCCTTCCCTGACAAGTCAAGTGTTTATTAGCACTTGATCTATAGCAAATCTCAGAGCGGGTGTTGACAGGAAACAGGAAATGAGGCTCTTCTCAGAAATCACTTATGTTTCAGAGCGAAACAATGATAAACAAAGGGATTAGCTTTTGGAAATCATGAGTGAGGGAGGAAGACTGACAGGTGGGAAGAAGAGTTTGAATGTTAATCTGAAGCAGGCAGAAGTGGTGGTTGTTAGAGGGAGGAGGCAGATGAGATGATCAGAAAACAGATCTGGTAAGTGCCTTATGCTTGATATGAGACCAGCACAAACTAAAGAGACACAAATACCCTTTGGCAGATAGGATGTAAGTTTCTGTTGTTGTGCTGCTGTTGGGTAATTTGCTTGATAGGCAGCTATGCTCTATTTCACTTTTAATTTCTATTCATTTTTAGTTTAATTTAATCAGGTATACTGTTAAAATATTATGTAGAAAATGGAAATGTATAATTACCTGAGGTATTTTATATCAATTTTTTGAAATTTTTGATGGAAAATTTTGTTTACTAAATTATTTCTGGCCCCTACTATACACATACATTTAATAATTTCTTAAGCTTTTGTGACTTATGATATTTTGTGGAGGAAAATATTAGTCACCAACTTATTCCCACCCCCTGTTCCTTCTATCAGTTAAAAAGATACAAACAAAAGAAAATAAAACACGTATTTACTATCTGAATACATTAAATAACCAAATAAAACAACCAAAATAATACCCATTTCAAGAGAATAAATAAACACAAGTTCTCTTCAAAGTGAAATTCCAAATTATTCATAAGCAAATTGCTCGTGAGTTCTAAAAAAAGTCTATATATGTGCGTCAATGGGATCAAAAAAATTCAATCTAAAAGCTCATTAAATGAAATTCCAATTTCTCATTTGTTCAGAGTGTTAGACATATGTAAAATGCGGCCCTATTTCAACAAAGATGTGAATTAAATGGGGCAGGGAAAGATTGAACCAGTTTTTGCAGTTTAAGGGCATCTCTGCAATATGAGGCAGAGGAACACCACAAAGTCACACAAGGAACAGAATCTCACCGTAGAGATGTATTGGGCTAGGGATGGGGGCAGATAAGAAGCAGCTGCCTCTAAGCAAGAATAGATGATGGCACACTTTAAATGGGGGATACAGAGCATGTGCAGAGGAAACCTGTTGCATTAGTCAGTAATGAAGGGGCATTAGGTCACTGAATCACCGAAGGCAGGGTAAGTGTGTAGGGAATGGGAAAGTGGTAGTTTTTAGTATGTGCAACAAAGATGATATTTTGAATTCTGAATGTGCTAGAAGAGTAACTACTTAGTTTCAATGGAGAGCCTTAACCCTGTGTATCTCTTATGATGCACAGATTAGGTTGTACAAAATACTCTTGTTTCTGGAGGTAATCTTCTTCTTTTTATGTGGAACTAAAGAAAATTCAACCATAGGCATTTCATCATTTATATCCATTAAAGCTCAATTATGGTACAACTTAACAGATATCTAAAGAAAACTGAGAGGAGTGAAAAGAAACTTATTTATCTGTGATGAATAATGAACCTATCTGTGATTTAAATGGCTTATTTTCCATTGTACTGTAAGAAAACACAAACCAGGAAGAATTCTAAGAATTAAAATAGACAAAAACTCCCTTCCTGTATAAGAGACCATCTTTGATCCTTTCCTTCTATTTCACTCTTATTGTACACAATACATTTTTGAAAATGTCAGAGTGTTTTCTGGTTTTTCAATTTGTCCTAAATATCAGCCATGAAATTGACAATGGCCAGTCAGATTAGAATAATATTGAGATCCAAAAATATGATTTTGACAAATCTTTTACAGACAGTCTTCAGAGAGAAAGACTTCTATGAATTAGTCTTTTAATGACTTTGTTTGAAGGTGCTGAGTTCTAGTCCTAGGTCAGAATGTTTAAGGGTCTTACATTACTTGAAAATAGCTTCAGTTTGTCCCTCACAGAAATGAAATGGGATGCCGTAAACGATGATCATCTCTCCCTCTCAGTGTGTAATAAAGCGTGTGCTATGCTTCCCAAGCCTGCAATATGTTCTCAGCACCTCTGAATTTTCCAATGTTGAGTTGATGTATCATATTGAAAGTATGCTATGTGCTTAGGTCCCAAAGTCTCTGTCTACTGCTTTGATAAATTTTGTCCAAGATTATTATATAAAATTTTTTGAGATAATTTAATTAGATAAATTTTATTTGTGATATAATCAGGTAATCACATACCTAATTATGAGAGTAACTCTTCACCAAGACTAGTTTCACTCTACTTAGAGAATCTATGACAGTATCTACATAACACAACTGCTTCTTCATAGTCATAATTTATGGAGTTATCACCCCAAACAACAAAATAGAAGCCTTTACATACTGGTCCTTCTATTCAGCCCCTGGTTTCTATTCTTTATTAACTCTTGAAACATTAAAAATTCTAACGAATGTGAAAAAGGAAAAAATGCCCAAACACCATTTTCTATGCAAGTTGGTAGTTTGTTTCTAGTAAAGGTTGTCTCTAAACTCCCTGACCCTATTTCTACACCTTCTAGGGAGGCATATATAAGCATATTCCTTAAGTCAAGACTTCAAATGGCTTTTTACATTAGGAAGTATTTACATGAAAGATAATATCAAAAAACGGAAAGGAGAGGCATTTTAAATGAATTTTGACACCTCATAGATTTTTATATTCTATATTTTCCACTTGTGTTCAACAGAATCTTAAGACCAACTATTCATTTGTTCTGAAATTTATGTAATAAAGTGTCTTGAACAAGCACTATTTGAACATAATGATGAATGTTTCAAATGAAGTAAAAATATACATAAGCCACTGTCATTTGGAGTTAGGTGAGTCATCTCCAAATGATTTCATTTGAAACAAACTCTAGTCAGTTATTTAAATTACAGTCCACAAAATTTTCTGAAATCACTGTATTTTCAAATATTTTAAAAGGAATTAAATATTTACTTTTAAGATATTTTTCTAAAACAAACTGTTTTACTATACATGCAATATTTCTATTAGGATTTGAAAGTATAAGCAAGCCTTTTCTCTCTTTCATTTTAAATGCATTTGAGCCCGCCTTAGTCTTCATTATCATGCTCAAAGCCTCTGTTTCCAATTACATAGTATCATTTTTCCATTCTTCAGCCTTTTGCAACATTTTGTTTTCATTTTTGAAATGTTCTGTGGTTGCCTCGTCTCTAAAAGGCATTAATGCAATATCCTTTAAACTTCAGATCATCCAATTACCAGAATAGCACTATGTATACAACACATGAAAAATGAGTCATCTGTCCATTTGCTGTCTTTTGTTTCCTTTCTTGATTGAAGGGTTCAATAAATTGCTTCAGCTCATAATGACTATGAAGTTAAATACTATTTTTATCCATTCAGCTGGGTTTTAAATACAGCATGTGGATCCGTCATTCTGTCATGGGCAGCAACTCTGAAAATTCTTGACAGCTAATAATCTCTGCTCATATTCACAAGTGAAAATGAGTATACTTGCAGGCAGGAACTTTACACACTAATTTTTGAATCAATTTTCAGAAAGGCAACAACTCTGAGAGAAACAGTGCCTTAAAAACAATTCTTAAAAACAATCTTATCTTAGAGAATGAAGCATTTGGAGTGTAAGGATTCCACTCACTACTTGTTTGTCATAATTTAAAGAATACATTCTATAGCTTCAATTATTTATGGAAGGACTTCTTATTCACACAAATTTTCTCAGGTCTGACTTAAAGCTTTAGGGAATCTACTGAGGGAAACACCATATGAGAAGAATGTAAATTGCCATATACTTCATTTGAGTGCATCAAGCCATCTCTCAATGTATCCCTTAGCCTGTTATATATTAATATTTGTTGCATGTTTATTTCCTGTGATTTATATATGTACTTCTAGATACCTGTTTCACTTCTTCAAAAATTATAAGATGAAGTATAATTTTACTATTTATCTCTATGAACTTATACCTTATTGTGTATGAAATACAATGTTGTAATGAATAGTTGATGACTCGCTAATTGAATGAAATAAAATCTACAATTACTTGGTTTGCTTAGTTTTGCACTTACATTGCTGCCAAACACATTACATGTGTGGCGTTTCCAATTGAATATTTGGAAATCACTGCATGACTTTCCACTGTAATGCTTCTTCTCAGTGAAGATATTTTCTTTCTTCTTAAAAATTATTTCTCTTTTATTGAAAATAGATTATTTTCTTACACTTTCTTCTTTTATTCCTCCCAGTTCTTCCCCCATATACAAATCTACCCATTCTCTGTGTCTCATTAGAAAAATAAACAGACTTCTAAGGGATAATGATAAAATAAAATAAAATAAAATAAATAAAATAAGATAAAACAAAACTAACATCGGAATAGGACAAAACAATCAAACAGAAAGAAAAGAGCTAAGAACAGAGATCCACTCATTCACATCTTTAGAAATCCCATAAAGACACTAAATTAGAAGCCATATAATACTCAAAAGACCTGGAAGGTAAAAAGAGAGACAGAAAGAGAGAAACTACATATATTTGTAAATATGAATAAATAAAAATAACATAAAACTTCTAAAAAGAAAAAAAAAGAATAGAGAAAGCCCTGACAGAACATTATGAACCTCTATCGTGGTTCTATGAATTGTAGCTTGGTTATCATTGACTTAATAGCTAATATCCACAGAGAAGAGAATACTTACAATATTTATCTTTATGGGTTATCCCACTCAGGATGATTTTTTTCTAGTTCTTTCCATTTACCTGAGAATTTCATGATTTCATGTTTTTAACATCTGAGTAATATTCTATATGTAAATATACTACATTATTTTTATCCATTCATCTGTTGAGGAACACCTAGGTTGTTTCCAGTTTCTGGCTATTATGAATAGAGCATTAACAAAGATGGTTGAATACGTGTCTTTATCCTTTGGATATATGTCCAAAAGTGATATAGCTTAATCTTGAGGTAGATTGATTCTTATTTTCCTGAGGCACTAGAACACTGATTGCCATAGTGGCTGTACAATTTGACACCTCCACCAGCAATGAATGAGTATTCACCTTACTCTACAACCTTGCCAGTATGAGCTGTCAGTCTTTTGTTGATCTTAGCCATTCTGAATGGTGTAAGATGAAATCACAAAGTAGTTTTAATTTGCTTTTCCCTGATGACAAAGGATGTTGAACATTTAAGTGTTTCTCAGCCATTTGAGTTTCCTCTGTTGAGAATTCTCTGGATATGCACCCCATTTTAATTGGATTATTTGTTTTCTTAATATCTAGTTTCTTAGGTTCTTTATATATTTTGGATGTTAGCTCTCTATCAGATGTGTAGTTGGTAAACATATTTTCCCATTCTATTCTATAAGCTATTGCCTTGTCTGAATGAGTGTCCTTTCCTGTGCAGACATGTTTCAGTTTCATGAAGTCCTATTTATTAATTGTTGATCTTAGTGCCTGTGCTAATGATGTTCTGCTCAGAAAGTCTTTTCCTGTGCCAACTCATTCAAGGCTATTCCCAACTCTTTCTTCTATCAGGTTCAATATATCTGATATTATGTTGAGGACTTTTATCCACTTGGAGCTGACTCTTGTGCAGGGTGATAAGTATGAATCTATTTGCATTCTTCTACAGGAAGCTCTCCAGTTTGACCAGCACCATTTGTTTAAGATGCTGTCTTTTTCCAGTGTGTATGTCTAGCTTTTTTTATTATTACAAATCAGGTGGCTATAGGTGTGTGGATTTATGTCTGGGTCTTCAATTTGATTCAACTGATTGATATGTCTGTCTTGCCAGTACCACACTGTTTTTATTACTATAACTCTATAATACAACTTGAAATTGGGGATAGTGATACCTTCTGAAGTTCTTTTATGATTTAGGATTGTTTTAACCATCTTGTATTTGTGTGTATGTGTTTCCACATGAAGCTGAAAATTGTCTTTTCAAAATATGTGAAGAATTGTGTTGGAAATTTGATGGGGATTGCATTGAATCTGTAGATTGCTTTTAGTAGGATGTTCATTTTTACTATATTAATCCTACTGATCCATGAGCATGGGAGATCTTTCCATCTGTTATCTTCTTAAATTTCTTTTTTCATGTTTTAAGTTTTTAATCTTATATGTCTTTCACATGCTTGATTAGAGTTACCTCAAGATATTTTATATTATTTGAAGCTAATGTAAAAAGTGTTGTTTCCCTGATTTGTTTCTCAGTCTGTTTGCCATTTGTATATAGGAGGGTTACTGATTTTTTTAAGTTAATGTTGTATTCAGCTACTTTGCTGAAAACGTTTTTCAGCTGTAGGAATTATCCAGTGGAATTTTTAGTGTCACTTATATATACAATCACATTATCTGAAAATAAAGATACTTTGATTTCTTCTTTTTTCCAATTTATATTATTGATTTGCATATGTTGAACCATCCCTACATCTCTTAGATGAAGGTTACTTGTTTATGGTGAATGATCTTTTCGGATATATTCTTGGAAACAGTTTGCAAGTATCTTATTAAGAATTTTTGTATCACTGGGGAGTGGTGGCACACATCTTTAATCCCAGCACTTTGGAGGCAGAGGCAGGCAAATTTCTGTGAGTTCAATGACAGCCTGGTCTACAGAGTGAGTTCCAGGACAACCAGAGTTACAACAGAAAAACTATCTTGAAAACCCCCCCAAAAAATACATAATCTTAATTTGCTATTTTATGTTTATATGTAACTTGAAATCAATTCTAATTATCCAAGATATTTTTAAAAAAGTATTTTTATCTCAGTGTTCAAAGGGAAATTAGTCTGTAATTTTATTTATTGGGTATTTATATGGTTTGGGTGTCAGAGTAACTATGGGCTCATAAAAGGAACTGGGCAATGTTCCTTCTTAAGTTTCTAGTTGGTGGAATAATTTCAGGACTATTAGCATTAACTCTTCTTTGAAAGTCTGGTTGAATTCTGTGCTAAAAACCATCTGGCCTGGACTCTTTTTTGGTTGGTAGACTTTTAATGACTGTTTCTATTTCACTAGGTATTAGAATCTGTTTAAAAGTTTCTTATCTGATCTTTATTTAATTTTTAAATGTAATTTAATTAATAAATCTTTATTGATTTTCTTTATTTGTTTTGTAGGGTCTTTGTCTTTTGATGTTGTTATTTCTGTTTTATTGATTCCTGCCTTGAGTTTGATTATTTCTTTCCATCTACTCTTTTTAGATGTGATTTTCTATTTTGTTCTAGAGCTTTAGGGTACACTGCTAATTTATTAGTATGAGATCTCTCTAATTTTTAATGCAGGAATTTAGTGCTATGAACTTTCCTCTTAGATCTACCTTTATTGTAGCCCATTAGTTTTGGCTTGTTATACATTTATTTTCATTCAATTCTAGAAAGTCTTTAATTTCTTTCTTTATTTTGTCTTGACCCATTTATCATTCAGTAGCAAGTTGTTCAGTTTTCATGATTTTGTAAGCTTTCTTTTGTTTCTATTGTTGATATCCAGTTTTAATACATAGTGGTCAGAGAGGACGCAGTGTTATTTCAATGTTTTTATACCTCCTGGGACTTTCTTTGTTTCTGACTATGTGGTCAACTTTGGGAAAAGTTCCATGAGGTTCTGAGAAAAAGTTATATTCTTCTGTGTTTGGGGGAAACATTTTGTAAATATCTACTATATCTATTTGGTTTATAACATCAGTTAGCTCCAACATTTCACTGTTTCGTTTTGTCAGGTTGACATGTCTACTGGTAAGAATAGGGTATTGAAGTCTCCCACTATCAATGTGTGAGGATCAATATGTTACTTAAGTTGATAGATTATTTCTTTTATGAACTTGTGTCACCTTGTTTTGATGCATAGATGCTGAGAATTGCAATATCCTCTTTGTGGGATTTTTTCGTAAAGAGCATGTAGTGTCCTTCCATATCTCTGCTGATTAGTTTTGACTTTGAAGTCTTTTTTGTAAGATATTAAATTAGCTACACCAGTTTAAAGTTGATGCAAGGTTAAAAAAATAAAAGAACATTTTTTGAGGCTCCTAACCTCTCATTTCTTTAATTGGGAGACGTATGGCTCTGGTTGCTTACAAAAGTTCACTGAGATCTAATTCATAATTTTCACAGTCCTTCTTTCCCATTTTTTATTGTTTAACAGTTTCATACATTTGTAAATGAACTTAGGCACTTTTATCTCTCATTTTCCTCCCTCATGCCCTTCTCCCTCCCTCTGGAACCTTTCCTAATGAGTCCCCTCATACATTCCTGTCTTGTTTTTGTGTGTAGTCCACTAAATTTAATCAGAGTTATTTGCCTGGATGTGTATTATAAATGTGTGTGTGTTCTGATTAACATATTAGAATTGAGACAGGTACCTAAAATTTAAAGACTGTGATATATGGCTAAAATTATAATTTACATATTTTCCCTCTAAATAAGGAGGCATATACAACAAGTCAAAAAGTTGATAATTTCAATGTTAGGATTCTATTGGTTTCTGAACATCTGCTTACTTACTCTTATAGGTTCTTAATGTTTATTGAAATTCAAATCTGAAAACATCTATTTCTCTGATCCATATTTGCATTGTGAACTGAGAGAAAATTCAGAACTCAAGAGAAGTATCTTTGTTTCATTTACAGAAAGGTCATTAAAATCCTGGAATGAGAATTTTGTATTGGTGCTTGTATATGTAAGAAATTATATTAATATTTACTTTTACTTATTTGATTATATATTTCTCAATTAAACTATGGGATTCATATAAGTAAATTCTGAAAGAAATGATTGCAGAAATTTAAGAATGGCTATCTTGGTTACTTTAGATTTAGAAAGAATTTTTAAAACATATTTTCAAGCTTGTGGCTTTGTGGATGGTGATATTTCTCATGGGCATCTACACTTGTTTAGACACTGTCTTTTCCAGTTGAATGAGGTAATGTCTGACTGCTCACCTACTCCCGCCACAACCTCTTTGCAGATCATTGTGTCTCAGTCTCATGTCTCTAAGAACCTCACCATGTGTCCTTGAGGTCAAACTTTCCATTGTACCTCCTATGTGATCTGATTTATGTATTCTCCAAATTCCTTCCAAGATAATCTTGCCAATATCCAAATTCAATTTTATAATTCTTCAGCTTAAACTTGATGAAGACTTAGGAAAAATTGCATATTCCAGTCCTTTGCCACACCTACTTTAATTAGCGTCTACTTACTGAGGGAACTTTGTTCCTAGAAATTGTGAGAACTGGGTATCCAGAGCTCTTTTCTACATTTTCATTCATTTCACTCTTATCAAATTTGCCCTAACAGGAAGGATGATTTGTTTGCTTTTCCCAGTGAAGTGTCTGTCGCCCCAGGAAGAGTGAGAGTAAGAATGAGACTGCTAGGAGAGATTATTGAGTGTTTTTCTAAAATTGCTTGTCTTCTGATGTGCAAGCATAGCCATCTATCAACTTTCTCAGTAGATCATCAAGTGTCCAAATGTTTTTGGCTAAAGTAAATATACCTGAAACCCTGAACCACATTTTATGTTTTATTAGATAAATATTCCAATAACATTTGATGTACAAAGAGTCTGTCCATAGTTAAGGAATCAAACAGATCATAAGGCTGAAGCCAAGGAATGGAAAGAGATGAGTTCAGAACTTGCTCTCAGGTAGAGCAAATGGGGTCTGTAAAAGCAAGTTTATTTTATTCTCTAAATTAAAGCAGGTTACTAGAAAGTTTAAAGCAGTGGTAGTGGTGGAGTTAATAGACTACTTTTCTTTCCTTTGAAAGTCACTGATTACAATGGTATATTATGCAAAAGTAGGGAGAGGAATTAGGAAGGAGTACAATGAGGGTTCAGGAAGGAGGTGATGCCTTAGGGAGCTGTGCAAATGGTGTAATTATTTTTTCTTGGGATCTATTTTATTAAAAGTTTCATTTGGCAATCTGAGTGAAAGGGAAAAATAGATTTCACTTGGTATGAGTTATTAGGTTTGTGCTTATGTAATTTATAAAAGAAAGAAAGGCTTTGAGGGCCAGTTTAAATAGTAGAGTGAGTGAGCATATGGTATTAAGGCTTAGTTCCTAGTCATATAAATTGGTAAGGCAACTCATGCACAAATCCATAAGAGAGGAAGTCTGAGTTCATGTACTTGTTGCAGACAGATAAGAAGCCCTGAGATTGGATGAGACCAGAGTGTATAAAATTGTAAGTAAACCTTGGTAAAAGGAAATAATTTGAGAGAACCAAGGAAACTGGGAAAAGAGAATCATGGGGGATTGGCAGAGCAACTAGATTGCATTTAGAGTAAGAAGAAAAGCAAGGTTCAGAGAAGAGCATATGGCTAAATGTGAACTGTCAAACAAAGTTTCCATTACATAAGTGTCATGAAGGGCTCAGGGAAGACAGAAGCATGATGCACAGAATAGAATATATATATATTCTCCTTCATGTGATCTCCTTCAAGATCTTTGAACTTGGATTTCTACAAATGACTTTGGTGAAAGTGATGCAGAGAATGATGGGTTTGTTCAAAAGCAAAGGAGTCAGGGTTCTTGGCAAAGAGGAGAAAGTTCACCAAAGCTTCCCTGCCTCTGAAAATGCAGTCATACTGCTGTATGCTGGCTGTACTGATGGCATAAAAAAGTGTCTGATTTCTCTTCTCTGTTTTCTTGTGTGAGAGGAGTGGACGCAGGGTATAAAGCAGTTGCTAGACATGCCTATGTAAATGCAGCATAAATCTAGGTGGTAGACAAGATAAATTTAGTCAAATTAATGCACTAATAATTTGTTCTCGGTAGCTGCAAATTACTGTTGTAATTCTCACATATGTAAGCACATTGATAATACAGCAAAACCACAGGACTGCAAATAAGAGCTACTTGGTGTAAGCAGAAAGAAGTATTGATGACTTTAACATCCTTTTTCCTCTAGTTATTAATATTTCTATATCTGTAAATCCAACCTTCATTTTCCCTTACTATGAAGTTCACCATAGGTCTTACCTCTTTAACAATACATAAAACAATATTTTATTCTCAAATATAAACAATCAACCAAGCACAACAATAACAACAACAAAAGAAGACATGATGTTAGGATGTGGACATGTTGGGAATTGAATGTTTTTTGTTTTTGCTTTTTGTTTGTTATTGTGATAAACACCATGGCCCATGAAAGAAAGGGTTTATTTGATTGAGGTTCTGGAGAAACAGTCCATAATGACAGTTGAAACATGGCAGCAGGAAGCTGAGGGATTACATCTTTTTCCACATGCAGGAAACAGAGGGAATTGGAAGTTGGGCAAGACTATGAACACAAGGAACACTCAAGGTCACTCCTGGTGACATACAGCAAGGCTGTACCTCTTAGAGGTTCTATAATTGTCACAAACAGCCACCAAATAAGGACTAAGGGTTCAAATATCTGAATCTATGGTAGACATTTCTCTTTCAAACCACGACAGGGAGATACAGGGGACTTGACCAGTGAAATAAGGGTGAATGTGACTGTTTCATGTAGGACATTATCAAGACTAAAGAAAATATATAATCAAAAAAATCCCTCTTAGCCTTAACAATCATCACATGGTGAAATTTTCTAACACTATTTTTCTGGGTTTAAATTTTAGATAGTCTCCCTTTGTGTTCTGAAATAACTAGAATGGATTGGTGAGCTTTGATTGTCTGCAAATAACAAAACAGAAACAACATTTCACTAATAATGTAGCATTTATACAATCATGAGTTGAAGGGGGCAAATCCAGCATTCCCCTGATCCACGCATATCTCAGCCCTTGTGTTGTACAAAAAGAATGATGCCCATTTGTAAGAGTTCATGGATGCATGGATAGACTACTGAGGATTGATTTCTTTTTTACTCACAGAAATGATATACTTGCTGATAGAATTGAATAAAGCAGTATTCTCTCTCCACAGGGGGGAAAAAGGCAATTAATCAAGCTTTAAGTAAATTAATGTCTACTTGAAATTCTGTCAGCAGGCAGAGTTCAGATGTGTGCAGCAGAATTGGGCTGGCACTAGAATTGCTTGATTTTTTTTTTTATAAAAACAATTTCATACTTAAAGGCAAAGTCCACCCACAATTCTAGATACCAAAACAAAGAGTGGAAGAATTGATTAAAATTGATCTTCAGAGTTCTTTAAACTAAAATAGTTTTCACAAGTTTTGGTAAAATTATTCTGCACAGTTTACTAACATAAGTATATGTAGCAGTAGATAAAAGACAAGAAAGAAATTCATGGTCACATTAACAGTATTTTTTTTTTTTGAGTTGAATTTAATTGGGGGGATTTTCTGCCTTGTACTCTTGTATTATTTTTTAATTTACAGTGATCCTTTATTGCTTTAGTATTGTTTATATATTGAGTTAATAAAAATCTGCTAACTGAGACTTTTATTCCTCCTGGGAAAGAGAAAATCAGATTTCTACAATAGAGTGACACTGGGTTTATCAACTACTCCAGGGCAAACCTCATGTCCAGTAATAGTTGACCAACATATAATGAACTCTACAGTTTTTTTTTGTGATTGTATATTTTTACTTGGTATTTATTCCAATTTGATGTTTTAAGGGTATTTAGGGGTTGTGTTTTTATTTTGTTTTCTTGGTTTGGGGGAATTTTGTTATATTGGGTTTTTTTTGTTTTTGTTTTTGTTTTTTTGGGGGGGAAGAACTAAGTTGGATGAGTATGGAGGAGGAAGGATGACTTGGGGGAGGGAAATAAAACAATCAAAATATATTTAAATTTAAAAGTTGTTATAAATAATAAAAATACAATAAAAATAATAATTTGTGAAACTAAAAACATACAGTAATTTTAGTGCATATATGTATGTATATGCATATATTTGATGGATTTTTTTTATTTTTTATTTGACAAGTAGTTTTTTTTGTATAGTAATAGGAAGATGTGTATGCGTATAATGGATAGAATTCTTAAAAGTAGAATAAAATTGTTGTTTACTGGTATAATCATTGAATTAAGCTATAAGTAGGAAGTCTAGATTAATACATATTTAATATATAAGAGTATATGATAAATTATATATTAAATGAACTTTGAGACCATGAAACACATTTTAGATCCATTGATATTTTATAGATTACAGAACCACCAAATTTCTATCTTAAACTTCACAATGATGACTACAGAATCCCTAAAGTGGTGATTAAGTACAGGGATAGAGAACATGCTTATTATAGGAGGTAAAAATGATTGATCACAAAGGACAAAGAGATTTGGTGAAGAACTTTCTAATGAGCATGTGCATGTGCACATTTCAACTGTTTGGACCTTTAGGTAAGGGGTTAAAGAGAGGATAAACATAACTCAGCCTCTTTAAAACTTACTGTATTAATTAAGGCGATCTATACTCACTTATCTCAGAGTGTCTCAGTAACAGAATGATTAATGTTTGGACCTGATAATTACTTCTGAAAGAATTCCCCTGTTCGTTGTAAAATGTTGAGTAGCATTTGCCGTAATAACACATATCTTGCCACTGTTGTATCCAACAGTATCTCCAAATATTCACAAAGACCCATAGGCAGTGAGGCTTGTCTTGAACTCAGAAACACTGCTCTTCTTGCTTTTAAGAAAAGGAACATTTTAGGGGAAAGATTATCATCCAAAGTTCCAATGATTGTTTAGTATACTGTTTCTGAGATCCAATAAAGAAATAAGAAATTTGAATAAAGAGATAACAGACAGATTCTACTGGTTATTAATGACCAAGTTATTTGTTTATAAAGAATGCATAAATAGATATAACAAAAATTGTCAAAAGAAATTTGACAAGATGGACTATTAGACAATACCCTGTGTAAACATGAAGAACTAAAAGGTTCTATTTGTGCTGATTTCAACTCTTGGTGATTTGTTTCTTTGTATGCATCTGTTAATCTTTTATTTTAAACCTGTATATGATTTCTACTAACTGCTAAATTCTCTTGAGGGTACGGAATCAGTTTCTTTTCTTCAATGATGATACTTAAATTTTGAGAATAAAATTGATGATCATAGGCACCTTACTCCTGGGTTCAGGATTACCTAAGTAGACACAGATTCGTCTTTTCCACTTTTAATGCTTGAAGTGCCAATTTTTCAGGCCAAATTTTTCAAGAGTTTTCAGTTCCTTGCTGTTGTTTCAGCTGTTTTGTTTGGGCATTCTGAAGAATTGCATTATTCCCATGAGAAATGGGTTTTATTTTAGATATATTATTTAGATATATTATTTTAGTTTTATGTTGCTAGAAGCTAAAACATAAATATTATATGCTTTGTTGCAATATATATTCATTGTTACCCTATTTTAAAATTATTATTAAATTATTAAAACTTCACATGTAAAGTCACATCTCTGTTAGGTATGGTGGCCAATGATTGGGAAGTTGAGTCAGGGGGATTGTGACTCGCCTATATCATGGACAACAATTAAAACAACAAAAAAATCACATTCCTGGAGAAAAAATAATAAACTGAGGTAGAAGATAAATAAGAAACTTAGAACAGACTATGTTTAGAATGTTTATTAATTATTCTTACCACAGAGCAGTTGTCATTTTATAACAGAAAGAAGTGAACCAGCAAATTAAATTTCCCACTGGAGTTATTGCAGAGACTCATTATTACTAGCATGTTATGGGTAAGCAGGATATTCTGGGACTACCGGGCAATCAGATGTGTTTAACCGAAGATGATTCAAGACAAAAGTAATCAGGCTTCATCCAACACAGTGCTTTGTGTGATATAGAGTCGCCATTGTGTAAAGCATGTAAGCTTTTAGTCTTTCTTTGTTCTCCTTTAATACCTTCATTTCAGTTTCTGAATTCCTTTACAGGACAATGTTAGTGTCATTGTTTAGAGTGAATAGTCTATTCATTTCAGTAAGTGTGAAACACATTCAGGTGAAAGTAAAAGTCTTTTCACCTAGGAGCCAATGTAATTCCCTTCTGATTTCCTGTCACTTCAAAGAATACATTACACTTCAAACAATGACACTAAGTTTGGAGCTTTGGATAAACTGTGTTTCTATGTAATTTGTTCTATTTTGCTTTGGTTTTATTTTTTATATCAAGTCCTGTGATTTTTAGAAGATATGAATGAGACACATCATAGTACAGTTACTCTCATAATGTTATGGGATCCTAACTTTCATATTTATTTCAAGAAAATGGCCACAAACTTTCTAAGGTGAGGGAGATGTGAAAACTTACCTGAAGGAGTGTAAGTTCCCCTCAGCCACACTGTCAGCTGTTTCCCATCTGATGTCCTGACAGCAAGTAAAGTGGGCCCTTAAATTTAAGAGTATCAGATTTTTGATGTTTCCAAGATCACAATTACTGAGTTTGAGGTGTAATTGATGGCATTCTTAAAAGAATAAGAACAAAAACAAAAACCAGCCCTCATCTTGGATATGATGCTAGTGGTAATTTCTCAAAATTGTACATAAACTACATAGGTATGTTATAAGCATAATTATTGATAATCTCCCATCTTAAATGCTATTTAGATATTAGACAAATTATGTATAAGGCTTTACTTTTATATTTTTAAGTTGTAATTTTTAAAAAAATCTTAAAATTGGGCTGAAGAGATGATTCAGCAGATCTTCCAGAGGACCCAAATTCAGCTTCTAGCAGTGTTGTCATAGAGCTCACAACTACCTGTGACTCTAATCTGGCTTCTGCAGGTACCAGCACTTACGTGCTAATACCTACCTGCACTCATACACACATACACATAATTTAAAAATAGTAAAAATAAATCTTTTGAAATATATAATTAATCTCAAAGTTCAGAAGATTTAAGAATAGAACAAACTTTTTTTTTTCATTAAACATTTTATTTTTATTTACATGTATGTATGTGAGTGTGTCTGTTTGAATGTATGGCACATGTATGCGGGTACAAACGAGGCAAAAGCAGGCATTGGATCCCCTGGAACTAGAATTCTAGGTGTTTGTGAGCTGTCTGACCTGGGTGCTTGAAAGTGCTCTTAACTGCTGAGCTGTCTCCCCAGCCCTGACAAAGGCTTTTGACATGAATTTGTTGAGAATTCTTCCTAAATTTGACCACATATGCACATATATTCTGTATGTGGATACTTGCACAAATGCAAGTTTCCTTCATTTATGATTTGGAAGTTTGTACTAGTAGACCTCAAAAACAAAGCTTATGATTGTTAGAATATGTTGCTTTATGATAGATGTCTCATCTGTTAAAATGTGCTTACTAGTCACAAGTGTGAAAAGTCCACACTTGCTCTGAATATGGTCATTTCAACACTACAGGAATGTGTATTAAGGGTGATAAATTCACTCACATTTTGAGTGTGTGTGTGTGTTTGTGTGTGTGTGTGTGTGTGTGTGTTAAAATCACAAATTGGAAGTGACTCAGACCTGACTTCACTTCACAAAATAAATTTATCTGCAAGACGCTCTCCACAGAAGTATTTGTCTATCATTTCCATTGCTGTAGCCTCTTCACTAGGCAGCAAAACTTGTTTCTTGTTGGATATTCAACACATAGGCTGTAGTTATGGTAAACTACCGTTGCACATGCTCTTTATGGAATCACTGGTGTCAAAGAGGTCACGAATGACAAAGGGCTCGTGTATGCAAACACCCAAAATGGTCTGCACCATCTAAGGAAATTCCTACACTGCCAGCTCTAACTCATGTCTTCCACAATTACAAGTGAGGATTGTTTTTGTCTGTTTGTTTTGTAATTTTGTGTATTTTTCATTCCTGTGAGTTTGGTGATCAGCAGTTCTCCATATATCTGATACCCCTCCAGCCTGTCCATTCTTTAGTATGTGTAATTTGTCAGGAACCACACATGAACAAACTATGTTTATGATTAACCGAAATGAGCAACATCTCATGGCTATGTGATTAGGATCATATACATGTCACTTAGTTACATACGTAGTTAGTACGCCACCTGTGGGAAATCCTCTTCCAGCTGGCATTGACATCCACCCAGCCCTTAAATCTTAACTATCTTAAGCAGGAGCTTATTGTGATAAGGGTTTTTCTCTACCTCTGCCTTGCCTCTCGACCAATAGCTTTTATCCTGCAGTAAGTAGAGCACAACTTCTGAACACTAACTGTTCCAATTTTAATTTTGTGGGTTGTGTCAACTACAATTCTTGATTAAACCCCACATTTCCTTACTGAATTATTCACTGACATTTTAACCTTGCACTTGGAAATTTTGAGATACCTTTATGTGAATGAGATACTTCTACCCAATATCTAAAGTTTGCCTTAGAAAGAAAATGAGGCTTGAGTAATATTTTATGTTATTTTTAGAAACTATGTAAGGTTTAAATAACGAGATAACATCCTTTGAAGGGCTAGGTGATTGTCCCTGTGATGCTTTTCTTGATGCCTTGGAAAAGCATTAGACATGAGTAAGGTCTGTTACTCCTTTTCCAGTTAGTTTTCAATTTTAGAAACTATATGACGGACACAGAAAATCCTATTAGTTAAGCGTTTATTCAGATGTCTAATTTCTTCACATGACTCCATGGCTATTTCATTGTCTTGTTCTAGGAATGAATTTTCAAGCAAGGGACTGACATTATTTGTACCTTAAAATCAGGAGTAAGCTTTCTTGTGTAAAATTGATATGTGATGTCAATGTGGGTGGAATTCAAAGTTTTTTTTTTTTTTCTGCTTGTTTTGAAATGGAAGATGAAGGTACTGTTTCACCTTCAAATCTCTGAGGAAAGGCTACTTCATTCTCCTAGAAAAAAAACATTTGTACTTAGAGGAAATGGAACAGAATATTATAGTTTTCAAATGCTTAATTTCTTCTCATAGAAATTTCAAGGGAACTTAGAATGCATTTGGCCGGAACTTTTTTTCCTAGTGCAATCAGGTTGCTATGGTAAACCCATTATTTTAGGCAAAGCAGGACTATGTTAGTAAAGTGCTAATCTCTTTTCTGTTTTATGTGAGCCTCTAATTACTCTTCAACTATTGAGTATGTACTGCAAGCATGGTTTACACCATTTTATAAAAGAAGAAAAATAAGGTCATAGTGTGCCTGCTGTTACAATCCTGGCAGGCGCAATCAGTGTAAAGGAGTTCTTCTTAAATAATCTCATTCTAGAGCTGAAAGTGCAAATTTTGGTTGGTTTAATTGAAAAATGAAGTGCTAAAGGAAGCAAACAAATTTTATCCAAGTAGGCCCCAACATGTTTTATTACTGAAAGTATATGCAATGGTAATGATACTCTGATATAATGATAATGTGTGATGTTTGTGGAACATATATTAGGTACAGATCCATAGAAATGCCCTGTGTGTCCATTGCATCCTTTTGCTTTTACAATACTCCTGGGCAATGTGCATCATTACTGTTTCCATTATGGAAATAATGATGAACGAGGTCTAATTTACTCTTCTAAACAATCACATTTACTGGCATATATGCCAAGATTAAAATTCAGCCCTATTTAAAGTGATAATCCATGTTTATAATCAGTAAAATTGATTCTCAAGAGAGATGGGTCAGTAGGTAAGACCCAAGTTCCAGTTCCATGTTGGGGGACTAATAAGTGCATATAAATTCCAGCTATACAATGCCTTCTTGATTCAGTCACCTGCACTCATGTGCATATACCTACCTACTTACACACAAACAGAGAGACATAATATATCTATGTATATATAATATTATTTTTTAAAAATTGTATCCCTTCCTAACACTGTAAATACTGTAAAGCTCAACCCTGTATTACCAGAAACTTTCACTAGCCCTGTAGGGTATTCTTACTCATGCATCTTACCTTTATTCCCTGATTACTAATGGTATTTAAACAATCTTTTTAATACTGTTCCTTCAGTAGCTGACATGATAGTGAATATTCCTATTTTTTGTTGACTGAACAACAGAGCTGTGATCACATTAATACTGACATTCAAGAGTGTTGAGTCATGTTGAGCTGTCCTTGAATAAGAACATGTCTGTTCTCTATGTTATACTGTTTTAAGGAAGTTAATGTTTATCATACAAACACCTCCATATGAAATGTGGAGTAGAAGCTGAATATTTATTTGGATGCATGGTGTATAGGTGCTAGGGAAAGTTATTACAAAAGTGTGGAAGGGAACAGAGAATCAAAAGGAATTGAAGAGAAGAAGGAAGGGAAGGAAGAAAGGATGAGGTACATATAGCCTGAGAAACAAAAATTGTCTTCATAATTTCACATAGTTAGCCTTATGCAAGTTTTAGATTACTAAATTCTACCAGAGATAATTTCCTTTTCAGTACCAATACTTCCAGACAGATCTTCATTTTCATCAGTGTGAATTATTTCTGCTGTGAATGTCTCCTTTTTTGTTCGCTAGTCATCATTTATATTTTGATCTCATATATATGTTCATGAAATCATATATATATATTACATATATAATGTAGATATTATGCTTAATGTTTATGTAGTGTTTGCTTTATTTATGAAAATTCACTGTAGTGTTTTGTTGATATGTTACTCTTGCTTATGCTATGTTTTACTTTGAGTAAATTAAGTAGTGACTTTTAAAAATCAAATTTATCAATACTTTCCTTTACATTTCTGGATTAGGCATCATGTTTGGAACAGCCTTTTCTATCTAATGTTTAGAAAAACTTCATTCTATTCTCTTCTCAATATTTTGTGATTCAAACATTTAGATTTAAATGTTACTGGTTTAGTTAAAGGATGTCGAGTAAAGGAACTGAATGGTTTTTAAAATATGACTCAGGTTATATCAAACTTATTTTAAAATAACCTTTTAAGGGCTAGAGAGATGGATCAGTGGTTAAAAGCACTAGCTACTCTTCCAGAGGACATGGGTTTGGTTCTCAGTACTGATATGGGAGATCACAAACATTTGTATATCTAGTTCCCTGGGATCTGATGCCCTCCAAGGGCACCAGATCCACATGTATTAAAATACATACTTTCACGCAGTCATACCCATAAAATAAAAGTAAAAACTTTTTAAAAATTAAAAGTAATGTATTAAGCCCATAAGATATATACTTACTAAGGCATTGTGAGTTATTATAATTACACACTATGGTCTAGAAACACAATAATGCTTTCATGCTAGTGAGTCCTTTCCCTCTGCTCTCCAGGAGCATGCTTCCTTCCCTGTGAAGATATTATTTCTTTCACAGTAATCACGTGTGTGCTTTTCTTCAAGTTCTTAAGTACTGCAATGTTTAGACTTGTTTGGGAAAGATACCATCAAACTGTGTGTGTGATTTTACAGGCGACTTCTTGCCTTGAAAGTTCATATGTTACCGTATGCTGAAAAGATAGCTCAGTAGTTATGCCTACTTACTATTCCTGCATAGGATACAAGTTGGATTCTCAGTACCCATATCAGACAGCTCACAACTCTCTATAACTCCAGCTACAGGGGGTTTCTCTGGTTAATATAACCAAGAATCAAATTGCTAGTTTCTAAAATCTTCATATCAACTCTACTTAATAACCTCAACAGACCCTTATATTCTACATGTTTATAGCAGCACAAAGACTTCCATTTCAAAGCCATTTCTAGTGCTCATTGTGATCTGTTTCTAAATTCTAATTAATCTGACAGGTCTGTGGTAAAACCCCATTGTGTTCTAGTTTAAGTAAAAGGAGGATTTTTCATGTATTTCCTGTCCATGTCAACTTTGCACTCGCAGAAGTGCCCTTTCATCACACTTATCCATACCTTTAATGATTGCTGGTTGTTGTTTTAGGGTCCTCTGTGCATTGGAGATACAGACAGTTGACAGATTTATGTGTTGCTGATATCATCTCTTATTCTGTGGTTCTCCTTTCTACTATCAATATTGTTTAGTGACTATAAGGCTCCTAATCAAATTGTTAATATTTCCTTTTATAGCCATTTACTCAATCACCATATATGTGGTAGATTGTCTTTTCTTTATGATTTATTGTGCCATCTCATCCTGATAGAATATTCAATATTCTAGGCTTTGCCTTTCTATTCTCCATGCTGCCTTTGTTGGTCTCATCTTCCCAGCTAATCCAACTGTCTTCAAATAAGCCACAACATCTTAGGAAGTTTCTTTTTCTATTTTCTTGTTCAACAGTGTTTTGACTGCTGTTATTTCTCATTTCAAAAATTATCTTAGTTTACAATATATATAGAAGTCTCCATGAGATTTTATTTAGGATATATATATATATACATATATATATATATATATATTTGTGTGTGTGTGTGTGAAATTTATTTTTATGAATTCTTGATATATAATAACTGATATGCTTTGTTCATAATAAAATTATTTTAGTAGTGTTTTGCATGTTTTATATTTCTGCCTTTACTATCACATGAAGTAATAATATTTGTTTTGTTTTTTTTGTGGATGTTCCTTATGTTTTTTCTTTCATACCATACTTCACTGACAAAGTTTTCTAGTATGAATTTGAGCAGAACTGATGGTATGTTTATCTTATAGTCTTAGAATTTTCTAAGTTTTATTCATAGTATTAAGTAATCATTATCATTAAGGTAATGTATTTTGTTTATTCTGCTTTAATTTCTTAATTTTCCATTATTAACAGTTTATTTACTACAGTGGGGGACATTGGATTATATAATTGGATTATATCTCATTTGACCATTTCATATGATTTACCTTTGTCTTATGGGAAACTACCTACCCTTTTCAAAAAATACACAGACAATTATTTTGTTTCATAATAACCTGAATATTTACTTGAGAATAATTTTGTGTTTAAGAAAATCTGTCACATTTTAATTGACATCACATTAATTTAGCATATTAATTCATGAAAAATGCTTCCTTTCATTTGGTAACAAATATGTCCCTTATAAAATGATAAATCCCTTAGGGACTTCAAAATGACTCTGCAGTAAGACACTTTAGGCTCTTTCATTTTTGTGTTGTTAACATTCTTGTATATAAGGCAATTTCTATTATGTTAGATTGGGTTATTGTTAGAATACAAATCTTATTCATTTAGTATGTGCTTTTTACCATATGCTTTATCTTTAATGCAATTTTTATTTTTATTTCTCATATAAAATCATACTATCTAATAATAGTATCTCCTTTTCTGTTTTATTTAGTCTTACTTTTATTCATTTGTACTATTAATAGCAATGGGTATAACGAGCACATTTCTGTCTCATCTTTCATTTTGATTGCTCCTTATTAACCATGATGTAAGATATTATTCTAATTGAATTATTGTTATATCATGAAATACAACAATCTGTTCACAGGGGCTAGGTCTAGATCAATGATACATTTAAATTTCTTCATAGAGGTGGGTTGATATTTGGGAAAATACATACAGAAGAAAGAAGTTTCCAAGAGTGAACTTTGAGATGATCCAAGATTCAGTATCTGTCTAAAAATGGAAAACTAGCAGGATATACTAAGCAAAACAAGAGACACCTAACAATAGCCTATGGAAATATCAAAGGAGAACTGATTATCTGAGTTACAGTACAAGATGGTTCAGGAAACTGACCAGTTTAATCACTGAAGGTATTGCTTATTAGTGGTGTGTAAAGAGAATTGCAGTGAGTCAAGATGAGAATTGGAGTTATAAGAACAACAATCTCATCTGAGTTTCTTGCTCTGAATTGCACTGCTGAGCAGCTCATTTGTAGCCTAAGACACTTTCTGGTTGGATAATACTGATCATATACTGAATTAATTTGTTATCATGCAGGTTTTTCTGTCTTTCTGAATTGTCTTATAAACCAACTATTGGTTTTCATTTATTTGAGCACCAATTGATTATATTGATATTTATTGACAATATGTCACAAAATAGCACTTATTAGCATTAGACATATATACTATCATTCTCCTTTGTTCTTTTTTATGATAATTTTAATTCACATCTTCAAAACTTTAAAACAATCTGTAAAATAATATAATTTCTTAAAT
Organism: Cricetomys ansorgei; assembly: GCA_026225945.1. NCBI lineage: Eukaryota > Metazoa > Chordata > Mammalia > Rodentia > Nesomyidae > Cricetomys > Cricetomys ansorgei. The sequence goes on from JAMJFZ010000770.1 coordinate 1,907,578, forward strand.
AAAAGTAGATTAAATCCCATTTCTTTTTTCAATTAATACAGTAAATCTGCATATCATTATCTTTTTACTTCAGTAGCTAAGACCTTCGTTAACTGCCAAACAAGATTAAAAACTCACTGATAGTTTGCATGAAGAAGATCACTGTTTTGATAGGATTCAGGAGCTGATTATGTAGTATAAAACTGCACTCAGTGCTTTCATAGTGAAGTGATAATAGATGAAAGACAAGGAGCAATTCTGCTATGTAACCAAGCATGAGTGAAAATATGGTGTCATAGACAGTTCATATTTCCACCGACGTCTCACCATTGGTGGGATTCTATGAAAGAGATGGCAGAAAGTATAAGAATAAAGAAGTAAGGTACACAAGCAATGTCTGTCTTCAGCGTATAGCAAACATTGACTATGCACTTTATTAATGGGGGAAAAGACATTTCAAAAAGAGTTCAGGGTCAGAATTCACTTGGATCATCAGCCTCTGCAGCAGCCTGGGAAGGGAGGAACAGCCAGGATAGGTTTCTGGTGCTGTGTGCTGTGCTGAGCTCTCTGTTTCACCTTGGAGCCTATCCCTTTGCTTTCACCCCTGAGAGTCAGAACTCTAGCAAGAAGTTTTTATGTGTCCCATTTTGGCCACCAAGGGCCAAGAAGAAGGACTGCCATTCAGGAGAAGACCCTTCTCTTACTGAAGTTGGAGCTATCCTCATGTTGAAAGAGGAGTTGTTCAGAAGCCAGGAAAAAAGAAGATTGATAGTGTCTCATAATTATCAGTATTCTAAGGGGACATTGGCCCCACCACTCCTGCCAGAAACTGAATCACAGCATTAGATCATCTGTGATTTCAGCTCTGAGACTGTATGATTCTAAATACTAATTTTTCTTTCCTCTATCATAACTCATGCTAAATTTCTTTAACAAGACATAAGTAAAGCAACAGCATTGCAGGGCCAGTCCTGATGCTTGGTAGGATCATGTCAGTGGGTGTGTAATTACGATGGTTGAGCTAATGACAGAGTAGCAGATGTCTTGAAGCACTGTCACCCAGATGAATTTCTGGCAAACCAGTCTGATTTCTCACACAAAAAGAAGTTTCTTCCCATGTGGCCTCATGATACTATTAAGATACAATATGACTTAATAGTTAGGTACACAAGCTTTAAGTTTAGTGAGAACAGATGTGAATTTAATCCTAATTAGCTGGTTCACCATGAACAACTACTTAGCCTTAATGATATCTCAATTTTTTGTCCTGTCAAATGGGCATAATGTGCTAGTCAATGTGTGGTATTATAAAAACAAAATGAGACAACACAAAGGTCAGTGTTTGTCATCTAGGTACTACTGAAGAAATAACGATGGCAATTATCATCTCAAATAGCTGAGGGCTTCCCTAAGTATGAACCAAATTCATTCTGTAAAATGTTTGTATTTTTGAGATTTTAGGATAAATATAATACAAGTTTTGATGTCATTGGTTTTGATATTTGTTCCATATTAAAATGAATTTTATAAATGAGGAACCTGGCCACAAATAATCATTAAATTATCAAACAGAAATATACCTATAATTATTATTCTTTTCTCATGAGGAGCTCTATCCCAATTAATAGAATTTTTAAATAACCAAATTATGTTAAATTAAGTGAAAATATATGCTAATTATATATGAATGTTTTATGTATATTATATATGATGCTTTGATGCAATCATTTTAATGGTACATTCAAACTAAATTAGGTATTAAATAGTTTCACCATGGAATTATCCATCAGGGTGATTAAAACAAAAGAAGCATAACAAATATGGACAACTTCTGAGCCAGCCATTGTCTCTTCCACTCCTAAGTTTCTTGGTATTTGTGTTTGACTTTCAGCATGTTGTAGGGAAGTTAGAAAGAGCATTTTCTGGACGCTTCAGGAGATTTGGGTTTTGAATGTACTTGTTTCCTGAAGGCCCTTCTGAAGCCGACTCTCTTAACCATGCTCTCTGAACATCTTGCAGGCAAATGCGAATGTGGCAGATGCACTTGTTATCCTCCTGGGGACAGCAGGGTGTATGGAAAGACCTGCGAATGTGATGACCGGCGCTGTGAGGACCTGGACGGTGTGGTCTGTGGAGGTGGTAACCATTTCTCTCTGCCTTATATCATTTACATGCAACTTGCTTCACCAGCTCTTATTCACTGTTTATGCCCTTTAAAATTGTGTTCAAAGAAGTTAAGAAATACACCATTATGCCTAAAAGCAATATAGACTTATTACTAGTTTTATAAGACAGAATTCTTGGACATATGTAAAAGACTGACTAATCTAAATCAATTTCTAAGTTCTATGTTAATTGATTGCAAGTGATTCTGTACAAGCCAACATTTGCTTGTGATTTCTATCATTTCACTCAAAAACACTGAAGGATCTGAATTCTACTCCAGCCAGTCTTCAAATGCTTTTTACTATCAAGAGTGATGTTGGTTTTATCTTTGACCATCATCTGGCAGTTCTCTTCTCACTCTATCACCACTATCCATCTGTTTATCTTTCTAAGTTTTTATTTATCAATTACCTCTTCTCTGTGTAGCCTACTCCAGGACACTTAGAATTTGATCAAATATATATCTTGACTCATGGTGGAAAGTTCCTTGAAGTAACCACTGTGTCTGGTGGTTTCTGGTGCTATAATTATGTACACTATCTTAACACATAATTTCTGCTTTTTTCATTTTAAGGGTGGGAAATGGAGGAGAATTAGTGGAGTTAGCACACAGTAACTAACAAATGGCAGAACAGGACTTGAGCTTCCAAACACAGTCATAGATCTTTCCTTATGATATGGAGCTCCCCAGAATAGCATCAAAATTTTTCTGTGTCGCCATATTGCTTTAAGGTTAGATTTTATCTTCATTAATGTTAGTTTCTAGTTACCACCAATAACACACACACACAACATATATATATATATATAATCTTAGCTGGTTTTTGGAAAGTCCCTTATGGACTTTCTATTGTTATTACTTTAATCTTATTGCTCAATTAGGGACAGTGTCTGCCTGTAGGGATGTTCTCATAATGGTCTCATACTGCTGTCCTTTTCTCTCTGACATCCAATGTTTACCTAACAGAAATCTCCTCACGCAGCATAATTGGGCGACCTATTTGAAGTGTTTGATTTGTTAGAAATCTATTAAATCCCTATGTACATTAAATTGTGTAATTCTTTTTCAAAAGTGAAAACAACAGTTTACCTGTCAGATGAAAGCAAATGCTAAGTGGGTGCGTGAGACATCCCATATTCTCAAGATTGCATATGAGCACCCTTCTGTATTGTCAATCTATAGAAAGTTGACTTTGTCCCCAAGAGAACAGACTTCCATGGACCAAATTAGCAAAATGCCCATGTAAAACCAGAGCCACAATATTTCCATGTGCAGAATATTTCCAATGAGAAATGGAATTGTCTCAGAACTTAGAACTCTTCATAAGAAACCTATAATCAGGATTTGAGATGTAAATTAGATTGTTGTTTTTTGAGAAAAGGTAATGAGAACTGGAAGGTGAATTAGAAAAATAAAGGCATTTGATAAAAACTGTGTGATTAGGATTACATGTATGTTCAACTAGATTCCAACATAAGAAATGAAGTTCTAAAACCATGCAAACAAAATGTTCATATATCCATCAATTGTTTCCTATTGGTCACTTCTAGGTATTTATTTATTGTTATATCAACATGGCTCGCATGGGAGCTGATGGCTGAAGGAAACCTTCAGGCCATGAAACTCAACAAAAGCAATAGGGATGAAGAGTATCAGTGGGTATCTGTTACAGTTAGCACAACACACTTCAAAAGAACACAACTCTTATGTCAGATGGTCTGGGTTTCTTCTCTGAGGAATGCAGATGATACCTCAGCATGTTCCTAGTCTGTGAATACTCTCTAGATTTGCTAACTATTGGGTCCTCTATGTACAATATATTGCAATAGAATAGACAGTAGCTATACATATCCTGATCTGATCTATTCTGCTACAATTCCAATTCACTCCAGGAAACCCTTATTCACACATAGATTTCTTATTGCCCTCCACAAAGTCATAAATTTGTGTGTTTAGTCTCCAGTTGGAAAGATTTCTTGTTTGGGAAGGATTAGAAGGTATGGCCTTGTTGGAGGAGGTGTGGCCTGGTGGAGGAGGCCTTGGGAGTAGGCTTTGAGGGTAGGCCCAGTGTCACTCACTTGGTCTGTTTCCTGTGGATAAGGATATAAGTCATCAGTCCTATGTCTGCCTGCCTGCCTGACATCATGCTTCATGCCATGAAAGAAATAAACTAAACCTCTGAAACTGTAAGCATGCCCCCAGTTAAATGTTTCCTTTGGTCATGGTGTCTCTTCACAACAACAGAACAGTAACTAAGACACCAAGGAACTTAGTCATCAGAATATTATGGTTATTAATGCATTTTCAAGTTTGGACAGGACTTTGCTGGTGCCTAAATATACCAGGAGACCCTTCCTGCCAATGATGGAGAAACCATAAGCAAATAGCAAGAACAAATTTAACCATTGTCATCAGATTTAATTCTTAGTCCATTTTTTCTAGAACTTTAATAACTAAGAAATTATATATTTATCTAATTTCCTATTTTGATATTTATTAAAAGATTTGTACTGATCAAATGACCTCTAAGCACTTATCAGGTTTGTACATAAATTGAAAATATTATGTATATTTTTATTATTGAGATTTATTTTGATGGTTAAATGATATCTTGAAAGATTTAAATGTGGTTTAAATAACAATTCCTGCTTCTCTTTGACTCTTCCTCTCTTACCTGGGCCACCTGTGAGCCACTCAGCTCACAGTTCAGAGCCTAATTCTCTGCCACAGTCCTGCCTTCAGGGCAAGAGCATCCCATACTTTATACATCCCCCTGAGTGTTACTGCTCAGTTAGGGACAATTCCTACAAGAAGGGATCTTCTCACGATAATCTGGCCATGTTGCAAGAATAAATAGCCAGAAATACTACAAGTAACTTACTAGTCATCCCTGCATTCTGTTTTATAATATTCCATAAAAATAAAGGCCAAATATATAGTCAGTTGTTTGTATTTGTAGCGGTTATGTAGCAGAAGACCACCATGGACATTGAATTAACAAATGAAGAATCATCAGACCCAAGAGAAATGCAGAAAGATTCTTGCCTTTGGCCACAGTATTTCCTTTTTCTTTTTAAATTTAGTATTCCTTTGTACAATACATCCGAACCTGTTTCCTCTCCCACCCCACCTCTTTCTGTCCCCTCTTCTAGACTTCCCCTCTTCCCCAGTTCCACTCCCCCTCCACTTCTCTTTAGAAAGGAGAAGGCCTTCCAGGTGAATCTGCCAAACAGAACAACAGGATACACTAAGACTTGGCACAAATCCTCATATCAAGGCTGGACTGAGCAACCCAGTATTCTTTTTATTTACCATTTGTTTCTTTATTGAAAAAAAAAAAATGGATTCTTCATTTAGGGAAACTGGGATGGAGAAACTAGGATATATCATGATTCTGTTTTTTTTATCTGGTGTTCTGCTCCTTATCTTCTCATATTCTTCTGAATAATGCCACCAGATCTGCTTTCAAATAATGATCTTTAGGAAATTGTTTTACATTTACTTTGTGTGCCATGCTTCCATGGGGCACATGACTAGGTGGAATTCTGTGAGTGTGGATATAATCAAACTCACTTCATCATCTTCCCTACTTTCAAGTTATTTTCAAATTTAGCATAACAATCTTCAAATAAATTAGAAGTCATTAAGGGAGTTACAGATAAGTTAAAGAGAAAACAAAAGCTTTTTCTAGTTTTGGAGCATAGAATTCTAGTTGGATTAGACTTGGATTAGATTTACAACAGCCAATATTTGGATGTGTGGTGTTTTATGTGAAAGCATTTAGGCCTGAGAAGACTAATGGAAATCATAGAAATTAAAAATTATTTGTTGCTGGGCAGTGATGATGCATGCCTTTAATCCCAGCACTCAGGAGGCAGAGGCAGGTGGATCTCTGTGCATTTGAGGCCATTCAGAATGAGTTCCAGGATAGCCAGAGTTACAACAGAGAAACCCCTTCTTAATGACAAAAAAAAAAAAGTATTTGTTGTGTTAAGGAAAATACTTAATATTCTTATGTATTCTAAAAAAAATATGTATTTTAATTTATGTATGTGTGAGTATCCCTGAGGGTGTGTATGTTTATATGGGTATCTGCAGCTACCAGAAGAATGCACCAAATCTCTTGGGGTCAGAGTTTCAGGTGTTTAGGAGCTGCTTGACGTTGGTGTTGTGAACCAAACTCCATGTCCTCTGCAAGAGCAGCGAATGCTGAGCTATCCCTCTAGTCACATTTTCTTGCATTTAAAACTCTTTCTTGGTTGAACCTTGAACCTGTCCTTGGAAATGCTTTGGTGCTCTTTGCTCAGTTATTATTTACAAAAAAAAAGTATTTTGCCTCTATTTTTATGCATTGTTTATTCTAGATATTGGTTTTTTGGAGGATAAAAGGGTATTTTTTTCTTTTAACTCATTCTTTAATCAGCATAAAAAGTAACAGAATATCTTATAGCATTAGTACATAATTTTGGTTGAGCCCCTTCCTTCTGTTCCACCCTTTTACCCTCAGTATTTCTACTTCCTCTTTTTTCCTACTCCACATGTGTTATTTTATTTTTCTGAACTCATCCACTAAATATCATTTTCTCCCCTCTTGTGGACCCTTTCTAATTTTTTCTGAGCCTATACCCACACTCACTATCGAATAAATATAGAAGTTAGAAACTAACAGCATAAAGGAGAAAAAAAAAAAGAGTATTTATCTTTCTGATCCTGGGTAACCTCTCTTAATATAGTATATTTCAGTCTCATCTGTTGCTTGCAGATTTCATGATTCATTTTTCTAACAGATAATGAACAATAAAAATGAGTTTTAAATAAGCATTTTTCTTTGAAACACTTAACTAAAGAATAGGGCAAAAGCCAAAATAAATTTAGTGATAAAAATATCACCCAAAATAGTATCTGATGACATTTTAATGTATTTATTTTTTAGGTTTCCTTTAAGTGGTAGAACTCTTTTTAAATTAATTCCATTAGTCCCATTGAAATATTTCACTAATATGGCTAGTGAAAGTTCTAACTCTCCAGTACATTAAATTGTTGATTATACAGCTGGGCCCTCTTATATCAGTTAAAAATCAAGATAACCCACACAGACATGTCCAAGGACCAATCTGATCTAGACAATTCTTTAATTGAGACTCCCTTCTTAGGTATCTTTAGCTTGTGTCAAGTTGAAAGTATGAAACATGTGGACACTATTCTTCTGGGTTGGGTTCTAAAAGGAAAGAAAAAAAGAAAAGAAAGGAAAAGAAAATTTTGAGTTTATATCATTTACTCACTTTACCACCCACTGATTCGTGGATTCACCTTGACATTTAGTCTAGAACTCTACATATTCAGGTTGTGGCCAAAGAATACAGCTTCTAACTGAAAAGCAGGCACTGTTTGAGACTTTTAACCAACAAATGTGTAAATCCCAAGCATCTACTTGTCTATCTACTCAGCAAGCATGTGAGAACCAAGAGCCACATTGTGTATACACCCTCCTACCAATAAAACTAAAGATGATTAAACCCACTCTGACAGGTTAAGATAAATTAGCAATTGTACTCAAAGGTGAATGTAACTAATCTCATAATTTTAAACAGTTCAGTTTTGATTAAACCAAAATTGCAACCTCAAAAAGAGTCGTAAAAATGGCATAAAGAAAATCAGTATGAGGTATGACCATTCTTCATTTAATTATCTTGTGCATGAATCATGTTCCATCCTCATAGAGGGTATGTAGATTTTCTATAAACATTTTTGTCAACAAATAAAATGGATATAACTGATACTCACTGCTTAAAAACGCTTTGTCTGAGTGATATTTCCTAAGATTTATTCATTTTCAGTAATGCATAATTTTCAGATTCCATGAAGAGAATGTATTCAGATGCTGGTTCACATTTGTTTAATCATTTCAGTGAATATAAGCTTAATCAGAGTTTCCCTCCTACAGGCCCCATATCTAGAGTGAGAATGAGAAATAGACTGCTGTTTGCTTTTTTTTTTCATTCTCCCTTGCTCCTGGAATAGCTGCCCAGGAGTCCAATTTAAAATTCAAGAAAGGATAATGAAGAGCCACCTCTTAATTACACAATCAGTTCCCATTTCTTCTGGGACTTCTTCAGCTCATGGCTACAATGTGAAGGAAAGCAAAACTGCAGACTGTGATTACAAATCCAGCAATGTCAGAGAACTGCTGGGTTCTTATTCTGAGGAAGAGGAAGGCTTCTTAAGATGGACAGCTTAGCAGTTAGGGGAGTGTCTCCAGTGACATCTTAAAAATCACAAAACTATTTCCTGAATTTGTAAACATATCAGTCGGAACGATAGTTAGCCAAAGATGCTGACCCTATAATTCTGTGTGGTAGCACTCTACAAATGGAGGTGGGTGTCAGAGTCCCACCTATGTCCTAAGCCTTTACTGTCTTCATTTGTGCTCTGTCCTGCTCTCAAAGCATGAGTTTTATTTTCATCCTTATAGACAGCCTTTAATGTGTCCATCTTTCAGAGAAAAAGAAGAGGAAGAAGAGATACAAAAGAATGGATGCATGTTACTTGTCTGTACTATTCTCTTTGAAGAACAAGTTTCCTGGAAACTTCACCAAGACATTGTCTTTTATTTTTCATTTATTAGAGCCAGATAATATGACCATTTTAAAACAGATAATCTCCAAGTTGGACAGATTATTACCTCTCTGAAACAAACAAACAAACAAATATTGAAGGATCTCTTAATATTAAGAAAGGGAAAAGGATATTGGAAAAGTTGTGTGTAGTGTTTAATCTAATTCAATAAAGATAAAATGGATTAGTTTACAGATTGAGAACATCATCACAATGGTTTAAGGAACAGTCTAACAGCTGGCAAATTGAGTTGCACTGGGAAAAGTCATTATCTCAAGTAGACACATTTAACAGATCTTGCAGAGTTGGCAGAAGTTTCTCATATTTGAATTATTTATAATACCAGCTGACCTATGTGGCTATTGAGTACTTGTCCTATGCATAACAAGATCAAAAAACTAATTTAAAAAATATTACCTAGCTTAACTAAATGTAAATACCCACCTGTGGTGAGTACTGTATTACACTAGACAATTAAGTACAGAGCATTCTTAGTGGATATTTTGGAGTGAGGGAAAAGAAGACAATGAGAGGTGTGTCAGACAAGATGAATGGGTTTTTGCCTGTGAAAAATTGGTCATTTGTACAAATACTAAGGAAGCCAGGGAAAGGCAGGTTCAGAGCCTTGCAAATAGTTCATTAAGCTCAATCTCTAGAGACAATTCCATAATGATCCATTCTATTAAGGTGACATCACTGCTATTTCTACCACCTAAGAGTGAGGTTGTTCACAGTGCACTATCAGTGTAGGTGTTTTTCCAAAGTTCCGCTGGCCCTGGCTACTTTACTCTATAACGTTTGGTGGCAATGTAACAATACTACTTAGAGAAAAGCTGGGTTGGAACCAATTGTCTACTTGTATGCTTTCATTTTTTAACTCAAATTTTAGAAACATTGTGCTCAACAGTCTTTATTTCTGAAACACTCTTTTTGTTGTAACATTTTCCTCCTTTGCTGGATTTTTCCCCTTGTCTGGCTTTTCTTCTTGTATCCTAGCCATAAACTTAAAGTTTGTCAGAACTTATTCTCCCTGGGTGGGATCATTTACTTCTAAAAACTCATAATGGTGTGTATTATTGAAAACTTCAGTATGTGTTTGCCTAGAATCAGCCCCAACCTGTTCTCAAAGCTCCAAGATGAATGCAGCAAGTTATCTGACCTTGCAGTTCAGTGTTTTGAGTCTTTTTAAACTCAGGAGGTTCAAAGAAGAGCTGATATTCTTCCTTTAACATCCTGAAACATCTATTTTGATAAAGTGTGTATTATTCTTTTTTTCTCACACATGCAACCTCCAGTCCCACAGTTTATTACATAGGCCCACGTTCTACCATCAAGACAGAACTCAAAATAAATAGCCTTCCACATCCTCCAAACTCTCATCCCCTAACACACCTAACCAACTCAGTTACTAAAGTGCAGTTGCTAATTATTAATTATCCCACCTCATCTGGCCTAATGTCTTCTATAATTTCCCTGTCCTTCTCAGGATAGATTTAAATTCTTTACTAAAATTAAGCAACTTGTTATGTGCTCATTTCTGAACTTCACTCCCATTTGATTAATCGTTTAGTCATTTTTCTTCAAACAGTTGGCCTTCACAGACTGAAACATAGCCAGATCTTTCATGTCCCAAAGATTTCTAGGCTCTGTTCCTAGAACATTGGCTGCCTGGCTCCTTCTCATGCATGAGTTTTGCTGAATAATTCTCTGAGTACCCTTGATTGCCTTGTTATCACTATTGAATATACTAACAGCCTTCCTAAGCTCCAGTAACCCAAGTGTATTTTTTTCTGTGACTTGTATTCACCCCTAGTGACTGTAAGTACCATAAAAGCAGGGCCAATACTGTCTTTTACTATATTTCCAACTGCTATGATAATACACAGTGTATAACAAATACCTCTTGAATTGATAATTAAATTATAGTTACTTATAAAGGATATGCTATTAAAATTGATTAATATTTTAAGTAAAGGGGAGTTGCATATAAATAACAAGTCAAAATTTAAATGCCAATGCATCTTAATGATTGTCTGGTATAGTTGCCAATTTTACTTTGTAAAAGGATGTTATGAATGAGCTAATAAATGGCAAATATGGTCCTTTTTCATTCCATGCAAATTTTATATTATATTATTCTCTGTGAGGAGCCCTTGACACTTTTTCAGTGATATCCTAATTAAAAACAGAATTCCTTCCTTGACACTAGAGATTTACATGCAAAGTGAGAGACAAAATTGTATAGAAGTTTCAAAGGGAGGATCAGGATGTAGCACAGAGTAGAGTAAAACACTGAAAAGCGTGTATAAGCCTTGGATTTGAACCCAAGTACACACACACACACACACACACACACACAAACACACACACACACACACAGAGAGACACACACACAAATAGAAAATAAATTCAGAAGGAATTAATAAGTTCTTCTTGGAAATACCAGAGAATTCTTTATGGAACTGTAGTTAGTCATTTGCTGAGATTTGTAGTTTAGGCAGGGCTTGAATATATTGAGAGAAGACATTCGTACTTCAGCAAGTGTGAGAAATGCAGAGGAAACTTGGGTCAGTAAGGTCAAAGGGAAAAGAGAAATATTAGAAAAGTGGCTTGGGGCTTTACTTCTTAGGAATCTAAAGCATATCAAGGACTGAGAAAGTAGATATCTTGGTTGAGTAATACAGAATCCCACTATACTAGGAGGAAAGGTGAGATATGAGAAGTATAGGATAGGGCAATGTGAGCAAGAATGTGAGAGACCTGGTAGGGAGTTATCTTAAAGAGTTATGAAGTTATGTTGTATGTAATGCTAACAACTGCCTTGCTGGAGGGAGTTGAAGAGTCTCAGACATTATACAAAAGAGTGGAACTGAGTGACTAGAACAGTAATGCATGTAAAAGAAATGGAAAATACCAAAGGATCATTTTTGGAAAGAAAATTATGCAGGGAGATTACGAAGGTGCTAATTAGGATGGTAACAGAACAGCAAGTAAGGAATCACAGGAGTAAGGCCTCAGGAGATTTATGTGCTGGAAGCACAGCCCTGAAATCTTTATAGTTAACAGAAATCTCATGATTGGGTAAAGGAGATGGCTCCATTATTGAAGCCCTTACTTTGAAAGCATAATGACCTGAGTCTGATACTCCAAAACCCATGTCAAAGGCAGGCACAGTAGCGTGTACCACTGATTGAAAGACAAAGACAGAAGAATCCCTGTGACTTTCAGGCCAGCAGACTAGCCAAATCAATGATTCCAAGGTCAGTGGGAAATCCTGTCTCAAAAAGCAAGGTGATGGAGAGATGGCTCACCTATTAAGATTACTTGTTACGCCTCTAGGGAACCTGATTCTATTCTCAGCACCTCACAGATACTTGTAACTGTAGCTTCATGGGTTCCAGGCCTTTTCCTTTTCAGGCACAATACACACACACACACACACACACACACACACACACACACACACCAGAAAGAGAGAGAGAGAGAGAGAGAGAGAGAGAGAGAGAGAGAGAGAGAGAAGAGAGGAGAGATGCACAGAGAGAGACAGAGAGGGGAGAGAGACAGGAAGAAGCAGAGAGACAGAAAGGAGAGAGACAGAGACACAGAGAGACAGACAGAAAGATACATAGAGAGACAAAGAAATAGAGTGACAGAGAGACAGAGCCAAGGAAACAGAGAGACAGAGACAGAGAGAGACAGAGACAGAGAGAGACAGAGACCGAAAGAAATTTCATCATTTTATTGGTTGTCAAGGAAGACTATAGGCAGTTAAGTGAAGATGATTAAAGAAAGACAGTGGTGTTATCTATCAGATCATAAAAGCAAACATGAGGATAAAATCAAAGTGGATTATCAAAGGGAGTAAGTAAACCAGTTTTGGTGAAACTTGGAAGGGGAAATAACCAAGTACAAGCTTGTAGATGATGCAGATGTTAAAAATACAAAAGTTAAAAAATCATTGCTAGGCATCTCCTTCCCTAAAATAAAGGGTGCTGTGCTGCTATTGATGGGGTGTAGACCTTGAAGTCAGATGGAACCCAGTTCTGGTCCTGTGTGGCTAGACTACAGGATTTTAAGTGCAACTTGGAGCATAATAGTACAGTCCTCAGAGGTTCAGGTTCCTTACTTATAAGATGGGAACAATGTCTCACTTCACAGGCTGTGAAGTCAGCTTAATGCTTGAAGAAAGACTTCTGGGGATAGGTGTGTTTGTTCAGATTTCTTTTAAATTGATCTCTCATCTGCTTTCCATCAGCATCCAGCATTTCATATGTTATATAAAATCACTACCTGAATTCATGAATAGTTATGTTAAATTAATCATAATAATGAGTTCTCAACAAAGGAGTCATGTCCATTAACCTTTCCATGTGCAGAAATGAATCTCATAGAACACATGGGCAAGAGAGAATGGTGGCTATAATATTAGAAGCACTGGTCAGTATAGATGACAATGATACATGTCCTTAGGAACATAGCAGGATCATTGAACCCATCATCTTTCATTTCCTCTGCCCTGATGCTTGGCAATGTATTCTGTTCATAATAGATCCTTGAGAAAACCTTTCCAGGATTTCTGCGTCAGAGAGTGATCTAGTTGTAAGAAAGTGTGAATATCGAAAGAAACAAAGCACTAAGTTGAAAGAAGAAAATAAATTGGAAAAGTCAGACATCTAGTAGATGGCAGTTCGCACACAGTTAAACAGAATTATATACCCCTGTATAACTGTCACAAACACACTGTTGCATATCAAAGGATAAATATCTCAAAACAAACAAACAAACAAACAAACAAAAAGGAACAGATGTCGGAAACAAAAAGACAAAATCAAAATGTTAAATGTAAACACAAGCCTCATGAAATTTTTAACTTTTACATATCAATAAAAAGCAACAGTACTTACACTCTATCTGCTCTTGTTCATGAAGAGGAAGGTACGAAGGTAAAATCATGTGGAATGCCTTTTGTTTTTATTAGTAAGCCACAGGAGAGGAATTAATACATGCTACAAGGAGTGATAACTTGACTAGCCTTCAAAATTGAACTGGATGTCGTAGTGTGCACAATGAAAAATGACACCAACACACCCTGCTGATAGAAATGTAAATGAGAAAGGAGCCATAATTCCATTTTAAATAATTTCAAAATATATTTCATGCAAGCTTATCTCTTATGCCACATCCAAATGTGCCATGCTAAGCTAATGGTGGGACAGTTTTAAACAATGACATGTCAGAATGACTGTATGTGTAAGCAAATTATGTCTGGTGGGAGATGAGACCCTATGGTTCACACTTTTTTATCTTATAAGCTCTGGTTTTTCTCTCTATCTGCTCACATACTTCTGTTTACTCTCATCGTATGGTTGTTTCACAGGCCATGGCACATGTTCCTGTGGTCGTTGTGTTTGTGAGAAAGGATGGTTTGGCAAGCTTTGCCAACACCTGCGTAAGTGTAACATGACAGAAGAACAAAGCAAGAGTCTGTGTGAATCAGCAGATGGCACACTGTGCTCAGGGAAGGGTGAGTATCACTGCTGGAGCCTGGACTGGATCCCTGCTCAGACATGTGATCCCTCAGAACAGCAGATAGCAACCAGTCTCTCCAGAATAAACTTTGCCTGAGAGAAAGCCACTCAGTTTGTGTGAACCCTGAAAGCTAAGCAATAGCAACAGCAACAGGAGGTGTGGGAGCTAAGGTACTGTGGTTCTTTTAATCCATGCAGAAGATGGAAAGCTTTCCCAGTTTTCACAAATGCTTTACCAAGTGAAGACTTCATACTGAGACACAAATGTGATTTTTTATATTTATTTTAGAGCCTTATCATAAATAGGCCTTTACTGAATCACATCCAGTTGCAAATACCATAAGAACACATGAAGCCATACTCATTAGTGCAGTGAGTAGTAGCCCATTTATTCTCTAATCTGGCTTTTACGAAAAATTATTCCCTACAAAATATAAACAGTCCTATTGAGTCTTATTTAGAGTTTCAGAATTTTCAACTAGGCAAATTGCATTTAGAAAATGCAAAACAAGTTGAGGGATGCTGGAGAGAGGGTTCAACAGTTAAGAGCACTTGTTGTTTTTGCAGATGGCCAAAGTTTGGTTCCTAATACCCACATTGGGTGGCTTACAACTTCCTATAACACTAGATGATCACTAGATGATCCAGGGGATCAAACACCCTCTTCTGACCTGGATGACACTTGTTCACATATGCACTGAAACTACACATTCATATTTTAATGAAATAAATTTTCTTTAAAAAGAAAAAAAGTGTAAAAATTGATTAAATATTAACCTAAAGGTTTTTCCTCACAACTGAACCAAAAACAAATCCCCACTTAATCTTTTCTCAGTCATTTGCTTTGGGTGGTGGGAATACAATCACAGATCCATGAGAGTTGAGAGCCTAGATGTATAAGTATTTATCCTGCAGTGGTTAGCATATTTTGGCATGGCTAAATTCAAACAGGAATGTAAAATCTGCCTAAGGCCTTCAATATTGAGTTTCATGGTTCACATTAATGATGGACAGCATATGAGGTTGAATATTCTCTTTTGCCTCTTTTCTGGAGGCATCCTGCTGGGTTACAGAAGAAAGGGGCTGAGACTGAGTACTTGTAACTGTAATTTGTCTTTGTTACAAATGATAACAAGGTATATTATTCCTGGTCTCCATGGAGAGCATCATCCTATAGCTCACCCCAAGAACCATGGTAAGAATACAGCTTGTGCGAGACTGAGGGGATTCAACATGGAGGACAATGAAGGAAATGTCCTCACATCCTTGCACTCTGCATCTCTGATAAATCTTGTGGACTTCCTTGAATTCTGTATAATTTTTTTTATGAAATTCATGTAGGAAAACCTTCATTCTGGTGTTCTCAAAGTATATCAATAATTTCCGCCCCCCTATTATAGGACAGGTGTGAGTCAGGGGCTGGCCTGTGACTGCATGCCATAGCTTTGTAACCCACCCCCACCAAAATGACAAGCATGAACTATGCACTTGCTAGGAACTCTGAATAAAGCCATCACTTCAGGAGACGATGAAGAAATAGCATTTTATTTCTTACAAATTTATAGCCAAGACAATAAATCACTCCATAGAAAAATTTAAAACAAGATATATTATTGTGACCTTCATAACAGATGACGTCAATAGTACAATAGTGAAAACTGCCTGCTGGGATGTCAGGTTGCAGCATTTTGTCAGGCTTGATGTATGAAAAAGAAAGTCAGTAATGGAATGGGGCCTTGTCCCCCAGACTGAAATCATTTTTGTAAATGACTAACAGAGATGTGCTTAATGGCCAGGTTGCCCCTAAGTTTAACTACCTTTACAGAATATATGGTAAAATTTATAGGACTTTATATTTGTTGGTTGGTTTGGGGATTTATTTATTTGCTGGACTCCATGGTGTCACAATAATATGTTTGTCTTTATAATGTTATCCTAGCTCCAAGTAATCACTCCAATATTTTTAGAGATACTGTTTTGGGATATATCACTAAGTCATTACATTAAGTATCCTGTCACAGTGATATTGTTGCACCCACATCATTAGTAAGTTCAGAATTCCTTCACTTGTCCATTTCTCAGCTACCCTATTGTGTCTACTCAGAAAAGAGAATGGGAAAAAGTTATACATTTCAAAACCAGCCTAGTCCTAGTATCCTAGTTGCCATGCTCAGTATGTAAGTAAGAACTGTTCATTTATGAAACTATATGGACATTGTTGCTGTGATAGTCATCACAGATGGATGGCTAGATGGTGGATTGAATCAGATTGAGATATTCTGTTAATGTTTTAGGAATGTATTCTGAGGCAATTCCCTCATCCTTTCTGCTACTCCTTTCTCATCTTTGAAGGAATTTTGTTTCTTTCTCCTATTAGATGTTTGGGATAAATAAAAAATTCGTCCAATAATGAAAGCCAGCAAAAAAGAACAAATGAAAATAAGGTCATTTTTAACGATCCTTTTGGAGATTGAAAACAAATGGATTAGTGGTATTGTGGTTGTAGATTTATCATCCTAGGGTTCCTGACAGGATGGGCCAGCTGCAGCCTATGGGTAGGCTGGACCTCCAATGGGAATGGATCCTAGCCTGCTGAGTTGAACAGTTGCTCACTTCTGAGTGCTCAGGAAGCTTACATTTGTTAGACAAAATCTTCTCTTCATGTTTTCCCCTTTCTAGAGAGACATAACCCACCCCTGTTATTGATTATTTATGAGAACAGCATGAGCACTCTACAATAAAGGTCTATAATAGGTCCTAATGACTAAATACACTGTGTTAGTACTGCATGCTATGCTGTTCCTACTTATGTATGGAGTAGAAGAATTTCTTATCAGTCAACAAACAGAGAAACAACACAACTGGGATTATGATGACTACAAAGATTTGGCATATACAGAATCAAAACCCAGTTTTATTTTAAACATTCTATGACATCTAACTATATTTAGAGTTAGAATTTACTTGTCAAATGCTCAGTCCACATATACCATATGGACTTTAGCTGAGCTTGATCATTTCAGAAAAAATGCTTTGCTATACTTTGCAAGTGAGCATTCCAGAAACAAAAAAAATAATGAGAATCATTTCCAGGCAGGAGATAAGTTCAAAAATGAATTGTAAACTATAAGAATTATGATACACATGAAAAGGCATCCTAGATGTGCTATATTACTATCATGAGTATATAAAATCATTTATTTCTATTGTAGAAGTAGTCTCATGAGACAAGGGATACTATGTTAGAAGCAAATAAAAATACTTAATTCTTCAAATAGTTAATCCTTTTTCTTTGATGGAAATGTCGCTGAATGTGAAGTCCTTTGGGGGACATCTCTGTGATAGACAATGGTGTGCCCATGTAGGCATTTCACTAATCATTTCTTAAACAAACAATTGATTGTTCAACATTTACGTGCCTAGAAATTGTAATGAAAATATTCAAATTTAGGAAAAAGTAAATTCTAAAATGATGATACACTCTACCTGGGTAAGGATATGAGAGGGCCTTTATATCTTTCCCATTAGGCCAGCAGGTAAGGTCCTTGATAACCATCTGGCTGTCAATTACTCCTCAAAACTGGAAGATCTCCGTATAGTGCCCTAAAAAGTCTGCAAGTCAACCCAGACTCACAGGAAAGTCAAGACTAACTGAAATTGTGCTGCACTTTACAGAGAAATAAATATAAATATAAATACAGTCCTCACATTATAGCTATTTTTGACACTCAACTTGCCTTGAGATGCGTGATGAGAAATGACCAAAATGAAATTTGTTTTGTGAGAGATTCTTTTACCTAAATATATATATATATATATATATATATATATATATATATATATATATATATATATATATATATATATATACCTGTTTCCATGGCATGAATTCACATAGTATTTAATGCTCCAGACACTTCTACTTGAATTCTTCTGTGATATGCATGACAGTAACACTTCAGTCTATTTCCCAAAACCCAAGCTTTCTACTCTCTATCACCCTAGGTTGTAACCATTTGTCAGTCACTCTAATTCACGAGAAGTACTCAGAATTTATCTGTGAATCTCCTGTGTATTTAGAGCTCAATGAGTTTGGAGTTTTTGGTAACTACATCAAAACATTTACTATTTCATATTCTGTTAAAGTGATTGTGACTTGTGTAACTTAGCAATAACTATCAGTATCTTTCAGTAAAAGGAAATTGTATCCAGAAAGAAAAGCCAAACAAGGAAATGGAAGATGTCTTTTTGAATTCTATAGAATTGTCCTTCTAGCTGTAGTAAAAACAGATTTCCACATGATTTTTCAAGCCTGCTTTGAAAGACATTTACACCAAGAAAATGTTCTTCTTTTTGAGATATCATGAAACTATTTTTTTTTATTTTGAGTATGCCACTAGTAAGATTCTCAGTTTATCAAAAATATTTTAATAACTGAAAATTTTTTATTATGTTGGAGGTAACCAGGAAGGAAGTTGGTAAGGGGTGGAATTTGACTGGATCCATTTAGAGTTCATTAGGACTTTTCCTAATTAGAGCTAAAATCCTAAAGGACAGACCCAAGATATTAATCAGACGTGAGAGATTGTGTTTGCATTTTTAGCACTTTGCCATCACACTTAGTATGAAGTTTGTATGTCCCTATTTCAAGAAAATCATGTAAACAAAATTCTAAGATGATGAGCTCAATAATTAATTATTTAATTACAAAGTGTGTCTTCATTTATATAATTTAGTATTGGATTCCTTTAGAGAACAGGGACTTTAAAATGCAGTTCAATTTAAAAAGAAAAGAAACAAACAAAAGATCTATTTTGAGTACCTTTTGGGGAGAGCATCCCTAAGGATGAACCACATCCTGTTCAATTGACATTTCAGCCAGACTGGACCAAGGAACATTTGCTGGAGGCTAATTGTAACTGTCTAGATCTATAATGAAGGCTTTCCTGGATGACCTTTATGTATTTCAGTAAGTAAAGTTCCCCTCTGAGAAAGCAGCTATTCAATAAGCTTTTACCTTTAGAAAATAGGTTATTACAAGCCTATTGTCAGCGTGCTAATGATATTCTCTTCTTGATGGAAACCTTTATTTCTCTGGAGACAGTAAGTAACATTCTCTGTTATTTCAGGTTCTTGTCATTGTGGAAAGTGCATTTGTTCTGCAGAAGAGTGGTATATTTCAGGGGAATTTTGTGACTGTGATGACAGAGACTGTGACAAACATGATGGTCTCATTTGCACAGGTGCAGTATTGAACAACACTAATTGTTTTGTGCTATAGATGACAATAGAGCCAAAACACACCCAAAACACATTACTTTAGAGAGGCAGAGAGGGCAGTTTCCATACATTCAGATGAAAAATGCCCATGTGTAGTAACTCTAAAAAGAGAAGTGAGCATCTGTGAATATGCACTAACATTTTCTCTAGAAGAATACAAAAGAATAAAGCTAAATTATATGATTGTTGGGAAACTTCTACAAGGTAACCTGTCCTATGAATTTACATAGGCAATTACAGATGCAGAATTCTCTTGACCACCATTTTATTTTAACATGGTTCAGTGGAAGACTATTTTTAAAGCAGCACTCAGATGCCACAGGTTGGCATATTGGCTGTTTTTAGGGAACTGGGTATATGTATGAATGTGTGTGTATGGTGAGAGAAATAGCAATAGAGTATATAAAAGGTTTAACTGTGCAATGGCCATCACAAACCTAATTTATTGAGTTCTAACAATTTTCTATAAAAATATTGAACCAAGTTAAATAATAACATGTGTAAGTGTTCTCCTGAAGTTATTTTAAATTATAAAATATACTCACACTGATTTAATACACCGTTAATAAAAATATTTCTCAGTAACCCGAAATATTTTTGTAATCAGAATTTTTTAGTTAGGTTAAAGATGACTGTTTTGGTATGATATTAAATTAGACAATCACTTTCTGTCCAGTTTACTACAAAAGAATATTTTTCCAGCTCTCTGCCTGCCTAATTTCATGTCAAAGGACTTTATGCTTTTCAGTGTTTACCTATAAGTCAGACACGGTTTGTCCACTAACAGAAGACAGAATTTTTGTGATATGGGAGCCCAGCAGAGTAATGCAAGATGGGTATTCTTTGATTAATAGATTATGGCATTAAAGAGATACCATTAAGCATCATAAGAATGGATTTCTCTTAGGTGCTTAATAACATAAGTATATCATTGCACTGTAAGACACTCTAGAGAGGGTACATGGTATGGTTTTCTCATGAACAGTTATGATTCACAGTCATATATTCTAATAGTACATTCTGAGCATAACTGTAATTCCCATGTTTACTTTATTGCAGGGAATGGAATCTGTAGCTGTGGAAACTGTGAATGCTGGAATGGATGGAATGGAAATGCATGTGAAATCTGGCTTGGCACCGAATATCCTTAACATTCCATGGGAGACAACTGTATTCTTATTTCCAGGCCATTTTAGAAATTCCAAGGAAAATGTGTACACAGCACTAGGACAGACTATTGTGTGTTTTTCTATTTCTGACTTCCTGAGTGAAATGTGGGTCTTCATTAGAAATGAATTTCTGCAAACTGATGTAAATTACATCACAAAGTATTTTTCTGTCATAATTAGTATCAGTGTTTTACAACTGAGGAGGGCAATTTTGCAACTCACAAGACATTTGATAATGTCTACAGAGAATTTATTTGTCAGACTGGGTAGGGTAGCAGTGTTTGTGCTATGAACATTTTGAACAGTGTGGCCACAAACAATGCTGAACACCCTCAGCACATAGAAAGGCCTTCACAACAAAATATTTTCTAGTGTCCAATGTTTACCAAGATGTAGTAGAAAAATGCTAAATTGCATGGACTCCACATCCCAACACCAGAAACACTTTATCAGAATATAAGGATAATATTTATTTTCACATAAACCAGTCAGATTTTCCAGGATTCCATATGACTCTGAATTTGCATATGGGGACAGTGATGACAGACAAATATGAGGTGTGATGATGGGCTGGGTGCTTACCAGATCACAAGGGCTTTAAACTCACAAGAATCTCTTACAGAAAGAAATGAAAAATGTACAATTTGATATTTTAATAAATAGTGACATAAATTGTGTATATTCTGTGTCAATATCTATTTATCCATTGAAAACAAACACAACAGAAAAAATGAATTGGAATATCTCTTTAGATCACAAGAACTAACAGATCATGTTTTTAAGACTAGGTATGGGTTACAAGTACAAGAAATCTGATTTTTCATATTTAAATTAGTTCATATAATGTATCCGCTGAAGAAGACAGTATCTAGTGAGAAACATGAAGATCCTCATACTACATTCATAGCCCTTAAAAAAAGCCTCCCCTTTCTTCAAATAAATGTTGAAGTTAACAATTATGGAATCTATCTCATAAGCTCAGAAGTGGACCCCAAAATCTAGAAATAGCTTAAACCAAAATTACAAATATTCACTCAGTGATAGGAATAAAATGTTTATTTTCTTGGTGAAATTTTGCTCTGTATGAAATTCTCACTGAATTATGAAAATGTACAATATTTGGGGTTCCCTTGCATATATACAGCTAGATCTACTTATACACATAGTTGAAGTACTCATTATTTAGAGCTAAAAAAATACCTTTTTCCTAAATGTGAATTATTTGTAAAATCCTAAAATAACATAGCAAAATCATTTCTGTATTGTTTTAAGATGAAATTTTTATTTGCAAATTTTATATTAATAATGTAAATATTCTAGAGTCATGGCTTGGACTTTATCAGTTAAGTCACCAAAAGTAAAGAAAACATACCTCCATTGTGTTACTTAAAAAAAAACAAACTAAATACCAGAAAAATATTTGAAGAGTTAATTTCACAGGTGCTGGTTTTCTAGTAATAGTAAGGTTCTCAGAATTTAACTGATTTATAAAATTGTTACCTATATCCTGAGATTAGGGGACAACATTGGTTGGATTTCTATATATAATAATTGAGCTGGCAATCAATATCAGTTTTGTAAAATGAGGGAAATACAAGTAGTTAAGGTATAGTATGGATGATTACATCATTTCCTCTTCTCTATATTTTCCTTTTCTCTACATTGCATTTTAAGTGAGAAACAAACCAATTATAATTCAGTAGCAGTTATGATGTGTTTGGTGACATCCAAACATTGAGAGTCATTGTATACATCATGGTATACAAATTTCCCTACTGCAAAACTCAGTCTTATATAAAGGTCTGGACAATACATATTAGAGAAACTACTGTGGACAATTCGTCTTTAAGTGTTTAACATTTTAAACTGTAAGAAATAAATAAAACTCTATCTTGAGCTCTCAAGTCGAACATAATCAGGTTTGGGGCTGACTTTCATCACAGCTATGTGTGGTAGTTTGCCAGACTGCTCCCCTAGAATTACCTTCAGTTCCTTATGGCCCCTTTCATCACCTCAAATTTTATTATTCTAATTGTTCCTCAAGCTTTTATTATTTCTATCAATGGCAACTACCATGAAAGTATGTGTTGCCCTTCTTACATTTTCACAAGAAGATGTGTTGAAATATCTTTAGCATTTAAGTGTTCTCAGAATAGAGTTCAGGCATTGGAGAAATGATTATTCCCTGAAGGTCAAAATGTGACCTGTCCTAAATTTTGGACAACATGAAAATATGTTGTAGTTAGCCATGTCTGGAGAGCACTGTTACAGAGTGTGGACAGAATCTGTAGTATATGTTTCATAGTTACCTGAACTCTGATCAGTTCTTTTTCTTGGAAAAAGAGCTTTAAAAAAAAAGCTTCATTTTATCTACTATGATCGTGTGTGTGTGTGTGTGTGTGTGTGTGTGTGTGTGTGTGTCTGGATTTAGCTGTAGCCATGCCAACGTCAGTATATCTATAAAGAAGTGACAGATTTCACACACGCTCATTTGGAAAAAACAAACAAAACAAAACACAACAAAGCATGGTCATAGGCAAAGACATAACCTGTCTTCTAAGTGATTTTGATCTATATTTTGACTTTCTCAGATAGAAACTACCTTTGGAAAATACAGAGTAAAGTCAAATTTGTATCAAATAGGAGAAAATAAACAAATATCTATGCCTTAATTGTGATTTTTAAAAAAATTACATGGGGATCCATGATAATTGAAAAGGAGGCATTAAATTGACCAGTGGTGATGATCCTTGCCCTGCTTGTTTATCAATCCATGACTAAAGAATCCCTCCAGGGGACTAATAAAAGTCAGCGAATGTCCTCCAGATATAAAGATAGTCATTGCTCCTACTGCCTGTCAGGAACCCTGAGTTCATCTGGACTCCAGCAGCACCCGAGAAGGAATGACTTACCTCTATCAGTTCAAATACAAACTCGACCTCACCAGTAGCTATCAGAATTAGACAGAATGAGAACCAAGAAAAAGGAAAACAGAAATACAACATAATCTTAATTTGCAAACTTAACTGTCATAACTTTGAAACCCACACGATATTTCAGACACTCACCCAGCTCTGTATGTCACTTTGTAAACCAAGAACGCTTAACAACCTACGTCCCTTATTCGAGAACAACACCATTTACATTCTGAATTTGACTAAGCCTGTACTTCAGAAAATAATTGGACATTTTGTTTATTTCCCTGGGGCATAGTCTTTTTCCTAAAATAAAATTGAAAATCATTTTCCACTATTTTCAATTTCTTCTAAATTAAACCTTGGTCACTCTGGTCTCATTCTCCTTCTTTGAGGGATAGCAAATATCTATTGCCCATGTAATATTTGGAAGAAATTTTTAACGACATAATACATATTCATTTTAAAGAACAACAAAGGATTTTGTTGTTGTTGTTGTTGTTGTTTTAGTTTTTGCTTTTTTTTTTTTTAAGTACCAAATCTGATACTGGTCACTCTAGGGAGAAAAATAAAAATGGTTTAGTCGTAGTATATTCTGTTACTTGCTAGGAATGAACAATTAGAACGACTAAAGCAAAAGTCATGGGTCTCTTGTGGATCTAGTCCTCACCCCAGAGCACCCAGAACAAACACTTAAAGCAAGACTCAAAATTTTCCCGAATACATAGGAAAGAGTGCTCAATTCTCTTTTCCTCTTCACATAGGACAGACTGCATACCTTCCATAATTATTTCTAAGGAAAGTAGTAAGAAATTTCAGGAAATAAAATTGTTCAAAAATTAAAATGGTGTCTTTTTTTGTAATTATGAAAAAGACTAATTATTTAGTCCTTTTACATTTTTTGTAATTATGAAAAGGACTAATGAACATTGTTGATGGATAGGCAAAGCAATCAGCTACCATAACAAGGTGGTAGAATTAGCCCTACCCCACCAGATATGCATGCAGAAGGAATGGGTCTATCTAGAGACTTGGTACAATGGACATACATACAGGGAGATATAAAACACAAAGTCTATAAATACAAATGTGCTCCATCAGATTTACTGTACAGAACATCAGTGATGACAGATTGCACTTAATAAAATAGCAAACTTAATTTCTGAGGGAAAGAATGATGATTCTTATTCCAGAAAAATAGCAAGAGAGGTATCATCAAAGAGCTAAAATTTTCTTTGGCATGGTAAAGGGGAAAATTGAGTTTATCAACTTATTTACATGAGAGTTCTCTATATTTGGGATGATACAATTCCATTTTTTTACATAAAGTTATTTGATGGTTTCTATATGACTTCATATGAGTATTTTGTTTAATATGTTGTGTTTGTGAATACAACAAATGGTAAGAAACACAAATTTTACAATACAGACAAACTATTTTATGTAAATTGAATAATACATACCAGCACTTCTGGATACACGGGTCCTAGCACATGCAGTTCATTTGTTGTTTTCCTCTTCCCATACAACAGGTGAGACCAGACATAAAACAAATGGCCTAATTAAATCAAAGATAACAAAGACTCTTCTGTGATGTATCTAAACATCTAATAGAAGAAACCATTTGGATACCTACTTACAGTAATAATTGTTCTTATAGACAACTCTTAGAAAACAAAACAGAGGGAAACATTAACATAAATCTCAGTCATTTACAAAAATAAATCTTGCCTTAATTTTATCCACTGAACAGGATCTTGAGAACAGAAATCTCAAGTAGTGTTGATTATAAAAAACAGAAAGGTAAACTGTTTTGGCGTGTGTGTGTGTGAGGGTATAGACTGTTCATAAACACAACCAATAAGAATTACAAGTTATTCATATTCTACCACATATTATAGGGTGTACATCTTCTCTAAAAAATCAGTTAATGAATTTCATCTAATTATGCATAACACCAAATCAAGAGTGTTCATAGTACTCATTTTGTTGCATTTGCCATTTGGCACTATTGACAATAAATCTACTCAATCCAATATGAAAATGAAATAAGCATAAACAGTTAAATTTATACTGAATCTTTAATCAGCTAAGCAGGCCAAAATTTTTCTATGCTGGGCAATGGCTGTTATGGAGATTCATGAAAGCAATGAGAAAATAATTTCCCAGTAACAATGCAGATGGGGGTAAATGGCATCCTACCACACTGAAATAATAACAAGAGGCCAGTATATTGATCCCATATTGATTGTTTTCTATAAAAGTGGTTCAGTTTGGTCTCAATGAACTCTTCTGAGAAGAAAACATGGAATTTTATTAAATGTACACACAATAAGTATATTTCCAAACAGTTTAGTATTAAACATTTTGAAGCTCTTTATATCTGATATTGAACATTTTGCATGGAATCTTCAAACTGTGTCTCTAGCAATTCACAGCCTTTCTTGTTATTCCTAAACTTGGAGTTCAACAGAATTCAATTCAAAATGAAGTTTAGGAAAGCAAAAGAAAACTAAATCAAATAAATCAAAAGGCTCAAACCCCTAATGCTGGAGTGTGTTTTAGTTTTATCTAGGGTACTCGACAGACCATATTCTGACATCTTGGCAAGTCACCTCTAACCTAGCCTTCAGGGTCCCACAGAGCTGAGTTAGAGGTGTTTATTGGTGACACCCAAAGTACCAGAACCAGCATGCTGATTAAAAAAAAAATCCCTAATATATCCAGTTTAAAAACTTGTCATTAAACACCAAAAATATTAAAGTCTAATTTATACTAACGTGTGCATTGCTGCTGCAGGAAAGAACACAACAGCCGCCTTGCCCATGCTTGGCTGGGGATAACTGGATGCAGCCCAAATCAGTGGTGGCACTGAGTTATCTTCAATAAAAAACAGGAAGGAGTGGGTCAGAAATGGATGTAGGTAGCATATTTCTTATAGGTTGTAATGATTTGTTTGGATTTTTTTTCAATAATGAAGATTAATAGATGAAAAAAAATGAACCTTAATCAGGCCTACAAGGCCTACAGAATTCTTTGGACCCACTTTTTCAAAAACCAAGTGGGTCTTGCTCGCTGGGCAAGGCAAATGTTACCATTACCAGTAAGCTTGTGATATGTATAAAACAAACACACACACACACACACACACACACACACACACACACACACACACACACACACACACACACATACACATACACACAAAGAAACTTAGAGGGGATGCCAAACACCTATCAAAGAGAGCTTCCCACGGATTGTGTTTGACCCTGTTCCACCCCGCAAGGCCTACTTCGGGAGCACAGCGTCTCCTACTGGACAGAGCGTATATGCGTGTTTAATCGATAATGTGAGCTAAAGACAACAATCTTAATCTTTATAGTTACGATTTTTAGTAATAGGTTTAGAAGGCTTCCTGATTCCCTGATTGTTCTCCAAACTAAACCAACTGCAACACTGAAGATTCAGAGGAACACAATCCCTGCTAAAGGTCACAGACAGTGGAGCGAGCAGCCCTGTAAAATGGGAAGAAGAGAAATCCATGATAGCACAGGTGTACAGCGGCTAACTAGAAATTACTCAATAGTATTTATGTACTACAAAAATGAACTTAAACACATGGATTTCGCTGAAACAGGACTCAAAAAGGATTATGGGTAGCTGTCAGCAGGCAAGGTATTGAGTGTACTTGTGAAGTATGTCATTCACATGAAGTGTCACAGTCACAGAAAAGATATTAAAAAGGCATTCCATATCTGGTAGGGCATTCCATGGTCTGAGTTTAGCTGGTTTGTCCAGGTGTCTTCTTGGTGTGAGGGGACCACAGGTTGAGATTTATCCACTTGCAATGAAGGAGGTCTGAGACAGCATAGAACAAGCATCAGCTTGCTTGCTGGGGCTTTTCAGCCACAGGAGCAGGAATGTCCAGGAAGGATAAATCGCTCCACTGTGCTCGGGACAAGTAAGTCAGGACACCTGAGGATCTGGCTATGTGGTCTTGCACTTGTTGACTGGTTTGCCTCCATTCATTATTGCAGATGCACTTGTACTTTTGCTTGGCGTCACCCCAGCTTTTGGGACTGTTTCACCAACATCATGCAAAGATGGTTCTCGGTACATAGCAACTAGGAAAGTGAAGGAAGGGAGAGGAAAAAAAGAGGTTGTCTGGTTACCATGTAAGAATGGCAAACCACTTTTGCACAGACCTCAGCCATTCTGTTTCTGCTTTCTGTGGATGAACCCAATTTTAAAGAGAGAGAGATAAGATAAGAGAACAGCAGTTTTAAAGCAGTCATTTCCAATCCATAAATTAAGGCATCATTTTCAATGCATTCTCTAATTTATATACTAAAATATGTGCATGTATATGTATATAAACATTTGTTTAGGAAAGCTTAAACGAGAACTATGGACTCCTTGTAGATCTATAAAGCAAAGCACAATAACACTCAAGCATTCTCAAGTGTGCTCCCCCACCCCCGACACAGACACACATACACACATACACACACACTCTACAGGAGGAAAAGCATTTGACCTAATTCTCTTCCTACCTGAGATCACTAAGCTATTTTTCTTACCAGTAGTTTAAAAGTCACACTGTCATAGTGGATTCTGCTTGAAAGCTACACACAGTATAAGTAATAAAGCCTTCATTTTGCTTAAGCTAGAGCCTTCTGTGAATAATTGTTTCTGTTTCCTTTCCCACTATCATATCAAGGGCCTCACACAACTGAAGACAACTGTATGGCATTTATATTTTTGTATCTATTTTCTGATGCATGATTTAAAAATTGTATAATTGGTGTTGGTAAGATGATGACAAAAAATAGTAACAGCAGCTGGACTAATGCCAGAGAAAAATGAGAGATTGGCTGAGCTGTGCCTGTTGACATGAGCATCATAGTTTATGTGAGGTTTTAGAAAATGCTTTTACAATGTCCTGGGAAAAAGTATTTAAGAGTATCTGACATGTGGAAAATTAGTTGACTTAAAGTCATCTGTTACAAGAAACATAATTATGTTAGCACTGCCCAAAATGTTGCTTGGGTTTTGAAAACTTAGGTGATTCAAAGGAAACCCTGGGAAGAGTCAGGATCAAGGCCATAAGTACTGTGGTAGGATCTTACATCAGCATCAGTGCATCACATGGTCGTTCTTAGCACACTTACAAAGGTAAATTTACACTGAGCTAAATGACCTGTAATGTATGTAAAAGAAGCCTTTCTCTAACCCAGAAGCTGTCTCCAATTTGATAACCCTCCACAATAAAGTCTCACTGGGTAAGCAAACCACTGCTAAGGCCTAACTTTATGCTCAGTAGTAGACGGCCAGCACAAAACAAACTCAATGCATCTTTTGGAGGTTGTTTGTCTCATGATGTTGTCAGGACTTCAGGCTTTTTATTATTTTGCTTTGTTTCCTTACAGGAGGTATATATATATATATATCATGGTTTCTGGTTTTGTGTTTTTGTGGGATTGCTGTGTGTGGGAATGTGTGTTTCTCTGAATCAATATATGTTTTTTGAGCTTATTCTTTGGCATTTTTTGTTTGTTTATTTGTTTTGTCCTATTTTTGTTTATTTTTTTTATTTTATCTAACATTATTATTTATTATTATTATTTAGATACCTGTTTGTATTTTAATGAAGAGGAAAATAAAGGGTGTAGATTTGAGTAGATGGGGAAATGAGGAGGATCTGGGAGGAGTTGGGGGAAGGGAAACCATAATCAGAATATATAATGTATTTAAAATTCGATTTTTAATTAAAAAAAGAAGCTAAAGAAAGAAGGCAGTCTCCATTCTTGAAGCATCTCCAACCTCTCACTGGCACTCTAGTCAAATTAGGACCCAATGGTATCAAAGCTTTGACTTACATCATCTATAAAGTAAAGTTGGGTGGGAGATCTGACTGCCCTAGAGTGTTCAGATACAATCTGAAACTGTGAAATGTCTATATTTGTCCTAAAATTTTCAATTATGTAATTTATACCCTATTGAGGCTTGTAAAATTTGAAATTAATATCTCTTTAATAATCTACACAGTCAAGTGTTGTGTTTCAGAAGTTATATTTTTAAAGAATAATAGAGCATATACCATTGTTTTGGTTAGAGTACCTCTGTCCAGAAATTATTTCAAAACATGATAGAATAGAATTTTTCTCTCTTCCTCTATATACACCATACTCACACAACAGTTCAACTTAAGGCTGAAAAACCAAGTAACAAGATTATTTGTGATTATACTGTTTATGTGACAGCAGAAGAATCTCTGATATTTCCTGAACCCCACATTATTTTATGTCTCAAACTTGACCTACCTATATAAGCAGGGTTGGGGTCAGCTTAGTGGTTGGAGGCAATACTGAGGAACTTCAAAGCATCAAGCCTAAAGAGTCCTAGCACCAAACTGAGAAATCCCCTAGATCAACTGAGCTACAACCTACAAGAAGTTGTATATCAGCACCATGTCAGCCTTTAAAGGGGCCTGGTGGTCTTTCCTTTTATCCCAGTAAGCTGGGACATCTCTAAAAGCTTGCTTGTTTTGCTATTTTCATCATTTTGCTTCTTACAAGAACTTTCGAATAGCTCAAAGTAATTTTTTCAGTTCTAAAATTTAACACAAATAACAGTAAATGGCCCGTCTGGCTGAATCATTAATGAGCAAGGTACATATGTTTTTAATAATTAATAGAGCATGGTAGCTTGTGTTTTAGGGCTTGATCAAAATAAATGTGAAGAAGCTGTTATTTAGAGTTGAAGATAGGTAAGTACTTTTAATAGAAGGGAAATAATTTAGTAAAAGGAAAATAATTTATGTAGCATAAAAGCAGATGTGGAATTTTACAGAATTCTTTAAGGATTATTTTTAAGAATTAAAATAATTCAGAAGAAATTTTACCCAGATAGTCTAAAATTGGCAAATATTTGAAATTACATGTGAAAACATTTTTCTTATCACTATATATTTGTAAGAACATAGTTTTGTTTTTGTTTTTTTACAAGAGGTCTTACATAAGCTGATGACTTACTCCAAGTACGTTTATTAAAATGTATAGCAGTAAAAACACGTTTGTTTTATTTTTCAAATAATCAATTAAAAATCATGAAGTACTTGGAACATATGGTATAGTGAGGTTTTATGACATTGAAAGAAGTTTACTGCTACACACACACACACACACACACACACACACACACACACACACACACACTGGTGAAGTATATAGAAGGGAAACATTTCTTTCTTTCCTTTTTTTCCCCCTTTGGTGTTCAGAACTGAAAACCCTGTCTTTTACATGTGTTAAGCACATGTTCTACCAAAGACCTACACTTGGTAGCACAAGCAACATAAGGAGAAATCTGTGAGAATACCACTTCAAAAAAGGATATTTCTATCAGCCTGTGGAAGGTTCCTGTGGCCATGTCACACATAACCATGTGAAAATTAAAATGCAACAGCACCCAAGGCAATGCATATGATATACTCACCTTCCAATGGCTTGGGTAGAAAATGAGCTGCTGGTTTGGTTTTCTTTACTCTGTTCCCTTTCATAACTTGCCCTTCCTTATTTAATCCCAAAAACCAGGCTCTGCCAGACTCCTGTTGCCTGTACAACATGGATGAGTAGATTACATAGTAGTTTTCAAAAACAGACTCTTTAAACTTGCATTCAGGGGTAAAAAGTTCCTATTGAGAAAAAAGAGAAGAAAATTAAAGGAGAAAATATAAGCTTCCTTGTTTTCACTTGTTCTGTATGAATTCCTCTAGCATGGTGACCATACTGAAGGATGCCTGGTGTTGAGTCCTCCAGCATGCAGAGGCTCTCTATATTATTTTCAAAACCAGAGGATTTGGAGAGTCTGTAATTGGTGGGACTACATATTCAAGGATGGATCTCTTTTAATAAGGCAATCAAAGATGTAAGTCAGGCATGGTAGCTCACGCCAGTAATTTGAACATTCAGAAGGATGAGGCAGAAGAATTGCTGTAAGTTTGAGGGCAACCTGAGCACAGTGAGTTTCAGGACATTCCCATCTATATAGCAAGACCCTGTATCAAATCACAAAAAAATAAACCATAAAGAAAAGAAAAAAAAAAAAGAAAAATGAACCATTCAGTACTCTGACTTAACCAGAGCCCAATTCAGTCATATTCTAACTATTTACCACATTAAGGTAGCATCACTTATTATTCCTAATAAAGTTTACAAAATGTTTAAGGTATCATATGTCTTATATTATTTTCATAGAAATAATGGGGAACACTGAAACAATAGACAGTTTTCAGTTAAATCACTAGCGTTATGGTATGACAAATTTATACTCTTGAAGAACTGACTGAAATCTCAAAGTTGTGACAATCAGATGGTATACACGTTAGCTACCAGAACAATTGAAGCACGACAAGCTGAGGCCAGACATCATGCTAGCTGATGGAAGCTGGAAATAATTACCCAACTTCACTGTTTGGAGCCCTATTGGAACTCTTGAAGATGAACAGCAAAACCTGACCCTGACTAAAACCCACCTAACAGTTTTAGAAAGAGTACAATGTGTTTAGCAGTTTTAGGCTCAATGCTATCATCCTCATTCATTAGTGAGCAGCACGAAACTTTAATATTATTATGAATATAGCAAACATTCACAGATGGCTTTATATATTTGTGAAACTCTTATTTTTATGTAAATAATAAGGAATATAACTGCATGCTTATTTATAAAAATGAATAATAATGCAGTTTACAAGCTTCTCTGACAGAACCCAATTAAACAGAACTTTAAAATTCTAATCTCCTAATGGCAAACTATGGAAGACACTTAACTAGTTTTTGTAGCAGTTATAAATAGGCTATGGTCTGTGGAAATTTGTATATATTGAAAACAAAAATTCAAAACATATCTACTGCCACTTACATTTTATAACATCACTGTATTAAAAAAGATGCACTCAATTTTCATTTCACCTTACAGATTTTGCTATTAAAGAAATAACTTTTGTTTATCTTTTAGAAATTTATAAGTCATATATACATCCTTTAAGAAGTAAAAAAGAAATTTTTAAGAATTGAATTTATGTTAATTGTCATAGAAATACATCATAATTGCATATTGAAAATGCCTTTCTATATTTCCCCAGAGTGTGAGTTAACAAGCCATATCTTCTACAATATAAATTTATTCAGTATGCTCCATAAATTTGCTTCATCAGAAGTTAATTTTTCAAGGAGAAATGGATTTCATTAATTCAAATGCTTTTCATGACAAAGATGACAGATTCAGTGACCAATAAAAGACATTAGCAAAACAAAAAGCAGGGTAAGACCCTCCAACAGGGTTATGTGCAGATCCCCAACATGACACTACCTCAGATTTTAATAAGATCTTGACCAAATAAATGTCCTGGATTTCTATTAAATTTCTGTTCTCCAGATACCCTCATTTTAGTTCTCTCCTTAATAAGCTGAAGCCTCACTAAGTCAGGATTCTAAGACTCTAAGTGCTGTCACAGAGGAAAATGGATAAAGTGGCGAGGAAAGTAAAATGGAATGTTCCAAACCTGGCTTGTCCCTTGAAATGGTCAGCTTTCATTGCCACCTTTATACAACTGCAGATTGCTTTGGAAGACAGTTTTGACTAGGGGTATCCTGTGAGCATGGCTATGATAGATTGTGTTACTTAAGTTAATTGAGAAGACCCAGCCCACTGTGGGTAGTAACATTCCCTAAAGAGGTTGTCCTAAACTGTATTAGGATGGAGATACTGGAGAAATCAAGCTGAGCACAAGCAAACAAGTGAACTTGCACTCATTCATTTCTCTCTGCTCTTGGCTATGTGTATGATATGACTAGATATTTGAAGTTCACTTGCCTTGACTTCTCCACTATAACCTGGAGCTGTAAAATGAAATAAATCCCTTGTTTCTCTAAGTTGCTTTTAGTCAGGGCATTTTATCACAGCAATACAATAAAACCTTCAACAAACAAACAAACAAAATCCTTTAACAAACTAATAAATCTGCCATATTGGTTGAAACCAAATCTTCTAATAAAAATAGATTAGATTTTAGCATGTCATTTGTATTATTGAGATAGTCCAAGTAACATAAGCATATCATTTGCTAGTAAAAGTCTGTCTCAGAACCAGTGAGGAATAGGATGCTAACAGCTAGCTGGCTAGGCCACTCAATGTGGGTTAAAGTAGCTAGCACTTGCCTTTGAAAGCATTGGATCTTTAGCCAGATCATGGGTCACTGATGCCTGTTCTGTGTCTATGTATTGAGAGTGTAGATCATTCCTCATTCTTATCTTATCACCTCTGCCAAAATATCCAAATTATGGCATAGAACACTTACACACTATCAATAAGGAAGGTTTCTAGAGTCACTGTTCTGAATTGACATAAACATAATAAAGAATGAGACTTTCAATGTGAAAGAGGTAATTTATTCATGGACACTTACTTTAAAGGTACATGTTAGCATTTTTTGTGTTTGCATATGTGTGGTATATACAATATGTGTTGGGGTGTATACATGTGTGTGCAAGCCATAGGTCTGCATCAGGTGTCTTCCCCTACAACTCTCCATCTTATTTTTAAAGACAGGGTCTTCACTGAACCAGTAGCTCAGTCTTGGGTAGACTGGCAACCAGGGAGCCTGTAAGATCTGCCTGACTCTGCCCTTCCAGTACTGGAGTAACAGGCTCACATTTGCCATGGCCAGTTATTTACATGTGTGCTAAGGATCTGAACTCAGTTCCCTATGCTTTCATGACAAACACTGCTCATTAAACTTTTTCTGTAGCACCTGTTTGTGAGCTTTGCCTGTGACTTCAGAAACATAGGCATCTTCTGCCTTTTATCTCAACACTTTTAAGTCAGAGGCAGGTGGATCTCTGTGAGTTCAAGGCTAGCATGGTCTACATTGTGAATTTCAGGTCAGCAAGGGAGACCCTCCTCAAAATAAAAAAAAAGCAAAACAAAACAAATGAAATAAAACAAACAAACAAAAAACTCAAGAGATGACTATTTAATGTTCAAGAAGACTGGTACATTTTTGGTCATTTTATTCCTGGATAAATAATCAAAGTGAATACACATACAAACAACATTCCAAGATGCTCTTATCTAATACAATTTTCTTAATACTTTTAAAGAACTTACTCTATTTCTCAAATGTTACAATCCAAAGCAATGTCAGCATTATCAGAAGAACTCCTAGAATTACACATAGGTGGGGCTAGTTATTATCTATTTGCATCATTTATCATGAGAATGCTTTCAGTATGTAAATGGAAGCTAATAAAACAGAGGAATATGATTTGTATGGCCAGACAACCAAAGTTATTAGGGTTCAACTTCTTTTTAGCTATGTGTTCTTGGGAAGACAGTTTGATCTCCCTGGGTTTCAGTCCACATTTCTAAAATGAAGTTGAAATTATGGGATAAAAATCTATTGGGAGAACTAGTATGAATTAACTAATTTTAGAAGAACACTAGGCATATAATAGATGCTCACTAATTATTATGAAGTACATTATTCATTGTATACAGTAAAACTTTTCTGTATCAATTATTTCAATTTTCAAATTTTCATAGAAATAGAATTAGCTACATTATTAGTCAATGAGCATAGCTTTATTTTAAGTATTGAGGTCACCTCCAGATATGACAAAATGAATAAAATTAGTCATTCATTCCATTTTAAAAGAACTTATAAGGGTATATTATTTATGGTAGGATGGCATTGTAGATGATATAGGGATTATAGGTGGAGTGAATAGTATTGTGTCAGACCAGAGATGGGAAATGCCATGGTACATTTGGAGAGCCATGAGTTGGTTGCACTGAGATATAGACATTGCTGGGAAGAATCAGAAAGTGATGTGAATGGAAAGGCAGGCTGGAGAAATGTGATAAAGGTTTTTATACAATGTCAGAGTAATGAAACCTATTGTGCCTAAGAAACATGGCACTCTTGATGAGCAAGAGAGTAATTATGTAAACACAAGTAACTGTCTATGTGATTCCCAATCTCTAGTGAAATAGACCAGGAAGTATTAGACAGGACAATGCCATTTTTTGAAATTCCTCCACTTTGACTAAACTTATAATTCTGGAAACTAAGGTACTTTTGTTTCCAGAATTAAAGTCAATTTTTTTTTTAGGTTCTTGTCTTTCCTGCCCCATAAGCCTCAGGTCATGGCGAGCCAGGAAAGTTGCTTATCCAGTAAACACCTGACATTCTTTACTTGAATACTCACTGGTTACCCTTAGCAACGGCTAACTGTAGGACACAAAGAAAACCTGATAATCTACTTTTCTTCCCCCTTCCTCTAAAATGTATAAAAATAGACATTCACTATTCCATGTGAGCCTGAGCACTCAGTGTCCCTGGCATGCTATGATCTGTCTGTGTTTTAATAAGTTTTAATAAATCCCTTACTAAAAAGACTATCTATCTCAGTGTCTTCCTTGAACCTAAAACATGAATCCTTTTCAGGAAGTTGTCTGACAAAGATACATTTGTGTTCACTTCGGTAGTTAATATTAGCATAATGTATAAAGAATAGACAAATGCTACCAGAATTGTAAGCTAAAAAAATTAAAGGCTGAACTTTATGATATCCAAGAAAGAGAAAGAGAACATGTTATGCAAATTATTCAGGAGATGAAATCATTTCCATGACCCTGTTTGTAAAAAGACCTATAAAAGTGACATTGATCAACACAAAGGAATAAAAATGTTCTTGAGAGTAGACATAACAATATTTTTGCATTTGAATTATCCAGATCCTTTAGGAGACAGACTGTGTTGGGAAAGTTCAGTAAGTAGAACTCAAAATAATTGTAATTGATGAGATCAGGGATCTAATGAACATTTGAGATCATAGTGAGTGAGAGTGAAACAAGCTGGTAAACAGGACTTGCTGATGAGGATAAATGTCAATCTGGGCCCTGCTGGGGAGACAGTGGTGGGAACAAACTGAAGAAGCTGTGCATTTGCATGGAAAATGAAAACCTTACATTTCTAGAAGATCTGAGTTTTCAAATGAAGAAAAAAATAACTTTTTTGTTGTTTTTGATTTTGACGTAATACCTTTTTATTGTGACTG
Source organism: Cricetomys ansorgei (assembly GCA_026225945.1). Lineage (NCBI taxonomy): Eukaryota > Metazoa > Chordata > Mammalia > Rodentia > Nesomyidae > Cricetomys > Cricetomys ansorgei. The sequence continues at coordinate 1,944,349 of JAMJFZ010000770.1, forward strand.
GTTTTTCAATGTATATCTCAACATGGAAAGAATCAAGGACCCTGTGCACCTCCAATTTGATACCTTCAATGGACTGAAAAGGCAGGAACTCCAGGCTATCACTAAAGTTCTCATTTACATTTTTTTATACTAAAAGGACTACTGTAACAGAATGCTGGCAGTGATAATACAAGAATGCTTATTTAAATTTAAGCTTAAATATAAACTCTTTGAAAGTACCAAAACAAGAGAGAAAAGGAATTTGATATGTCTTTTTTCTCCTCTTGCCTTCCTATATTTAAAACCACCACCCCCTTGACAACAAAGCTAGCAGTTGAGTTCCAGTAGAACCTTAATTATTAATTTGCACCAATGCCAAACTAAACCATCAAATTATAGAATAAGAAAAAAAGTGCACCACAATGGAGACAGAGGTTTTATATCTCCTTTTTTGTTGTAGTTGTTCTAGAATAAAAGCACCATCTGCAGTGTGTTTATTTTCTTGAGAGTAGCAGTTCTTTATTCAGGAAAACACCTGGATAGGCTATTTGCATGTGCAAAGACAGACTTCTGTATTGTGGATGAAAGGGGAGGATGCTGGGAAAATATAGTACATGTTCTACACTCAAGAAGAATGAATTAGCCACAAACCAAGAGTATATGGCAGAAACATAGAAATATAATGTTAGCACTAACGTGACCTTGAGATTTGACCAGTAGGTTCTGGTCTTCAGGCTGTCAACTCAAAAATGTGACTTTCATTTCATTTTGGAAAAGCGTAGTTTATTCTGAAACCATGAGTGACCACAACCTAGGAACTCACATTTAGGTTATCCCAAATTCCATGCCCTAGTGCAATAACAGTTTGATGAAGATTTTCTAGTAACAAAAGAAAGTCGTAATTCGAGGCACTTTTCAGATACATTGGTGGAGACAGCAGGAAGGTGGGTCACAGCAAAGCAAGAGAATTCTCAGCTATAGGCTTCAGATGCTATATGATGATATTTTTAGCCTTTTTACTGGTGAAATGAGTTTTATTAAATTAATACATTCTATAAGCTTTTATCATTTTTATCTAACAAGGATGTCAGACACAGAGATGGACAACGAATGGCTAGTTAGGTGGTTAAACACAGCCCAAGACAAATTATAAATTAGGTTCTGAAGTTGCAGCATTCCAATCTCTTTACAATCATGGGTGTTCTTATCAGTTAATCTGTCTTGAAAGTTTAATGCAAAGTGAACTGTTTTTCTAGTAACTTTTTCATTACAAGCTAAGAATCCAACTCTTGTGAAGGAAATATAGCTCCATCTCCAAAAGAAATAAGAACATTTATTTGGAGCCAATGCTAGTGATTATGGTTGGAAACACAGATTCACGTTGCCCTGAAATATAAGTTACAGTTTGAAATCAGTTAAATGAACTTCCTGAATCATAGAATAAAAGACAGTCAATCATAAGCAACCTGTTTTGAAGCTAGTCAGGAATGAACAGACTTGGAGGGAATTAAAGGTGAACTCCTCTCTCCTGTAATTATTAGCTTGTAAACTAGGTATTGATATTTTAGGAATGTGATTATTAAATAAAGGATGGGATTGAGTGATATGTTTGGCCCTGGTGGGTGCATGACATCCTAAACTGACCAAAAGGTCATAAGATGGTTTAGCAGAGGCTTTATGATAAAGAGTAAAGAACTATTGTTACCAGAGAAATTTGGGAGGCCCACATTGAGTGCTATATGCTACCTACAAAACAGAGGACTCCTTTTGCTATTTCTAGTATAATCAGTAGGAGAATTTGAAAACAGACATAGAAGAAAGTTGAGAACAATTTTACTAAAGTTTGAAAGGAAAAACAACAGGGCATCTAAACTTCAAAACTTTATAACTACTCACTGAATGATAAAGAGAGAAAAAAGAAAGCCTTGTACTTTAACTTAGGGTCTGAGAAAGTGTGCATATTCAGCTATGGTGTTCAGCAAGACACTGTATGACAGAAAGGGTGGGAAACTAACCTCAGAGAAACAAAGTGAGAAAGCCCGGAACATCAGAGAGAGTCTATTACAAAAGACAAAGATGATAGAAGAGACATAAGTGTTATGTTTTTTCTGAGTTACAACTCAGGAAGTGGCTGGCCAGCACGACAATGTTTTCTATAAGTGTCTTCACTATAAGCGGAAGGGCTGCTGGAAAAGAAAAGCATGTTATCTAATTAGAATAATAAATTACTCCCCCATTACATAACTTGGATTATAATGTCTACATCCAGGGCAAGGCAATAGTTCAAGTTCTACTCTTTTGACCTTAATGGGACTCTAAAAGCTCTGAATCCCCTACCTTTTTATATGGTGAATTAAATGCTCAAAAGGCACTCTTATTTCCTGGAAAAAAAGGAGATGGGGTCTACTATCCATGAGAGAAAGGATTGTTTCCTACGACCGCCTAGGACCAGCTTGCTAATATCTGTCTAGTTACCTAACACTAGCATTGCTTCTCCTTTAAGAGTTCATACAAATCATCCTTCCTATACCTCAAGATTGTCTGTTGTAAGGAATTAAGAAATATCATGAGAAATCCATAAACACGCAGGTGTCAGCACAGTGGTGTCTCTGGTACTGGCCACTGTCACCTTGTGAAAGTGTTCCTTCTTAATGGTCCCTTAGACCATTGCCCACTGTCATTCCTTGAGGCTGCTGCATCCTTCCTGGAAATAAACTCTGACCTTTGTTCTACATTTTACATACCTCCTCTGTTTTCTATCCATAGGTGTCACAGAAACCAGGGACCCAAGGGAAGCCAGAGCTTCCAGTAACAAATGATTTGCCAAAAACATGGCTAGCATTAGGCAGGTTACAACCAAGGGGTTGGGGGATTGGGAGTCTCTATTACAGGTTTTAGATGCTATCTGGTAATGTTCTAAGAGTCTGAGGTTTTAGAAACTAATGATCTAGTGTGTTAATATATTCTGAGGTTTTTAATCTGCTAGTTAAATGGATGTTTTACGGAATTCAGAGGTGAGAGCTACTTCCCTACTAACAGGGCTAAAGGCAGCTTAGGTAAGTTGGACTCAAGATTTGTAACATTCCGATCTCCACAATTACAGTTCTAAATCAGTCAGTCTTGAGGCTTTTTCAAGAAACTTCAAAGTTCAGATCTGGGGAGCTGAAATAAATATCCCTTGTTGCACAGATCCTAAAGTGTTTTACTATGTGGTTTCTAAAAAAAAAAAAAAAAAAGTTTGCCAACCCTGGTTTAAACTATGATTTGAAGATTTTTACAATCTAAGTAACTGGAGGAAGAACTATTTATTATCAAACTCCTAATGGACTAAGAGTTTCCAAGTTCAATTTAGATTGTATGTATATTCATGTTATATTGCACATATATTCAAGTATTTAAATATATGTGATTTGAATAAAAATTTTCATCAAAGTTTGATTTTAAGGAAACCTAAATGTCTTCCCTCATGAGTGTGGGTTCCCTCTAAGTATGCTTCACAACCCACAAATTCTACTTGCTCTGTAACCCAGTAGAACCTAACTAAATGACAATTATATTTTGCTCATGTAGCAAAATTTGTCACTATCATTTCAAGGGAAAAATAAAAATAGAATTACTCTGATAAATTTACATTTTTTACAATAAAAAGCAATTCCAAAATCAATTAAAAAGGGATAATAAAAGGATTATACTAGGTATATACAGTAGCAAAAAGTATATCACACATTAATGATTAGTATTGTTACCAGAAATTTTGAATAGCCCCCACCTGGGATGTTGCATGTTACAAGGGAAATCTGGGTTCCCTCTTACAGTTCTTAGTCTTATTAGTGAAATAATTTAAAAGGGACCTAGAAAAAATGCTTGAGGACAGTTTTATTGTGGATTAGGAAAAAACCTAGCATGACAAGCTGTAAAGACTGGAAGAGGAAGACAAAAGAGAGTAACAGAAAGCCAGGCCGTCTGTAAGCAGCTTCATTGTGGACAAGTAGCTGCTTAGTGGGGAGGCAAAAAAAAAAAAAAAAAAAAAAAGAAAACTCCGAAAGTACTGGAGGAAGCATACTTGGCTTTGGTCAGCATCTAAGAGGAAGAGACAGAGGTGAAGAAAGGAAAAGTAATAACTTTCTGAGTGAGGACTCAGGAAGGCTGGCAGGCCTAGCAGAACCTCCTGACAGCTCTGTAGTGACTGCACAGAGGACAGGATTCCTGGGAGAAAAGGAAACTCTCTCATTAAAGGGATAATTATTCTTTCCATCTCTTTAGCATGGCTTGGAGGGGGGGGGGGATCTGTCTTCCTGGCCTGTGGTCCTTTAAACAGGTGACTAACCTGTTTCACTGAAATGTTTGATCTCCACTGAGGTCAGATTCCAGAAGGAAATAGTTTTCTCTTCACTGCTATGATAATGACACCAGCTATTGATGTGTTACATCTATTTCCAAAGTCATCCAAACGCACAACAACTCCTTCCCTCCTAGAGTTCAATAATGACCCTGACACTGGACTTTTTTAGAAATTTTATTCCTAAGGATTAAATAGAAGTCTCAGGTTCTTAATTGAAAAGTAATGATAATTCACAAAACCATCTTACAAATATCAAACACATTAGTTACCAAATATATACAAGTATAAAATAATTCTAAACTATAAATTGGGCAACAAACTATACTTATTTATCACTACAGATGAAACCAAAAGGTGCAATCATGTGCTGATTGTTATCAGGAACAAGGTACTATTTAATTGTTCTTAACAAGTCTCAAATTAATTAGACAAATTTTAGTTGTCTTATGGCCTCCCTTCCTCTTCTACTTTTTGGAGATGTGGTCTCCTGAAGGTTAAAATGAGGTCAGAAGATATATATCTCAATCTCAGTCATCCTCTGCTGTTTGTAATCAATAAGTTATATCTCTGAATGCTATTATTCTGACAGCACACAGCTTCAAAATGTAGTGCAGAATGCTCTTACCACAACTGACAAAAGTAAGAATAGTTTGATCCCTCAAAAAATGTAGTCATAAATTCTAAAGCAGAAAATATTTGCAGTTAACACTTTAAAGCATCCAATTGAGATGACTGATGGAACTCTATGTACTCAAAATTTATAAAATATAACTGTGAATAGCATATAGAGTAAAAAATTAGTAAACTCTGTATACGTGTTTGTATTTTAAACAAATGGAATCACATATGTGCTACAGGATACACAGCTATGATTTGATAACAAGACCCAGTGAATTTAAGTGAATAGTTTCCAACAAACCAGGTGGCTAGCCAAATGCTTTTCTTAAGTAGTTTCTAAAAGAAATGAGATTGCAAATAAAAGCTTTGTTTTTTTCATCTGTAAAGATGAAACTTGTCATTTAGAAGTGATCATATCTTAAAATACATTAATTTATCTGCTACATGTTATGTTTTAGGTTTTATATTGTTTATTATAATTTATTTTAGTGCTTAAAACAATTTATTTGACATAATATTTAACTTGCTTAACATAGATATATCTGCAAATAAAATATATACTATATCCACATATTTAGTGTTTAAATACATATATGTACACATATATTTTATATCCTTATCATGTGGTATTCAGTAAACAGTACTGATGCACGGATCCCATCCTATCACAGACTGAAAGAATGAGAATCAGTGTTTTAACAGGATGCCATGTGTAATCCGAACGTGCCCTAAAGCTCAGGGAGCTGTGGCATGTGTTCTTAGTGTTATGTAGACATCCAACTGACATTATTCAAGTTTGCCACCCATTTTTTAAAGTTGATGCAAAATTTACAAATGCAAGAAAGTGAAAACAAAAGTCTGATATATTTACAGAACATCTATAAATGAGCAATTTAAATTTGTAAATAAAAATATGATCCAACTGGTTCTGTAATGTAAAACCATTTCCCAGAACAAAGACATGTATAAATTCCCTAAATTATAATTCTGACATCATAAGTAGATGGTACTAGTCCTATAAATATTAGCAAACATTCATCCTTGTTTATTTGTCAACATTAAAGGGTGACTGCCTTAGTATCAATAGCAATGTTACTGAATATGATAATATTAACATTGTGCACAACTACACATTAGTCATTGTTGTAGAGACTCTACAAGACCAGCTAACTTAATCTTCCCTGTGATCCTACAGGATTGGCGACACTGTCACCCCCATTTTAGTAATGAGAGACTGAGAGACAGTGAGGTTAAGTAATTCATCTAGATTTATTCATATTCACCAAGATAAATATAAGAACTTCTCATGTTTTTATTGAAAATATTTATTTCTAATTATTTTTGCAAAAATTGTCCTCAATTCTTCCTCATTTAGTAAATCAGTGGCTTTTAGCTTCTAATCAGCAATATGTTCTTACTGTGAGCTAGAATGAAGAAAGTTATTATGACAGCTGAAACATGTCTCCAAAGAAACAAAAAAAATGAAAAGATGAAAAATGTAAAGAAAAAAGATAAACTCTAAAAACATTTTATTTTATAGTAAGAAAAAAATGCTGAGTCTAGTGGGTCATTCCTGATAATCCCAATTCTTGGAATGTGGAGGCAGGAGGACTGGGAATTCAAGGTCATCCTCTGCTCCATAGTGAGTTCAAAGCCAATCTGGACTGCATGAGACCTTGCCAAAACAATAACAATAGTAACAAGAAAATGTATTAGCACTCAAAGAACATTTCTCCTCCCTTTACCCAACTTGTCCATAACTTTTCTTTTCCATTCTATACAATGACAATATCAGGGCTGGGGAGATAGCTCTGCCTCCTGAGAGCTGGAATTAAGGTGTGGGTCACCATACCTTAATATTCTCTGTACCTCTTCTCTTTGCCTGTCCCAGTCCATTAGGCTGTTGTAAATCCCAAAGATGTGAGGAGAAAGAGCACCAACCTGAATCATCATGGATAAATTAATTAAAGCAAGCCATTCTATTCATGTACATGGGCTGTTTCCCCTAAGGTGCTGACCCTAAGGAGATCAGTATTGGACATGGGCAAGATAAAGCTTTTTATAGCTAAAGGGTAGAAAGTTTCCATATGGGGGATTTGTCAGGCAAATAGGTGGGGTTACAGAAGCAGAACAAGCAAGTTGGTCACAACCTTTTGTGAAACAAAGACATGACAAGGTGGTCATAATAACTTTTGGAAAAAAAGGCCAGGTTGATGTTTCCTGGAACAGACAGTACAGAACCACTTGTAATTAAGGTTACAGGTGGTGCATAGCCCAATCCTTGAGAAACAGAGATTTAATTATAAACGGGAATGAAGCTAGTTTGTCTTTGTTATAAAATGACTGTCAAGCCGAAGATGGAGGCAGACTGGTTTATCAGCATGAATATAAAGTGGCACATTTTGAAATTTTCAAAACTGGAATATGGGGGGCATCACAACTCTGTGACTGACTGACCCCGCCAGAATCATATTTCATCCTATCCTCTCTATCTACTGCACTCACATTTGGTTCTCTGTGTCTCTATGGGCTTTCCTTTTCAGCCTTCTTTCTCTAAACTTTACGCTAAACGAGGCATCTCCGTAAGACTTCATTTTGTTTAGCATGTGTTGTGGATTTTTCCCAGTTAAAACCACACCCATTCAAAACAAATTATATTTACAAATAATAAATAAGCCAAAGAAGTTAATGGATCAAGAATACTTGCTTTAAAATGCAAATTTTTGCCTAGGGGGAAAGGATAGGTAGGTTCTACAAAACTTCTAAAATTCAATATTCATTAAATAGTAATAATAATTTAGGTTAAATGTTGGATTCTTAAAGACTATTCACACTCATTTAGTTCAACCAACAATGCTGCTAAGATGATGTAGGAAGCAAAGCACTGTCCCCATGCCTTGGGTGGTTATTTGCATCCTAAAGAGCAACAGTGAATTAAGTAGTGGATGGAGACACTTCTATTTCTATCTTATATTGCACCTGCATCATTCCACTCTTTAAAGATTTATTTTGCTTTTTTGTTTATGTGAACGTATGTGTATGTCTGAGGGTATGTCGTGTATGTGCAGTTGGCCATAGAGGTCAGAAGTTGGTGTCTGATGCCCTGAAATGGGAGTTACCGAAAATTTTGAGCTGACCAATGTGGTACTGGGAACTGAATTTGGGTCATTTGCAATAGCAGCAAACCTCTTAATGGTTGATCTATTTCTCCCTCTCTCATTGTACTATTTAGTAAATATTTATTTGTAATGACAGCATTGGATTCATAAAGAAAATAAAAGGAATTAATTTTGTTCATTGTCAAATAAAGCATCTCACTGATGACTAGAGCTTTAAGTGTCTAATGAGAAGCACCAACCTGTGGATGTAGAAAACAGAGGATGTACATGTACTCACATACTGCAGAAGCAAAATGCTGAGAGTCATTTTCCCCTTCATTTTGCTTTATTAACCAGAAACATCTTGGCCATAATCCTCTAGACTCTAGTAACAGCTTGTTTGGTCATTTCAAAGGTTAACACAAAAAAAGCAAAGGTCAAAAACTGAAGAGTGAAGTCAGGAGAATAGGAAGCCAGCACATCCTTGAGAAGGAAGAATGTCAAATTCTTGGCTAAAGCAATCCACTCTGAATAAGGGAAGCCTTAGATTCGCTTTGCTGTAGATTCAATACCCTCTAAGTCATCATAGCACAGTGTGGCATTTTAAAAGAATTTCTTATTTTTTAGGTTGTGGTTGAAAATATGAAACTGCAAGATAGGTAGAAACAAAAATTAATTAAAATAAGTTTTTCCCCTGAACTTTACCATTCCATTTATTCCCAGATATTAGATAATAAATCTGAAAATCTGAGTAAGTGAACATGTGGAGACAAGTTTCCATTTAGTTTATATTTAATGACATAAAACCCATGCATTCGTTTATCTAATAAATATTTAGCAAACTCCTACCATGTATCATTTGCTGCATTTGACTTGGAGATAACTCAGTGAGTATAAACTGATGTAGTCTATCTTCTATTAAAGAATATAGAATATGGAAGGGTGGGGCAAATATTTACACTAAGGATCTTATTGTTATAAGGTCTCCTTAAAACAAAATGATTTCAATGAGATCACACTATTTCTGGAAAAGGTAACAGTTCATGCAAAGGTGTTGAGGCAGAGAGAAAACATTTGAAATGCAAAACATGAACAATGAAAACAGAAAACAAAAGCATGAAGCTGGGAATCCTGAAACTGGGATTTGAGTGCTAAGCAGGAGCTAACCAAGGTGGTTTTTTTGTTTTTTTTTTTTTTTTTTTTTTTTAAGAGTTTGGGTCTTTTCCCTAGAAAAAAGATGTTAAAAGTTTCAGGACAAGGGCATTTCAAAAATCAAATGCAAATTTGGAAAGCTTCTTCTTGCTACCTGTGAAAAACAAAGGAAAGCCAGACTGTACATAATGAGTGAGACATGGCTCCTGCAATTACAGGCAGGAAATATTGTTGTATGAGGCAGGCATTATCAGTGAAGACAGGGAGGAGACAGAGAGAAATTCTGACCTGGAGAAATGTTTTAGAGGTTGCAGAAAGATCTGAGAGGTCAGTCAGTGCTATGTGAGTGCATGCTGCAGCCGGGCAAGGTTGGGGTGGAGCTTCAGCACATTATACAGGTCCTTGCTTGTGGGACTGGAGGACCTCTGAGATGTGCTCACCGTTGTCTCTGAAATGTCAAATACTCAAACCTTGCATTTGTGGGCAAAATAAAGCTGAAGCATGTAACACAAATTTACCTGGTATGTTGTATCTTTTTATAATAGATTGCCTCAAATATTTGTAGAGTTTTTTCTTATAGTTCAACATGTGAATTTTCCTTCATGTGTTTTATGATGGATTAGATTTCAATTCTAGAATAGTTTTAAAAATCAATGCACTCCTTAACAAAGAAAAATTGTAAATAGGTAAATATTATTAGCTGTAAAGCAATGAAATTGAATAAAAGGCTGGAATTTGGGGAGAATGGTTCTACAAATATTTATGACACTTTTTTAAAAAAGAAAAATTTCAATCAATAAACAAAATAGTTCTTGGATCACCTATGAGGTATACTCCAGAAACATTGTATTTTCAAATTTTCAAAGTGTAGTTTCAATGTGAAACTTACTGAGTAGCTTATGAAGAACTGAAATTCTTATTGGGAAAAATGAGAACATTTTGTTTCTATTTTTCATGATAGCAAACCCATTGCTTTATATGACAAATATTTATGTCTACTGTGCTGTTTTATTCTAGTTGCTAGAAGAGGGTAGGTAAGGAACTATCATTCCTGGCCTCTGAAAGCTTTGTTATCACTTTAGTAAGGGAGATCATTGTATCAGAACTATGCGGCATATATCTAGACATAAATGAGAAATATATTTCTGCCTAAGATGGGGAGATTTTTAAATGTAATGCTGTTTAGCTCAATATTAAAGGTAAGCAGGAGTCAGCCAGAAGAAGAAGAAGGCTTTGTTTAGAAAAAAGAGATAACATGACGTAATGTGTGAACCTTGGGTATTGGAACAATATAATGGAAGCTTGGATCTGTCCAATCAGCTGAATAAGGAATGAAGGCCATGTTGATGACCAAATGGAGGTGATAGCTAATTCTTAGAAAGATCACCTTAACAGGTGAATGTGGAACAAAGAAGAAGATTCAGACAATGGACTATTATTCAGGGAAGAAATGTAATTATAAAGCTACAACACATGAAAAATGAAAGGAATAAATTGAAATGAAAAATTAGACACAAAATGAAAGAATATAGTATGAAAAGGCTCCATTGTTATAGAATTTTATATTTAGTTGTGTTTAAATAATTGTTTTTGTGCACTTTTGGAAAAAGGGAAGCATAGGCCTTGTGTTTTTTATTGATGCAGGTGTTGGATTTCTGTGGGGGATGTTTGATTGCTTATGATCTGCACTTGAGGAGTTCTGAATCAATCAAAACACCTGCGCTCAGATGCTCAGGGATCCACTGTCAAGTTGGTGCTTGGATGGTGGTTCCTCTGTAGAGGTCTGGCAGGGCTTCCACCTATGAAAATGCCTCCGTCTCTTCCTTGGTGAGCTTCCTCAGCAGCAACATACTACTATACCCCATGATTCCAACCATTGATATTCTGAGAAGGTGAGGAAGTGGAATAATCAGTCCTTAGGGATAGGTGGGTAGGTGGGAGATTGTGACTGGGGATGGATAGTTGGAACACAGGTGAGTTTTAATTCTGGGACTCAAAAAAGTAATAATGGACACATGTCATTATTCTATCATCCAAACTCATACAATGCTCAACAGCAGGAGTAAACTCTATTGAAAACTGTGGTCTTCAGTGAATAGTAATATGCCAATATTGTCTCATTAGTAGTAACGTTTGTGTCACACTAATGTGAGATATTGATAGTAGGACAAACTGGATGGGGTCAGGTAGTGGCAAAGTGTTATATGATAACTCTACTTCCTACTCAATTTTTCTATAACCTTAAGGTTGATTGAAAAGTCTACTCATTAAAAATACATTTTTAAATAAAAGAATGAATGAGTCAGAGTGGAGGCAATTTGGAGTCTAGAGTCAGAGATGTTGCAAATGCTGCGTAAGTTCCCCAACTAACGTCTTAATGAACTCCACATTAGGGAAATCTCTGTTGTTATTCATGAAGCAAGATATGTCCATCAAGCATTCTCAAGAGCAGTATTTGAAAGCCCAGGCTAGGGAAACAGAAATATAAATAAGAGAAGAGCAGACCACAGCTCTCAGGTCAAAGGAAGCTTACTATTTATACATGTAAATAAAATTTTATAGACAAGTAGCCAAGCCCAGTAATTTATACATGTCCTTGGGCTGCTTTTCCTCGCTGCCCCCATGGTTGAGTAATGGCAACTGGATCCATAAACTTAACATATTTTCAGCCTAACACTTTTCAGAAAAAAAAAATTGCTAGTCCTCTCATTTTTCTAGGTTGGTGCTAGTTATACATTAGCACACATCAGATTATCTCATTTTAGAAATAAAATAAATAAAATAATATTTATACATGGAAATCTCTGAGAATAAAACAAACTACTCCAACTATGACCAAATTGCTGTGAGAATATCTTAGAATTAAGAAGTGATTCTGGAGATGCTTTTACAATATGATCTGCAGTGCTAACAATATTCACATTGACTCATTAAGATAATCCAATTATAGAGCAGACAATGAACCATCCTTCACTACATATTCTATTTCTATTTCAATTATCCACTTGATAATTAAATTTATAATAAATCCACTTTAAATTCTATCAGTGAATATGTAGAGCCACATTTCCAATGAAATCTATATTTAAATGTATTAGCTCTTACAGAAAAAATCTGAAACATTTTTTTTATTTAACTAGAAACAACATTTAAAGCCAGATTTATGTGATGTTTATCATCTCAGTGGTCTCATGCACTGTTGAATATGGAAGTAAAAATGGAATGGAAGTTAGTCTCTAAGAATCTCTAATTAAACTCTGTGGACCATATGGAAGAGTATACAAAAGTAGAAGAGAAAAGGTTCTGTCAAAGAGGGATGAGGTAAAAGAAAGAATGGGGAGGGCTGAAAACAACTAAATTATATAAATGTATAAAACTGCCCAACAATAAAAGAAAATGATTAAAGAGTTGGAAATATTCAATATGAATTCATATATGGAAAGTATCAAACTAGCTTTGTGATATGAATGATTGAATGATGGCAGAAAAATGATCACCTGCATGAGTACCAGTGACTATTTGGTGAAATCAGTTTCTGTATCATGTATGTGTAAATACACACTTGGATGCACATACATACCTTGAGCCATATATTTACATACATGAATATGTATATATATTATATAATATGTGTATATATACACATACATATAATATATATGTATGTGCGAATTACGTTCTGCTGTGAAGAAAGGCCTATTAAATTTGCACAGCCTTAAATAGTGGAACTTTAAGTTTTTACAAATTGTTTCCAAAATTAATTTTTCCAAAGTTGAGTTAGTGCTTCTGCTGTTGTTGAGAATTCCTTCTTCTGTCTAAGTGTGACAGTATCTGTCTCCCACATGGAGAAGCACCCCAAGTAAGATGGGAAGGGGGAAGGAGAACTGACTTTTTTTAAGGAAGGAGATGTTGTCTAAGAGGATTCTCAACAGGCTTTGTCACTTATTTTAATGGTAAAAACACAACCACACCCTGCTAACTACTGAAGTAGACTCTTTGATTGGTGTGAACTTAATGATTAAAGCAAGCCTTGCTGACTTCCAGGGCACATGAACGACTAATGAAAATGAGATTCTGCTGGTGATAAAGGGCTCATTCTGGAATTGAGGCATCAAAAGACATAAAACTTTCTCTAGCAAGATTTTAAATATATATAATAATGGTATGGCTACACCTGACCCTGTTTGAAACTCACAGCATGAACATATCTACACACACACACACACACACACACACACACATTCACATACACTATGTATACATGTATATAGTATTCATATACATGAATATGTACACATATTCATACACATACACATGTACATATGTATATACTATATATAGTCACATGTACTATGTACTCACACACACATATGGCACAATTATATATGCACAATTATAACATAGAAAGTAAATATGTATGCATACAACTATATATAATTATATAGGTATAAATATATACATTTACATAAACACACATATTTATAATATATATTACATATATTTTTTCAGTAATTTGAACTGTGACAAAGGGACTTTAATTCTGTTTTATTTCTGTACCTACATATACTAAATTGTGTTTATTTCTGTACTAAATATAGTAAACATTTTTCAATTTATTTCTCAATATTGCTTTTATTTTTGTGTTTCACAGTTATTTATTATTGTTTTGAAAATGTAATAAAAAATTTTGCTAGTTATTTGAAAGGTTTTGATTTCTAAAAGATGTTACGCAATTTGCACGCATACATCATTCTTCTTGAATTATACGTTTAGCAATATCTATTTGAAAGACACACACAGAATTCTACATCACTAAACCATTCTCTTTCATAGAATTCAGAAGTTTTACTTTCAACAGGAATGAAAGCCACGGCCATGGACTAGGCAAGAAATCTCTTTACCCAGATGGACTTGTCAGTATTCTGAAGGTAGTGCTGTTATATATAACAACGGCAATAATAAAGAGGGAAGTTTTTCTACTAGGGATCTCTAACCTGCAGTGCATGAGCTAGGAATGGTTAAGAATGTAGCTCAACCCAAAATCATAAACTTACTTAAAACATTATGGGATTTTTTTTGTTTGTTTTTTGAGACAAGGTTTCTCTGTTGTAACTCTGTTCTGGAACTCATTCTGTAGACCAAGCTGGCCTCGAACTCTCAGAGATCCACCTGCTTCTGCCTCCCCAATGTTGTGATTAAAAGTGTGTGCCACCACTGCCTGGCACATTATGGGATTTTCTTTTGTAACTCTGCTATGCTGTTTTAGAGTGTAAAGCATGTAATGACAAAGTTGTGTCATATTATTAAAGGGTTGGACACACCGTTTTGGACATCATAATGAATATGCAATTAATTCCTTCTGAGTTGCTTGTATAGACCAAGAAAAAACTGTGGGAGGTTTCACTGCTTTCAAGGAAACAACTAAAATCCTTTGAGAAGCCACTGAGCTCTATGTGATCTTGTTCCTTCTTAGCTCAGATCCTCCCATTTGCCCTCCTCCACTCCTTGCAGCCATTCTAGGTTTCCCAGGATTCATATGCATCATGCACCTTCACCCACCAATTCTTTGTTCTGCTTATGCCATGCCTCCTTTTAATATTATTATCCAAGCACTCTTCCAACACACCCAAACCCTACCCCTACAAATTAGAATTCATTACAATTTCTGAAAATATTAATGGTTAAGTTAATATTATTTTTAGTTTGCTTCAGAAGCATTCAAGGAAAATATTCTAGTGATATTTAAGTGTAAATTTAAATATAAGTAAGTAATAATATGCTGAACTTATCTCCATTTCCTCACAAAGATGGATAAGATTGGCATAAAAAGATTTGGCAGTTCCCATCCTTTGATACGTGGGGCCCTCCTAACCTTTGTTCTTTGAATCCCATGATCCTGCCATTTGTCTCTTAAACTCCGTCTTTAAAAAGGAGAGTCAGAACTACTGGCTAACCAAAAGTTAAGGAAACTACAATGTCTAAGGAATTCAGAAAAATGAGCAAAATTATCTTAATCTGGGAGAGAGTTGAAGATACTGTGTGGGGGTTACTTTGTACATGCACAACTCTCCCAATCCTGAGTATTGAGGATAGTTGGTCATTTTAGTTTTATGTGCAGTTTATATTTTGAGTGAAAGTATGGATGGATACCTCAAGAAATAATTAAACTGTAACTTCTCTATTCACTCTAATTTATTAGTTTAGTTCTTCCATGTAACCCTTGGGTTGGGATAATTATGAGTACATGACTGCTTATATAGAACTCACCATTTTAAAAGCTGTCTTCTGTTATTTTAAAATGGATGTTATACCATTAATAGAAAAGAAAGCTAATTTTTAAAAATTTATTTGTTCTTCTCCCATGTAATACATCCCGATAACAGTTTCTACTCCTCCTCCTCTCCTCCATTTCCCTGCAGAGAAGAGAAAAAAGCAGGCATCCCACGGATATCAGCAGAGCACAGCATAATAAGATACAATAGGACAAGGCACAAATGCCTATATCAAGTCTGGACAAGGCAACCTAGTAGGAGGAAAAGGGTCCCAAGGGTGGTCAAGAGTGAGAGCCATACCCACTCCTACATTAAGAGTTCTACAAAAACACCAAGCTAACAACCATAACATATATGCAAATAACCTGGTGCAAACCAATGCAGACTCCCTGGTTGCCCCTTCAGTAGCCTCTATGAGCCCTGCTTAGTTGAGTCTGTGGGCCATGTTCTCCTAGTCTCTTCAGTGATCTTAAACATAAATGTCTTGTTTAAATAATGAGTGAATTACAAATGAAAGAGTGGTAAGTGTTGGGATTGTGACAAAACATGCAAAAACAAATGTAGTCAAACACAGAGACTGTTATCTGGAAGCAGAGGGTTAGCTTTGGGAGAAGAGAGGTCTCAACCCAGGCTGGGATCTGATTCTCTGAGCTGAAGTGAAAAAACACTACTCTCTCTCAAAAGCAATCTCTCCTCATGAATTTGGAGTAATGTTAAAAACCAAGTTAGACTAAATTATGCCAAATAAACCAAATTATACCAAGTAATATAAATGTATTTCACAATGTAGTAGTTTCCTTGATTTAAAGGCATGGATTCATTTGTATATGAGACCTCAAATTTAATTACTATAGTTTTACTTTGCTTGAGGTTGATTGGTTTGCTTCTTGGTAGGACAGCTATTCCATGCTCCAGACACTTTTAAATAGTGTCAGAAAAGAACTCCCTATCAGTAAAGTCTACAATTATTTTATACAATTGACATTAGGCTATGATTATTTTTGTTAAAAATATTTGTTCAATAGTTTTTGTAATAAAATTCAGTGTGTAAGCTTTTGTGCAGATGGTTGTTTTGTGAGAGGAAAATAAAATATAATTAAGAATGAGAATTAAAACATAGTAATTTCTACAATTCAGATTTGCATTTTGTAATCAATGCTTTTACCCCAATTGCAAAGAGAAAGTGCACAAAAGAAGTGGTTTTTACCAGAGAAGCAAGTTATTTGAAAGTGAGAAGCTATTCAGTTGTGATCACTCCATGGCTCTCCCCAACCCTTAATAAACAGTAACAGAATCTAATCCTGAAATGGCTTTGAGGATGACTTTAGTTATCTGCACTTAGACTTAGATAAAGTTCATCCTCTAGACGGGTGATACATATTTCAGACTCAGTTCTTGATCTGTTGGAGAAGAAATGTCACTTGCTACGCCTTTGAGTAAAACAAAACAAAACAAAACTGGTTTTTGAAGACCAAATACAAGACCCACATTCAGAGATTAAAAAAAAAAAAATCCAAGTGTGAAAGATTAAGAGGCACAGATTACTGTACTCAGCCTTGAGAAACTTAGATTATGAAATTTAAATATCTACTAAGCTTATTTATGTCATATTAAGGTCACCTAAGAGACTAGAAAATCAGATAGCTTGGCTCTACCTTCAAGAACAGGACAGAAAAAGAAGCTGTCCTTTTCTTTGTTAATCATCATGATTTTACACTTCTAGAACATCAGATGAAATTTCTAACATGACTGCTTATATTATAGGCAACCCATGGAGTCACTGACATTAAGCAATTTGAAAGTCAGAGCCTTTAAGATCGAGCATAGGTTTAATTGTATTTCTAATATCTGCCGACGCTTATCTTGGCCAAAGTATATTTTTGTACAAAATCTCAGTTTTATAATGAGGATGAAAAAGAGCACTAAAAAATTACTGTGAAGTAGAATTTATTGTTACATGACAAACAAGGAAATGGAAGCCCAGTTCTTAAACTTCAGTAGGTATCAGAAACCCATGAAAAGGATCTGATGTGGTCACCAGACATTTCCATTGAGAGTCTCAATTTTAAGAAAGAGAAGCACACACAGTGAATTGGGAAGCATGGGCTGGACTGAAGACTTTCAATATGAATTCAAAGGCAATAAGAATGGTGAAGGATGGTAATGGTATCAATGGACTACATTAATGAGCAGAAATGACACACACAGACTGCATCCGACTGGATAAGGATTGTCTTGTCTTTGGACATAACATGTTACTCAGTATTCATACAGATTCTCTGAATCTGAATGCCAGGTAACCTCGTATCACATCCCTTTGATTAAAACAAAACAACTTTTTTAGGTTTTTTAATCTGTGTGAGTGTTTTGTTAGCATTCTTGTTTGTATACTGTGTGTGTGCTTTGTGCTGGCAGAGGCCATAGGAGGGCACAAGATCCTCTAGAACTGGAGTTTTGGATAGTTGTGAGCTGTGTGAAAGGAAATGAATCTGAATCCTCTGCAAGCAAGTGCAGTAAGTGCTCTTAAAAGCTGAGCCAACTCCCCAACACCACATCCTATAGGATTGGATCGTTTAGGTTGGATAGATGGCTTAGATGAGTCAATGGATAACTGTTTTAACTTTCTGTTTGCCTTTTTGTTGGTTTTACCTCTGGGAAAATTGTTTAATTGTCTCAGAGTGTTTAGTTGTAAAATTAAGAGCAAAGACGCAACAATATCTTCTGTACCCCAGGCCTCAAATTCCTAGTCCATTTAGTTCTAGAATCATCCTTGGGTAAGAGTTGTAACAAGGAGGAAATAGGACTGGATTTATCAGCTATCCTTCTCTACAGGGGAAGAAATGGAATTTAGATAAAGGAAATAGCCTAGAAGTTTCAGAGGCTTTGCGTTTCTTTTTTCTCTAAGCTAAACTTAGCACTAGCTAAACAGCCTAATAAACTCCTAAAGGAAAAAGGATTTCCAAGCTGGCAGAAAAATATCATGCCTCTTTATCCAATATAAACCCTTCAGCCTAAAACTTAGGGGTGTCTTCATTTTTTCCGTTAAATCCAGTACTAATTCCTAAAAATAAAATCCACTTTTTGATACCATGTTGGGTAATAACGTGTCCTCACAGGGAACTGCTTTTGACAGAAATAAGCCTGGGAGAAATATGAACCAGTGCCTGAGTATAAAAGCCATGACCATTCCTATTAAATTCTTCAGAAGCATTTCATCCCCTGGAGTCTGGAAAATTAAATATACATATTTGAGGCAATATATTTATTGTTCCTTGTCTGGCTTCCACTCTTTTATCAAAGGGCCTTTGTCTAAGACTTCCATTTATTGGATGAATTAACATTCACCTTATCAATGCCTATGGTCAGATGTTGCCTAATCACATGACAATTTCCAAAGTCACAGAGAGAGCTAAATAAAATAGATGAAATATAATCACTAAGTGGAGTTTTAGAATGACTTTTCAGTGTTTTAGCATACTATGCATACTGGTGACTTGACTAAAAGTCACCAGTGACTCCAAGACACTTAAATGTCTTGTGGCATGTGTGACACGTGGTTTGTTGAAATTGCCTTATTCAACCACTTCATCCATCCGGTTATTCATCTAAATGCCAGAAAAAACTTACTGATTATCTATTGTAATTGACTTGCTTGGTACTATTTATTATATTGTAAACTCTTCCCAACTTATTTCTATTCCACAAGACAGGTTCTTTCTCATTTCCGTGTTTCATTCACCCTAAACATAATTTCATTCTTTTTGTCTTCAATGTCACTAATTCCATTAACCTCCCTATAAGTCTCAACCATCATATAAACAACATATTTTTATTTCTCAGTATAGGCATATATGGCTACATCACAATAAAATTCCCTGTATTCTGGAAGGTGTCATATTTACTACATACATTTCTTTAAATCTCTGAATCATGATATAATCTTGGTTTGTAAAGAGAATGTCTAGACTTTGCACAGTACTTGGGAACTCTATTTCAATGTTAGGTACCTTTAAACATCATGTCCCTTGAAGCTAAGGTAAGAATTACATAAGCTGTACAGTCAAATATGTAATCTCTTGGCATTCTGATTCCCTCTATGCTTTTAATATTGCCTTATCTCCTGATATTTCTCCATTTATTAAGAAAAATATATTCACTGGAATTATAAACCCAATTCCTATAAATTTATTTAAGAAAAGTTACGACTTCCATCTATGTAGATTATTTATTTATTTAGTTTTTTTTGTTGTTTGTTTGTTTGTTTTTAGATGTTTCTCTGCATAGCCTTGGCTATCCTGGAACTCACTCTGTAGACCAGACTGGCTTCAAACTCAGAGATTCACATGCTTCTGCCTCCTGAATGCTGGGATTAAAGGCCTGTGTCACCATTGTCCAGCTATATAGAGTATTTAAAAAATAAAAGCACACAAAAAAGTCAGAGCAACAGGGAGAAAAGGGAGCCAATAATATACTTATGCATTGTTCTTTTCATTTAGTTTTAGAATAAAAGTTGCTTGAAGGGACCTCAGAAGAAGTCTTTAAAATCTTGGCCTTAATAAAAGCAAGTGACAAGATTATGTTTAATCTCACATTGTATTTGAAGGATATAGCTTCTCCTCTCCACACTATCATATTTTTTAAAGTTTTAGAAAGTTAAAATCTACCAAGTGTAAGTGTTTAATGTCAATAGTTTTTCATTTTACAGGAACACAAATACTATCACAGACTTTTGTAGGTTTGCATAAGTTCACGATTGCTTGGAAAAATTGAGATAACTCTTAGCCATGAGAGAGATCAAAGCACTGAAGACTCTTGACCATAAGCTCAGATAGCAAATTATAACATTCCACTGCCTATGTGAAAGCTGACTATAGACAAATGCTTATCAAGTTTTTCTGGTCAAGCTGCCAGAAATGAAAAATCCCATGTGCCTCACTCACAGCAAATGGGTGAGTATTGTCAGTATTCAGCTCATATTCTCAAACCTTGAAATAAGTCAAAGGCTCCCATCTCTGGAAAAATAAACCCACAGAAGAGCTAATGAAAGAAGGACTACCAAGAAGTGAAAACTGAGAATAAACTAGTCAAAAAACAGTGCTTTAGGATTGTGCTGACTTCATTTGACATTTTGAACAGACAACTGCATGGGTGAATGATCTGCCAGGCACTGTGGTGCATATGAAATATTGTGGGCTTTTCCCTAGCAATAATACTTAAACAAACTTGGAGACATCAAAACCCAAATTATAACACTGTTTGACCTGCTTTGAAAAACCTTTACATGGCTGTGTGCTTATGAGAAAGAAGGCTAACTCACAGAACTCCACATTAAATCTTACGCAGTGCTACATTGTGAAACAGCATGCTCAAAATTCAAAACCAGTGGCATATGCCTCCAAGTGTACCTTTTTTCCTCAATGAATTCTTCTAATGCTGTTGTGGAAAAAACATACTATTAGGCTGAGGTTGATATATCTACAACAAAAAGCTCACAAATTTAGAATTGCAAACAAAATTTTGTTAGGGGTATTTTGTTCAAGTAAAGTAGGCATCACTCTGATTGTCCCTTCTTCTGTCCCTGCTT
This sequence comes from Cricetomys ansorgei, assembly GCA_026225945.1. Lineage (NCBI taxonomy): Eukaryota > Metazoa > Chordata > Mammalia > Rodentia > Nesomyidae > Cricetomys > Cricetomys ansorgei. The sequence continues at coordinate 1,965,394 of JAMJFZ010000770.1, forward strand.
CTGCTTAGCCTTTGAAATACTACTAGAAAGATAATCTTGGGAAAACATAAAATACAAGCAAAGTTCAGGCATACAACACCGCTAAAATATAAATAAATAAATAAATAAATAAATAAATAAATAGATAGATAGATAAATAAATAAATAAAACACAGCAAAACAGAACACAGAACCAAACAGTTGGCCAAAGAGGGACTGTTATTTGTGTTTCCCTAGTTAAATGCAGGTAGGCATAGCATAGTAAATATGATTTGAAAGTCATGGCCACTTGTGTGTGTGTGTGTGTTTGTATGTGTATATATATATGAAAGGTCAGAGGTAGCCAGTAGTTGAACTAGCATTCTTCTTCATAGATTAATATTAAATTCCTGTTGTAAACCTGAAGTATAGCAGTTCTCCCTGAACTGAATGATCTCAGCAATTGTCATATTTTGTTTTTCCTAAATTAGTCTCATGTCAGCCTTGTCTCTTGCCCTGAGCTATGTTGTCTTGCTAGTCACTGAGATGTTCTCTGTCATGCTCTGTCATAGCCAAAGGTAATATCTTTTAGTTCTACACCAAACACAACTGAGCCCCAGCCTCAAGCCATCAATCTCATCACAAAAAGGTCAAGGACATCTTTCAGACTACCAACTGCCATTTCTCCTTTTCATCATAAGTACAGTCAACTTGAGGGTACATAGAAGCATCTAAGATGCATGAAGTAAGAACTGGGAACTGAGGCTGCTGGTGGGAAAGGCTGACTAATTGAATGTGGAGAGCTGGAATTTTATAGGTTAGGAGTCAAAACTATCCTAGGCTATCTTAGCCCTCTAAATAGTCATTTATTGCCTAACAGTATATGTTGCCTAACTAACTATTACCAAAAGGTAAATACTTTTGGAATATATAAACAGCCACCTAGATTCCAAGAACTCAGAATCTAAAACTGTTTTCAGATAGCTTTAGAGGTCTGCAGCCGAGGTTTCCCAACAATCTAATGTTTCCACCAATGTGCTATAAAAGTATCTATGATTTTCTTTATCTAGTAATCATAAAAGCTACCTGAAATTTTTATCAGATTGAAATATGGCATTTGGAGTAACCAAAATCTGGGTTCCCATGATCACTCATGGTTTCAGAATAAACTATCCCTCATTTCCTTTGACATGAAACCTGTGTTTTCTCTATTGATAGAACATCTGTCCTAATGGATCTGAAAGGCTCCAGGTTAGAATGAAGAGTTAAGTAGACAGTACCTGTGATTATGGTATGAACATTTTACATATCATAAAACCAGAGGCCTGTAAGGTCTCCAGGCCATTATCCCCACTGACAGCAGGAAAACCTTCCTGTGTCATTAGTGGGTGTCAAAATGGTGACTTCAGCTGCTGGATGAACCACTGTGAGTAGGGAGTCTGCTAACTTATGGGATTTAACAGCATTTAAAGGACTTAGTCTTTCTTTCTGTAAAATGGAACAATATTTAAATGGTAACATTGGGGGCTAGAATTGGGAAAGAGATTTATATAGAGAGCCATTAAAGGAAGCTTGTTCTATACCTAAATTATTTGTCTTTTAGCTTTCACTACCTACTTTGCATAAGGCAATTTCAGCACTGGTTCTTTCAACCCTTTCAACTGGTCCTTTCACTCTGATGTGAATAAATGTGGAACAAATTTTGAAAGTCTCTGGTCTTTCCTAACTTCATTGATTAAAAAGAATTTTCCTCAAACCTGAAGACTTGCATTTCACTCAAGACCCAAAAAGGTAGGAAAGCATGGACCCTTGTCCTCCCACTTCCACAAGTAGGCTGTAGTGTGTATCCCTAGCCCCAAACATACAGAAGTAATTTTTGTTTGTTTGTTTTGAGATAAGGTCTCTCTATGAGGTCCTAGCTGTTCTAGAACTATGTAGACTAGACTGACCTCAAACTCAGAACGATCTACCTGTCTCTGCTTTCCTAGTGCTGGGATTAAAGGCACATACCACTAGCAAGGTATATATATATTTTCTCTTTTTAAAAAGAAGAATCCTCTAGCCTGGCAGTGGTGGTGCAATTGGGAGCAGAGGTAGGTGGATCTCTGTGAGTTCAAGGCCAACCTGGTTTTGGGTTGAGTTCCAGGACAGCTAGTTACAACACAGAAACAAACCAAAAACAACAACAAAAACAAAACAAAACAAAACAAACAAACAAACCTGGTTTCTACTCTGGCACCACTGACATTTTGAAGTTGATTATTCTGTATCAGGAGGTATACTGTGCATTTTTCATTCAGTGGTATTCCTGCCCTCTTTCAATGAGACAGCATTCTCTTCACCTTCCTCCAAATTACCACAGCAAAAAGTGTCTCTTTCTCTTAATTCTAGCTTCTAATAGAAGTGCAATTAATTTCTATAAAGACTCACACAAAAGGAAACTTGAAAATTTTATATAAATTTCAAGTAAAGGGAGACTTTTCATTGTCCCACAGAATGAACCCATGATGGCAAGATCCAAAGTCTGAAGACCTTGGTCATTGTGATTGGGATTATAACATTAAAGTCTTTGCTGTGTGTCTCTCTTAGGTTTTATTAGAAGACAGCAATTGTTCCCAAATAGACATGTGGGTGAGTTATTTCTTTAGAAAACAGTTTATGAATTGGCTCAAGGGACTACTTTCTACTTTTCTCCTCATAAAATCACTATCTGCCAAATAAATATTTCACCATGCAGAATTGTATTTTGTGGAACTGAAGATCACGCAGGTGAATCAACAAATAAAACAAATCTTTCCATATATATATCCTTTTATTTTTTGAATGAACTTACAGAGATTTCTTTTCCAGAAATTGAGACCCAAATATTTGGAAACAATGACCCTATAGTAAATGATCTGAACTATGATTTTATAAATAGAAGCTGTATTAGCTGGCACAATGATCTTCACATAAGATGTTCAATAATGAATAGGGACTAGCAATATTTGAGAAATGAATTGTAGAAATCTACCAGGCACAGATCTATGTAATCCTGAAGATATTTAGGGAGGCTTTGCTGCTATGTACATGTGGGTATATGCTTCTTTCTTGCTCCCCCTGTCTTTCTCCTTTTCTCTAACACTGCTTAATGAAAGTTTATATGAGTCATAAACTGCTAGGTGTCATACCTGACTTGCAAAAGTCATTCTTCTGCTTTCTAGAATTTCAGACTATATAAGGAAACAGCAGAATAACAAAAAGACTTTTGTAATATATGCTCAGGGGCATAATGACAAAGTAAGAAAAACCTACAAAATACACACTGAATACAGGAAATAATATGCAGGAACATAACATGCAGGAAGTCTGCTGAATAGCATCCAAAGCTGAAGAGAATTCAGTGATATATCTAAGGTTCTAGCATTAAAATAGTGATAAAGTCCCGTTAAGGGAAAACTCTTTTTAATCAAGGGAATAGAATTTCTGGTTTTGGTGAGGACCTAACATTCCAGTTGGATTAAGTCAATCAATCACCTAGCCAAGGGACTATCCCTAGAAAGACAGACTTACAGTAAGCCATGCTAAAGAAACAGGCAGAATAATTAGCTCTTTAGTGAAATAATGTACTTTTCTTTCCTAGAATTCCTACCCTCTGAGGAAGTCTCTGAGGAGAGCACATTCTTGCTGCTGTATAAATCTGCCTATTTTTCTGAGTTACTCAGAAAAGTGTAATCTTTCCTTTTCTTCAATCTCTTTTCAAGCATGCTTTCCTTAACATCTTGGGCTTTATTTTTTCTCTAAAGCCACCCCTGCTTCAATATGTCTGCCTGCCAGCAGGTGGCTGACATCCATGCCAGCTTAACTCAAGTAGATTGGCCTTTTTTCCCCCCCTCTTCCATTCTCTTCCTCAAGGCAGCTGTTGAAATTTATAGCTTGTCCACTCTGGAGTGTTTTTATTTCTCTTTCATTCTTTTTCTAAATTTATTTATTTATTTATTTATTTCTCTCTTATAATACACCCTGACCTCCCTCCTCCCTTCCCTCCACTCCTCCCAGCTCTTCTCATCTTTCTCCTCCATATCTACTCTCCCTAATAAAAAGCAATGAGTGTTTTTCTTTCAAACTCTAATAAAAAGCAATGAGTGTTTTTCTTTCAAACTCTAATAAAATTGTCTTCAAGATTTCATTTTAATCTGTTCTTAAATTATTTTATTAATGAAACTAAGAATGGCAAGAGAGGAACCTGATTTCCTGGCTATCATCTGGTGACTGGCAGGACTGCCCAAATTGGACTCAATAGTGTACTCCTCAAATCCATGTCTATCTGGAACTCAGAATATGACTTTTTTTAGAAGTGTGTCATGCAGATGTAATTAGTTAAGTTAAAATACCATCATACTGAGTATAGTTCCTAAATTTCAAGACTAGTGTCTTTCTGGGAAGAAATGGTGAATGGAGTTACAGATACACAGAAATGAAGCCAGAGGCATGATCTAAGTGACCTATCTACAAACCATGACCTGCCAGCAACAGCCTATTGGAACCCTGGAGAGGCACATGATAGATTCTTCCCAAGAACCTTCAGGGAGAAAAACATTGCTGGCTTGACTTCAGACTTCAGACTTTCTGAGCTGTGAGATATCATTTTGTTGTTGCTGCTGTTTTAAGACACCAATATCGAAATTTATTTGTAACATCACAAAACTGATGGAAAGACTATTATGGACTCATCAGAATATCACTCTAATCATCCTACACATCTGTAAAAGGATAACTTTCCTGTGCATGACAGTGCTTAACCAGGCTGTAAATAAAGTTTATTATTCTCCTGTAATTATCATCCATTTATTCTCTCCACTTGTATTGTTGAGATAAAATAACTGTAAAGTATACAATTATAACTCTCCTCCGGTAGCCTAAGTTATTGCGGACATTGTATCCACTTGTTCAAAAATTTCTACTACTTATCTATGTGAGTTTTTATTAGTATATACTGTAATTAATACTCATAACGGAGCAGTACCCTCTGGTGTATGAAGTTATAGCTTGCCACCTTTGGTGCCTTTGAGAATCTCTTGGGGAGCTGTTTCAAGTACTAATGCCAGAATACCAACCACCAGAGATTCTGATTTAATTGGTCTGGATTGATCTTAGACCATGTTCCTTTTTGTTTTGTTTTAGTAACTCTTTAGAGGTACAGTAATGTAGCACAGATTAAAAATTACTGATACATAGCAAAGCTTTACAGAAAGTAGAATGCGAAATAGCTTCTAAAGGAATGATAAAACAAATAAGTCAGATAAAACAAATAAAATCTAAAAATCAGCGCTAAATTTGTCCTTCTGTCTTATAAAGGTATGTAATATTTTGCCATGTCATGATTCCAGTGGAAATTGAAATATATTGACAATAATGAAATGTGACCTGTAACAGAGCAAAGCAGGATCTTACTGATGTGGGACAGGGCAGAACAATAGGTGGTAGACAGAATAATCCAGCCAAAATGGTCTAAGAAGAGAAGAATTTAAAGGCAAAAGAAAAATAGGAATTGCCATTCTATCCTGTTGAGCAAATATCTCTAGAATACAAAATTGACCAGGAAGGAAAAAAAAATGGTAATTTTAATCATATGTGTCTGCCATAAGTATGTTGTTTTTTCCAAAATTTTCTTCATGGATTTAAACTCAATTGTTTTCTAAATAAATTTTTGAGTATAGAGCAGGAAGTATATTCTGGACAGCCTAATATAACTTGGATGCTCGTATTTCTAGTTCAATGCTTACATGATTTAAGCAAAGTACAGTTTTTTTTAACTGATATAAAAGGTAATTCTATATTCAGCCACATATGAATATTTTGATAACAGCAAAATTTCTAAATTCACAAAGGAAAAAAGTTATTATGATTAAAATAATACATCCTTAAAGATTTTATGCTCCAGAAAGATTAATAAAAGAATTTTTTAAATATACATATTCAAAACCTATATGAGGTAAATTCTAAAACTCTAATGAAAAAAAGTCAAGAACAAAGTAAGTGGAAAGATACTCCATGTTCATGGATAAGAGAAATCAATATAATCAGTACGTCCATTTGTCTCAAATTACTCTATCAACTTTATGCGCTCTTAAAATCCTAGCAAGTCATTGATAGATATTTTTAAGAAACTGATCCTAATGTTTATGTGGGAGAAGAAGAAATTCCATTATCGATAATGAAATATTGAAGGACAAATGTCAAGGTTTTGTTTGTGTGTTTATTTTATGATGCAGTAGTAATCAGCACTATGTGGCATTAAAAAACAAAAAAGAAAAAAGAAAAACTACCAACCAACCAACAAACACAAAACATATACCAATGAAACACAGTGAAGAAGAAAGGAATAAACCCATGCAAGTATAGATAAGTTATCTTTTGCAAACAACTAAAGGAAACTCAATTTAGAAATGCAGTTTTCAAATATGATGTTAGAAAATTAGAGATAAAAATGTAAAAGTTATATAGAAAACAAAACAAAAAGGAAGACAGACTTCAGCAAAAATTTAAATGAACTTGGATTAAAGACTTAAATGTAAAATTCAAACTCACAATTCAAGAGGGCAACAAGTACAGAATAGAGATAAACTGAAATTTGCCTATCATTATGACAGTAAAGATATTACTCATAAGAGATATAATTGACAGACTCCCCTCTGGGAGCTGGGGAGACAGCTCAGTGAGGAGTGTTTGCTGTTTAAGAATGAAGGACTGAGTTGGAATGTGCTGCATCCCCTAAAAAAGCCTGTAACTGTGGCCATAAAGTATGTATGGTGGGCTTGAGGGTGGTATGGAGAACTCATTGACCACCCAGCCTATCCAAAATGACTAGAGTTCAATGAGACACCCTCTTTGAAGAGAATAAGACAGAGTCTTAGAGGAAGACACTTTATATCCTCCTCCTATCCATGATACAGACATAGACATTTATATAATCGCACACACATTTATAAACATTTGTTTCTGTAAAAGGCACTATCATGAAAATATAAAGAATAGTCATAGATTGGGAGTGAAATATTTACAAAAAGACTGAATAAAGGATTGTTATTTAAAATACAGAAAGAACTCTTAAAACTCAGAAATAAGAGAACAACATGATTTTAAAATGGTCTAATGATCTTAAGAATTCTTATAAAATAGTTTACCAGAGAAGATTTTCCTATGGGATATACACATCTGAAAACATCACATTATACATCCTTAGAGAGATGTAAATTAAAACAAGATAGTGCTAAACACCAATTAGATAGCCCAGATTCCAGACTATAAAATCTATCAAAAATTTATTAGCATTTGATGCAATAGAAACTGGTAGGAATGCAGAATGATGGCCCCTTTACAAGACAGTGTGGTGGTTTCTTAAAAATCTAATATCTTCCTAGCATGCTTATTGGTATTTATGGTTATGCTTCTTGGTATTTACTCAAAGGAGTTGAAAACATATGAACAAAAAAATATTTATGCAAATATTTATTACAGTGGAATTTATAATTTTCTAAACTTGAAAACAATGAAAGTGTCTTTCAGGTGAATGAACAAATAAAATATGGGACACCCAGACACCATAATATTAATTATCATGAAAAGTTAATGAACTATCAAGCCATGACAAGACATAGAGGGATGCATATTAAGTGAAAGAAGCCAATCTGAAAGATGATTTACTATGTGATTAAGCTATAAGACACTATTGGAAAAGACAAAGCTATAGAGAGAACAAAAAGAACAAAAGAACAATAGCCACATAGGATTAGTGGGGGCTGATTAGGCAAAGCATCTCAGGATACTGTGTTACTCAGTATATTAACACACTAATAATAACTTAAATATCTGAAATAGTAAATATCATCTATTAAAAAGGACTTGAATTATTAAAGGAATTAAAATCATCAAAATATATATGGATAATATATGGCCAATTACATTTTATTCAGTGAAGTAAAATAACTATTATATTTTGAAACTGTATAAGATAAATATAGAAGTATACTTTATCTCATTAATATTTTAAAGATTCTCAACTCTGAGATTTGACAGTATGGTTAATAACATGATTACAAGTGCACCTTCTTTTACACAAAACTCTTGTGGATACTTTAGCTTCCTATAGATGAAACCAATAATTTTTGGGAAGAAGCTGAGTGTAAGTACTAGTGTGTAAGGGGCACTAGAACAGGAGTCCAAAAGTAGGTAAGAATGAGGATAAGAAAATAAGATAGTATTTGATTGAAATCCACTCAAACTTTCTCTAAGTGAAATTCCCATTTTGAGAAAAAGGCTTATGTTAACATAACTTGTTACCAAAGGATAAATCTAAGTGGGCATCATTAATATAAGTGTGGGGGGAGGGGTCACACTACAGTGAAGACAACAGATCTACTGAGTTTGGTTGGGAGGCAGACTTGTATCAAACTACTAACCCTAGGACAGCTGTATTATCTTAATATTTTTCATGATTAAAAACAATCCATACTTCTCTCAGCAGTTTGTAAATGAAAGCAGCATTATTTTTGTTCCAATTTTCTTATACTCAAATATTTTGCATAGTACCTGTTAGCTAATAAGTCTTTGTTGCATGAATTATTAAGTCATGTGACTTAATTTGCCTGAGCCTTAGTTTTCTCATTTATAAAATCAAGAATGTACAATTGTCATTTTGTATATATGGAAATGTTCTTGAAATAAGAAATGTGCATGATGTTGGATGGGTAAAGATTTGTTTTGCAGTTATGAGGAAGGAGTCTGAATTCCCATAAACAATTGAAAAGCAAACACAGTAGCACACATCTGTAATACCAGAGCTTCTATGGTACACAGGAGGCAGAGACTGGAGAATCCATATAATCTTATGCTAGCTAACCTGGCATAAGACATAGCAGTAACAGCAGCTATATCCTCTCTCAATGAAGGTGGACAGTGAAGACTGACATCTAAAAATCCTCTGACCTCCATATGAAGGGTGATGGTATGACCATGCTCATACATGAGGATGTGTTTTTACACACACACACACACACACACACATAAGAAAAGAATTTGCCAGGCCTGTAATTCCCATTGCAAAGTGTTCCTATTAAAAGATGGCATGGATCACAATGCCACAAGGTTAGTGTTGACAATTTAGTGAGTCTCTGCCTCAATAATAAAAAGTGAGGGTCTAGAAAGATGACTCAGTAGTTAAGAGTACACTCTGCATTTGCAGAGGAACTGAGTTTGATTCCTAAAACCCACGTTAGGCAGTTCACAACAGCTTATAATTTCAGCTCCAGAGGACCCTGTGCTTCTGGCCTCCATGGAAACTTGTATTCATGTGTACATACACAGAGACATGAATATACACGTAAGCAAAAATAAATCTTAAAAAATAATAAAGAATGAAAAAATAGCCAGGAATATAATTTATCTTAGTGGGAAAGTATTTGCCCAAGGTTCAATCCTAGCACTTCAAAAATAAAACAAGAACAACAACAACAAGAAGAACCAAAAGGAAAGAAACAATGACATACATGGAAATGCACTAGAAATGCCAACCAATACTATAGTTCATATATACAACTGCCACTGTTAACAATAAAGCACACCATGATGCTTAAATAAATAGAATCAACTTAGCCAGGAAAATCAAGATTAGTGCAATATTAAAGTAGTCTCCAAATAGTTGAGTATATTATTTAAAGGGTAGTAACTCCTGTAGTATTCCAAAGGAGGAGATTTGGGGCCAGTTGTCTCAATGTAAGGATAGTTCTGTTGGCATTAGAGAACTCTCTGTATTTTTCTATTTTTAGAAATCAATTGAGACTAGAATTTCTCACCAGAAGGCTTAGGGATCTATGACATCTTGGTGAGAAAGTCAGGCAAACACTAAAGGTGTCAATGTCTATCATGTACATAGCAAGCTCAGTGCTTTTCCTTAAGTTAATGTTCATCACAGCGGACAGAGCTGAAGAGAGTATGCTGGCTCTAAAGCTTGGCCAACCAGAGCCCCACTCCTTTCCACAATAGCATTATAATTGATGGAAATGTCTATGCAAGCAACATTGATAACAGAGAGATATTGTATCACATAGGATTGGAACTTTAGATAACAGCATAACATCCTAATATAAATCTATAATTATCAAGTGGGTAGACTAAGATTTTTAAATATTCTAATGAATACAAAACATTAAACAGAGCTAGTATGAACATAACTCTGAAAATGGGGGATGTTTTAAACAAGAAAGGGACCATAAGAGGGGGAAAAAAAGGAGCTCTTAAGGAAATACAGAAAGATTGTTTTTAAGAGGGTACTAAAATACATGTAACATAAGGGGAAAGGTTGTGAGTGAGGGGAGGAGAGAAGATCTGGAGATGAGGATCAATGAAAACTGCACTTGAAAATGATATAATGAAGCCCATTGCTTTCTATCCTGATTAAAGAACAAACAGTTGTAATAAAAATTCACTAACATTGTCTATCAATAAAGCTTTTTTAGTTAAAAAAGGATGGAAAGGATTGTTTGTTTTCCCCTTCATATCTAAAATATAGAAAAAAACAGAATTTAAGCAATAATTCATATTGTCTATCAATCCTATCTTCTATAAAAATCACTGTATATAATTCTCCATTGGAAACAGATACAGCAGTAGATGCATCATCAATTTGCAAATATAGTTTACTCATATAAAAAATAAAACAGACAATCATATGTAGGAGGAATGCACAGAGAAATTCTTAATTCACTTTTTTTTTATTGTGTTACTTGTGTGGACTTACTACTATAACCGAAAGGTAACTTTCAGAAATTTTGTGAACTTGCAAATTATTTAGAATCTGTCTTGTGTGCTGGGGGTGGGGAAGTGAATATCTTCAGCAAAAAACATTTGGCTCCAAGATGATGGAGTAGAAAAGCTCTTCTCATTCTCCCATGAAAAGCTGAGAAATTCATGTGAGTATTGCCACTTACTTTTCCTCTTGCTTTTAAGCAATGAATCTTAGAGAGCAACAAACACAAATGCTTTCAGAGTCTTATCTCTGTCTCTGTGTACACAAGAAGAACAAATAGTAGATGCCTTTAGAGGAAGATAGGGTTCCTTGGGAAGTACAATTTACCCAGAAGACCATGGGTAATGTGAAAAGAGATTGGAAAGACAAGGATTCTGAGCTTCCCTTGATAGAAATGTCTTTCATTTGATATTACTAGTTACTTACCCTAGTGGGTAACACAACTTTACACTTTCAAAATATTTATTACTTCCAATTACACATATGAGCTAGAATGACAAAGGAAGCATCCACAGAATGTTTATGAACTCTCAAGTTGAAACACTATTTCTAAGAGTAATTATGAATTATGTTTCATGCCAGTGATTTTCCAAGAGGAAGGAACATTCAGGAAAGCATTGCACAACTTCCTAAAATAAAAATGTAGCAGAGTATACAGGGACTACATTCTAGAATTTTATTTTCTAATTCATAGGACACCTTTAATGGTCCTGTTAATATAGGTGAAAATTATGCACAGGTACTTGGAGAAGATGTCTTAGGCCTTCTTAAACCTGTTTAGACTATCAGGAATATACGAGGGCATTGTTCCTTTTTGCTTTCTCTCTGTTTCTCTCTCACTGAGTGAAAGTTTATTATCTAACTGCATTTGTAGTGAATCAGCCAGGATGTGAGGATATTAAAGCTTAGAATGGACCTCTGGAAAGGCACTTGTATTTTGAAGCAGCAAGATGAAAGTTGGACAGTGTTATGATCACAACCTCCTTAGACCTTAAGCCAAGTATAATCTCCAGGGAATCCTGGGGAATAATCAGTTTGTTGTTTTCTCCCGGTGTCTGCCATGCTGAGTCTCAGTTTTCTATTTCAAGATAATAGATGAGTCCTCTCCCATTTTTGAACAAGTATGTTTGATCTCAGCTGGTAGCATGAGCTAAGCTGATCTCTTTAACCTAGGAGGGAGTTATAGGAAAATCTCTGCCATTAAATAAAATCCACATCTCTAACAACACAATTCTGTGTGTTTTATCTGGTCACATGCAATACTTTAAAGTTACATTTTGAAGGATTTTTAAAAATCATTCCTGACATGCTGTCTTAGTCTACACAACTATAACAAAATGATTTAAGTTAGTAGCTTATAAACAACAGAAATAATTCCTCACAAGTCTGGGAGTTGAGAAATACAAGATATAGTCACTTTATGGGTTCAGTTTGGAGTGGCAGTTTCTGGTTCATAGATAGTTCCTTCCCATGAAAGTGCAAGAGATGTCTCGCCAGCCTCCATTGTAGGATTATTAATCATTATGAAGACTCCACCTTCCCAATATCTAATTCTTTAGTCTCTGTTTACACACATTTCCAGAGAGGAGAGATGTGAATTTCCAGGTTTTGTTAAATACTGTGGTCTGAATCTCTTTGTCCTCCTAAATTTGTTGAAGCCTTCATTCCCCATGTGATGGCATTAGGAGTAGAGATGCCGGCAACATATTCATGTTTTTTGAATTCCTTTCTCTAATTTCCAAATTCCTGGCTCAGGGTATTCCTATTGTGTAACCTGCTTCTACCTAGGCTTCTCTACACTGCAGGCAATGGAAATTCTCTTTGTATTATAAAAATATTTTATTTTGCCACCACTGAAAAGGGGAAGATAAGTCATTAAGATTGGTCATTCATTAAGATGCCCACCTTTGCAAGACATCTTTGTAATATCATAATTGGCAAAATGGAGAAACTGATATGAGACATAGTGTAACCATGTTACACTCCAAAAAGCCTGGAAAGCCTGGATTGACATCTGAATTTAAGTGACATTGTTTCCTTGCTCCGAGGCTGCCTTTCTATTGTGTCTCTAACTGCAAATGAGAATGGCTTGTCCAGGGAGGCCTTTGGGATCACAAATGCATAAACATCTGGGACTCAAATCTCTTTCAATTACATTAATTATTTTCTATGTGCAGGAGAAAGTTTTGACTCTAAAACAATATTATTGTAATCTCAAGATGAGAGAGAGAGAAAGAGATTGATTTTAAATTTCCTTCTGACCTCAAATGCATTTTAAGCCACCAGAGGGGAAATATCTGTCTGTCTGATACAATAAAATTGTGATTAGACATGTGGAGGAAAGCATGTCTTTGAGCTACATGTTGAGAGTCAAAGATAAATCAGATGGTTATGATTTGTGCTTTGTACATATTGATGTGTAACATGCTAGAAAGCAGAGAATATCATTTTGTTCTGTTTTATGATACACATTTTCAAAGGGGTCAGGACCCGAGCTATTGTTTCTTAAATGAAGAAAACTTAGTAAAAAGTTATAGGACAAAGCAGTGTTATTTAAATGTGGACAGTTTGATACACAGGTCATATAGCTTTAAATACCACTTTCACTTATTCTTGTGTGTGTGTGTGTGTGTGTGTGTGTGTGTGTGTCTATACATAGGCATGTATGTCTGTGCATTTGCATACGAATGCCAAAAGTTGATGTTAAATGTCTTCCCTTATCATTTCCTGCCATTTATCTATCTATCTATCTATCTATCTATCTATCTATCTATCTATCTATCTATCTATCATCTATCTCTCTCTCTATATATATCATCTATTTATTTTGAGATAATATCTCTCACTGAACCTGAAGCTCAATAGTTCAACTAGGCTGGTCAGAAAGCCTCGGTGATCCTCCTATTACCACTGCTCAGTGTTGGAATTGTAAGCACATGCTTTTATGCTAATTTCTAACTTAATATCTGAAGATCAAATTCAAGTCCTCATATACACATGGTATGGTGGCTGAATAGTGTCAATTTGATAGAATCTAGAATCACCTAGGAGACAAGTCACTGGGCATGTATTGAAAATTATCTAGATTAGATTGAGTTGGAAAGATCCACTTAACTGGGAGCAGACTATTCCATAGACTATGGTACTGTACTGATTTAAAAGGAGAAAATGAAATGAGCATATCATGAGCATTCATCACTCTTTGCTTGTTAACTAATGATGCAATGTGAACAACCAGCTTCTTGCATCTGCCATCATGGTTTTCCTGCCATTATGGAATGTATCACCTCAAGCGGTGAGCCCAAATTAACTCCTTTGAATTGATTTTATCACACTACTTGAACAAAGCAACAGGAAAAGTAACCAAAATACATGATAAACATATTACACACTGAGCTATCTTCCAAGCTCCCTTTTTCATTTATTCCTGACTATGTGCTATAAATTGACATATCTAACTTCAAGGTAAAAGCATTGTATAATGCAGCCTTACATGACTGTGGAAGTATGTAGCTGAATAGTAATTATGTGTAGAGAGCACTTCTTACCTTTTAAAGATGGTGGAATCAAGTCTTAAAAACTAAGATAACTTACAATGCTGTATTTTTGCTATCAGCATGTTCCTGATATCTAGTAATCACACCATGGATCCCTAATCCCTGTGCTTTATAACAAATCATGGCATAGCCATTCTGCTCACGTTTTATTTTTACTTCCCAAGACTATGCTAGACAAAATTCAGCAGAATTGCTGAAGATATCTCTAGTAACCCTAGGCCCTCTCTGAGTCCTTGCCCAGAAGCCTGGGTCATACATCTGGCCACTGGATGTCAGTCTTACTCTGTACCAATGGAACGGGGGTAGCTGCTTAGGGCATAATTGGGTGGTTTAGTAGACTGGTACCAGTGTGTCTGCACATGGTTCAGGGCATGTTTCCTACCCCAGGATCTAGAGATACAGAAGAATGCGTTCTCAAAAAGTACACTAGATATTTCTCATTTGTATTTAAGAATAGAGATTTTATATAGGCAGAGACTTTATTTTGAGTAGAGTGCCACTGATTTTTGCTTATGGAAAATTGCTTTTACTATTTGCTTTCTAGACTAGTATAACAGCTACCAAGGACTATGTAGATTAAAGTACATTAGTATATTTTTTGACAGTTCTGCAGGCTAGGAGTCTAAGAACAAGGTGAAGCAGGGTTGGTGCCTCCTAAAGCTTGCTGCCTTCACTTCTAGGTGACTGTCATTTCTCTGCCTTTGCCTCATCTCCCCAGTGGATATTGGCATCTTACTTTCTTCTTTTTATAAATAAAGACAACTACATTGGGTGGGGCCTATGCTTTTTACTTCATTTAAACTGAGTTGCTGAGTTAAAGCCCTTTCTCTAAAAATAGTAACAGTGCAAGCTGGGGCTTCAAAATATGAATTTGAGGCAGAAGGAATACAATTTGGTCCTCATCAGTTTTTGCAATTTGTCTTGTTTAGAAGTTTCGTCAAGTAGTTGATATTAAACCAAATAATAATTATGTAAGCTTTTTGGAAAGCTGATGATGGTATTTATATCTTTTAGGAATCTCAAAACAAAACGGTCAATTGTCCTTTCATGTATTTCAAGAACACAAAAGTCAGGAAGATCAATAACAATACATTATATGAGGCTTATTATCCCAATCTGTCCTGTCTTTTCAATTACACCATATTGTATATTATCTAAAGAATCTGAGAGTAATTTAAATCACTACTTTATATGATTACCTAAAATGTAGAACAAGCATTCTGGAAGTAGGATGGAAACAGAATCAAGGAAAATCAAAGTATTAGTTCATGTTATATCCTTCAAAATACTGTCTGTGAGTATATAGAAAACCTAGCTAAATGATACTTTATCTTTCTAAGACCATTCGTAAAAAGAATTCAACATCTCTATGAAGGCACTCTGAAACCACATAGTTCCATAGTCATCCATGTCTGTGATTGTTATCATATAAATGAACATATGACACACTGCTTATGTCTTAGTTCCAGTACCTTAACATGGATTATCATAATTTTGACCATTCACTTTATTTATTGCTTTTATTAAAATGTGTTATTTTTTCACATTTGTTAATTTACTTCTGGGACAGAAGGAGAATATATGTGCCACAGTATGCCTGTGGAGGCCAGAAAATAATCGCAAATCATTTTTTCTCCTTCCACCATGTGAGCTCAAGCATTGAACTCAGATTGCCAGGTTTGGTGGCAATCTCACCCACAGAACTATCCTCTGGCCCCAGTATACTGTATTTTAATTGCAGATTTACTCATCTGCTTTCCTACGGAGTTATATCCCATGAAGAACAGAATAATATCTGTGAGCAGCTCCAGTTCCTGGATGTGGTCCTCCATAGAAACACACTGTGCTCTCAGATGCCTGACTGCTTCACAGAGCACATCATTCTGCTTTTAATATTGAGACACTGTGTCCTCTCTTGTGCCTGCTCTCCCCAGACACCTCACAGTTTCCATTCATGCACACTTCCATTGCCCTTATACTGTTACCCCATACTATGTGGGATTGTTAATGGGTTTTCTCTCTCATTTAACACCATTACTACCCTCTCCACACCAGGAAGCATAAAGACAGAAATATATAGCTGTATCTAGTTTATTTTTCTTCTTTTCTGATCACCAGGGTGGTTCTGCTAGCCTGGCATAGAGTCTAGGGCCCCACTGCTTCACTGATTTTAACAAACCACCAGCTAATTTGAAGTTGCTAAAATGTCAGCCTTCTGATTTACTGCTCTGAATGCCCCTGTCAGATTAGAGTGATTAGCTGTTAATTAGGACTCTGAATGGGAGGGGGTTGTAATCATTATTCTCCCTTTTGTAAATTAATACACATGTGTAAGGAAACTACAAGGAAAATTCTGAACTGTCTGCTGGTGAAAGAAAAAGCAGCAATCTTGAGACAGAATACTGGATTAGTTCATGTATCAGGAACCCAAAGTGTGTTGTTAGAAAGACAAATCTATTTCTTGAAGGTGACTTGTAAGTTATACTCTTGCCTCTCTCCTACTAGACTCTCATAAGTTTTCTTAATTATCACAGTGCAGATTCATGTAAGTATAGAAAATTTATCCCTGGTCATTAGAATAGTTCAAACTTTGAGAACTTCCTATCATACACCTGAACTTCACTCAACCCCTTGAATCCTAGTAAGTTCAAAGGAACTTTCAGATGAAAGATTCTTTGGTGAACAATAGCAACAAGATTATAATTAGTAATTAATACATGAAAGTCATTGTAAATACTATTAGTTTTCTAAGATGAAAAAAAGTTAAATGAAAATGACGTATCTATCTATCTGTCTGTCTATCTATCTATCATCTATCTATCTATCATCTATTTATCATTTATCTGCCATCTGTCATCTATGTATCACTTACCTATCTACCTATCATCTATGTATATTAAAAACTGTATGTTAAGATTTTTATCACTTTTTGACCATTGATTTCTTTTAGAATCTTCTAACATATCAATGAGATACTTTTACTTCTCTTTTTCTCTTTTTTGTATGTTTGTGTACATGTTTATATATGTGCACATATCTGCATGAGGGTATACACTTGCTAGGGTGTGTGGTAAATGTTGAGGCAAGATGTTGATATCAGGCATCTTTTTCAATTCTGCTACACTGTACGATTTTTGTTTGTTTTTGTTTGTTTTGAGACAAGATCTCTCACTCTCATCTCTCACCTGGACCTCCTTGATTTGCCTAAGCTGGCCAGCCAAACAAGCTCCAAGGAACTGCCTATCTTTGCCTTGCCAGCATTGGGATTATTGACACAGCACAGTGTCAAACTTCTTTATCTTGGTTTTGAGGATCTACACTTACAAACTCATGCTTACATGACAAGCACATTATTGACTGAGCAGTCTCCCCAGCCCCTGCTTTTCTTTTTCTTTATTGCAAATAATATATACTTTAAAAATTGCCTTCTTCCTGTTTTTGACTGTCAGCTTGACTTCAAGTTCTATGACACTCATTTTTTTTTAACTTCCTAGACTTTGTCTCCATAGTCAAGTCTTGTAATTATTTCAACTTGTTCCTTGTATGAAGGTCCAATTTAAATATTCTGTTTCCTCTCTTTTCCTTTAGTTTCCTCTAATCTTATTTTTGCCAAGCTTTGTTTGTTTAATATTAATATCTTCTACTCTGTTATCTTATTAAATCTATTTGTTTTTTTCATTTATAACCCAGGAGTTCTTTTTATTTTTTAATTATATCCAATAAGAATAGCAGCAATTAGCATATAAGACTTTGGATATTCCTAACTTCTGTAACATAGTCAATTACATTTGTATGAAGGGAACTAGAATTTGGGAGAGCTCTTAACTGGCTTTATTCACCTCTGTTTTAATTCTCACTTCTACTCCAGAATTAAGCATATAAACATTATAAAATATACATTTTCTATTATCAAATCCTTGTTTTTGATTTTTGTTAGTGAATATCACTGTATCTTTTGCAAAAAAAAAAATTAAAAAGGATATTCCAATGTTATACTACAGAGACATTGGTTAAACAATTTTAGGGTCTAAAATTAGTATTTTATCTTAAGATCCAAGGTGGTTTTGAAACAACTTGAACTTAGATCAGTGTTGGGGAAGTTTATTTTTAGTTATGTTTAAAATGTTTTTATGCACTGTTGGGTGAAGAGCTGTCTACAGTGTTCTGTATTGTTTGCAAGTGTTGGATTTCTGTGGGGTTTGTTTAATTGCTAATGATCTGCAGTAGAATACCTGAGGAGTTCTGAAAGAATAAAAATACCTTAGCTGAGATGCTCAGGGTTCCACTGTCGAGTATGGCATGGGCATAGTGGTTCCCTCTGCTGAGGTCTGGCCGGGTTTGAGTCTATGAAAATGCCCTTTCTGACTTCCTTGCTGAACTTCATAGCAACATACTACCACAAATCATACTGTGATTAAAAACTGATAAAAGATTAAATAAGAGCAGTTAGTTCTAAATTTTTTGAGTGTTTGCTTTGTTTTCATATGTATAAGTTATAATATGAATTTGGTATTCATATTTGTGCCAAAAAACATATATGTTCTTGTGTTAGAAACCACATGAAAGTTCTTTCTTTGTTAATTAATAATAATTAATATTGTTATTATTATTATTAATTATTATTAATTATTATAGAAAAAGAGGAGGAGTCAAGGTAGTTCAGTGGGTAAAGGTACTTGCTGCCAAGTCTGAGGACCCAAGTTAGAGCCCAAGATCCAAATGGTGCAATGAGAGAAACGCCCCTGATAGTTGTTCTCTACCCTTCATAGTATGTGCCCTTATGCATGAACACACACATACAACAATCAAGCAAACAAACAAGCAAAAGTGAAAGATTTAAAAAGTATTGGTAAAAAGTATTTGCTGGGAGCAACATAGAGTTAGCTACTCCGGTGCAAGTCTTGGAATATTTTAGAGATGTGCAAGCAATTCTTAAGTTCCATTTCTGGTGTTAGTTGCATCATTAGATGAGCACAAAGCCTCTTGAAACTGTCCCCTTTGAGTATAAAATACTGGAATGACGCCACTTGATGCAAGTGTGCAGATCAAGTGAGAATGTTTTACAAGGTTCTGTGAGCAGGAACAGAAATTAGCTGACATTCCTATTTTGGGATGTGAAGTACTGAAAACTAACAAAATGAATAGATGTTCCGGCATGAAGGAGCTGACAATTTTGTAGTCCTCTCATTCTTCAGACCTTCCATTATCTCTAAACTGCAATATTTATCAAGTTCAGAAACTTCATCTTGCTTTTCCATAACTCCCTAAATTTAGCAGTCTAAGAGAAAACTTGTCCAATATTTTAGGTGAGTAATTTTACAACCATATCTACTCTTCAGTAACATTTTATGGTTCTTATTGTTCCCAACCTGTTTCCCCAATCTCTCCTGACCAGCAAGGGGGCCATTAGTAGTGTGAGCGCTTTCTTCAGTCCCTGGAATAGGATGACATAAGTTATGTGGGAAAATGTTATAATCTTAAGACTGACATGTGGTCAAGGTCTCTGAGCTTACTTACTACTTCTCTTCTACACTTTACCATTCACTTTCAATACCATCATGGTCAATTTCAAGTAAAGATAAACATACATCAAAACTAACACTTCAAAAGTTCTCTAGTATTTAAAATTTTTGTGAACTAAGGAAATGAGGTGACTGTCATTCACTAGGAGATGTCACTCTAGAAGTGAAGTTCCCTAGATATCAATTTTGCATGTTCATACATTTGTGTTTAAGCATAAAACCAGGATAATACTGATTTTCCCTAGAAAATGAGTATATTAATTGTATTATTCAGCAAATATGAATATATTTGAATATATATTATGATATATATTATATATAATATATATGAATAAAATAATAAGATAAAAATGTTAAATGATATTTATCCTTTGTTTATGACATATAAGAAAATAAAGTATAAAATGCAACAGTCTTAGTAAGAAAGTATACCCAGAGAATAACATTCAGTCAAGAAACCATCTTACCAATGTTATAGAGTTAAGAAGAATTCTGTCCGAGTAAGAGGAGAATGAATCAATTGAGGAATGTGGCATGAAGATTAGAAATCCTACTGAAGTGTGAAGATTTTTCTATTGTGGAATGAAATCCTCATGTGGGAAGTAGCACTCTGATTCCTGATCCACACTCAATCACCAACATTGTCTCAGATTGTTGAAACAACAGGGAATTAAAAAAATGTTTTTGGGAGAAAATGATAACTTCATTTTAGTGTCACTAAAGTTGACAGCTGATGAGTAGACTGCACATCATAACTCATCACTGGTTACATTGCAGATTTAGGCCTTGGGAGTTTATAGAAAAGAAGCAAAAGGCTCAGTAACAGTGAAATCTCATTTCAAGTGATGAGCTAATATTCAGGCCAGTTTTGTGATGGGAAAAATGCTTCTGAAAGCATATGCAGAAATAACATTAAATGGTCTCAATAGGTTATATTTGGGACTATATATGTATAAAATACATATATGCATAATAACAAATGATGAAAAAAGAGTCCATGAATTTTAAGGAGATCAGGGAGGACAGATGACAGAGTTTACAGGGAGGAAAGGGAAAGGAGAAATGTTGTAATTAAATATAATCTCAAAAATAAAAAAAACAAACAAAATATTATTGAAAAGGATTACTTATCTATTACCTGAAGAAACTGTCACTATGAAAGGGCTATCAGAAATCAGCCTCTAGTGGCTGTGGAGGTGGTTAATTGGGCAAAAGCACTTGCTTTGCAAGCATGAGGAGCATCCATATATTATTCACCATGGCTCCTACATTGCCAGAGAAGGCACAATATGACTACACTTCAGTTAGCCTTTAATCAACAGGCTGGCCAGAGGTAGCCAGCAGCGAGAGGTTGCCCAAAGCTGCTTTACTGTATTGCTGCTGTTGTTTTCACTCAACCAAGGGCATGTAGAAGTTTTCTATTTTTAAATAAAAAGATTGATGACCATGTAAAATCTTTACATATTTATAGGATACAATGTGATAGTTCAATATACACATACAAAATGCATAGATCAAGTCAGGATAGCTAGTGTTGGGTTTTTTGAATTGTTATTGATGGTTCAACTATGAGAACAGAACAGCTAGGACTCCATAAAAGAAGTGCAGTAAAAATAAAAAGAAAAAAAAAACCCAGAAACTTCTTTCTGTTAAAAAATTTCTCTATTTTAGAATTATATAGTTCATTTTTCTTACCTCATAACTAACACCTCCAGGGTTGTAGTGTATGAGAAAGGAAATCTTATGAGTCTATGAAGTTTATTTGCTGGCTTCTCCAACTCTGACTCTTGTCTTAGAGGAATGTCACCAAGGCAGAAAGCATGCCACCAGAAATAAAGAATGAAAATATCTATGGTACCTTAGATACCAGAAAAAACTTTATTAAAATAAACAAGAAGCTGATAGGCAAATCACCAGGATGTTCACTCAACAATGCAGGCAAAGCTGGAACTACTTTTTAGGATGCATACACAATTACTTGGTGCAATGTGAGCTAGATAAAGGTCATGTAATGTAGGGCAATAAATTTGTTCACATTTCATGTGTGATGAACAGGTAGCCCATAAAATTGGATTTTGCTATATATGC
The DNA here is from genome assembly GCA_026225945.1 of Cricetomys ansorgei. Taxonomy (NCBI): domain Eukaryota; kingdom Metazoa; phylum Chordata; class Mammalia; order Rodentia; family Nesomyidae; genus Cricetomys; species Cricetomys ansorgei. The sequence continues at coordinate 1,987,305 of JAMJFZ010000770.1, forward strand.
AAATCATTGCAAAACATTTTTATAAGCATAGAAATAGTTTTAGAATCCTTCAATCAACATGAAAGTATAAATGTCTCTTTAGCATACTGATTTCACTTCCTTTGTATGTGTACTCAAGCATAATGTGGCTGGATCATACAGTAGTATTATTTTTAGTGCTTTGGGGAACCTCCAAACTAATTTTCATAATGGCTACACTAATTTACATTCTTGCCAAGAGTTTTCAAGGACTTCCTTTATCCGTAGTTTCACATCACTTGTTAACTTTTGATCACAACATGATTTTTATCTTAAAGTGTTAATACACCTAAAAAAAGAAATGTCATCATCTGATATACTTTAGCTTTACATAGCTTTCACATAGACACTGAAGGCAAGTGAAAAGTCTCATTAAAAATTTCCAACAGCATAGTACTGGTATCTAAAAATAATTACAATTTCTAGAAAATAAGCATATCATTTTTAGAAATGGGAAAATATAAAGTTACAATATGTGCTTATATTGTTTAAAATATATAACTTTAAATTAATGCTTTGACTGTCAAAAATGTTTTTCAAACTCATTTTAATTCTCTATTGTCAAGTGAAAGCCTAAGATCATTTTGGAGATAAATGTCTTGCTAAAGCCAATGAGACCCTTTGTCTTTTTCAAGGCCATTCCAAATCTTTTCTACCTCAGTTATAACCTATTGCTGGCACTAAGTTTTCTCTGCCCTATATTTTAGCATGCACATGAGTATTCGTATGTCACACTTTGCTCCTGTGAACTTAACCATCAATAATGAGCTCAGCTGTTGTGCCTTCCTATCTCATATTCTATATTGATGCTCAATTTATAGTACTTCAGAACATCATTATACCAGGGTCACTAAAGAGCTCATTGTGGTGAAGAGAGGATATATGGATGGAACTTAATTTTAAATAACTAGTGTCTTTAGAAAGAGAGATTGGGGTATAGACACACACAGAGAAGGAAGACCATGTGAGGAGAAGCCATCCATTTGCAAATCATGAAGTAAGGCCTCAGAAATGAACCCTGATAACACTTAAGTATTTCAGCCTACAGAATTTGTGCAATAATGAATTTCTGTTGTTCAAGTTACTTGTTACTGTAGCTGTAGCAGATTAATACATCCTTGTGTCAGCTCTCTACTCCAAATGTATTGAAACTTTTGCTGCACGTTCTAGGTCTAGCTTTACCAAAGTCTCTTCATTAAGCCTTCTCTAAACCTGACCCTAATGAGTCCTGGGTGACGCCTCTCCTGTTACTGTTAGTATTTAGAACGGTGAAAAATTAAATCTCACCTCCAGCTCTGCTGCTTACTAGCTCAGTGGCCTTTGGGAAATAACTATCCTCTCAAGACTTAAAATACTCATCTCTACAGTTTACAATAAGTATTTCTATCTTACAACAGAAGGCAGAATATACATGTACAAACAGTTTCTTGTTCATAGATAAGCCAATGAATATGTTTTCCTTAATTTACATCTTGCTTCCTACCTGATTTTGTGTCAATGTCTATGGTTCCATTTCTTTTTCTATTGTAAAGTATTGGCATGTAAGTCTTGTAGTTACTCATCTTTCTGGGTTACTAGAACTTATCCTTTCCCTGCAGCTTTTCAGTGATTACTTGGCAGATGGGAAACCATGAAATGATCACTTGTCATGGAATATTCTCCTTTGTGAACTCATTTAGTGATTTGACTTATATACTTCAGCAAGTCATGTTTCCACACAATAGCCACAGAACATAAATAGTGGGGCTGGAAGATGGGAAAGAACCACAATGATAACTAACTGTATAAATTCTACTAAATAATCAGGAGAAAATTTCGTAGGCAACCCAGCAATGATTCCAGACTGCTCTTTTGTGTCATATACTGATTTTGAAAATAGAGAAGATGGATACTAGTGTTCATAGTGGGCGTAAAGTAGAGAGATAGGGAATGCTGGATGTAAAGGAGCAAGAATAGAGAGTTAACTAAAACGAAGAATACAGGAAAAAGCAATAAGGAAACCCACTACTACTTTAAACATTAACTAAGAAAATAAGAGTTAGGAGAGTAATAACATGCATGGCTGAATAATGCTGCACTCAACACCCAGGGGTTAGTAAACCAAATCCCAGTGCTAGGGATGGGGTATCTTTCTATGATTTACTGGTCATGGAGGTCTCTAAAGGCTTCCAGAACAATAAAGGTTCTTGCCATTCTTTTTGGCTACCCACCAGAACAAGTTAATAAGATCTTATTGCTGAAGACACAATACACCTTGGGTGCAAGTCACAGAGAAATCGAACTTGAACTGAGATGGAAGCTTTTTCCCTGTTGGGAAGAAGGTACAACACAGGCTGCTGGCGGAGTAAAAGCATTGGTGGTTTTACTCAGTTGAGAGCCCTACAAATTATAATACCAACCTGCCAGGGAAGATGTGCCCACTGGTGTAATAGTGGCATAACTGTTATGAGGTCAGTCATGAGTTCTCTGTGAGACCTGATGAACAAGGAAGAATCCATACCTGGTATTGTGAACCCAGTTAAAAACTCATGACTGAGGAGGTCTTAGGACATACTGTAATTTACTACTGGTGTTCATCAAATTGACACAGTGCCAACCTGCATTGTAAATACATTTATACCCATAGACAAATGTTATTCTCAGCCTTAATTAGAGAAATTTCTCTTCACAGTAAAAGACGGCAAAGGCAGATAGATACTCGTGACTGTTCAAGATGGTGATGGTTGAGTGTTTGGCCCTCAATAAAACATTGATATCACCTCCTTCAAGGCTCAGGGAACAACATGGAAGAAATAATATGATAGTTTAAATGATAAGCCCCCTATATGCTTGAATGCTTGAGTATTTGCTTCCCAGTTGGTGGAACTGTTTGGGAAAATTAAGAGATGTGGCCTTGTTGGAGGAGTGTGTCACTGGGAGTGGGCTTTGATGGTTCAATGGCCCACACCACTCCCTCCTGGTTAGCTTTCTCTCTGCCTGGTTCTTATGGGCCAAAATGTAAGCTAAGCTACTGTTCCAGTGACATGCCTTCCTGCCTGATATAGCATATCCTGCCATGATGGTCATGGACTCTAATGTGCTGAAACTGTAAGCTCCCAACAGACATTTTGTTTTATAAGTTGTCTTGGTTGTGATGTCTTATCATAGTAATAGAAAAGTAATTAAAATGGGTTTGAAGGATGGAAAAGCTGGAAGATAGGGAGAAGAGATAACACAGATTTACAATACGATTTTATAACAGTAATAGCTGCTAGCAATGAGCCTGCACAAGAGCAGACCTGTCAATCATAGATTGGGGAGAGAACCATGAAGCCCTATATCTCCCTATTTAAGTATGAGCTACTGGTGAGTATTAGAGGAAGGGCAGACATTCTGTTCAGTTGTATAGCCACCATGCTTCAACAAATAGTAATAAACCCATGGTCTCACAGACAGCCCTTATTAAACTCAATAGGTCATTGAAAAAAAAAAAGCATGAATGTGGGAAAGCAAATTAGAAAGGGGGTTCATAATGGTAGTATGCATATAAAAGAGAGTGACAAGAATCAGAATGACTTGGGTGTATACATGAAGTTATCAATAACAAATTTAATAAAAGAAAAAAGAATGAATGGTACCATGTCAGTCAGTAAAAAGTACCAAAACCTTTTTTTGAAAATCAAGTCTTCAAAAAGCAGAAAATATTTTTACTTCAGAGGCATAACTGAAAGGAAATGAGGATGGAAAGAATCACTGTGATTTTAAACAAATGGTAGATACTTTAATTATGAAAATATTTTCTAACAGAATTTGCTGCCCTTAGCAAAACTGTGATCTGAAACAACTTTATTTTTATCTCTTCTCCGTGCTTTCAAATGAACCACCCCATATTTAGCTTTTAAGAAACTGTTTATAACAATTAAGAAAAAAACATATGTATTTCTATTGAATAACAACAAACAAATCCTAGTCTTAACATATTTTCCACAATTTCTCCTGGAGTGATAATGAGAATAAAACACTAAAACAGCTGCATGGAACAATTTAATTCCACATAGACACTTGGCTGATGTAGAAAAACAAACAAGAAGACTCTAATGTTTTTAAATAATAATTTTGCTGGTTTTCATGTAAGTCTTTGATCTGGAAAAATATCCTATGATGAAATAATTTTACTTTAAAATAATTTAATTCTGTTGACACATGAACACTGGCTTTATTTACACTGTAACTTGTATGACAATTGGTCCAGACAATAAGTAAGAAAAAAAACTAAGCTTAACTTTGATTACCTCTAGTCCATATTTCAAATGTCTAACTGTTCTTTTTCAGGTACACACAGAGATAGAGATATAAGGATGATATAGATGATATGAACAAAGATAGAGAAAGAGATAAGGTTAGAGAGAAAGACATAGAGACAGAGAGATGGAGAAAAAATACAGATGAGATAAAGATGATATATGAGTGTGCCTCTGATTCACTTGTGACTCGATTAATAATCTTCTTAAGAATAGGCTAATTCTTAAGTATATTTAAAAAATTGTGTACAAGTGTGAATTAAAATTTCATTTTATTTTGAATTTTTGAGACAGGGTTTCTTTGTATTGCCTTAGCTGTCATAAAACTTGCCCTTTAGACTAGGCTGACCTTTACCTCAGAGGTCTGCATGCCTTTGCCTCCTAAGTGCCCTATTGTGAATTACAATTTTAAATGTTGTAGAACATATATTCTTTTTGTCTAAAGGAAGATTATGCATGTGTGTGCCTGTAAAGTCCCTGCAATTTGAGACTAGATATAATGTGTTTCTGACTAAGGACTATGGGTTATAGGAGATAAAGAGAAAGCTTCATTGACTATGGTTTGTCATTTGCAAAATGATGAACCAACTTCAATTTTAAAATATTGTTTCCTAAAACTATGTTCAGTATTCTTTTATAGAGGTTTGCAATTAATTAGAACATTAATCATAGACTTTGTGTTGATCTAGAGGGACAATTGTCTAGAACATAGACAGTATCAAAAAAAAAACAAAAACAAAAACAAAACTATTTGCTATATATAAGTGTTTGTATGGATGATTAGTTCAACCTGAGAGCACAGAATTGGTCGCACTTATTCATATCACTCTAATCTGGCTTTTTGGGAAAGGAAGTTTGGAGAGAATTTTTCCCATCTGATCTTTCTCATTTCAAATTCATGCTGTTCTCTCTGATACGCTTTTGTCTTTCAACTCTGAAGTTTCACAGGATCTAGGAACCAAAAGGTTAATGAAGTTATATCAGTGACAGTGATGTGACATCTTGGAGGCTTCATTCCCTCTTTAGCAGACTCTCCTGATGTAAAGGGTGCCTTCAAGCATACAAGGCAGATGAACTGCTGGGAGTTTGTTGCCACAAAGGATCTAGCTGTAAACAAGGTACTAGAAGATTAAAAGGATTTAAGGCAGAAAAACATGGGTTTAGGTTGACATGAATAATGTATGTCACTGACAGACACACAAAACAGCCCTTATTGGGAGAAACTTTATAAACAGGTTTTATTCTATGATACTCACTGTGTTTTCTAGTGTCTGGATCTAAGCATGTTGACTCTGCTGCAACTAGAAGATCACTTTCCATCCTCTTCTCTAGGTGAACTATTTTCAGGATAATGCTAACTATTCTTAGGATGATCACCCAAAGTAATATTTTAAAAAGTTAGTGAGAGGACAGTGACATAATTAAGCATGAGGAGAAAAACTTCTACAAAAATGCTTAAAAAGAATAATTGAAAGGCTCTAAAAGCAGTCTTCAGCATGGCCCACAGGCATGGTTTTATGGAAATTACAATGAGACCAATATGGTAGCATATAGAAGGCTGCACACAGACTTTATAAATCTGAAGCCTACTTCAGGCAAACAGATGGCCTACCAGATCAACTTGACATAAAAGTAATGTTTTCCTTGAATGAATTCATATTTTAGAATTTTCAAGCTCAAAGAATGTCTCGATTGAAAAGACCAATTATCTGAAAAAGCACCATGGGTTGAATATTCATTTTTTCCTATAGGACTCTTATCCCCTTGCTAAGTTAACTGGTTTTCCAAACAAGTCATCGTTAGATCATTTATATTTGAACTATTTCGTCATCTCAAAAAACTATTCAGAAATAGAAAGTATAATAATTGATATATATTCCATAAACTTAATAACTATGATATACATGTATAATAACACATTAATTAAATAACAGCAATAACAATACTTGTTAAAATTATTACAAAAATACCAAATAAAAAGGGAGTGATCCTTATGCTGTTCGTTTTAATCTGAACATTAGTCCTCAGTTATCCAAATACAGGAACTGACAATCTTATTTCTCCTTACTATAATAGGGAAAAAAGTTCCATTTAAAAACAAGCATCTACTTTCAAATTCTAATTGAATGCAGCAAAGTCTCTGCATTCTGAATGTCTGTGTTGCTGACTGACAGATATTGTAAAGTAGATGTTATAGCAACTTGACCAAATGCAGCTTGGCTGCATGGACATGGTTTCCTCTGCCTTCTAGAGAGCTTTGGGTTCAGTGTAATCCTTCGTAGGATGTCTTACACAACCATAATCAAAAGACATATTACTCCAAGCATTCAGGAACATTAAGTAAAAAATGAGTCTACCTGAGGAACAGACTGTTACATTGGTCTAGAAAATCTGAGACAATCCCCAACAATCTCTATGAAAGGAATATTAAAGCTGGAAGGGAATGAGTGACCTAGTGAGGGGCAGTTTATATTGAATAGTTAGCTCTCAAAGACCATACACTTAAAAGCTTCTTCAAATATCTCCTTTTTAGGTGTTTTTTTTTTTTTTATCATTGATGCTAAATGCACAATTCTTTTCCTCAGACCATTGAGGTTTAAATAGAACATAATGTCTGAGTGGAGCATTAGGTCTTTGTCTCCAAAGAAACTTATAAAGGATCATGTCCAATCACAGGATATATAAAGCACAAAAGGGCATGCAGGACTTGGTAAAAAATGTAAAACATTATATGTCAATTCAATACTTAATATGTGCTCAATGCAGAAATGGGTAGATTTTTCCTTTAGTGTGACAGTTGTTCTCATGCTTTAGATGCTTTAGATGACTTAAAATCTCTTTTGTAGCAACTCAGTTCTGACACTGTAATTTGGAAGTAGCCACAGATAAAACATGAACAAATGATATGGTTGTGTCCTAGCAGAAATTTATTTGCAAATCTATGGGATGTCCAGATTTGGGGCCAGAGTCATAGCATGCAAATTTTTGATATAAGACATAAAAGAAATGGACACATGGCAAGATTTTGAATGCTTATTGCAAAACTGAATGATTTATTTATCATGTGTAATTAGAAAAGGTAAGGGTATCTGAAAAATCAGGGTAAGTTGTCCACTCAGGCAGTTGGATGGTAGGTTTTACAGACTACTACTGTTTTGCTTATGGAATGGAGAATGGTGGATGGATGAAGGTGGGAAACTATTACAGGGTAGTTGTGCCCTGGGTAACACCAAAAGGTTTCAGGCACAAGGATGTAGGCAAATGTTGTTGCATTTCCTGAATTAGGAAATGTGACAGGAGGCCAATTTGGGGCAGAAGGACAGGGATTCAGTCTCAATTCTAGTGAATTTTGGATACATGGGGGGTATTGATACAGAATTTTTTAATAGAAATCAAATAATATACAAGCTTGAGACTCAGAAGAAAGATATAAGCTAGACTTATATCTACAAATACATAAACAATTGCATTTGAGTTGCAAAATTTAACCATGGGCACAGATGAACACAATTAGACCAAGTCTCAGGAACCATAATATTCAAAGATGCCGCAAAGAAGACATCAACAAAAGGATAGAGAGTATGGAAGAACATCAGAGGGGTATGTTAGGAAGGTACCCTTGTTATGATGTGGGTGGGGAATGTATGTATATGGCTGCTTTAAAATCAGATATGAACATTTAATAGCTTGTGCAGTTCTTAGAAGCCTTTGTAAAGGATGATTTCAATAGTTTCATTTCAAATTTGCATCAAGTGGGTAATGTCAGAGTGGAAACAAGGAACAGAAAGTTTTAGACTGCATAGAAAGTGGCAGAAGTTAAGAGAGTCAGAAACTACATTGAGCATCAAGAGCAATGGCGATGATTTCTGGAGGCATTTGGACATTGTTGGCACAGAAGTGCAGGCGCTGCTGGTAGTTGCTGCATAATTCAGAAGTGTTGCACTCTAAAGTAGCTGAGAGTCTGACAAGTAAAAGAAAAGACTGTTTTGCATCCTGTGCAAAGTTTCAGTGGATGAGCTATACATGTGCTGTGGAGCAGGCCTAGAGCTAAGAGGGGGTCAAAGTGTGCTTTAAACCATGGAATTTTTTCACTGAGAGAAGTAGGAGTTTGGCCATTCCTCCTTGCTCTGGCACCAACAAGACCTCAGTTAGCACTAACAACTAGCAAAGCTTGCCCAATGCAGCCATGATACACAGCACCTTATAAGATTCTGCCTGTCCAAGGAATCTGGTCTCATTGCTGCTTATCTGATTACTGTGGCTGGAGGACTTGGGGACTCCTCCTCTCCCTTTATGACTGCATAAGGTCTCTTCCTTTGGTCTCTGTGAGACTTCTGCCTATGCAAAGGATGCTTCCTCAGGACTTTGGCCCCAGCAAATGACAATATGACCACCCAGGTCTCATTATGACTCCCCCACATACAAATGGAGCTCTTCTTGTCTCATTGCCTCACCAATAGCCTATCACCACATAAGATATTCCTCCTTCATCTATACCCTATAATGTAATTCCCCTTGCTTCAATAAACTGAGCTGTTCATACTGAAACTGCCCCCTGGGAAATCTGTATTCTGTCTGCTCTTCATCTCTGCCTAATGCCTCCTGGACCCACACAGTTCCTTACTATATGACTTTCTCTCTGAAGCTGAACCATTATTGTACAAGGCTCACTATCCCAGGAAGAAAACAGAAAGCATGGACCAACAATGCATAAGAGAAAAATGTTACGCCAATCTGCACCTAAGTCACAATTCCATTTGATGCCTATGAGCACTCTACACATATGCATTATGCAATAGACACATTAAAGTTGCCAAGATTTAAATTGTAACTGTTTTTATTCATTCATAAATGTTAGGTAGTTCACATACATACTTTAGACAACTCACATTAACATATACTATACATACAAATTCTTATAGAGTCCAATTCCTGTTCAAATTAAAGAACTGTCATCTTTTTTCTTATTCAACTGTTACCAAATGTGATTCAGGATTTATGAAAAATCCTATCATTGATGGTATTTCCATTAATGGACCTACATATTCAACTGAGCATACCTCCATCAATCTGCATTCTCAACAGTGACATTTATAGTGATTATATCTTTGATAGAAACATATCCAGAATGTCTTTTCTGTGGATATTCTTGAGAAGCTATTCATTAAAATAAATATATTATAAATTTGAAATCATTCTTAATACTGTCATTTTGGCAAAATGTCATTAGATTACTTGGGATATTCTTAACTATTCACTGCCTCAGGGAATGAGCCTTGAGGGTTGAAATCTACTCAGCAGAGATTAATCAGCTCTCTCAGTAGTGGCTTCATCAGAGAACCTTGAATGTCAGGAGATGTCAACCATATTCTTTATCATGGAGAATCTACATGTCTACATTTTGGAAATATTTACTAATAGTGGCTGTTATGGTAAAAAAAATGTTCAAATTATGAAAAGCTGTGGGTTGCAATTCATGGCTTGAAATACATTATAATTGTTGTACTTTTGATTTTCTCCAAAGTAAGAAGTCCCAGCATCCTAACCAATTTCAGATCCGCAAAGCCATATCCAACAATGGAAGCTAATGAAAGGCCATTAAAGTCACTGGAGCTCCAGAGCACCTTTCTCAAGATAAACAAAAGATTTGTGTGTCAGCAATGCCTCCTCAACTTGGCCAGTCTAGAGCATGGTTGCACAATTCTCTTCTTTTTCTCAATAATATTTATAACAAAATTTCATAGAAAACCAGAACATGTAAATTTTGACCACATCAAAATTGTACTTCAGTCACTTGAATATTACTCTATAAAGTTTCTGTGCATGACATCAACATAAATACAACATAAATTAAAGAAGGCTATGACAAAAATGTTTTGTTGTTGTTGTTGTCATTACTGTTGTTTTGTTTTGTGTTCAAGACTGGGTTTCTCTGTATAGCCCCAGCTGTCCTATAGCTCACTCCAGACAGGACTGGAACTCAGAGCTCTGCCTGCCTTTGCCTCCCAAGTGCTGTGATTAAAGGCATGTGCTACCATGGCCTTGCAATAAAAAATTTTCAGTACACATCACAAAAGAGATAGGTTTCTTTTTGTATAATATCAATGATGAATAGTTTAATCCTACATGATTCTTATGTGTTGTTAAGAATTAAGGAAATAGATGAAAATAATAAGATATTTAAATTGTACAATTAAACTAAAAATACCATGTCCCAGGGGAATTCCAAGCCTCACAGCCACTTTGTAATTCTGAGTTGAGCAAGTGTCGTCAACTAATGATAGACATTTAAGAAGAAAAATTAAGTCTCGAATGGGAAAACATTGGGTTTTGCATACAACTTTTCTCAAAACCCATCATGAAAAGTAATTCTTGCAAAGAAAGTATCTGTGACAATGCAAATGTGACTGTGAAAGGATTAAGAAATGTAGTTTTCAATAGCTGCCTCCACTACTTCTTCTGCTCTATTGAGGTCTAACTTGCCATATATTAACATTTATCCACATTAAGCTTCATGCTTTGGCTACTGTGCACACAGTTTTATCGATAAAACATTTTTAGCATCTTATCTACTTATATCCTCTGTCAGTCTTTGCTCCCTAAAGATGTCTATCTTTTGTTCTCTATTATCAAGGGTTATATTTTTCTATTTTCTAGGTTTTTCTCACACAGATTATTCAGCACACATTCTCCAGGATCTGGCTTCCTTTTTGCATACTATGCTTGGTATATCTCTCTGTTCCTTTGTATATCAACAATAAGGATAGTTCTATCCTTATGTACTATGCCATAGAGTATGAGCATATTATATTCTATTTATCCATTCTATTATTGATGAGCAGCTGAGGGGCTCCTGTTTTGTGTCATTATTTGTAATGCAGCCATTAACTATCATGAGCATGTCTTTTGATAGAAACTGATATTCATCTCATTTGTTTATCGACCCATGATTGGATATGCTATGCTTTAATGTGATTTTCGTAGGTGTGTCATTAATAAATCTTGCAAAAAGTATTCCTGAGCCATGAGAACAGTGGACATTCAGGTCATAATCTAGATTCTTTCTATTGTACCTCACAACTCACAGTAGTGACTCTCTGCCACTTGAAAGCTAGCAGTCAACTCAAAGTTCATCAAGATATTGTCTTATGATATCGTTTGTTAGTGTATTGCTTTTAAAAAAACTTCATTGCATTTAATTTATATATGTGTAAGCCAGGGAGATCATGTGTCAAAAGTCAGAAGACAATGTATTGGAATCAGTTCTCTTCTTCCACTGTGAGGGTCTCAAAGATCAAACTTAGCTTTTCAGATTTGGTGGCAGTCACATTTACCCTCCGAAACATCTTGATGTTCCCATGTTTTGCTCTTTGTTTTATATTTTGCTTTTATGTGCATGATTCCATGCCACATTAGTACATACATGTGTGTGTTTATGTTTGTACACGCATGACAAACAACTCAGATTACAGATCCTTTTCCCCATGTGGGTAGCCTTGTTGATGGAACATCTTTTCATTGAAGATAGCTCCATTACTGGAGAACTTCAGTGGTGGTTTTATCCTGATTTAGAAAACCACATATTTGTCAAACAGTTTTAAATGCCAATAGTCTTATTACACTATTAAATTAGTCTGTACTAGTACTAAAAGTACAAACTTTCTGTAGCTCAGGCAGGGCTTGAACTTGTACCTGTGTCAGTTTCTAAGTAACTGGGGTATTAGACCTGCAACAGTAACCCCAGTCCCAAAGCTCAGATGCTCTAAGACCAGGATTTTCACAGGAGTCTTCAGAGCTCTTTTATTTTATATCCTTCAAATTTCTTCTTTAATATCATTGATTTCCACAGGAATTTTAGAATCCACTTGTGAATTTCTAGTCAAGAATCCCACTATTCAGCATGACTTCTATTGGGTCTTTGCATCATTTTGAGGACGTGTCCCATCGCCTAGTGTTGAGCCTTCCATTAATGGCCACAGAAATATCTTTCTGCTCATTTGGAACTTCTTTATTTACTTTCAGCAATCGGTTTTAATATTCAGTGTTAAGGTTTTGACTATTATAATGAAATCTAACACCATATATTTGATGTAGTTTACTAGTATTGCATTGACATTTTAAAGTGTTCTGTATTTGTACCTTCTAAAATTTTATTTTAAAATAAGAAATTGATTAGTTTGTGTTATGATATCCATCTAGCAACTTTCTACAATGTACTTATTAATTTTAGTGGAATGCTATTAAATTCCTCTTTCATTTTCTATGTTAAAAAAGAATGCCGGGATGCCGGGTGGTGGTGACACACACCTTTAATCCCAGCACTAGAGACACAGAGGTAGGTAGATCTCTGTGAGTTTGAGGCCAGCTTGGTCTACAGAGTAAGTTCCAGACCAGAAACCGGGAAATCCTGTCTTGAAAAACCAAAAACAAACAAACAAAGCAAAACAATAACAAAACAACAACAACAACAAACCACATCATCTACAATCAAGAGCAGCTTATTTCTGGTGGCCAGTCTTTAAATTTTTATTTTATTTTTTATTTCTTTCACACACAGTAAAGGTTATCAGTATAGACCTGAATAAAAGTGATGGCATTAGGAAAATTTGGTATTTTTCCTATCCTTTGCTCATAGGATGTTAGCAATTAGGTTTCAACATATAGATGTTTTATCATATGAAATTAATTATTTTTAGTTCTTTTGTAACTTTGGTTATAAATTGATATCAATGTTGCTTGGTTATTATTTTCTCTTATATGTGTTTTTCATTGCATTGACTTTTAGGAACCACTTTTAGATATATGCATGTTCCATACAACTGTCCCACTTAGAATTCAGATGTTTTTTATTATGTTCTAAGATGTGCATAATCATTACAACAATAAACTTTAGTCTCAAATTGGAAACCTTACACTTTTCAGCTAGCAATTCCCTTCTTCCACCCTTTAGCAACCACCAGTCTATTTCCTCTCCATCTGAATTTCCAGCTCTGGGCTTTAATATGAATAGAATAAGAGTAAGCTATGTATGTGACTGCTTAATGTTTCACTTAGCTTAATGTTTCCAGGTTTTATTGTTGTAATATGCCTCAGTATTCCAATTCTTCTTGGTTGGTCAATAATATTCTATCATATACAAATTTAACATTTGACGTACCTATTCATCCCTTGATGGACACTTGCGTTGTTTCCATCTTTTGGTGATTATAGATAAAGCTATTATAAATACTGTGTACATTTTTTTGGGTGTGTTCACATGTGTTTGCAGTTTTTTTGGACAAACACCTAGGAGTGGAATACCTACATCATATGGTAATTTACATTTAATTATTTGAGGAACTGGCACATTGTTTGAAAGCAGCTGTTCTTGTTATTGCTCGCTTCTCTGTCTCTCCTCTTCCTAACAAATATATACATGTACATTATATATTTATATCAAAATTTCTACAAAACACTGCTCCTTATAAACTTTCTATAAAAAGCTGCTACTTTTTTCTGTTAAGAGTGAGGTTTTACATAAATTTATTAGTAGATTCTAAAATCTATTCCAGTTTTATTAATGAACAGATTTGAAAGTATATATATGTAGGTCACAAATCTCAGAAGGCATTATTACTCCGGAGTTTATGTAGTCTGCATTATATTACACACTCATTTGCCGTACATTGTCCAATATAACTGTTTTTCCATATACTTGCTCTCATTCTGTATTTCATTTGTTAGTAATTTTCTATTACCTTGTAGAATTTTATACTGTTCTTTTACTACGAATTTGCTGCTTAACTTTTTTCATGTATTATTTGCACAAGGTATTTAAAACTCAGTTTTGGAGAGTTTTTTTGTTTCTCATTTTGAATTCTAGATTAATCTTTTCACACTTCACTTCTTTAGAACCCCACTTTCCTTTGAAATTACCTTAAGTCTCCCTTCTGATGCTCTCGTTTTTAGAGTCAGTTCCTCTTTGTTTTTCTTTTGACAGTTTGAACAGGGCAAGCACAGATCTGATTGCCGCTGGACTGATACTTCTTGTTTTATTTTGGCTCCTTAGAGCAATCCTTCTAAACCTTGTTTTTGAGTTTCCTTAGCCAATCTTCATCATGGTGACTCCTTCATCCTTTCTTTACTTTGACCTGGTATCATATTTACATATTCTTTTACAGTAAATAAGTGTTTGATAGTAAAATCATATGAATAACTTTAGTGTTGTGATTTGCAATAAGAAATATATTTGCTTTTAGTCTCAGGTTCTTGGCACATAGTTCCTAAATGCTTTCAGAACCCAAAGTGATGCATCTAATTTTGTGTATGTAACTGAAATGACTGATTTATGGAGAGACTTAACAATCCTTGGATATGGTTGGTGGTTATTGGGAATGAACCATATGATAAATAGCTATAGATTCCAGCTTCATCCCAATCTCTAAGGAAAGGAGAGATACATAAGACTATGTGATCATCGGTCAATTATTTTTATCAATCACGTCATGCCTATATTTAGAAGGCTCCATTATAGAATATAAGACAGGGTGTGGAAAGTTTATAGGTTACTGACTGCATACAGGCACTGAAGGGCAGTGCTACTCAAATCCTACAGAGACAGAAACTCCTAATTAGAACTGCCTATGGATGTATATGTTTATGTATATATTTTCACCTGGATGTTCATTTGAATCTTTTAAATTTTTTAGTACTAAATCATCTGTAATAAATAGAATGCTTATCTGAGTTCCATAAGCCACTCAAATATAGGAATGAATTCAAGGAGAAGAAATGGAGACCCACATTGTTTAGGCAATTGGTCAAATTTCTGGAGACATTTTAACAACTGAACTGGGAGCAATATTGTATGACTAAGCCTTGCGTATGTAGGCTCTGACACTTCCAATTTTTAGATACTTCCATTCTCTTTTTTAAAACATACACAATGGAAATTATATCTGTATATGAGACAGAAAAGAATTCTCTTTTTGCACAGTTAAGGCATACAGCCATGAAAACACTCATCTTTCGGTATACCGTTCTTCCATTCTCTCAGAGTTCTAATAATTTAATATTCTGTAATCTCTAAATTCTCCCTGTCTTCTGGGAATACACAATGGGGAAATTTTATCCTGAAAATCATCCTGTAAGAATTTACTAGGCTAGATTAAATTTGTTTCATTTGTTCCATCTTATTACTAAATATCCATATTGAAATGAACCAAATTTTGAGTGGTCAAATCATAAGCAGATACCCAATGAGCTATGTTCCAATCTAATCCAAAGCCTTCACAAGTTAACTGATACTTAAGACACCTTGAGGTTCCTATATGGCATATGAAAGTCTTTACTTTTAATGTAAAATAAAATATATACAATATACAAAGAATACCAAATCATGTTATATTTGTTTCAAAGGAAAGTAAATAGGCTTGTCTAATTTTCTTATATATCACCTCTATCAATTGGTAGTTTAAGGTTGATATTATGCATAATTTTATGTAAATAAAAATATTTGGCAATCTGAATAGGCAATACTTCTTAAATTATTCTAGATTTAATAACATTTAAAAGTAAAAATGAAATTTTAATGTATTAAAGATATCTGGAAATATTCCTAGAATATACATAAGTTTAGTTTAGTGAGAGTCTTGCTGCTGGGTGCAGAGAAAAATTTAGGTCCCAGATTTTCTGACATGTAGCATTTCAAAGTATTTAGCTTTGAAATACCCAGTTTTCTCTTTTTGCTTCCACAGATGTAGAATTATTCTAGTATTATGAATATTTATTAAAATACTAAGTCCTATTATAAAGTACAATACAATACTGTAAATATGTTATATGGTGATTTCCATTCTTAAGAAAATAACAACTTTTAGTTAGAGACAAAGAAATTTTGAGTTTTGTGTCAATACATAATAAAATCAAATAATTTATACTTTAAACATTGACTTTTAGAGAGTTGCTTAAAATATAAGTTTAGATTTTTTTTAATTTTTAAAGATGATTTTATTTTAATTTTATGTGCATTTGTGTTTTGCTTGCATGTATGCCTATGTGAAGGTGTCAAATCACTTAGAACTGGAATTACAGACAGTTGTGAGCTGTCATGTATGTATTGGGAATTGAACCTGGGTTCTCTGGAAGAACAGACAATGCTCTCAACTGCTGAGCCTTTTCTCCAGCCCCTAGATGGCATATTTTTTATGAGTATAAAATGAGCTTTTGTATTAAGCTGTACATAGTGCGACTTCAGAAGCTCAATAGATGGAATATGTTGATGAGTAGTTGTTTTCAGAAATGTAAGAATTGTGCTGATATGTCATCCTCCTATGGTTTTAATCACACAACATTTTGGAATAAATGGAAAATTTTATCTGTATGTTTTAAAATATAGTATACTTTCTCTGGATCCATCTAGGATTTATTTTCTAGAAATTCACTTACAAGTACTATAAAATATGTTTTTATCTCAAGAAAGAATCATTTCATCAAATATATGTGAAAAATACCTGTGAGTATATGTATCAATATTCATTATTCAAATTATTTTTGTGGATTATATATAAAGAAATGTTTGACAACAAAACTGTTGATTTTCTGAGGGTCATGGCATAAGTCTGCAATACCAGCATGAAAGAAGTAATGGCAGGAGGATGAGGAGTTCAAGATCATCTTCATGTATACAATGAGTTGGAGGCCAGCCTGGGCTGCAGGAGAATCTGTCTCAAACAGAACAAAAAAGCAAAACCTAGTTAGTGCTTTTCCACCTATGTTTTACCATAGAGCTCTAATTTTCTATGAGCATAGAACCACTGATAGGAAAAAATCCTCTTAATTATAAATGGTAACTTAGTAACCATGGTTCTCCTAGACTTACTGAAACTAACAAATTCATTCTGTATATGTGCCCAAAAAGGGAAGACAAAGAGAACCATCCAGCTCCTTTGTCTCTTGCTTCAGTGTCATTGAATGAAACACACCAATATAGGGCTATACTATGATAAGGTATTTTTGACTACTGAATTTAAGATACTAGGATAAACATAATATTCTATGTATTATTTACAGGGGACATAGGAATTTTAACATATTTAAAAATATCCACATACAAATTTCATTGGAATAATCTGTCATTTCCAAATTATTATAAAATCTACAAAATTTATTCTCTTATCCTAAAGATAACTGGTTCAAATCCATAGCTTATAAATTACAAATAAAATATTCACCTTTTTCATATACGTATATCTTATGTGCACATATACCTTTATACATCTTATATCTTTCATATACATATATCTTATGTATGTATGCAATTTTGACACTTTCAAAATATACACACACAAGTGTGTGTGTGTGTGTGTGTGTGTGTGTGTGTGTGTGTGTGTGTAACAGTTAAATAAAGAGACCATGGATTTGAAAGAGAGAAAGGAGGGGTAATATGGGAAGGTTTGGAGAGAGACAAGAGAAGGGGGAAATTATATACTTGCATTATAATCTCAAAAAATTAAAGAAGTAATAAAAATAACCTAGCAGGTCCATTGCTGATTTCAGCTCAATTCAGAGACTCAGTTGTATATATATATGCTCACTAAATATCCACTTCATTCGGTGTATCCTACCTCCATGCCTTTAAAAAGGCATCTCTGGCAACTTTCTCTGTTGCCCTGAGACACTGGTGTCAAACATTTTAAAAGGCCATTTAAAAGATTTAAAAAAAAAAAAAATACAGTACTTATCATCATCATCATCATCATCATCATCATCATCATCATCATCATTATTTATCACTAGGCACTGATATAAGGGAAATCATGGCTTATAGTAACTGTTTTTTTTTTCCCCTGTTAATCAATGTATCATGAAGATGTTTCCAAATTGAGGGTCAAATTGCATTCATTTTTTAAATGTATGCATTCAAGAAGGGAAAGCTGAAAGAATAGTTTAGCTCTTTCTCACTCTTCCTTACCCTCATTATATGAGTTATATGAGTCACACTAGGTAAGAGGAACTCCTGGTGGCCATCTAACCGCAAGGGCAGGCAACACATTTGTAAGCTCTGCCTCTCACTGTCTACATGCTGGGCTGCTGTTGTTTCCAATTCAGAGTTTTTCTGTTTATCTCCAGGCTGGGTTATGAATCACATGCTTATGAGTATTGATATCCAGGGAAGCAACTCTAGAATTGAAGAATAATACTACGGCCAACCTAAAGTTCTTTTGGATGTACAAATTGAAAGAAATGGAAAAGAAACTAGTTAGCTCATAGCCAGCCTTGTGCTCTCATGTTCAAGAGAAGGAAGAGTGGTGTCAGAGACAGAATGATAACCAGGGCCAAGCTGCATTATCACAAGTGTCACACAGGTTTGTCTAATTTAAAAAGAAGCACAAACTACCACACAAAAGAGAACAAAAATTGAATGATTACAATCAATGAGAGTCTGAAAGAAATTTTAACAGTGGTTAAAGGGGGTGAATTATATTTATTTTGCTTCACTGAAGAGTGTACAAGCCAGTTAACAACAGCAAAACCTTCAAAACATTTGATTTTCAGCTTTAGAATAAAGAAGAATTCACCTCACTTAAAACCCATTTTAGCATCATCTTCAAAATAGAATACCATGGTTTATTAGAGAAACCAATGACCCAGATCTAAAAAACAAACAAACAAAAAAAACCCAAAAACATTGTTTACTCACCTGTAGTATATAAATTTTGAGATCTACAGTGGATGCTTGAACCTGCTGACAGTGCCAGACTCTATAATGCAAAACCTTTCATCTTTAAATTAATATCACCGATAGTGGCCATATTTTTCACAGCAATGTTAGCATGAATTTTTTCACACTTATTCATACTTTTGCCAATAGGTTCCTACTGCTATACATCTGGGAAACCTCAGCATGCAATATTATCTTTTATTTTTACTCTTTTCACTTCGTAAAATACTTTATGACTTCCCTCTGGCATATCTGAATTCCTACCATTACTACTTGGTGCTTTGTAGCCATAATTAAGTAAAATAAGGACTATATAAACATGGGCACTGTGGTAGCTCAGTGGTAGATCTGATATCTAAATGACTTCTAATTGTCTGACAGACAGGTAACACAAGCAGAGTGAACCATTGCACAAAGGATGTAATGGCAGGAATAGTGGTGGTAGGAATTCAGGTATTCAAGAGGGAAGACAAAGTACTTCACTGAGTGAAAAGAGTAACAATAAAAGACAACATCCTATACTGAGGTTGCCTAGATCTCTTACACATCCTCAAAGGGCTGGCATGGCCTCTCAGCATGTTACTCAGAATGGGGTATCATTTAAGCCTTATAATTGTTTGATCTGGAAATTTTCACTTAATTTAGTCATGATTGAACATATTAACTGAAACTATAGAGAAATGAAACCACAGATGAGGGTTAACTGCAGTTTCTGGGTCTATTGGGGATGAAAGGGTTTCAAAAATAACTTCCTTGGCAGAATGACACTATCTGAAATGGAAAGTAAACTAACTTTACCCCAAGAGACAAATATTTAGCACGCTATCCTCTTTAATTCTCAGAACAAATATATGAGGAGAGCACTTTGCCAATCTCTAGCTGTTCTTTTAAATGAAGTTAATATGGTGAATGGAAATTCCTGGGATCTTTAAGTTAAACACTGTGCTTTAAAATAAACCAAAGCTCACTTTATAATACTTGTCTTCCTCATGCCATGGTGACACTGGATACAGGCCAGATGATGCTCTCACACTTACTCCCTGAGATATTAGGCAAACTTGTGAGCCTCCTTAGTCAATAATTCTCTTACACATAAAATTTATATCAGAGAGAACATCTACCTCCTGAATAGAGTTGCTGTGTTTGAAATGAAGCAAAGGCTATCACAGAAACACAACATATCACAAGTAAAGTAAC